>JAIFOV010000472.1:1875000-2500000 GCA_020654155.1 Novius pumilus
ACATATGAAATATGAGTAGATAAAAAAAGTCGTATCAGCGTGTTAGCTTGGAAAAGCCTTCCGTAAATTTGTCCTTGTTGAGCTACTATACTGGGGCAATGTATGGATACTTATCAGTTTTACGGCACGTTTCACATTTTCCAGTATTCGCCCAAATATCAAATCTCGCGCTCAGCGTGGACAACCGGCTCTTTTGACTATGCTCATTCTCGCGATTTAAAATCTTGATTATGAATACGCTGCCAGCTGGCCTTGCATTTTAAAAGGCAAATTAAAACCACCATAAATTAAAAACTGTTTCAAAGTTGAACAGCTAACTGAAATGCAAGCACGGATGGTTTTTTTTCTCGGTTGAACCCATTGAAAGAAAAAAAGAGGTAGTTGAAAAGAAATTTTAGATTGATAAAGCGACAGAAAGTTGATTATTTCACTCGGATTAGGACGATTTCGTAGAAGTTTCCTTCTCCATCCCGTACATTCGTAATGGGGATTTTCAAACCCGACTTCAGGATATCGACGGTAAAATTTTTTATCAGGTAGATATTAGCAGTATCTATCATTCCATGGCCAATTCTTTTTTTGTATAAGAATTCGACAGTGATAGGTCAAAGCTCCATTATAACAAAATATTGATTCTATAAATATTAAAATATGTCTGACAGCAAATGGTCAAAAGTTTCAGCACTACTTGTTATCCGCGGTTTCGAATATATTTGATGAAGAAGATATCTAATATAAGTTAGGAGCATTTCGGAATATTTAGTACAGCTATCCTTATACAGGGTGTGTCACGATGACCTTCGTCGATCCATATATGAGGAAGTGTGAATCCGACAGCATTCAACTCTTTTGACATTTAATCAAGTCGCATGATAGTTACCCCGACAAAATATTTTCAGCTTGATGCTACTTTCGGTTATACCGGAAACAGATCTAAAGTTTCTTATTTTGAATGGAACACGCAGTATATTATTGAAAATTTCAATTTCTTCGTTTCATTCTTAGATGATAATGTGTACTTCCCTATACTTATGTGCAACAGTTTATGATTCATTCAATTTTTTCAGCAAATAACAGTTTAAATCGTTCGCGGTAAAATTGTTAACTGAAAAACGCGATTTTCCAATGCTAATCGGATTTCAGAAATGACTTCTCAACGGAATATTTTGTTATAGGTTGTTTGAAAATATAGCATATCTTCTACTGGATACTCAGAGGAGTACGGGTGAAATATAATTCAAAAAGTGTCGAAATCTGCAAGTTTTTGAATACAAACCGCCATTTTTTTGTGTCATATCAATCTACAAAGTAGTATATTATAGTATAAGAATTGAAAGTGCATATTCTTTCACGAGCTGCGCTGCACTCCTCCTCGCAGCTGCAAAATTGCGAGTAAAAATAAGCACTCTTAGTTTGCATGATATATAATTATATTTCTCCAACCAAGTCAAAATTGAAATAAAAGTTGTTCAAAAATTGTTAGTGATAATTTCAGCGGGGTCGTTTTGGCAGCGATCGGTAGACCTCGACGTCAATTTAATCCAGTTCGATCGGTCCGGCCGTTATCGAGTTATCGACGGTCGCACGTTTTTTTTTTTGAAAATTTTTCTTGACGTTCGTCGGAGGACTAGGGGTCGAAAGGTCGCTCAGGCAGTCCGTGAAGAACGGTATTTTATTGCGAGCATTTTTTCTCGATCTCAGACCCCAAACTTAATTCAATTTTTCCGCTAAAAACCGAAAATCGCTCGTTTTCGCGAAACTTTTAAAAAGTCTTTATCTCGAGAAGTACGTACGATCGGAAGACGCGGGAAACGTTTTCCAAAAGGGCAGAGATAGTTCTTCGTTTTTTGTGTTGCGCTCGATTCCGCAGCTCCTTCCCTTCTTGGAATAAAACATTCGTAAACGCGAATTTTTTGTTTGTTTGCTTAGATCTCGGAGGCGGTACGTCGGACGACGCGGCAATCTTGAGAATATGTTCCACAATTATTGCGAGCAATCTTTCGCTGAAGGTCTCGAAACTGTAGGACCTATCGTAATAGAAATAGAAAAAAGTACAGCTAGCTCCTAAAAACTTTGGATTGCTTGTTTCAAAAAGATTATTAATACGACTTTCTTTTCTTTTCGGACGTTGCGGACGTAGAATCTACCGATTTTCCGCAAAAATTCCAAATCGTCCCGCTCGAAAAACGTTTCTTCTCGTAATATCTCTTTTATTGCGTCACGTATCGAATTATCGCTTACACGAAAACATTGGAGAAAAAATTAGCTCCGAATTGTCCGAGAAACATGAGGTTGTAGGAATAGCCATTTTCAAAGAAAACGGCGGAAAATCGAGAGAATTCGAAAAATTTCGCTTGTGTGCCGAAGGTAAACGATTGCTCTCCGGAAAGTTCCGAACGGACATGTGGACAGATCTAAAATGAAAGAGCCGGTCTGGACTTTGCAGGTTAAATATCGATGTACCTTTCGAACGAACTGAATAAAAACTATAAATTTCGAAAATTCGCCTACCAATAGCGTCCGGATGGATCCTCGTCATTATTTCGATTCCGTTTAATTTGCGATTAGTTTTTTTCCATCGTCAAATTGAGCAACTCGGTGTACGCGTTATCGTAGCCGCGGTAGTCGAGTAGCCCGTTTCGAACTGAGTGATCTCGCGTTCGAAACCACGACGGCTCTAAATTTTTTTCATCGGCATAATATTCTTTAATTATCTTTGATGGAAAAAAATAAATGCTACGTTATTATTATTATTATAGCAGTCTGTATGTATTCAATCTTTTAACGAACAATCCTCGGGTACAATTGTATATTATATTATCAGCATTAAAAGTGCATATTTTTTTTATGAGCAATATTTGCAGTTGCGAGGCGGATCGCAGCGCAGCCGAGCGAATGCAAGTTGCAAGTAAAAATAGACACGTTTGGTTCGTATGAAATATACTATTTTTTCTCCAACCAAGTCAAAATTCAAATAAATTTAGTTATTGAAAAATTGTTCGAAAATTGTTAGTGATAATTTCGGCGGTGCTGTGAATTTCGGCAATAATTGTTCCAATTGTACATTCAATATCACTATAAATAACAAATAAATACCTATATATAGTTGCCCAATAGTTTGTCTTACTTAGTTTGTAAGAGACAATGTTTTTTTCTCCAAATATCAATTAGAGACTTCAAATGCAATTACTTTTAGTCCTAGGATTAAAAGTAGCGTTTTTAATCCTAGGATTAAAAGTGCTGCCAAGCAACAAGCAAATTTTTGTACGGCAAGAAAATTGAGGGCTTTTGCACCTGAAAGTAGTACAAAAATGTCAACATTTTTTGACGGTCTATGAGAAAAAAAAAATTGTGTGTCAGCTCCAAAGCACGACTGAAGTTTACTCCTTAAGTACGATTGTCTGAACATACGCAATGAAAGTTTATTTAACTGAAAAAAGATTAATACCATATGAAGGAGTAAATTAACAAATTGATGAAAAAAGATAATTATGTTACTAAATCTTTCACGTGCGATAATAAATAATACATGAAAATTATTTAAGTATGCTAATAAATGACTTTTGAAAGAAAATTTTATAAAAGCATTATTATAATGAAGAAATATTGTTGATTTTACAGATAATATTATCGAATTATTGACTTGGATCATAAATATTTCAAAATTATTTATAAAATGAATCATAATAACTTGGAGGAATTTATAGACATCGAAAAAAAATTAATTTTTGGTTAGGTTAGAAATTGTCTGTTACGTGGATGCGCTTGATAATTCATATTGAATTAAATATCTAATTTCATGTGTTGTTCTCAAACATGTATTTATATGAACGACATCGATAATCATTAAATATTCAATAAATACAAATCGCACATGCTCATGCATATAATACATCAATTTTAACGTATCTTGCACCCGCGTGTTTGTTAGATGTTCCAGCCATAGACATAGGAAATATAGACCGTGGATCTAACGATGCATCCCCTGCTTAGAAAAGGAATAAGACCGAGTGGATCGTCGTTCTCTCTCTACCGGCTCCCCACCCGAATAATCAAGCATGGAGAAATTTGAACCCTACTTTCAATGCATTAATACGTATTCAGGTGGGGAGTCCATAGGTGCACGTAGCTCCGCCGATTAGAGAGAGAACGACGATCCACTCGGTCTTATTTCTCTTTCTAAGCAGGGGACACGTTACATCGTTAGATCAGCGGTCTATACTTCCTGTCTATGGTTCAAATCGTCCTCCATTGACTTCCATGCAATAATAAATTCTCTCGAACGATAGCAGGTGTTTATCGCGATTCATCATTTGATTTATTAGAAAGCAATCTGTTGAGTTACTACTTTGCTGCTTTGTTTACAATTTCCACAATAATTATGGTATATACATTGCAAGAGTGTGTTGACGTGGTTAGCCTGTATTACCAAAATGGAAATTGTGCCCAAGCGGCTGCAAGGATATTTAATCGAAACCATCCTGAACGTAGCCTGAGCCATAAGTACATATTGGAATTGAATTCCGAATTTGTTGAGACTGGTTCAGTACTGAATAAAAAAGAGCACTCATTGGAATTCCGTACAAAGTTCATTTGACTCATGAATTAAATGATGATGAGTTCGATCGAAGGCAAGGGTTTTGCGAAAGTATGGCCGACCGTATCACCAATAACCCAAATTTCTTGTACTACTTGCTTTTCTGACGAGTGCACTTTTTCGCTTCATGGAGAGGTTAACCGACAAACGGTAGAATTTGGGGCAATACAAATGCTCATGTATTGCGAGTAGCTCACACTCAACATCCGGAAAAACTGAATTCTTGGGTAGGAATTTTAGGAGACCACCTAATTCGACTCTGTTTATTCCGGATCCTTTAAATGGCGCAAGTTATCTTGAAATGCTGGAAAATGCGATTGATCCATTAATAACCGAAAAATTAGAAAACGATCACTTGCATTTCCAACAAGACGGAGCTCGTCCTTACTACGCTGGTCGTTGAATTGGAAGAAGAGGTCCTATGGAGTGGCCCGACTGATCTCCTTACTTAACCCCTCTAGACTTCTTCTTGTGGGCACATCTCAAGTCAAAGATTTTTGTGACGCAACCTGAGACTTTGGATGAACTACGCCAACGCATTATGAATGAGTGTCGTCAATTAACTCCAATTATGCTGGACCATGTTAGAGAAGGTTTTCAGTCAAGTATTATTGTATAGAAGTCGATGGAGGACACTTTGAGCATTTGATTTGATAATGCAGATTTAATTTTTTTGATTATGAGCGTTAAAAACAAATATTTTTTTATTTTTATGTTTTCCATACACCGTTGTAAAGAATCTCCCGAAAGCTTTCCAATGAAGTATCGCTGAATCCCTTTTCCCTATTCAGTTGTGCGGGTTGAAGCGCCCCCTCTTAGGGGTTGCTCGTTCAAACCTCAAAATACGTCAAGAGATGTCGTCCAAAGAAAATCATCCGACATATTTTGAGAAATTTCTCCAATCACTATAGGATAAGGAATATACGGGTGGCTCGTCTGAGATAAAACACAGTGTATATGGAGATCAATTCTTAAGGAGTGAACTCCAAAAAAGAAGGTGAATATTATTGAGCTTCTCTATATCTAAACTCATAATTTTTGAGATATTTCAACTTGAGTAGGATTATGATATCAAAATGTTACAAATTCTTTGCTCCAGTGCTTTCAGTTTATGATAGTTCAAAATGTGACATTAACTAGTTTCAAAGAAACAGCTGTTGCTCGTTAATTGGACAGATAGCTGTAAATTTTCACAAAAATGTCCAAGAATGCGATTAAGTAATATCCAGAAGTTTTTCACCAGTCTCAAAATAATATCACGTGTAGCGTGTAGTGCATTTGGGTATCTCACTTGAAACATTTCACAACTCCTAGATATTACTTAATCACATTCTTGGTAAATAAATAACAAGTCTAGGAAATCTTCATTACTAAACCCTAATAGAGACATTTGTCTAATGAATTGAAGCTATCTGTCCAATTAACGAGCAACAGCTGTTTCTTTGAAACTAGTTAATGTCACATTTTGAACTATCATAGACTGAAAGCACTGGAGCACAGAATTTTCTAACATTTGTAACATTTTGACATCATAAACCTGCTTAAGTTGAAATATCTCAAAATTATCAAGTTTAGATCTAGAGAGCCTCAATAACATTTACCTTCTTTTTTTTGTATTTTAATATGACACCAAAAAAAATGGAAGTTTGCATTTGAAAATTTGGAAATTTCTGCACTTTTTGAAATCTATTTTATCCGGACTTCTCTGAGCAGCCTGTGTAGTTTCAACCAGCCCATGACAAAATAGTCCTTTAACAATGAATTTCTGAAATCTGATTAGCATGAAAAACCTCGTTTTTCAGATATCGCTTTTGTCGCGAACGACTTGATCTGTCAAAATTTAAAAATAAATTAACTAAATCATGAACAGTTGTACATGAGTATAAGGAAGTTGATATATAATCCTCTTAGAATGAAGAGAGAAATCGAAAAATTCAATAATATACAGGATGCTGTATTTAAAATAAGAAACTTGAGATCTGTTTCCGGTATAACTGGAAGTAGCATCAAGCTGAAAATATTTTGTCGGGGTAGTCCTCATGGAACTTGATTAAATGTCAAAAGTTGAATGCTTTCAGATTCATACTTTTTCATATACGGATCGACGAAGGTCGTCGTGACACATCCTGTATATCAACGTCGAATAATATGTGAATATTAAGAATTGAATATGATTTTCAAAAGAATAACCCATGTCAGAAACTGTTTTATAAATACAATGACAATTACTTTAGGATAGAATTAGTACTGTTTAGTCAGCTATTGGGTTGAAAAAAGTTCCGTATTTTTGTTAATTCAGAAAACCCGTACCTGGCGAAGCAGGCGCTTGGAAATTCCAGACAGGCACCTTATTTAAAATCGCATAGTTGGATTCCTGAAGTCCCGGACGAATTGTGTGGAGGTATCGCATGTCTCTAACGAATAAATGTTAGAGCAATCAAGTATACAACAATCAAATTGTGATGGCCTATCGATACAATTTACGAGTAATTTATGACAGCTAGATAGCAATCATCTTACATCTTCTAAATTCATCGTCTTCGATAGCTTTTCGTTTAAGTTCAAAGGTTGCATTTAATACAAATTGATTTTTATGGAAGGATTTCTATTCCTGTCTGGTGGACGTAAAAATTTTAAAACCAGTTGTAATATTCTAATATGAGAGCGAATTCTCATTTCTTAAATGGGGACACATTATGGTTCACTTTATCGTTCAGAAGTATCTCTTCATTCAACAAATGATCGTTGATTTAAGTACTCCATAAAAGCCCTCAATAACTGATATATGTGATCCAAAACACCAATTAGCTCTTTCAATAAATTGCAAATATTTGAGATAGAAAAATGAGGATCAACGAAAAACTTACAATCAAACTTTCCAAGTTAAGAATGAAAATCGGAAAAAGAGCTTAATGCACAGGCTTTGATTAAAACAAATTTCCTATGCCTCCTGTTAGAATGAAGACGAAAAATTATTTCTACTTGTGACACATCTCTTCAATCATAATGTGATAAAGTATGAAGAATTTGAATCATGTTCTAAAATGGACCGCAGTTTTTGAATAATTAACGAATGAAGTGAGTCTAGTGATAAGCACGAACGCCGCTATAGAAGAAGATAAATCAAAGAAAATTAATAAATTTATCTCACTCAGGGTCAACAAATCCAAATACAAAAACCGATTCCAATAGTTGCAATGAAATTTCCTACAATAAATCACTTTTGATACTTGAACTAATATCAATAATTGCTTTCAAAATTTATCAAAATGGCCAGTCAGATCATTTTTAATTCAGTTACAATTGAGCTCCCTCAAAGGAGAAAACATATTTCAATCAAATAATCGAAATATAAATATGAATCTAATGTATTGAGAAAATAAACAGACATTCATATAAAAAACACAAAATGATTAAACTTCTCGTTATAGAGGTGTGCATGTAGATAATGCCCTTGAAGCAAAGTTTCTGTTAATAAATGTCGATTGATCACCAGAAATTTCCAAACTTTCCCAAACTGCTCCTAGGAGAAAATTGACTCCTTCCGTTCGAGTAGATTCGCAAACAACCCGATTCGATGTTATATTGCTATCCTCATTGGCGTTGACATGAGTCAATATCTTTAATCAAAATGTTCGTTCCTCGATTTCAATAAAGAACTCAGCTAGGGATGAATTTCCAAGAGAGGTGCCATTTGCGGATTCTATTCGCAAATAATCATAGCGTTTGAAGAGTTCGAGCATCTTCCCAGAAGTAATTCCCTGGGTTTTCAACGAATTTATCTACAACTCCACCAAACATCAAACGCACCCACAAAGGAAATCGTATAAACGCTAAAATAACATTTCGCTTTGGACCTCCGTGAAAATTAATTTTTGACCTAACATGAGTGGCTAAATTCAATTTAGTATCCAGTTTACTGAATTTCAGTGGAGTGGCGGAACAGAACTGGAAGTATCAGTTTTTTTCAGACGAGGTATTGTTATACCCTGGCTATACTTAGAGATATTGAAGGACCTTAATTTTCAATATTTGCCCCAACAAACTTCCCTCGGCAGTATACCCTTTGCGCAAAAATTGAAGAAAAAAAAATTTTCTAAATTTTTTGTCACTTTCCAGTAGACTGTATTTCTGTGAATGATAGTCGTACAGGAAATAGAAAAATATAGGTTTTTAAGCTTGAAGACTGTAGTTTTAGAATTTTCTGGTTGAAAATTTTTACCTTTTTTAATTCACTCTACGGGCATACAAAATCGACCTAGAAAAATACAAAGATCGCCTAGCCTGTTCATTCAGCTTCAATATGCTTTTTACGGGAGTTAAACACGACTATTTATCTTTGCGATATCGAATTTCAAATGCACTCAACGGCCGATATTTCTGAAACTATTTATCGCCTAACAAGCAGATAGAAGGTTTCGTATTTGCAGAAAATTTCTTTCAAAAATCAGTCATGCTTCATTGAGAAAAAAAATTTTTCTCTACCCGTAACATGAACGTGAAAAAATAGCAAAAAAATGCAACTTTTCCTTTTTTTGTTAATCGACTGTATGTTCAGTATTCTTGCGGAAAAAGGATGGGTTATAAAAAATTTATCAGTATAATGTACCCCAAAAGCCCCCCTAGATTTTTGGTTCAGTGGTTTTCCTGGACCGATTGATTGAAATTTTGAGAAAATTAAGGAAAAAACATTTTTGTTTCTTAAATATGATTCAATCTTTTTGAAAATCAATAGTTACATTTTTGTTATTTTCGAGTCAAGATTGATTGAGGGAAAGAAACACAAAAAAAAGTTCTTCAAAAATTTCGAAAATTTCCACAAAAATTATATTTGAAAATTGAAAAAAATTTGGAAAAAAATTTATTCTGACGATTGAAAAAAATTCCGTAGAAATGTTCTTCGAAAAGTATCGGAAAAATTAAAAGAATTAATTTTGAAATATGAATAAAATTTTTTTAAGGAATTTAAACAGAGCAAGAGGCACTCGTTTTACCCCGCGCCGTTTAAATCCTTT
Organism: Novius pumilus; assembly: GCA_020654155.1. Classification (NCBI taxonomy): domain Eukaryota; kingdom Metazoa; phylum Arthropoda; class Insecta; order Coleoptera; family Coccinellidae; genus Novius; species Novius pumilus. Next base: position 1,884,613 of record JAIFOV010000472.1, read on the forward strand.
AGGGATATCAACTTAAAATTTTATTCAATTATTAAAGAAAATAAAGGTTTTAATGTGTTCATAGCTTCAGCGAGGTAATTCAAGAATGCCCACTTGGTTTTATGTAATTTTTTCAAATTTGAAAAGAAATTTTTCCTCACGATTGAAAGAATTCCGTAAAGTTTTCGTGAAAAAATATCGAAAAAAATAAAAAAGAATTGAATTAAAAAAATCAAAATTTCTTTCGGAACATTTTAAAAAATTACATAAAACCAAGAGGACATTTTTGAATTACCACACTGAAGCTTTATTTTCTTCAAAAAATCGAATAAAATTGAAGTTGATATCCCTAAAGCAGCGTTAAAACGGCGCGGGGTAAAACGAGTGCCTCTTGGTTTGTTTAAATTCCACAGAAAAATTTTATTTTGATATTTCAAAATTTATTTTTTTATTTTTCGATATTTTTCTGAAGGAAATTTTTACTATTCCTTTTTCCAAATTTTCAGTCAACAATAAAAGAATATTTGGACGTTTCATACGACGTTTCGGTCGTTACACGACCATGAACTTGTATTTTTTTAATTTAAAAATTTATAATATCTCTTCTAAAATTGACAGAGTTTATTTCTTTTTTGATATGTTTCATCTCTTTGATTAATCGTTTCTGATAGTTTGATTCTTTATCAAGGATTGTCGCATTATTGAAATCAAAATTGTGGTTTAAGTTATGTGAATATTTACTAAGAGCTGTACATTCATTATTTAATCGTAAAGTGTATTTATGGTTGTAAATTCTTTTATATGAATACTGTTTTGTTTATCCAATATATTGTTCTGGACAATTTATATAAAAAATTGTGTATTCTATATTCGTTTGTATGTTGTATGGTTCATTTGTTAGAATAAGATTATATTTACGTAAAATGTTACCTATTTTTTTGGATAAGGCCGAAATGTATGGTATACTAATATACTTCATATTAGGAGAATCTAATTCATTATCATTATTATTATATATTTTGTTTATTTTTTCTTTTATAACGCTATTTATTAAAGAAATGGGATAACTGTTTTCTACTAGGATATTTTTTATTTCATTAATCTGTTCTTTGGGCTTTGTTGGTTTCACTGCTTTATCAAACCAACAATAACATTCTTCTTAAAAATTTTTGGTACACTTGAATTGAAATTGATATATCTTCCAGAATTTATGTTTTTCGTAAATCATGTAATTATAATCGAGAGTTAGATCTAAAAAATTTATAGTTTTGTTGTTATTCGTTTCTATTGTGAATTTAATTGTAGTGTGATAATTATTAAATGCTTGTAATATATTGTCTTCTTCATTGATTTGTATTGTATTGTATTATATCATCTACAAAACGTTTGTATATTGGTATGTTATATGAAATGGTAGATAGAATATAAGATGATAAAGAAGATCCCATCGCTATTCCATATATTTGGATGTAGCAAAATTTTGTTAAATGTAGAATAAGTACAACTCCAACAAAGTTTTGTACCATTTAACAATTGCTCTTTTGTTAGTGTAGTATGTTCTAATTTATGCCATTTCAAATTTAGTATATCTAATGCAACCTCAACTGGAATATTCGTGCATAAGGAAACCACATCTAGTGAAATAAGTCCACAATTTTGTGGAACATTTTTATTGCTGATGTATTCTTTGAAATGCCAAGAATCTCTGATGTGAGATTGTCCCATACCAACAACCTTTCCAAAAATTTAACGCAAATATTTTCATCAGAGATTCTTGACATTTCAAAGAATACATCAGCAATAAAAATGTTCCACAAAATTATGGACTTATTTCACTAGACGTGATTTCATTATACACACATATTCCAGTTGAGGTTGTATTAGATATACTAAATTTGAAATAGCTTGAATTAGAAGAACATACTACACTAATAAAAGAACAATTTTTAAATGGTACAAAACTTTGAGTTGTACTTATTTTACATTTGACAAAATTTACTACAACCAAATATATGGGATAGCGATGGGATCTTCTTTATCATCTCCCATTGCAAATTTAGTAATGGAATATATTGAAGAAAATATTCTATCTACCATTCCATATAACATACCAGTATACAAACGTTTTGTAGATGATATAATACTTTCAATACCAATCAATGAAGGAGACAATATATTACAAGCATTTAATAATTATCACAATACAATTAAATTTAAAATAGGAACGGATAACAACAAAACTAACTTTTTAGATCCTCCTCCCGATTAATATAATGATGAAAAAAAAAATAAATACAACATGGTTTACCAAAAACAGAAATTCTGGAAGATATATCCATTTCAATTCGAATATACCAAAAATTTTTGAGAAGAATGTTATTGTTGGTTTAATGGATAGAGCAGAGAAACCAACGAAACGCAAAGAACAAATTCATAGAGTGAAAAATATTTTAGTAGAAAACAGTTATCCCATTTCTTTAATAAATAGCTTTATAGAAAAAAGAATTAACAAAATATATAATAATAAAATTGATAATGAATTAGATTCTTCTTATGTAAAATATATTAGTATACCGTACATTCCGGCATTATCCAAAAAAATAGGTAACATTTTACGTAAATATAATCCTATTCTAACAAATAAACCATAGAACACTCTAAATAAATTTTTCACTAAATTAAAAGACCCTACAGATGAAAATAAACAAACGAATCTAGTATACAAAATTTCTTGTATAAACTGTCCAGGACAATATATTGGACAAACAAAACAATATTTACATAAAAGAATTTACAACTATAAATATTCTTCACCATCAAATAATGAATGTACAGCTCTTAGTAAAGATTCACATGACTTAAACCACAATTTTGATTTCAGAAATGTGACAATCCTTGATCGAAAATCCAACTAACAGAAACGATACATATCAAAAAAGAAATAAACTCTGTCAATTTGAGAACAGATATTGAAAATTTAAGTATAAGTTATAATGAAATATTTTGAAGTTATTGTTAAATAGTAAGCTGTGATCTGTATCTGAGCAACATTATTAACATCATCAAATTGTCAAACCACACTCAAAAGTTGTATTGAAAAAAATTTTTTAATTAAAGGAATACAATTTTATGATCGTATAACGATCGAAACGTCGTATGAAACTTCCAAATGTTCTTTTATTGTTGACTGCAATTTTGGAAAAAGAAATGGTTCAAGTTCATAAATCAGTTGAAATGCCGATAGCTGTCAGAATAAAATTTTTTTTTAATTTTTTTTAATTTTCAAAAATAATCTTTTTGAAAATTTTCGAAATGTTCAAACAACTTTCTTTTTCTTTTTTTCCCCCAATCAATCTTGACTTGAAAGTAAGACAAATGTAACTATTGGTTTTGAAAAAGGTTGAGTCACATTTAAGGAACGAAAACCTTGTTCCCTTAATTTTTTCAAAATTTCAATCAATCGGTCCAAGAAAACTGCTGAAATGATAGATCTAAAAATCTAGGGGAGCTTTTGTGGAACATTATACTGATAAATTTTTTCATAACATAACCCTTCCCCCCAATATTACTCAACATACAGTCGATTAACAGAAAAAGGAAAAATTGCATTTTTTTGCGCGTTTTTCACGTTGATGTTACCGGTAGAGAAGAAATGTTTTTCCATTGAAGACGACAGATTTTTGAAGGAAATTTTCTTGAAAAAACGAAACCTCCTATCTGCTTGTTAGGTGATCAATAGTTTCCGAGATATCGGCAGTTGAGTGAAAAAGGATCCTCTTGCATTCAAAATTCGATATCTCAAAGATGAATGGTCCCTTAAAAAGCATATTGAAGCTGAACAGGCTATGCGATCTATGTATTTTGATAGGTCGATTTTTAACCAAAAAATTCTAAAACTACAGTCTTCAAGCTTCAAAAGATTTATTTTTTTATTCCCTGTACGACCATTTTTCACAGAAATGCAGCTTGCTGAGAATTGCCGGAAAAATTAGAATATTTTTTTTGTTCCTTTAATTTTTGCGCGTAGTTTATGATTGGCAGTACATTTTCTATCCCTTTTAAGAGATATACTTCAAAAAAAACTTAAGGTTGAAATGTCTAATAAATATTCCAATTTAAATTAAATTAAAGTAAAATATCAGATTCATAGTTCGACTAAATAAATGAATGATAAAAGTAATTATTGAACGTTGCAAAATTTTTGCGAATGTTTCGTCTCAAGATTAATTAAAACTTCTCGAGGAAGTAATGCTCCATCTTCATCAGTTTGATTAATTTCAACATAGACGCAGGTATAACAATTAAATTATTCTCAGCAATCGGGAAGCTTCTGTGACGCCGCCGGTGATGAATTCCTTTTTCAAAGAAAGAAGGAATGGCGAAAGCGGTAAAGTATATTTAATGAAATGATAGGAGAAAGAAAGATTTTACACTTCGGCTGTTTGTTCATTCATTTTGAATTTTGCTTGTAATAACATCATTAATATACGAAATGTTTTATTCATTCGATTGTGAATGAAAGTACAAATATTTGGTCTCATCCTATAATTTTTATCCTCAGTTGATTTATTATTCTCCAAAAAATATGGATCAGATTTACACACTCCAATAAAAAAAAAGAATGTGCTTGCGTATCTCGACGAATTTTCCGGAATGTCTACATTGACCTTAAATATTCCTACCGAAATACCTAGAACGAGATTTAATATTTCTCGTTCGTTTCTACTAGTGATGGGCCGGCTCGATAATTTTTCGGCTCGAACAACTCCAGTCGAAACCAACATCAGCTCGAGCCGAAACTCGAGCTGGCTCGAGCCGCACGCTCGTACGCATTGTCGAGTTGTCCTTGATCGCGGATCGAGCTAAGCGAGCCCAACGGATCAAGCCGACGAATGCGGACTTGGATCGAGCTTATCGCATCGCGTCAGTGTTCTTGCGTTGCGAGCCTGACTCGTCGAATTTGCTCAAGTGTCGAATAAAAAGCGTTTCGACGAAGTTACGGACGAATCGAGCTGGCTCGAGTTGTCGGAAAAAAAGCTCGAGCCGGTTCGGTCAAACTGTGGCTCGAGTTGTTCGAGCTAATCAGCTCGAGCCGCCCATCACTAGTTTCTACCCAGAACCTGTTATAATTCAGATCTCCGCAAGAGACATTGTGAATAAAAAAATAAGATACACGTCCTGGAATCAGCATAAGTATAGTCATTCTTTTCTACATCCCACGATATTTCACTTAAATTCTTTTGGGTTACAAATAATTCGGTTTTATTATCTACGAAGGATATGTAAGATGTGTTGATAAGGAACGCTTCCAGAATTCATTTTGTGATCAATAAAAAAAATTGTACTCGATGTTTCAATTTTAAGTTGAACTAAAAATACCACCACTGACAACGCTCCATGAAAACGGAGATACAACCGTTTCGAGTGAATTCAATTTCCCACTCTACATCATATGCAAATAGTAGAATATTTTTTCATCTCGATCGGATTCGTATGTTATTCCGAGACGATTGAACGGATAAGTGCTGAAAAATTTTCAGTACTCCTGGGACCTTCGATCCTTCTCATTGTTTACCTGGAATCTGGCCACGAAGCAAATTCCTGGAAAACAAGGAAAACAAGAATAACCTCGGAATTTAAATTTTGAATGGGTAGCTCGTAAAGATATAATATTTATCTATAGGTGCTTCCCTTCTTTTCTCCTATTCGGCGAACTGTTCACGAAGAGATAGGCTTGCATGTTTTATCCACCTCTGTGTTTGAGAAGAGTTAGTATCATATACAGCGATCCTCAATATTATCTCTTTTGAGGAGTTTTTTACGAGATTTTCCTGAGAAAATCAAAATCTACAGTCCGAATTTTGAAAGAAAAATCAACTTACCCTCAACGTATTTTTTAGTTTTAGTAATCCATCGATTATTTTGCAATAAATTTGTTCGTTTCCTCACCTAGAAATGAATAAAACAAATATTACTTTTACAAAAAACGTACAATTTAATCATGGTATTCAATCTGCTAAGAAGTTATTCTGCTTGTACTATTTTCTGTTTGAGTCCCAAGTGGTCGATGATATGGTAATAAAATGATAATTCAAAATATTATTAATGGCAGAGTAAGATACATTTGCAACGAATAATATCAAATTTGGAAATTTCAAATACACTAAAGTCGACCTATAAATAACGAGAAAGTCAAGAACAACCAATTTCTATTCCATTTTTTAGAAATACAATTTAAAATCTACGCGAGTCCGATCGTATAAATGCGTACTGTATACTCTGCCGTCGCTGCGTGATCAAGATATGTAGTATCGTCGTATGTGTGTGTGGCAGAATTTTCTGTTCACGCTACAGGATAAACGGCACTACGTAAAACACTTTTAAGAAAACATGGACATCAGTGGTCTCCATTCCATCGCAATCGGAAAACTAATTCCCGAGATATACTCGAAAAATCGCAAAATTTTCGGGAATTTTTTGCGACTTTATTTTCAGAGCTAGGAGTTCGCGATTCGACACAAATATAAAAAAAAGTATACTTTAGGTAGAACGAGTAAAGAAAGGGCGATTTGGCAAGAATGTTGAGATTTTATCAGAAAAAATTGAAATATTTTTCTTCAAGTCTGGATACCCCAAAAACCATTCTAGATAGCATCAGGAATTTTTTTCATATCAATGGAATTCTTAAGTGACATCTTTTTTGTGGGAACATCTGAAACGTGGTATCCATAGATTCTGAGAAAAAAGTTTCAAATTTCAAAAATTTACGATTTCGCTGAATATTTTACGCATAGCATACCCCCCTCAAAGGTCAACGCTCCCAAATTCTCACTAAAAGATTCTCATTGGCTTTCACTATGATTGCCTTTGTTGATGAAGGTGCCTTTTGCAGCAAAACCGAATCCAAACATAAATCTGCCACAGATTTTTTAACATTTTCTAACATAACTAAATTTCTAAAATCATCAACGCTTTGAGTTTTTCACCATTCAATTGTTATCCACTGGGGCTACAATTCTCTTGCTCCCTATTCCTGTCTAAAATGAACTGTTTCTGAGAAAAAAAATTATGAAACATTCTGAACGCACCGTTTTTTCGTTAAGTGATAACTCGACTCCTAATAATTGCACCGCTTTCGATATTTCACCAAACGTTTCATGAATTGCCTTTGTCATTGTTTTAACCCATGCCCTGCTGTTTTCAATAAAATCGATGAAATACGTAAAAATAATCGATTCGGTGCTTTTAACTTAGGCATTTTTATGCACGTATTTCCGACCTCGAACGAAGCACGACCGTCCAAATCAATAACCATCTGTCGTCGTTGTTCCGAAAAGAGAAAAGCATTTCGGATAGTGAACTTTTCGAGACCAGACGCGGTACCGTCGCGCCGGTTCTATACGTTTCGATTCCTTTCACTACATTGCATAGAACTGTTCGTTCGCTCGATGGAAAATCGTTTTAAATAATAATTCTTAGAAGAATCAATTCGATATTGGAATAAACACGTCTGTTTTTTGGATGCCGAGCGCTACGTTCTATTATTTTACGTATAGTGGGAATATTTTCAGTCACAAAATGAATAATGATTGAAATTTGTGATAGTTGTAACCTTCATTACACATCTGATATGTTACACTGATTATTTGCAAGCGTATACCTCTTCCTCTGGTATTAGCAGAGCCAAATTACTCTCTTTCTTTCATCCACACCACATTTTAGGAACTCTATATCTTCGCATTGGTTCGAGTGAAGCTCGATTACTACTATAAAAATAAACTGATATTATAAGAAGAAAAATTTCTTTTTAATGGAGTAGAATAAAAGAATAAAGGGTGTCCCACCGGGAATGCCCATTAGAAGTTTACGGAGAGATAGTTGTCCGATTTGTTTGAAATTTTGTACATAGGCAACAATCCATCGAGGCTAACTTTCTAAAATATTAGCAACAATTTTCCACTCCCGGTTACACCGGCTCTCTTATTTCAAATGGAACACCCTATATATTTTAACATCATTCGATGGACATTTTAATTATAGTTGATTCCATGTACCATTTCTTATATTTACATTGAGTGGTTTCTGAGTTATCCGCATATTTGTGAAAAAAATTACAGATGAGGCCTCTCAAAAAAATTGGTTTTTCTCAATATCACAATGCATAATTTTAGATCTGTCCTCTGAAATGAATTACCTGAAGATTATTCAAAATGTCATTTCATGAAGGTCGGCAATCTATCTTATACAGGATGTTCAACACACACTGCCGAATTTAGATTTGAAAAAATGACGATAACTCAGTTTTTTCAAATGTAAACTCCAAATTTTCTTTTCGTATTTCGATAAAAAACAAAGAAATTAGGGTAGTTTGTTAATAATTCCCTATACCTAAATACTACTGTTTTTGAGATACCTTGAAAGTATTGTCACATGGAGGCAAAGTATCAAATTGCATCATATTATTATTCTGTGCTCGCTTATTGCACTTGCACATTAGAAAGCTCTATGAGCATCGAAAAAATTTTGGTTCTATACTGTTGATAGTTATCTGAAAATTCTGCGAACGTTGAAATAATACAAATGGACACTATTTAAATTTATTTAGCATTTATTCTGAATCTAACAGAATTATTTCTCGAGCATGTGATACATTTGGAATTAGATTTCCAGCGAAACCGTCACGAAGAAATTTGAAACGAATTATAAAAAAATTCCTACGCCATAGCACATGGAAATCAAAAGTTACAAGGGCGAGATTCAATTTATGATTGTTGAACAGTTCTGCAGATTTATAGACACTGTTTCATAGTGTCCAAAATGACTCATCCCAGAAGATATTCAAAATTACGCCCGCCAACTTCTAAACATTTTTCACATCTTCTCAGTAGCTCCTGGTGAGTTGATTTTCTTAAGGTTTGCGGTGATGTAGTCTGAAACGCGTTACGAACTCGTTGAATACAATCTTCCTTCGTAGTTAAAGGAGTTCTATAAACAACATTCTTGATGGTTCCATGAAGAAATCGAGGACTGACAGGTCAGGAAAATGTAGAGGCCACCTGAATGGTCCATTATTTGCGATCCACCGATCTTCGAAAGACTGTTGCAAAAAATTATTTATAATGGGTCCAGTATGAGGTGGTGCCCCATCATGCTGGTAGAAAATATTCTGATATTGGGATAGCGGTAAATTAATGATGTATTCATCCTCAGATTCTTGCATAATATTAAGATATCCTTCACCTAAAATAATATGAATTTTTGTGACAAATTAAAAGATAAAATATAGGATATTACCGTCTAAGTTCCTCTCATCTAATTTCAAAGAAACTACACCATCGTTTCTTACTGCGAAATAAACGTTGAATTGCAAACTGTCTTGATAATTCCTGGGCAAGGAAACGTGAGGACTAACATCATCCCAGTAATGGGAATTATGGCGATTGAACAAACCATTTTTACAAAATTTCGCCTCATCTGTCCAAATGATGTTATCTTAAAATGTATCCTTTTCTTTATTTTTCATTAGAGTCCATTTGAAAAATTCCACTCTTCGCAAAAAATCAGGATCTTTAAGATTTTGAACCAAATGAAATCAATATGGTCTGAACTTATGTTTTTTCAAAATCCTGTGGATTAAGCTCTTTGTTAGTCCTGTTTCTATTACCGAATTTCGAAAGGATGCTAATGGAAAAGCTCTTAAATATCCCAAGATTGCAATTTCAGTATTTTCGTCATCTACAAGTGGTTTTCTGCTAGCAACTTTTGGTTTCATTGAACCATGGCGAAAGAATTTTTCTATAATTCGTTTTTCGTGACGGTTTCGGCTTCTCTGGAAATTTAATTCCAAATGTACCGCATGCTCGAGAAAAAATCCTATTAGATTCAACATAAATGCTGAACAAATTAAATAATCTTCGTTTGTGTGATTCAAACGTTCACCTATTTTTGGATAACTGTCAACAACAAAAGCATAGAACCAAAATTTGATTCGATGCTCATAGAGCTTTCTGATGTACAGGTGCAATAAGCGAGCACAGAATAATAATATGATGCAATTTGATACTTTTCCTCCATGTGACAATTATTTCAAGTAATCTCAAAAACAGTAGTATTTAGGTGTAGGAAATTATTAACAAACTACCCTTATTTTTTTGTCTTTTATCGAAATACGAAAAGAAAATTTGGAGTTCACATTCGAAAAAAACTGAGTTATCGTCATTTTTTCAAATCTAAATTCGGCAATGTGTGTTGAACATCCTGTATAACACAGATAGCCGACCTTTATGAAATCAGATTTTGAATAATCTTCTGGTAATTCATTTCAGAGAGCAGATCTAAAATTATGCATTGTGATATTGAGAAAACCAATTTTTTTGAAAGGCCTTATCTGTAATTTTTTTCACAACTATGCTGATAACTCGGAAAGTACTCAATGTAGATATAAGAAATGGTACATAAAATCAACTAGAATTGAAAAGTCCATCGAATGATGTTAAAATAAAGAAAAAAAAAGTTAGCCTCGATGGATTGTTGCCCATGTACAAAACTTAAAACAAATCGGACAACTATTTCTCCGTAAACTTCTAATGGGCATTCCCGGTGGGACAGCCTGTATAGCATGAGAAATAAACGAAGAAGAAATTACTTCACATTATTTAATATGAATGAAAATCATCAGCCGCACACTTCAAAATCTTATATTATATCTCTCAGATCGCAGCCCCAAAAACCCTTTCTTTCACACCGTTTCATTCACATCGAAAATCGACAACATTACAACCATATATTCTCTCAATTTTCGTAACGATTTTGGTGATATTAAAGAAAAATTCGAGACGCCTATAGTGACCTAAGAGGTCGGACGGAAATGAAAGAGGAGGCGGCCGTAGGCCGCCCCCAGTCGGCCTGCGGCCGACGAAGATCGCGAGCCATGCGAGCGATCTGGTTTTCAATATTGCCATACCAACCATCACAAAGTTTGTAATGAACATAGAGTATAATAGGTACATCTATTTTGGTATTAAAACGACAAGTGCTACTTGAGATACAGAAAGTGGGATGAGATACTATTACCTAGCCATTCGAATTTTATTGTTTGAGTAGTTTTGGGAAATATGATCCGGACACTTGAACTTCCGAAGCTTATTTAAACGAGTTGTCTACGTTTATCTATAGCATTTCGCAGAAAAAAATTTCCTGCACTTCCAATATCCTACCCAATTTATAAAAAAAAGTACGAAACCATGTTTTGCCGTGTTACATATCTAGAGATTAATAACTGCGGACTTTTAACCGGAAATATTAAATATAAGCTCAAATATCATACCCATGTAATGTGAACGAAATTCGCGTTATTTCAAAGAACAGGAGAGTTTCATCTGGTTTACGGTTCTGAATTTATGGTTGATGGAAAAAGCGAAAGTTGGATACGAAGTTTATCGGACTCAGCGCTACTCGGTTAATCAGATACGGCCTTTAATTAAAGTCCTGATATTCGTTACATTACTTTAGAGAACATTTGAACCCGGGAACTAAGAGCTACGTGAAGGGTTCATTTTCTATATAGAAAGAATTGTTGTTTTCTCAGAACTACATATTTACGTCCGCAAACTTTCGTGTATTGTATCAAATCATGCACACCACAAAGAAACTAGAACTGATTGATAAGATATCTGCATGTTGAGGTTTCATACACTGTTTCTTATTTTATGAAAATACCGCGAGCGATCATTATTTAAAATCCTGGCAACACGAAAAGAGTTCACGAATATGAAAGTTTATATGCATATACAATATAAATCAGATGTGCAGATAAGAATTTTGATTACCAAAAATAAATTGTTTTCTTTCTCTCTTCTTGTTGAAATTTTCATTCGGTAAATATTCCCTTCATTGATTAGTTGACCTCTATTATTCGGTATGAAAGTGACGGAAAACAAGAATAGTAATTTGAGCTCACACGATTTAGTGGTCATAGAACGGCTGGCATAAGTTCAGCATATTCCCAATGTCGACCGTTGAAAATAGTGTAAAGCGTATACAGTTATATGTCATGGCACCCGAGTATCAATGTAAAATAGAGGAATAAAACGTGGAATGGCCACGACCGAAAAATTGTTATCATGCTCTCGAATTTTATGGGTTATAAATATAAAAGTTTCATTTTCTTCAACGGATATAAGGGTTTCTCTCTAAACCCCATCCACATATATGGCAACCCTCTACGAAAATCATCGGACTTCGTCACCTATAGAAGAGGGTATCTCTTGTTGCCATCAATATCCGAAATTCACAAACTCAGTGATAAATATTTCCCATTACTTTTCGTGAAGATGAAGAATATCTCGAAAGATAGCGAATAATAAACAGAGTAGCGAAATTCATTGCTTTTTAGATACAATTCTAAGGGAGATCGTTAGAGACAAGTAGTAGTTGAACCCTCAAATGCTTTCCGGTTTCTTATGTCGAACGCATCGAAATAGAGTGAGTCAGACAACTTCTTTCATTAAATCTTTCAGGCCTAAGTGTAGCAAGCTGAAACTCTCGTTTCACCTCGATTCCTTCAACATGACGAGATAATTTGGAAAGCCATCAACAATACTACAACGTAAAAGTATTCGAAGTGGAAACAATTGAATGCCTCTAGGGACAGTGATGAAATTGGGCGCACTCGCCGTATGTAACCTTTTCGCCTTTGAACCAATGTCCTAAATTGATGGATTCGGCCGTGAAATATTCATTTAGGAACTGGGCGCTAAATTTACATACTTATTACGTTTCACAAGTTGAATTTACATGGCATATACGAGTGTAGCTGGTGTTCTATAAAATGACGCTACTATACATACACCACCTCGGTTACCGTCAACCGTGCGATAGTAAAATTAGAGAGATTCACATTCGGGGAAATATTTCGGCAATTTAGCTAGAGATTAATTCCGAACCTAAATAATGAATAACGGCTGGTGTACTCCTGTGCGCAAGGCTATGTACACTATCACATGAATAAAATCCGCACAATTCATATGTGATTGTATGAGATTTTTAATTTTCGCCATTTTCTGGAATCCAGAACGCGGCAAATATTAACGATTCCATTCGAATAACGCGAAAGCATCACGCGGAATGTTGATGAAAATTGACGAACAGCGAATTCGCAACTTTGATGCCCGATTTGTATATTTATATTTTTTAAACGTTTGCTCTTTCATACAAAAATACTATACAGATTTATGTTCTTTACGACATCACATACGTAGGATAATAAATGCTCCTATGCCGTTTTGATACTTTCAAATCATATATAAAATAAAACGTGGCTACTTTCTCAAGTTTAAATAATTTATTACTCAGGCGGGAACTGGGAATCCAAAAAGTTTGTTATAGATCTGTACTGATTTAAATTCCATCATTTTTCCTTCCGCAGCTTGGAAAAATAAATGCTCTGCGACAATAGTACAAGCGTACGACAGTTACGATCTGAACCGCAAAGTGTGAATTCACGAACTTGCACCATTCACATTCAAGCGGATCAAAGGTTAGATACAAACCTTCCTCAAATTAAGCGTCAGTGAAACCTGCGGGTAAATTATTATCTGCCAGATAACCAGGATAGTTCAATGAGCATTATCTGACGGATACGCTATACCTGGACGTGGTGAAACTGACACGACCATAGACATAGGAAATATTTCCTCTTACCGCTCGGCCGATATAAGTGCGCACACTGATCGAACTAAGTAGTCGGGTTGGTGGTGAGTGCGCAGACAACACCCAACAGTCGGCGGATTTTCATATGAATGTATTATGGTATTAGCTGGTACAGTCCTGTATGAAAGAATAGTCGCGTCAAATGGACAATAATATCAGAATGCCAAGAAAAATTATGATTGCATTAATTTTACAAAGGTGAAGAAATAAGGGGGAAAACCGGAGATATTACGTTCATCCGATGAACAGCGACAGATTGGTAAGAGGAAAATTTCACGTATTACCTTCAAAATTACTCGATTTTCCAGATAAATTTTTTTTGGACGCAAGGTGACTGAGTCGGCGGACTAAAGTTGGCTAGTCTGCGTACATCAACAAGCGCCAATGCTGATTTAATAGTCGGCCGATAACTGCGTCAAATGGACAATAATATGACAATCCGAAGAAAATTTATAATTGCATTAATTCTACAAACAGCGAAGAAATAAGGGGACAAACCGGAAATATTGCGTTCATCAACAAGCGCCAATGCTGATTTAATAGTCGGCCGATAATTGACCAACTTTTAAGTTTAAGTAACAGAAAATTTAAAATTCAGATTTCCCGCCCTTCAAATCGTTTTTATTTCTTTTATAAAAAACTAAGCGGATTTAGAAAAAAATTTTTTGGGAATCTCTTAATTTTGACTTACATAATTTAATTATGCAATCAAAAAAAATCATGGGAAAGGCCCATTGCCCGTCTTTTAAGTTTGAAGACAATAATTTTACTGAACTGACTTATTTGTCGGCGTAGACCAAGTCGGTATGATATGCGGACTTGCATACAGGACTTTTGAATTCTAGTTGATTTCATGTACCATTTCGTATATCTACATTGACTAGTTTCCGAGTTATCCGCATATTTGTGAAAAAATTACAGATAAGGCCTTTCAAAAAAATTGGTTTTTCTCAATATCACAATGCATAATTTTAGATTTGCCCTCTGAAATGGATTACCAGAATATTACTCAATGTCATTTCATAAAGGTCGGCAATCTATGTTATACAGGATGTTCAATATACACTGCCGAATTTAGATTTGAAAAATGACGATAACTCAGTTTTTTCAAATATAAACTCCAAATTTTCATATTTGGATAAAGAACGAAAAAATTATGGTAGTTTTTTAATAATTCCGTATACCTAAATAGTACTGTTTTTGAGATAACTCGAAATAATTGTCACATGGAGGCAAAGTATCAAATTGCATCATATTATTATTCTGTGGTCGCTTATTGCACTTGTTCTTATTGTTGACAGTTATCCAAAAATGGGTGCACGTTAGAATTACACAAAGGAAGATTATTTAAATTTGTTCAGCATTTACGTTGAATCTAACAGGTTTATTTCTCCAGCATGCGATACATTTGGCATTAGATTTCCAGAGAAGCCGAAACCGTCACGCAAATTCCTACGCTGTCTATAAATCTGCAGAATTGTTCAACAATCATTAAAAGAATCTCGCCCTTGTAACTTTTGATTTCCATGTGCCATGACGTAGGAATTTTTTTATAATTCGTTTGAAAGTTCTTCTTGGCGGTTTCGGCTTCTCTAGAAATCTAATTCCAAATGTATCACATGCTCGAGAAATAGTTCTGTTAGATTCAGCATAAATGCTAAATAGATTTAAATAGTCTCCGTTTGTATTATTTCAACGTTCGCAAGATTTTCAGTTAACTATCAACAGTAGGACCATAGAACCAAAATTTTATTCGATGCTCAGAGAGCTTTCTAATGTGCAAGTGCAATAAGTGAGCACAGAATAATAATATGATGCAATTTGATACTTTGTCTTCATGTGACAATTATTTCAAGTTATCTCAAAAACACTACATTTTAGATATAGGGAATTATTGAAAAACTACCCTCATTTTTTTGTTCTTTATCCAAATACGAATAGAAAATTTGGAGTTTACATTTGAAAAAACTGAATGGGCCTTTCTCATGCGAAGGGGATTTAAAATTTGACCGTTGTACACAAATATAGAATTTTTTCAACTCACAAAAATGTCCTAATCATTAATATTGGTGATATAGTTATTGAAAAATCTTAATTTAAAGTTTTAAAATTGAATTTTTTCATTGGTCAGTTTTATAGCTCGTCACGATAAAAGTATCCAATCAAATTTGACTGAAGCTGGCAACATTGCTTAAGACTCAATATAACTTAGGTTATAATGTTATCTAGGCATAGAACTTTGAAACTTCTATGTATCTATGTCATTGTTTCTAAGCGACGGAATAGTAGATGGTTTGAATCTCATTCCCATGTTGCCGGTTATACAGAAAATTTAAAATTCCGATTTCCTGCCTTTCAAATCGTTTTTATTTTTTTTATGAAAAACTAAGAGGATTTAAAAAATTTTTTTTTGGGAATTTGTTAATTTTAACTTACTTCATTTGATTATGCAATAAAAAAAATCATGGGAAAGGCCCATTATCGTTATTTTTTCAAATCTGAATTCGGCAGTGTGTGTTGAACATCCTGTATAACATAGATTGCCGAGCTTTATGAAATTACATTGAGTAATCTTCTGTTAATTCATTTCAGAGGACAAATCTACAATTATGCATTTTGATATTGAGAAAACCAATTTTTTTGAAAGGCCCTATCTGTAATTTTTTTCACAAATATGCGGATAACTCGGAAACTACTCTATGTAGATATGAGAAATGGTACATGGAATCAACTAGAATTA
This sequence comes from Novius pumilus, assembly GCA_020654155.1. Classification (NCBI taxonomy): domain Eukaryota; kingdom Metazoa; phylum Arthropoda; class Insecta; order Coleoptera; family Coccinellidae; genus Novius; species Novius pumilus. The sequence continues at coordinate 1,901,042 of JAIFOV010000472.1, forward strand.
AAAAGTCCATCGAATGATGTTGAAATATATAGGATGTTCCATTCAACATAAGAGAGCAGGTGTAATTTCTGGTGTAACCGGAGATGGAAAATTGTTGCTACTATTCTGGAAAGTCAGCCTCGATGGATTGTTGCCCATGTACAAAATTTCAAACCAATCGGACAACTATTTCTGCGTAAACTTCTAATGGGCATTCCCGATGGGACATCCTGTATATAGCGTTGCTAATGCTAATGCCCAATCCAACTATCGGCCGATAGAATGTCTGCAGTCTGCGGGGGCTCTTTATCAGCAACGCCATATAAGCATGTCCGCACATCACACCGACTTGGTCTACGCCGACAAATAAGTTGGTTCAGCAAGACGATTGTCGTCAAACTTAAAAGTCGGGAAATGAGCCTTTCTCACGATTTTTTTTGATTGCATAATTAAATGATGTAAGTCAAAATTAACAGATTACCAAAAAAGTTTAAAAAAAAATAATAATAAAGACGATTTGAAGGGCGGGAAATTTGAATTTTAAATTTTCTGTGTAACCGGCAACATGGGAATGAGATTCAAACCATCTACTATTTCGTCGTTTAGGAACAATGACATAGATACATGGAAGTTTTAAAGTTCTATGCCTAGATAACATTAGAACCTAAAATCCATTGAGTTTTAAGCAACGTTGCCAGCTTCAGTCAAATTTGATTGCATACTTTCATGGTGACGAGGCTTGAAACGGACCAATGAAAAATTTCAAATTTTAAAACTTTAAATTAGGATTTTTCAATAACTATATAACCAATATTAATGAGTACGACATTTTTATGCGTTGAAAAAAATCTATATTTGTATACAATCATCAAATTTTAAATCCCCACCGCATGGAAAAGGCCCATTATCGGCCGACTGTTACATCTGCATAGGCGCGCCTATTCATGTACACGGACTATCCAACTTAAGTCCGCCAAACTATCCAACATAAGTCCATTTGATGGGACTATTCTCGTCTACAGCATTGTATCAACTAATACCGCAATACATATATAAAAATCCGCCGACTGTTCTGTTCTGTTCTGCGCCCTCACCACTAACTACACTATTTAGTTCGATCAGTGTGCGCAACCCAACCCGACCAAACTATCGGCCGATCAAAATGTCTGTAGTTTGCCCTTACTGAACCAACTTATTTGACGGCATAGACCAAGTCGGTATGATGTGCGGACCCAACTATCGGCCGATAGAACATCTGCAGTCTGCGGGGGCTCTAAGGGTGCGGCCTGAGTGCACGCTCGAGCGGGGCGTTCTGCAGTGCGTCAAGTTCAGCGTTCATCTCAAACACAAGCGAACCTATGGAGATGGCCATAGTGGCCTCACGACGAGCGGTGACTGCCGCGTTCTTGTTTGCGTCCGGTGTTCTTTATCTTTTGGAACTCGGAACGGCCGGAACCGCAGCAGAAGTACAGCGTCCACTCAGGACACTCTTTTGCACGCTCTTTTGGACGCCGCACGCCCCGCTCGACGCACTTGCACTCAGGCCGCACCCTTAATAGATCATAATTGCAGCATCGAATACTTTGGTCAAAAAATGGAGCTTTCAAGACGCGCAGGCTCAAAGTTACCTAAAGTTACGCCGCCGATATTGGCTAACACCAGAAGTCTAATGTACCACAGTTAAAATAGTCAGTTGAAATAACTATCGGAACGATAAACTCTAACCTGACAGTTAAAACTAGTTTTTGCATTGAAATATTTCAACTATCGGAACGATAAACTCTAACCGAGCGGTAATAGTGTTGGTGAAAGACGCCCTTAGGATGCGGAACTTCGAGTCATGCTCAGAGCTGCGATGTCAACCGACATAAGTTTCGTTTATACAGTATCTATTGAACACGGCCAAGTCTTCTGCACTAGAATCGCTCACAATTTTAATTAGCGCGAATACACAGAATAACGAATATTCGTCGAGTTCTTTGGCCGAGCAATCCGAACGAAGCGGTACGGTAGCATTCTATAATAAAATGACAATATCATGTCACATAAGCGGTTCCCAATATGGAATCCGTGATAAAGTGCACTTTTGTAGAAAACTCGATAAATAAAATGACGAATCTGGAAAGCGTTTGAAGAGGGGAGAATGAACATTCGAATCGTATTAAAATGCTAAATGGAGAGTCCTGTGAGCTTAGAATGACATAATGTGTGTTCTACAACAGTTGTCTTGTAAAAATAAGTAAAATGTTGGTAGATGTAAGTGAGCGCCAACATGCGAAGAAATGTAAGCATTATTTCGTGAGCAGAGGCGCCAATTACTTCGGTGCCCGCCGTTTCAGTTGTAGCCAAATTACTTCATACCCATAAAGGAACGAACGTGGCGATTATTACAGATTTTCCGCGAAAATTGCTTGTTGTATAATATACAGTTTTTTCTTACATTTCACGAATATTCTTAGAATTCAAGCGTATCACGAATAGTGTAGGTACATTACGATCCCAAAAATTTTGAGTGTTGCTGTGATAAAACTGACACACATATTCAGAAAGTGAAAACTAGGATTGTTATTCCACATTAATATATTTCGCAACTGATGGTTCGCCTTTAATTCGAAAATAATATGAATAGAATAATAACGGTAACGCATAATATTTCGAACTTTTTTGCCGTTCTATCCAATTATTTTATAGCATTGACATACGAGTATGAAATAATACTTTTAGTATTTAATTTGTTTATAAAATGTTCGGGAAGGACGAGCCATTGCAAATTGGAAAAAGTATATTGTGGGCTATTGGAGTCGACTAATTCAATTCATTCGTGTAGTGCTTAACCAACTTCATAGTTGATCGGGCGGGAACAATGGTATTGTTTTATCGTGGACATCGCTTTTCAAGCTCGTTCAATCGATTTTTAATTCAATGGGATCGAGTTGATAAACTAAACGACGAAATGAGCTATTCAGCGAGTTTTGCGTTGAAGACGAAATTCCGGACTTCCCCTACAATACAAAACTTTGAAAATTATAGTATCATCCTGAACAAAGTTTCTTCGAGACCCTGATTTCATGGCTTGGTGAATTATTATTCATGCGACACGGTTCAAGTTGTGTGTACGGAATATGGATTAATCATCCTTTAGTGGATAGAAATTTTCCGGCGATATTTACCAGCGAATATTGACAAATAAGATACGACTTCTGAGGGTGGACAGAATGCAATCCGTCCGCCGATAATTCGATGTAACAAGAACCGATTTGAAGAAAAATAGGATATAAGGGTTCAATCGAAAATCACAGTGGTTTATCAGAATAGACCAGTTCATCGTTCCTGACCACAATTTACGACCTTTCGAGAACTCTCGCATGTCCCATGTTTATCAGAAACGATTGTCCCGAATCTTGGGGATGAAGATGCCATCAGAAATGCTTCGTTTTCGACTTTTTCAAAGTGTCCTCCAGAAGATTCCGAACACGTTCAGTCGAGTTATCGTGGGATTTCTCGTTTAATTAATGAGTCGAATTTCGAGAGATATTTTCGCTCAAGCTTTTCGACTTTTAAATAACGTCGTCAGTTAGACGTGGAACGAAAATTGTCTGCTAATGATCGTCAAGAATAAAATCGTGAATGGCGTTAAAGATCTGAATTTATGAGAGGATGCCGCGAAAATGTTGCTTCCCTCATGGAGAGGGGAGTTATTCATAGTTCAAATTGCATTGGCGTCGACAAATTTCGGATTGCCTCATTATTTTTGCAGGTGCGCCCGTAAAATATAAAAACTTAATGTTGAATCAAATCAGCGCATTAACCATCTCTTAGAATAATTATGGTATAAATCATATAATTTTTTTTTCTAGGCATCAAATAATTCATGAATGTCGACGGCGCTCATGAGTGTCTTCCTGTTCCTTGTTCACTATCCAGCTTTCTAGTTGAAGCAGCAGATAATTCCGTATCAGCGGAACAGGTGCAGTGGCATATTATAAGCAATAATGTAAACTTCGTATTGCCTGAAACACCCATTTTTAAAACCTGACCATCGGCTATAAAAATAAATTCAACAGATTTCATCTAATGGCTGTTATTGTTTCTGCCTACACATAATGAAAATGTTTTCAATTTATGAGCTTTAATCTTCGCTTAAGTCAACACCTGTTCCAAGTTTTCTAATTTCAGGGACACGATGAACATTAACTAATATGAACTTTGTGAACTTTGTAAACAAATTTTTGCTTTAATACAACACGAACCTGCGTTTAGAGATCAATCAATCTGATTCGATCAAAGCATTCACTTATTTCGGAACATGAATGATTACGACACTTGTTTCAGGGCCAAATTCAGAGACGTCACTCAAACTCAAATCTACCCTCAATATACAGGGTGAGTTTTTTAACTTGAGACATGCAAACTGATTAAAGAATCAAACTATTAGAAAAGATTAATCAGAGAGATGATACATATCAAAGAAGAAATAAATCAATTTTAGAACAGATATTGAAAATTTAAGTGTAATCTGTAATGGAATATCTTAAAATTATTATCAAACAGTAAGCAGTGATCTGTATCTAAGCAACATTATTTACATCATCAAATTGTCACATCACACTCAAAAGTTGTATTGAAAAAAAAATTTCAATTAAAGAAATACAAATTTATGATCGTATAACGAGCGAGTTCGTGATTACGAGAACCTTCTAAAAGTATACACAAATAACGAATTACATCAGAGATTTCGTTTCTGTAGGGAGACCATTCAAAACATTCTATTGCCAATGGTGTTTCCAGTTATCACCACGGACACAAATCGCGGACTACCAATTCCACCTCTGATGGAAATGTGTATTGCTTAGAAGTTTTATCCCACCGAAAGTTACCAGGTATGATATTGTATTGAAAACCTCAGAAAATCTAGCAATAATGTGTTTTTTCTTTATACAGAACTTTGGGAGATCTTTTGGCAATAAGACAGTTGTCAGCCTGTTGAATTGTAAATGAGGTGTCCGAACTAATTTTGAGACATCTACCTCGTGATGTTAAATTTTCCGAACCAGAAAATGATCGCAATATGACTACAAATAAGTTGTAAAAAGGAGCACAATTCCCAGATGTATTTTCATTTTCACTCATATTCAAAACGAACTGTCAACGTAAACTGCGAAAGAAAAGAAGTCGTTGAATATTTTGGAGACATTCTATGTCCTAATCATAGAGCGCGATGAAAATCGAGCAATATAATGTCAATTATAGATCAAAAAGACCAAAGTTATTCTTTTTTTGCTATGTAGCCAGTTCGTGACTCGAGTCACTCATTATCAACTGTGCTTGTCTGGTCGACAGTACAGATCGAGCGTTCATCAGGTACGTATTGGATTTCGGATTGATAATGTCTGTAGACGAGTGGACGAATCAAAAAACACTCAAATTTATCGAATTGTTAGCCGGCGAGCCTGTGATTTGGGATCCCATAAAATAAAACATAACCCTGCAGCCACACGAATGCAGTTGACAGCAGGAAATGTTGTAGGGACTTATCAAAACCGTCATGTGGCTGGGTTATGTTATCTGGTCGGTCTCACGACCGCAGTCAAAGGGTAATAAATGAGATAAGCTCCTTGACTGCTTGTCTGGTCGACAGTACAGATCGAGCGCTCTGCATGGAAAAACGATATGCCATTTAAGCGTAGCGCCACAGCTGCGGCAACTTTTATATCCATCCAAGTAAATATTCAACGTCGTACTGACGGTCGCTGATAACGACGGCAGCCGAGCAGTGTGTGGCCGGTCGCGGCAGTGCGGGTGCAGGAGCAGCAGCAGTAGCAGAGGACTGTGTGTGGCTACGGCAATACTTGTGTCATATAAATTCCTTATTATTTATTCATTGCATCAGAAGATATTGATATCTAAATTATTGCCGTGCTACTTATTTGTCTTTTGATTAGCCCTGTTTGAAATTAATATTTTGTACGGATATCAATTATTTTCGATGAAGTATTTCATCCTCAATGAGTGGTTAAAAATACATGTTCTAATGGAATTTCAGCAGGAAATGGTTCTTTTTTTTTACGAAAAATTAACATTAACTTGCAATTTTCGTATTTTTCTTGGGTAAATTCCCTCAATTCACCACCGCTATGACACATGAAACACTTATTCTTCTTCGACAGCCGCTTCAAAAATAAATAAAAATTCAATATCGCACGATGAGTGAATGCAATGTTCAGAAAATTGAATGAACAAAAACAAATTTGCATGACGGGAGTATAATTTACAGTAACTTAAACACTCATTGATGTTTATAAACAAAAATTCGTCGGCTTCCCTTCTCGCATTCTTATGAATACCGAAATTGGGAGTGAGCGTCACTCACCTTTAGGCGAGTGACGATTTGAGTGTATATTGAGTGTAGGGTCAGTGGCGTCTGTGAATTTGGGCCTCAGTGTCCACATTTCAAAATTAGTACAAAACAGAATTGTCTAACCAATACATCAGTTCGAGGAAGTTTATGCGAAAATATGAGGATCAATAGCATTATTGAAATCAGAAATAAGAATGACGAATCTCCTATTTTACCTGGAATTGAAAATGGTCAATTTGCGACAACGTCGCTGATAGCGAAGTATGAACATGTTATGAATGCGATTCAAAATTGCAGTGTCGGTCGAACCGAGCGTATTCTCGATATCGAATAGTGGCCGTAATTTTTCAGCTGTGCACCCGCTACATGATTTTCGAAAAACCGTTCTCTAGTCGTAGTTGGAATCAATTGAATCGACACGATTGCCAATTGTGCGATTGATTGAACATTGAATCCTGACAAAACAAAGAATTATTTGAGCCGCTTTCTATTGAATTATTACGGCCGAATTGATTCTCTCCCTCCTAATTGAATTGGATAGGCATTTCGCAAAATCATCTCATTCGGAATAAGTCACCTCAAAGAAATCTTTGTGGTCATACGTAAGCGTTTTCTCAATTAAAAGTTGGATGTAAAAACTTTCAAATATCTAGAAAGACATTCTAGAAAGCAATTTAAATGTACGGGTCCCACCTGCTGCTAGCAGTTCTATTTAAAATAATGGCCAATCGTGAATTAATTCAATTTTTCGGGGAAAATTAGCAAACGCGAACTCGTAGAGTCGGGCGACAGCCTTCCTTTGGAGGAAATGTGCTTTTTTTTACAGCCCATTCGAAAATTCAACACCCAATTCGACTGAGGAGAATTCGTGTGAATGAACTGCACGTAAAAGCTTTATACAACGTGTATTTTCACATTTTATCACTGTAATTCCATTTAACATGATGTTCTGAAGGGAAATTATCTAGAATCTCTTAAAAAGGGAATTTCCGGCCGGTGTAGATGAATCTTCCCCCATCTATTAAATAAGCTTCCTAATCTCCTTCAACATTGTACGAATAATACTTTATTCTTTGATGGAGTAATATTATGTCCGAAATAGAAATTGGGGTAATCGTACCATTTTCTTCGACTTTCGCAAGCTTCAGCGGAAGGATGAATTTTTTTCTGCTACAGGAAATATTTAGCACAATCATTCGTATGTATTTCCGCATGGCGAAAATGATGGGACGTTCGTGAAACGAATAAATAAACGTTGGGGAGTATTGGTATCTGGATAGGGTAAGTATAAAAATAAACACCATTCGACATATTGAGCATTATACTTGGTTTTTGTTAGTATTCAACGATGATTCTGATACGAGTAATGTAATCTTGACACTTTCATGTGGAAAAATATGTCTACTAAATGGTTTTTGTTTTGTAACTGCCAGTGGCATATAGAAGCTTTCTATGCCGGAAGCAGAAACATAATTAATTAAAAGTATTCGTAATTATTGATATGATTGTATTGATTCTTGCGTGTTTGTATTGCTAACGTAGTAGTTTTTATTATCTTTATTAAATCGTTCCGAATATTTCTGGAGCTTTTCCTGTCGCAAACTTGAAATTAACTTTCCGAGAAGGCAGAGTATATTTCAGCAGAATGGCTTTACCTTTCTTATTAGACCAGAAAAACACCAGGACTGCCAAGAAAGGAAAATAGCAGAAAAGTTTCGGAAGTTAACGGTATAGCAAGATAGGTAACAGCATTCGTTTCTGCTCAATAATGAATGAGTCGCGCGGATCTGACGATTCCCAATTCGTTTTTCCTCTCTCGAAAATATAGGAATTCGAAGGATGAATTATTGACAGATGAGACTTTTCTTGAAATGCTTTTGTAAGATTCGTTCAATTTCTCCGTTAGTCCAATCAATCTACAAAAGAGTTTCAGGTGATGGTGCCAAGAATCGAAATAGCGGTCTTGAAAAAAAGAAAAACGGCTGTAAATTTATTCGAATATCAGACGAATTCTTCCTAGGAATTCTTTTACATAAATTTACGGTACCTTATCGATTAATAACTGAAATCATTACGTACAATGGGTTTTTATATCAAAATTTGATTTGCAACCCTAAAGAAATGAATTTCGTGATCGGAATATTAACGGAACAGATTTCAAATTATAATTAATTCATAAATATTGATGAAAAATCAATATCGAATAATTCGTAAATTGATTCAAATAGTATGTATTCCGATATTTTGTTTTACTTCTATGAAAAAATAAGCCCGGTTCAGGAATTCCAGGAGAGAATGATATATTCATGAACCATGAAATGATGGAATTTGGCTTGGATTTAATACACAATATATACACATACATAACGATATGTATATCGTGTTGGGAAGGGTTGATTGTTTATTCATTGGAAGCCCTTTGTGGCCAATTTCGAATCATTATTAATATTGTTATTATTCGCACGTAGACCCTTCAGGAACACACGAGATATTCCGTTTCAATTCCAACTGTTATTTTCCATTTTCTACGCTTCTCTCATTTCTGCCCTTTGGATTTCCTTCCTTTTTGGACATAACGTTTTTTAGACATCCATTCTCGTTTGTACTCCCATTCCTCTTCATTTATTATATTCATTATTAAAGTTCATCTGCGTCTCAACATTAGTATTCTTTAATAAAATGATTCTTATCACGTGTAATTTGAGTTTATAAAGTGAGTTATTAGGTTTCTGTATGACAGGTTGCTTCAGCTTATTCAGAATATTTTTTATATTTGCAGCAGGTACCGTACTGCGTTGATGCGTGTAATTTGGAACTTGTTATTTATGACACATAGCGCCATTTCGACTGATTATGAACTTGTATTATTTCTTTTTCCGAAATTGCAGTCAACAATAAAAGAACATTTGGTAGTTTCATACGACATTTCGATCGTTATAAGATCATCAACTTGTATTTGTTTAATTAAAAATTTTTGTTTTTCAATACAACTTTTGAGTGTGGTTTTACAATTTGATGATATTAATAATGTTGCTTAGATACAGATCACACCTTACTGTTTAACAATAACTTTAAAATATTCCATTATAAATTATACTTAAATTTTCAATATCTCTTCTAAAATTGACAGAGTTTATTTCTTTATTGATATCTATCATCTCTTTGATTAATCGTTTCTGATAGTTTGATCAAGGATTGTCACATTATTGACATCAAAATTGTGGTTTAAGTCGTGTGAATGTTTACTAAGAGCTGTACACTCATTATTTTATCGTAAAGAGTATTTATGATTGCAAATGTTTTTATGTAAATATTGTTTTATTCATACAATATATTGTCCTGGACAATTTATACAAGAAATTTTGTATACAATATTCTTTTGTTTATTTCCATCTGTACGGTCTTTTAATTGAGTGAAAAATCTATTTAGAGTGTTGTAGGGTATATTGGTTAGAATAAGATTATTTCTACGCAAAATGTTGCCTATTTTTTTGGATAATGCCGGAATGTACGGTATACTGATATACTCTATATTAGAAGAATCTAATTCATTATCATTATTATTAGGTATTTTGTTTATTTTTCATTCTATAACGCTATTAATTGAAGAAATGGGACAACGATTCTCTACTGAAATATTTTTTACTTTATTAATTTGTTCGTTGCGTTTTGTTGGTTCAGTTAATTTCACTGCTCTATATATTAAACCAACAATAACATCCTTCTTGAAAATTTTTGGTACACTTGAATTGAAATTGATATATCTTCCAGAATTTATGTTTTTGGTTCACCATGTTGTATTTATTTTAATTTAATCATTATTATAATCGAGAATTAGATCTAGAAAGTTTATAGTTATTGTGATAATTAATAAATGTTTGTAATATATTTCTTCTTCAGTGATTGGTATTGAAAGTATTATATCATCGACAAAACATTTGTATATTTGTACGTTATATGAAATGATAGATAGAATATTTTCTTCAACATATTCCATTACTAGATTTGCAGTGGGAGATGATAAAGAAGATCCCATCGCAATTCCATGTAGCAAATTTTGACAAATGTAAAATAAGTACAACGCAAACAAAGTTTTGTACCATTTAAAAATTGTTTTTTTGTTAGTGAAGTATTAAATTCACAATAGAAAAAGATAACAACAAAACTATAAACTTTTTAGTTCTAAGTCTCGATTATAATAATGATGGAAACAAAATAAGTCCAGGGTTTACCAAAAACATAAATTCAAGTGTACCAAAAATTTTCAAGAAGAATGTTTTTGTTGGTTCAATAGATAGAGCAGTGAAATTGACTGAACCAACAAAACGCAAAGAACAAATTAATAAAGTAAAAAATATTTTAGTAGAAAACAGTTATCCCATTTCTTTAATAAATAGCGTTAGAGAAGAAAGAGTAAACAAAATATATAATAATAAAAATGATAATGAATCAGATTCTTCCAATATAAATTATATTAGAATACCGTACATTCCGGCATTATCCAAAAAAATAGGTAACATTCAACGTAAATATAATCTTATTCTAACAAATAAACCATACAACACTCTAAATAGATTTTCCACTAAATTGAAAGACCTTACAGATGAAAATGAATAAACGAATGTAGTATACAAAATTTCTTGTATAAATTGTCTAGGAGAATATATTGGACAAACAAAACAATATTTACATAAAAGAATTTACAACCATAAATACTCTTCACGATTAAATAATAAATGTACCGCTTATAGTAAACATTCACATGACTTGAACCACAATTTTGATTTCAATGATGTGACAATCCTTGATAAAGAATCAAACTATTAGAAACGATTAATCAAAGGGATGATACATATCAAAAAAGCAATAAACTTTGTCAATTTTAGAACAGATATTGAAAATTTAAGTATAATTTATAATGTAATATTTTAAAGTTATTGTTAAACAGTAAGCTGTTATCTGTATCTAAGCAACATTATTAACATCATCAAATTATCAAACCACACTCAAAAGTTGTATTGAAAAAAATTTTTTAATTGAACAAATACAAGTTTATGATCGTATAACGATCGAAACTTCGTATGAAACGTCCAAATGTTCTTTTAGTGTTGACTACAAGTTTTGAAAAAGAAATAAAACTTGTTTTTTATGTTTAACAGTCATTATTTGGACAAAGTTTATCTTGGAAATATGCCAATTCGTTTTCGAGTAACTGCAACAATCTCTTGAATATTTGCGGAAGAGCAAAAGAGCATCGGAATCTCAAGTAACTTTACCGATTCAACTAAAATTTTCCGGGAATTTGAAAGAATATTCAATTTCAAATAGTAAATCGTTGAACTATTTTTTTTCAATTCCGTATGTACAAGTTCATAAAAGAAGTATCGTTTTCACACATCTCTACAAATTTAACAAAATTTTCAGACAGCTCAAATTATTGCGTTAATTCGAAGTATGAAATGAATCTAGAGTAAACGATAACTCTTTTCGACTTTCAGTGAAAACCAATTCGTCTCTTGCCGCATCATACTCCACAAAATAATTTGTTTACGAATATTCCAGAGTCAATAATTGTTTCAAAGTTTGGTCAACAATTCAACCGATCTTACAAACCGACAAATACCTTATTTAATAGCATTAATGCAATCAAGCTTCTCCACTCTACAGAAGTATTATGGCAGTCGTCAAACAATGATCCACCTCAAAACTGATAATAAACTGCTTCAATATAGTTCTATACAAACCGCGTTTGAACTTCCGATTCTAATTCTCACTAGAATTTCCTTATGCACTGCAATTCCTTAAGTTTGAAGCTTGAGCATCTCCCGTGTTATTTTCAGTGAACGAGTACCAAATTAATTAAAGTTGCTGACAGATGCTAATCGAAATGTAGATTATTGGACAATCGCTTTCGAGTTACTTGTTTTGTCACTTTTTCATCCATAACATCGTCTGTACTCATTTGCATGTTCTCATTATATAAGCCAAACTATTTCAGAACTTTTCCTTATCTCTCGTTTCTCGCGCTCAAGGATCTCTTCTATAGAAATTTTGTTGAATGGTATAATCTCCCTCATTTCCTTTGTGAATGTCGATATGTACTGTATAATATCGAGTTGAACACAATGTCTGGGACTGCAGGAGGAATGAAATCATGCGAAGGAATGGAAGGTAAATATGTCCATTATAAATTATCCAATATGGCACGTGGAGAAATCGACAATAAGAAGCGGTATTTGTGGAACTCGAGTTTTCAAATTCTATGGGAGTGAAAGAGAGCAGTAAACTCCGTTCCGGGTAGTAAAACTTGATAAAGCAATCCTAAACTCAGCATTTATCACTCCCTTCATCGAATTAACACCAGTCGTTCGTGAACCACACAATATGTGGCTATTAAATTTGAAGGGATTCGCGCTGTTCCCTCTTACGCGAACTTCGATCGTTTTACATCGGCATAGATCCGTATGTGTTACCAATGCCAATTGGTTATACACGGAGTCGATTGAAGGATTTTAATTTCTCAACAACCTTACAGAATATGAGCTATTCTAGTTTCAAATGCGTCAATTCTGAAGTAATGCCGACTAAAATGTGATTTATGGCTATCTATCGACCCCCAAATAGGGAAATCACTTCTATAGCAATCAGCCCCATCCGTTCGGAACGGTAGTTTAGAATTTAACATGGACGTAATACCCTTTTACTGGCATGAAATTGTAAAAGTTTATAGAAACGAGGTATTACTGTTGAGAGCCACGGAAACCTACGTTACGAATAGATATAATTTTTGTTTCCCAACAAATGTTGAAATGAAATATGTACTCGTACATTCATAATGCATACTCTATTCGACTACATTTCCACTAGATGCAAAGGTTGATAATGAAGAAACTAAATGACAGCTACTGGAATGGAATTTTAATTTTATGGATATTTCACATAATTCCGAGTTCAACTCTATTCCAATGGTTTTTTAATGACAGGTATCAAAAAAAAATGTTTTGAAACAAATTGTTATGAATGAAAATTTGTGCAGGAATAATAGATTTCCACCTAACACAACTTTTGATATTTCAATTTCTTCTTCTGCTTCACTAAATAATTATTCATATCAAGTGACCCTTGTTTACGTTCAAACCGAAAAAAATCTTGATTCAAATTGCTGCCGTTCATGGTTTATCACAAAAGAATAGACATTATAATTAAATCATTAGAAGTCAGAAGGATAATTGGTCTTTACCAAGAGAACCTCTTCATCAAATGTTTGTAATACCCAGTTCGATGTTAACTGAAAATTACCTTCATGAATCATAAAGTCTCAAAACTGGTCCCGTTTGCACATGTTTCCACACAACAAATGGAATGACCGGGGGAGCTCAATTTCGAATACATTCGCAAAAGTTAAATTCAAAGGAATAATTAATATTTAATCGGACATTTTATTCAGGAGGAATCCTAAAGTTCTTGTTCAAAACGGAAAATATATTTACCGAAACATAATGATGGATTTTATTCAAAATCATTCAGTTTCATTTTTCACAACATCAGAAAATGTGAGTGTATCAGAATTGAAATCTCAATCTTCTGTATGCATTCCCCCCATTGTAACTAAACATTTGTCTTTCATGTTCTGCAAACCTCCTATACCCCCGACAAAAAGGAATAAGTAACAAAAACGCACGGAGAAATCTAGATGATTTCATGTACCATTTCTTATATCTCCATTGAATAGTTTCCGAGGTATTCGCATATTTGTGAAAAAAATTACAGCTAAGGCCTTTCAAAAAAATTGGTTTTTCTCAATATCACAATGCATAATTTTAGATCTGCCCTCTGAAATGAATTACCAGAAGATTACTAAATGTCATTTCATAAAGGTCGCCAATCTATGTTATACAGGATGTTCAACACACACTACCGAATTTAGATTTGAAAAAATGACGATAACTCAGTTTTTTCAAATGTAAACTCCAAATTTCTTTTCCGTATTTGGATAAAGAACAAAAATATAAGAGTAGTTTGTTAATAATTCCCTATACCTAAATAGTACTGTTTTTGAGATAACTTGAAATAATTGTCACATGGAGGCAAAGTATCAAATTGCATCATATTATTATTTTGTGCTCGCTTATTGCACTTGCACATCAGAAAGCTCTATGAGCATCGAATAGAATTTTGGTTCTATGCTACACAGCCCGAGTGCTTGCAAGGGTTTCGTCAGCATATCGTCCATGAATGCCAACAAATCACTCCTGCAATATTACAGAATGTGCGTCACCGTTTCGAACAAAACTTATATTATTGTATGGAGGTTGTAAGTAAAAATAATGATTTCTATTTTCCATTTAAAGGTTCAGAAGGTATTCTTAAACGAAATCTAATATACTTTAGCAGTTTTTGATATAGAGAATAACGAGCATAAATTCTATGGCATTGCCAGGCACCACTTGAAACAGCCTGTATTTTAGCAAGGTTTAAGTCCAAAATGCTAAAATATATATTTCTGAGAAGCCCTTTCAATTCACATTAATATGATGTATAACATGACCTATATTCCCTATTCAAAAACTAATAAGGGTAGCCACCTCGCTTAGGGGGTTGCTGTGTCACAACTTTTTAAGCGGTCAAAAAGTGTCCCCCTCCAATCAAAAATCGACCTGTCTCAGTAATTTCGACCAATGTGCACGGTTCGCCCACAACTGGCGACGTTTCGTTTTCAAATAGCCAGCCTGTATATATATATATATAGGATCGTTAAAATTAATCGAGGCATGATAACGTCTATAAACACACAAAAAATATTCGATATCAAACAACTGCACACAATATCATTCTTCGAATTATTGAAATACCTAATGACATCTATTAACTGGTCAGATATTATAATTTAGATTTTACAGTTAATTGGTTTTAAGGTTCCCTATGTTATTTCTTTTTCTACGAGGTGACGAAACCAACTTATCTGTTTATTGTTCTATCAAATCAAAATAAATCTGCGCTAAACCCCCTGTATCTGACCTATCGTTACATGAGTTCTTTTCTTTTCTAATGTGGATCATCTCAAGCAAAGTTCTTGTTTTTAAGTTTTTTTCTTTACTCAAAATTTCGAAATTTTCAAAGTCAAAAGTATGTCCCTCTGATTCATGTTTTTTTAAAGCCGTAGTATTTTTTGCAAACTTATGGCCGTTTATTCGATCGCGAATATATTGGGTAGTTTGGCCTATGTAGCATTTTTGACAATTATTACAATTTAGTTTGTACACACAATTAGATATTTTTTCTTTAGGAATGTTCGATTTCAATTTTGTGGATAATTGACTCAGATTATTTATAGTTTTATGGGCTATCATCATATTATACGGTTTACATATACGATTTATCTTTTCAGAAAGGCCTTTGACGTATGGAATGCTTATATATTTAGTAAGAGTAGTTGCTGGATTTTCATTTTCGTTTACAACCTGTTTGTTATTATATAAAGCGTGGATCTTTTTATTAAAAATTTTATTAATTAATTCGATTGGGTAGTTATTTTCCTGTAACACCTTTCTTGCTTTTTTTATTGTATCAGGTCGGTATTTAGGATCTGTTAATTTCAACGCACGATCGGCTATTGCTGATACAACATTTTTTTTATGTTGGATGGGTGCTATGGAGTTATAATTCATATACCGACCCGACCATGTTGGTTTCGTGTACCAAATGGTTTTTATTCCTCGGTCTTCACGTATAAGAGTTAAGTCAAGAAAGTTAATGCAAGTATGCAGTCATCTACGTATCGTTTGAAAAATGTCGGTTTATACCTTAATTTTTCCATAACAGCTTCTTCCAAGCATTCCATTGTTAATTGCGCCATTGTTGCAGATATTGGGATACCCATTCCACAACCATTTTTTTGAATATAAAACTTATCCTCAAATTGAAAATACGATTTCGTCAAGCAAAGCTCCAACGCCTCGATAAAATCATTCTGACCTAGCTCGGTATGTGGCTGAATGAGATCCCATTTGTTGCGAATTAAATTTTTAGAGATATCTGTTGGTATATTCGTATATAGGCTTACAACATCAAGAGAAATCAGAATGTCATTCTCGTTTATAGCAACCTGATCTACAAACTGTTTGAAATTCCACGTGTCTTTAACGTAATATGCATTTTTTCCCAATATTGGGGTTTAATTTTAACGATCCATTTTTGAAAACAAATCGGAAGCGAAAGTCTTGAATTTAAATATTGTATAACATCTATATATGAGCTCTTCAGTTGTGATTTGTGTCAGCTACTTTCATGTAAGTCATCGGAAGATACTTGCCTTTTTGTTATCTAAGCATGATTCTGAATCATTTTCTTATTTTGTAGGATGCAGTCTCTTTGAAAAAGGTGCGATTGTACCGAAACATATGTAAGAGAAGAATGAATAAATCATTGGAACACTCTTTCTAATGTTTGTTCGTTATTAAATAGTTTCAATACAAGTGCTAATTTCCCAAGGAAATAATAACTTCAATTTTAATATATATATATATATATATATAGTATTGGTTTATGGAAAATTCGTGGATTATTCTTCATTTATAACTCACAAAAGTTGTAAAACGATTTTTATTCGTTTAGATATACAACAACGTTTCGCCACACTTGTGTTGGGCTTCTTCAGGTGAAACGATTGAATGGTTGTAATCGGAAATTTGTTTACTGTTTCGGCGTTCGCGACGTGATTAATGATTGACGGTGTTGATTTTACAAACTGGTTTGAAGATAGCACACTGCACAAACAATTTCAAAACTTTAACTATACTGACCCACACATTCCTTGTCTGTCCTTACTTTTATATTTTCATTTGAATTGACAATATATTATGTTTTTTTTTTTATTATTTTTTTTTATATTAATAATTTTATTAATGTCATTGTTATCCCCTATTTAAATTTTTTTTTTTTTTTTTTCCCCCTTTCCCTCTCTATATTACCCCTGTATAAACTACCATGTATGTATGTAAAGTATTATATGTATGTAAGTAAAAATGTAAGACAAATGAGATTTTGTCTCTGATTCTAGTCTCTTACCTAAAAATGTTTGGTTCGCATTTCCGTCAATTTTCAATTTTCACTTTTCATTATATGTCCCAGACAGAGGGTTTCTCTGAATAATGTCACCTTTTCATATATTTCGGTATCGTTCTGTTAAACGAAGAATTGAAAAATCTTAAACAACGCGTCTGCAGCAGGATGTGTCTGCGTAGCTGCACTGATGAGTCCAGCAGATACATCCGGGACGAAACGTAACCAGTGGGTAGCTAGAAAGATGACAAATGAGATTTTGTCTCTGATTCTAGTCTCTTACCTAAAAATGTTTGGTTCGCATTTCCGTCAATTTTCAATTTTCACTTTTCATTATATGTCCCAGACAGAGGGTTTCTCTGAATAATGTCACCTTTTCATATATATATATATATCGAGTTCATGTAATTTCCAACCGATATCCATCCTATTAATATATTTTAAGCAACAGCAAGCTATGAAAAATGTAGAAGAATATTTGATAGGTGTCAATGATACCTGTTCGTGTTTTTTCATCAGTGCGACTTTCCATCGATTTTTCTACATTATGTAAATAATTTGAACAACTTTCTAACACGTATACAGCAGGGTGCATTTTCACGCTGTACTGACGAGTCCCGAAAATGCATCCGGACGAAACGTGTTTTGTTTTTTGCTTTGAAAAATCTTCATTAGTAGGCAGAATTTCTGTCACTTAAATATTTAGATTTTTCAAATTAAATGCAGAAACTTTGGTTGAAGGCTGATAACATTGTCATCGAGTTCATGTAATTTCAACCGATATCCATCCTATTAATATATATATATATATATATATATATATATTTTAAAAACGGATAATATGCATGCAAATCGACGTGAAGTACTAACAAATGTTAAGTCAGAAACCGGAAACTGTCAGGCCAAGATTTTCCCACTGCCTTCTTTGGCCTTGACAATTCCCCGGTTTCGACCCAACATCAAATTTAAGTACGCACGTCATTTGTTCTGTTGCAGGCTTCGTGCTGATAATATGTCCGTTTTTATCATTGTGTGATGTCAACTTGTAATTTTAGCATCCTCATCCTGAGGAAGAGTTGCAAAAGACTCAAAATATAGATGCTACATACCATTCTTGTGAAGACAATTTTTTTTGCTGAGAACCCAAATAACTCACGTATTCCTCCCTTTTTAAAACCTTTTAAAACTCGCCCTAAAGGAAAAAAATAGGGGCCCCTTTTAAAAAAGGGGTTTTTCTTTTTTTTAAAAAAATTTCTTTTTAAAATTTAAAGGGGAAAAATTCTTAAACCCTTTTAAATTTTCCTGGGAAAATTTCAACCCCAAAACATTTTGGGTTTGGGTTTTTTCAAAAAAAGAGGGGGGGTTTTCCAAATTTTCCCGAAATTTAAAAATTTTGGGCCCCCGGGAAGGGGTTTTTTTTTAAGTTTGTCCCTTTTTTCCGAAAAGGGGGCCGGAAAGCCTTTTGGATTTTTTTTCAAGCCCGGGTTGAAAGGGGGAGGTTTCCGGGTTTTTATTGGGCCCGGGCTTTTTGGAAATTTTGGATTTTTAAAAATAAAATTTTAAAGGGCCGGCCCTTAAGCGGGTTTTTGGGGGGAAATTTTTTTGTTTTTTCCCGGAAAAAATTTTTTTTTGGTTTTACAAATTTTGGGGAGCGAAAAACCCCTTTTGGGGGTTTCTTCTTTGGGTTTTCCCGGAAAAAGAAACCAAAAATTTAAAAACCCGGGTTTTTAAGGGTTTTGGGGCTAAAAATTTTTTTGGGTGTTTAAATTTTTTCTCAAGAAATAAAAAAAAAATTTTAGGGTTTTGTCCAAAATAAGTTTTTTAAAAAAACTTTTTCAAAATGCCGTTGGGGGAAAAATTTTTCGTTTTTTTTAGTTTTAAAACAAAAAAATTTTTTGCCCTTTAAATTTTTTGAAAGGGTAGGGTTTTGAAAATTTGAAACCCAAAACTTTTTTAAAAAATTTTTTGGAAAAAATTTTTTTTTATTTTTTCCAAAAATTTTTAAAAAAAACCCTTTTTAAAAACTTTTTAAATTTTGCCGAGTTCAATTTTTTTTAAAAGTTTTTCTAAAAAAGCCTTTTAAAAATTTTAAAATTTTTAATTTAATTTTTAAAACTTTTTCAAAAATTTTTTTAAAAAAAGAAAATTTTACAAATTTCTTTTTTTAAAGGAAATATTTAAACTTTTTTATTTTTAATAAATCCCGAATGGGGAAAATTAAAAAGGGGGTTTAGGGAAATTTTTTTTTTTTTGAGGGGTTGTTTTTTTTTTGGTTTTAATTCCTTTTCAAATTTTAAAAAAATTTAAAATTTAAAAAAAAATTTTTTTTTAAAAAAGGAAAAGGGGGAACCCCCAAAATTTTCCATTTTTTCCCCCCCCAATGGGGATTTCTTTCCCTGAAAAATTTTTTTTAATTTTTTGGGTTTTAAAAGGTTTTAAAAAAGGTAAAAAGGGTTTTAAAAAGAAACCCCCCCAAAAGAAATCACCCCCAAAAATCAAACCCCCAAATTTATTTTTTCCCAAAAAAATTTTTATTTTATTTTTGGGAAGAAAAAATTTTTTTGTTTTGCAGGATTTTAAAAAAAAAACCCAAAAGCTAAAACCTTTAGGAAAAAAGGACTTAAATTTTTTTAAAATATTTTTTTTTAAATTTGGAATTTTCATAGTGCTGTATATATATATATATATATATATTTTTTTCATACAACATAGCAGTTGTTATTGTCTCTGATAATGTTTTTTCCTATTGAAATTTCAAATATCGAATTTTTGTGGATAATCATGTTCGTGTTGATATTTTCATGCCACATAGCTGGTTGCGTCATTTTTTTCAGTCATTTATGAGGATGCAAAAAACGTTTTCAGGCGACCACGTAGGAACGTGGTATATATCGCCATGCCTATCTATCGTAGAAAGTTGACAATTACATGGAACTATGCGGGAATGTCTTTTCCGCACGGGTAAAACGAGTTTGATCCGTGCGGAAAAGTGGTGATATCGAAATGAAACCACGCCAAGTAGATAGAAGTAATTAAAAAGTTTAGTTCGTATATCTCATTAAATATTGATAACGCTAATGAGTTACCAGCACATCGTGTCATTAACGAAGAGCTTAACTTGATTCGATTCGCTAATGTTTCAATTCATGACCAAATGAAATTAGGTTTTTCTGTGTTCCAGAGTATCATCCTTATAGTCAAAGATATCTTAAGTAGAGCAAACGTCAAAACCAGACATAGATGGGAAATTTAGTTCATATATCTAATATTAAATAATACTTGCAAGGAACACATTAAAGAAAAGAGTTGATTTGGACAAATTGGATTTTAAGTTGTTACCACAGATGAGAAATATATTCTGTGGTTATCATTTCTCAATAAGGCGTCGTTAATATTGTTCGAAGTAGTTGAAGTCTTTTTGAGTACTCATTCATCTGAGCCAAAAAATGTTTATATTATGCAAAGTGACGGAAATATCCCTCCAGAAATAATAATTTCGTGAGAGTTATTGCTGACAAATTTGAAAGCAACATAAACAAATAAATCTTTTATTTTCGCTACAACGCCATCTAGAAGCTGAAGTTCTACTTGGGTTGAAACGTTCATTGAGTGTTCTCAAAGTAATTATCGTATAATGCGATTTTTATGGTCGCCTGAAAATTGTCGTTCATTACTCGTGGAAAGTCAGTTTCCATTGCTCGTGTCTAGCCTCACTCGGCTCCGCTTCGCTTCGCCTTGTTCGTCAAACTGACGCTCGCATGAAATCATCGACTTTCCGCACTCGTTATGAAATTCACTATTACCTTCCGCATTTCAGTATTTCCGTAATTATAATTACCAATATTGAGGCATAAAAAAGCAAATTTAAATTGTAAACTACATATTTTTAAAGTCAACAAGAGACATTCACCTGCATTTTCAAACAGTTCCAAATAATTTGGCAATCTTAACATGTTTTCGTTTGAGTTGCATTCGTAACAAAACCAAATAAAAAAGAATTGGACATAGTCGTAGATCAGAGTACTAATAAAATATTTCATATAGGCAAGTAGCATTGTTTACATAATCATATCGTAAGCGAGACGGGATAGCGTATCCATTTATATTCAAATCTGAAGCTCAGGAATTACCGTAATAATTGAATCGGGAATTTTGATGCTCATAGTTAATATTTATGAGAGTGAATCGGGGATATTTTGCGGAGTCTGTTGCCTCTATGAACGGATTTCCGGATTGGCTGTGAATTGGGATCTTATCAAAGGGGTTTCAAGTTGTTATTCTATTCAGGAATAGTCGATAGTGCTTTTTTCGAGTAACGACGGAAAATATGTCTTCGATGCTAAGCGTGTTTGAAGTGAAACTAACCGGAACTTCTTATGGAAATCATATTTAATGCCCATAGAATAATTATATAACTATGTATTCAAAAATAAGGCAATATTTCATACAACGCTATGCACTATAAAATTTACTGGCTGAGCTAATCGCGTGCATTCAGGTAATCAAGAAAAATTAAAAATAGAAATAACCGGTTTTGAGATAGCAGAGTTCTTATTTCGCGGATTTTATTTTTCCCCGTCCTTCTATGCAGTGAAAAGGAAAAATTTATCTATTTGCTCTCGTTAGTTATATTCTTTTCTAACGAGAACAAGGCCTTTGTATGATTTCTGCTCGAGCGAACTGAAGAAAGCGGTGTGAGAAATTTTCGCTGCAAAACACTTTCGGACTTCGATGAAAAAAGTTTTCCTTTAATTAACGTTTCGTTCTACCAATAAATTTATGTAAAACGTCGTCAATTCAATATATTAACTGCGTGAGAGAAGAGTACGTGGAATTGGAAACTTCTTTGGAAAGAAAGCAAATTCCATTTGAGGGAATTCGGAAGTGCGCTCGATTCCCTCGAACTTCCAAATAATGTTTCATGTTTGGGTGACTTTCCATATCAACTCCGCTACCACACTGACATATTTCGTCCTCCAGAAAGTTTTTATTCGGATTATATGGAATGTGATACACAGCCGACAATCCTTTATCACATCACTAAAATATGAACGGACAAATTTTTTGAGATATATAAAACCTATTTTCCTGAATTTCAACAAGGCCTTGTTATCCTAATATACAAGTAGGGGAAGGCTAGTTGATATGAAAAAAGTTTCAAATTACCTCGTTAACGAAACAACTGATTCGTGCTTCGAAACTCTCTTGAACTTTTCATTGAATGCTATTTCAAAATATTGAAAATAATTGGATTACCTTCCGCTTAGAAAATATTGTTAAATAATCAATGATCAATTAAATGGTTATTCGCTTATCCTTTGCCCGATTGCAATATAAAATTACCGCTGAACCTCAAATTGGATATTGAAATTTTTTGGCTGAATCTTTTTGAATCTCAAAAAATTGTTCTATTTTAATTCATCTCATTAGACTTAAAACATTAAAATAGACTGTGATAATGGGGTCGATTTAAAGTATTCACGAATTCATTACCGAAACTAGATTGTGATATGACTCGAACAAATGTGGTATGAGCAAAATTAATCCGGCTTGGAGAAATTCCAGACGTGACAATGCGGAATGGAAATTTTGTGGGTTGAGGAATTCCACTAAACCGAGAAAAATGTGAATTTACCTAAGAATGAGATAATTATACGCGTGCCGAAAACGGCGAATTTTTATTCATGGCAATGCAAAACGAAAGAATAAAAACGAAGAAGAGGAAATCATAAATATAGCAGGAGGAAATTGTATCAGGCATTACCTGAGTGTGTTAGGAGGAGGAAAATCAGTAGAAACGCGTGGTTTCCATTGCGAAACATGTTGAAACTGGACCAGTTCCTGTTCACATCAGTTAAAACTACCACAAAATAAATGATCGCATGCTTTTTTTTGAATTAGAATGACAGCACGAAATTCAAATGTAAAATTGAACCGCTTTGATCCGTGCGAAAGTTTCGATTTTGATCACCGGTTAAAAAGACCGCGTGCTGGAAATGCCAGAAGAGATTGTATGTGAAACGTCCGTTACTTTAATCCAGCTTTACCGCCATTCTCCGCTACACTGACTGTCATTCCGAACAGTTTACCGTCGCGACGCCGGCGGCGAAACAGCGCCCCCTACTGTTAGAATGCTCCCTTATCGACCTCAGCCGGGAGCTTTCCTCCCGAAACATTTTTCGGGAGTCTTTGCTTGACCTTAGACGGCTGATTGATTGCTGGAAAGGAATTCCACCTACCTGCGCTCTCATTTGGATGGAGTGTTTCAATGTTCATTCGACGGCTGGATAATGCGTTCCATTTACGTGCTCATCATCTAAAAGAAATATGCCTCGAAAACTGTGAATTGAGCGGTAGTGAACAATTTCCTATATAGTAGATGTTGGCTTGTACATTTGTAACTTGTTTCTTGAATTAAGTCGGCAATTATAATTAAGTAATCACTTGTATTGAAGACATTCTCAAAAGAATTTTTACGTATTGACGAACAATATTGACCGTACATTCGTGTATCAAAATTAATCATCTATACTAAAAAATAATAAGGGACGTTTTTAAGGGCCGGTTCTACAATTAAAGTATTACAGGTAGTATGGTTATTCTCCGTATATTTTTTTTAGTTCGACGTTTATCCGAAAAATAACTCATGTTGCGTTCTACAAGTGTCATCAAACGGTGGTATAGTTATTCGAAGTATATCCTGTAATTAGTTCAAAACAACCACTTCGTTGTCATTCTTTTATGATCTGAATCTCTCATTCGCCGAATGTTTGACATTTCATCATTTGCGTTTTGACTAAGCGCGGTTTTATTTCGTTGTATTATATATCGAAAACGGATCATTTTGGTTTCTGGTTTTATAGCATTATTGCGAACGGTTAGAGATGCTATGTCATCTCTAATCAATCCTAATCACATTCTGCATGTCTTTCGATTTGTGACCTTAGTTTCGATAATATTATTGACATACCTTTCATTGAACACTTTTGGCTTTCCGTAGGATATCAATTCCTCGAATTCATCATAGTCTGAATCAAAAGTATCTGGCAAAATTGAATTATTCATCACTAAAGAACTTATCCGTTGACAAGCAAAATAAATTTGGTTACGTTACCGCTATTCGGTATTCGGCCTATTCGGCCACTTTGTTTGGTATTCGGTATTCGGCCGAATAATAGGTACTATTCGGCCGAATACCGAATACCAAATCATGGAACAAAAAACACATCATATTAATCAAGATATGTATATATTATTAAATTACAATATTCTAATAAGTAAAATTAATCAACGGTAAGTTGTGATGGATAAAAACAAGCTTTTCAGCATTTGACGGTAGCAAACGATTACGCTTTTCGTCGTAAATGGTACCAGCTTCAGAAAATAACCTCTCACTATACACGCTACTCCCGGAGAAGAAAGATAAACTTTAGCAAATTTCGATAGGTTTGGGTATTGTTTTTCATTTGCTGACCACCACTTGTAAGGATCAGCTTTCCGATCTAGGCGATTTGATTTCAAATAAAAATCTATCTCATTTGCCACAGTATTCTTCTCCACGTTCTCCTCATCATTACTATTTCGCATATTATCTTTAGCGACTTCCTCAAAGCAGTTCCAGAAACTGTCGTGTATTTCAAATGTCTTATCATTTTCGTTCAAGTTTCTTTTCTTACGACGTGGAGAAGAATCGTCATCAGTACTACTAGACTCATCATTACAACTTAGTTTCAGAGCTTCTAGAAGAATTTTTTGTCTTGCTCTTTCTGCTTGAACAAAATCTAGGAAACTTGTTTTGAAGCGTGGATCAAGAAATGTAGCGACTAAATATTTGTTGTTTTCATCAAAGTTAAATCGCTTTTCAAGCTCGGTTTGTAGTGAAGATCTCATTGTCACTAAATTTGGTACTCTCTGAGCTGTGTCTGCCTTTCCCAGATATTTTAATAAAGTAACTGCATGTGGAATCACTTCAGAGATGCAGGAGATACCTGAGCTGGTTATTTTGTAATCTCTTCAAATGGTTTGAGAAGTTTGATACATTGTTCCATTAGTTCCCATTGAGCATGTGTTAGATTATTTAAAGTGTCATGATCTGTTATGTACAAGGATATAGCTCGCTTTTGTTCTAATAATCGCTCCATTAAATAATATGAAGAATTCCAGCGTGTGCTCACATCTTGTACTAGTTGGTGGTTAGGCAAGTTAAGTTCTTGTTGAATGGATTTAAGTTTCTGCTCTGCTAAGCCTGAATGGTTAAAATGGGTAACAATTCGTCTAGCAGCAGCTACCATCTGTAGTACTTCTGGTTGAGATTTAAGCGATTCCTCTATAGCTCGTTGCAATGAATGAATAAAGCACCTGCCTGAATCGTATCCTGCATCTCGCACACCTTTTATCATATTAGCCCCACTATCGTGAAGAAGTAAATGGATCTTGTTTTTAGGAATATTCCATCTTTCAGTAATAGCATTGAGTTCTTTTGCAATATTGGTACCAGAATGTGAGCTGGGAAACGGTTTCATAGCTAAAACACCATGTTCCAGATTGAACTCTTCAGATATCCAGTGCGCAGTGACGCTCAAAAAGCTCTCGTTATTGTGCTGACATGTCCATATATCAGATGTCACTGATACTGCTGTTGCCTGCGAAATACTGACTTGTATTTTCGAACAAATTCTGTTGTATATGTCAGGAACCACTTTCTCTGTCATGTAAGTGCGACCAGGTACTCTATAATGGGGCACAGCTGTTGCCATAAGCCTCTGAAATCCAACCCGTTCAACAAGTGATAATGGTTCGTTGTCTAAAGCAATCATTTCACCTATCAAGTAGTGATATTTTATTGATTTCGGATCATTAATGTCCCATAGCAATTTCCTTTCAGATGTTTCTTTTAGGGTTAGCTGTCGGTCTCTTGATCTGGACGTTCCAGGTACTGCAGGTATCTTGGAATCGGCGGAAGTAGAAGTACCACCCTTATTGCTGCCACTTGTCGAGGGAACATCAGTTAAAGTAGCGTACTGTTCAGCATGTTTGGATTTAAGATGGTTTTTTAGAGAAGTTGTAGCTGAAAATAAAAAAAAACTAAAATGAATTACAAGTAGCTAACTGTGTTATGCACTAAAATTTTCTATTCACTACAAAAACAAAACTTTACTAGAAGATCGCTTAGTTATTTATTTATTTATCTGCACTAATATTATAAAGAGGAAATATTTGTATTTTTGTATGTTTGTAATGAATAAACTCAAAAACTACTGGACCGATTGCAATAATTTTCACATCATTAGAAAGCTGCATTATTCAGAAGTAACATAGGCTATATTTTATACCGGTACGGGAAGCAGTTCCTCGGGACGCGGGTGAAACCGCGTGAAACAGCTAGTTCACTTATATACGCATTTACATACATACTTACTTATGAATGTTCATTCATAGAATAACAAATCGTGAAAAATGACAGGCAGGTCTCAAATTACATTTCGTCAAAAAACTTTTTGTGAGAAACATCGAAACAAGATTTAGAAAATGAACACATTTTGAACAATCGTGAAACCTAACGATTCCGTACGCAATGTGAACGGCCAACCGTCATGTGTATGACGTATCGTGTTTTTGACGAATCGTCAATAACTTAGTTAGATACCGTAACGAGTTGTTAAATTAATTCCAGTATTTACTTACTTGCTTTCTTTCCTTCTCCACCTCTTGAGATCTTGCTATTACACAGCAAACAATTAGCCAGTTTATTATTTTCACTACAAATCTCATAATATTCCCATATGGCCGATTTTTTATTAATTGGTGTCATTTTTTAATGAACAAACAATTGAAAAAGAACTAACAAACAAACTTTTCTACAAAATAGTAATGTTTTATTTGAATTGTCATTTATATTAATCTGACAATGCGTGCCGTGACGCGACTTACTCGCAATTGAAACAATCAAGTAGCCTAGCCGCACACTGCCCGCGCACTTTGAAGACAGGTCGCAACCTGTCGTATTAGTGTTTACGCGCTCGACTAACATGTACTTAGTGCCGAATATTCGGCGCTTCGGCCGACAGTATTGCCGAATATTCGGTATTCGGTATTCGGCCAAATCACTATTCGTGGCAACTCTAATATCAACATATGATGCTAAAGTAAGAATGCGGTGTAATCACTAATGAAATCCGAAAATAACGTTATTCCCCGTATATATGCTCAAAGTCGGAAGTATAAGTTATACCTCCGTTATACTACGAATAAAGTTATACTTTCATTGTAGAACGAAAAAAATGATAGTTATACTAGTCCAGTCAATAGAGAAATTTCATGGAAAAAATTAATTACAGATAGCGACCTAGTGGAAGTTGTTGGGGGTAGTGAGTATAATATGAGGTTTCCATAAGGATTGCTATCGAGCGTTCTAGGGGGTGGGAGTGCAGTTCAAAGTTTCGAAATCACACGTTTTCGCTTCTAAATTTTGAATTATTGATTTTATTGAAAATGTTTTCGAACAAATGTTTTAGATACTAAGAATACCTTTTGTTCAATTTGGACGAACGGTTAACAAGAAAACTGCAAACAACGGCTCAAAACAGGCATTTTTGCAAACGTGATATTTACGACGCCAATTTTTTTTTTGAAATTTTTTATCATCTCAAAATTAAGCTCTTATAGCATCAATTTAAACTACATGGAAACAAAAATTATTACACCCATCATTCACGAGATATAGTAATTTGTTTATAAAAAACTGCTTTTTCCACAGGGAAACGTGCTAGTTGTCCGCAATATTTTTCCATTTTTTTTTTATCGAGTATTATAGAAGAAGACCTATATTTTACTCTACTGAAAAGTTTCAGACTAGAAAATGCGGAAAAGACTACTTTTCATAACATGGAAAAAAGATACCTTCTTTCCATAAACAAATTGCCTCGGGCGGTTTATTTTGATATTCATAGGTTCCATTTTCTCGCGAATGAAAATAGTTATTAAAATAAAGAATTTGACCCTTCAAGAAATCTTCTACGACCTTTTGACCGCCAGTTGCATTTTTAAAAAAACATCACAGTGGCTTTAAAAATAAAAATTCAGGAATTAATTTGAGTTCATACTTTTCATAATGAATTATATTTGATGATGCTTTGGGGAATATGAAATAATCCATGTGTTTGTTGAAGAAAAAAGATGGTAATTTGGAGGGGTCGTCGCATTATCGTCTTGCGGTCGATGGGGTCTTGGAGGGAATAGCAGTTCGGCGCGTATCGTAGTCGTGACTGCCTTCATAATCTTCGAGCGATTGTTTTGAAAAACTTAATCCAAAATTACAAACAACGACCCACTCGAGTTTCAAAGCAAAGTGCCGACTACGTCGACGGGACGGAATAGAATCCCCCTCCATTCGGATTGCAGATGAGTATGCAACTTAACCGAATCAAATTGTCACCTGTTTATTTGTATCAAGAACAGGCATATTTTTACTTTTCTTTGAAAATAATAAAATATAATTCATTACGAAAAGTATGAACTCAAATTAATTCCTAAATTTTTATTTATAAAGCCACTGTGATGTTTTTTTTTTAAAAATGCAACTGGCGGTCAAAAGGTCGTAGAAGATTTCTTTAAGGGTCAAATTCTTTATTTCAATAACTATTTTCATTCCCGAGAAAATGGAACCTCTGAATATCAAAATAAACCGTCCGAGGCAATTTGTTTATGGAAAAAAAAGGACCTTTTTGAAAATCATCTGAAAAGTAAGTCACGGCGGGACCGGGAATCGAACCCGGACCTCCAGCATTACGCGCTGTTGCTCTACCACTAAGCTACCCCGACTATGACTTATTTTTCAATTTTTTTTTTCCGGCTAACTTGTTAACTTTGATAATCTTGGACTTCATCACAGAAAGCCATGCAAGAGAATCAATTTAACTGAAACGCCGGCTCTGCGTAATCCAACGCTAATCGTGAATTGATGTTAGAAGGTGTTATTTCTCACCAACCCGGTGATAGGGTATAAAAAAGGTACCTTTTTTCCATGTTATGAAAAGTAGTTTTTTCCGCATTTTCTAGTCTGAAACTTTTCAGTAGAGTAAAATATAGGTCTTCTTCTATAATACTCGATAAAAAAAAATGGAAAAATATTGCGGACAACTAGCACGTTACCCTGTAGAAAAGGCAGTTTTTTATAAACAAATTACTATATCTCATGAATGATGAATGTAATAATTTTTGTTTCCATGTAGTTTAATTTGATGCTATAAGAGCTTAATTTTGAGATGATAAAAAATTTCAAAAAAAAATTGGCGTCGTAAATATCACGTTTGCAAAAAACGTCTGTTTTGAGCAGTTTTTTGCAGTTTTCTTGTTAACCGTTCGCCCAAACTGAACAAAACCTAATTCAAATGAAGGTATTCTTAGTATCTAAAACATTTGCTCGAAGACATTTTCAATAAAATCAATAGTTCAAAATTTAGAAGCGAAAACGTGTGATTTCGAAACTTTGAACTACACCCCCACCCCCTAGGACGCTCGATCCTTATGGAAACCTCATATTATACTCACTACCCCCAACAACTTCCACTAGGTCGCTACCTGTTATTAATTTTTTTTTATTTAGCACTGGTACGTTTCTCTATTGACTGGACTATACCACGTATAGACTATTCTATGTTTATACTGTAATTGTAGAACCGGCCCTTAGACAGATATAATTTCATGAGAAACTTCTGAAGTATATTTGCTAAACAACGTACTCGAGAGCCTTCTTGATTTTTTTTAGTATTTTCCATTCTTCGGCATATTTCCAACAATAGTATATTTAATAACGAGTGCAGAAAATTGATTATTTCATGCGAGCGTCAGTTTGACGAACGAGGCAAAGCGAAGCGTAACCGAGTGAGGCTAGACACGAGCAATAAAAACTGACTTTCTACGAGTAATGAACAACACTTTTCAGGCGACCACAACAATGGAATTATACGATAATTATTTTGAAAACAAACTGAACGTTCCATTCTAAGTGGAACTGAATAAGTCATTCTTTATCTTCTAGATGGCGTGCTGGAGAAAATTATAGACGACTCTATTTTGTGTTTTTTATGTTATTTCGTACCTTTCTTTTGGAATTGTTAGCAATCATTCTCAAGTGTTTTATATAGCAGCCCCCACTACTTCTGGAGGGATATTTCCGTCAATTTGCATCTTATAAACGTTTTTTCGGCTCAGGTGAATGAATACTCAATAATACTTCAACCATTTCGAACAATATTAACGCCGTTTTATTGGGGAATGATAACCAAAAAATATATTTGTCATCTGTGATCACAACTCAAAATCCAATTTGTCTGTGACAGCAACGAAGCTGCAGTAGTCCAAATCAACTCCTTTCTTTAATGTCACTGTTGCAAGTAATATTCAATGTTAGGTATATAAACTAAATATCCCACCTATGTCTCATCTTAGCGTTTGTTGAACTCCGGAATTCTTTGACTATAAGGATGATACTCCGCGACAGGAAAACCTAATCTTATTTGTTCATGAATCTAGAATTGAAAAATTGGCGAAAATTATGCTTTTCGTTAATGGTATGATATGTTCTCTCAAGTTTTGGTACTTTATTCGCCTCATTAATATTCAATGAGATATACGAAATAACCTCCTCATCTATTTCTATATACTTGGCATAGGTTTCATTTCGATGTCACCACTTTCCCGCACGGATCAAACTGGTTTTACCCATGCGGGAAAGACATTCCCGCACAGTTGCATGCAATTGGTAACTTTCTACAGTCATGTGTGACGATATGTATCACGTGGTCGCCTGGAAAATAATTTTTCTTGCAAATCATGAAAACAAATAGGGGTAGATATAGGTCTACTGATAACTTATTAGGCAATGAGCGTTCTGCTTATTAATGGAAATGTGTTGCTTACCAATTTTATTAAAGTAGCTGTTTAGTCTGACACTTTTCAAGTAAAATTGCTAAAGAAAATACATTTAAATTTGGACAATTCAAATTTCTCTGCAAAATACAAACATGTACCAGGACAATTTAACAAATGTCCAATTTTTTTAATCACAGATTCCACGTATTCCTCCCCCTTGCATTCACTAATATTAAATAGAAAATTGTTTCATAATAAATCGAATCTTTTTTCTCAACAATATTTGTCCCTTTTCAAAGAAATATATATATATGCCGGAATTATTATGTTTTCAAAAAAAAATGCACCGGATTTGAGGCACTCTGGACCAAGATGATATACTCATCATCAAGATGATATTAAGGATATTTTAAACACCGTCTTTATCTTCGCAGTACTCCTATAATGCAGTCATGTTTTTGGACAATATAACTAATGGATCGTGTCTTTCTTTGATAGTAGCAAGTTTTGCTTGGAAAAAAATTCGATTGATCAGAAAAAATATTTTCCAAGCTTCACGGAAATTTGCTTCCATTTTGGTAAAAATAAATCGTTTCATCTAGGTACTGATTGACATTCGCCTGAAAAGTTGTTGTATGTGGTTGTATAACCGCTATATGGGGTGAGTTTTTTAACTTGAGACATACAAATTACTCGAAAAGGACGCAATATCGGAGAAAATGTTTGAGAAACAATTGTGAGGTTTCAAGGCGTAAATTAGATGACGACCTTGAATTTGACCTTTTTTCAAGAACCAATGAAGGTCAACTTGGATTTTTCAAATGGTAACCCCTATTTTTTTCTACGGATTTGCAATCTGCCTGTGAAGAGTTACAATTTTTTGATTGAAAAAAAAACTTGTTTTCAATGTCTAGTTTTCTCGGTAGAGGGCGCCAAATTTTAGGAATGTTTGTCCTTGACTTTGTTTGGAGGGAGTCATACTTGCCCCGAGAACACTGCGCTCTTATTCTAAATGAACAACAATCAATAGATTGAAAAGTTCGGGATTTTTTCGAAAGATTCTCATTATGTCCCTTTGAACTCCCACACATTACAATGATAACAAAGCGTTTTTCAAGAAAACTTTGAAATGGCATTTGTTTATGGAAAGTTTAGGGGGCAAGTATGAGTCCTCCAAACAAATTCAAGAACAAATCTTTCTAAAATCTTGCGCCCTGAACCGGAAAAAGTAGACTCTTTTAAAAAAACTTCTTCCATCAAAAATCGTAACTTTTCACGCATATTGCGAATCCGTAGAAAAACATAGGGATTGGTCTTCATTTGACTTTCAAAACGAGGTTCAAGATCAAATTCAAGCTCGTCATCTAAGTTTTCCCTCGAAACTTTACAATTTTTGTCTCAAACATTTTCTCCGAATTTGCGTCCTTTTCGAGTAATTTGCATGTCTCAAGTTAAAAAACCTGTATTCCGGTGGCTTTACATTTCCGGAAGGTAAAGGATGTGTGTGACACGAAAGGACGTAGAGAGCTTTACGGGCCGAATTTCGGGGAAGGCTTCAACTTTTTGGTCGCTATCGGTAGAAGAGGGGTGGTCTATTTTGTCAAGTTTGCAAAAGGACCGAATCCATCGTTCTGTTATCGAGTTATCGGCGGCGGAGCGTCTTTTTTTCGCGACTTTTTTGCGACGTTAATCGGGGAGCCACGGGGTCGAAAATGGGTTCGGACGGTCCGCCAAGAACGTTATTTTATTGCGGGTATTTTTTCGGCCCCTCGGTTTGGTAAATTATTCGAGTTTTTCGCGAAAAACCGAAAATCGCTCATTTTCGCGAAATTTTCGAAAGCTCGTAGCTCGATAACTAAGAGCGACAAAAAAATACGGCGCGCGTTTTCGTAAAGGGCGACGGTAGTTCTTCGTTTTCTGCTCTCCTTCTGATTCCTCGGATTAAAAAATTTGTAAACGCGAAAATATTCGTTTTTCACAAATATGTCGCGTGGAGTACGTCGGACGACGCGACGATCTTCTAGGGGTGTTCTTCAAATAATATGAGCAATCTTTCGCTAGAAGGTCGCTTTACTCTAGAACCTCTCGTAACCGAAATAGAAAAAAATAGGGCGCCGCGAATGGGTTTAGTAGGGGTACCGGTCGCTCCTAAAAAATTCCGAAAGCCCGTTTCGGATAGCACATTAATGAGGATTTCTTTCTTCTCTACACGTCGCGGACGTACAATCGACCCGCTACGCTACACTCCTGGCGATCGCGATTCGCGACCAGCGATTCGTAGTCCAGTCAATAGAGAAATTTCCAGTGCTAAATAAAAAAAAATACAATATGAGGTTTCCATAAGGACTGCTATCGAGCGTCCTAGGGGTTGGGGGTGGAATTCAAAGTTTCGAAACCACACCTTTTCGCTTCTAGATTTTAAACTATCTATTTTCTTGGAAATATCTTCGAACAAATGTTTGGGATGCCAGCAATACCTTCACCTTGAATTTAGTTTCGTTCAATTTGGGTTGACGGTTAACAAGAAAACTGCAAAAAACTTCTCAAAATAGTCGTTTTTTGTAAAGGTGATATTGACGACGTCAAATTTTTTTTGATGTTTTTCATCATTTTAAAATAAAGCTCTTATAGCATT
Source organism: Novius pumilus (assembly GCA_020654155.1). Lineage (NCBI taxonomy): Eukaryota > Metazoa > Arthropoda > Insecta > Coleoptera > Coccinellidae > Novius > Novius pumilus. The sequence continues at coordinate 1,934,947 of JAIFOV010000472.1, forward strand.
AATTCGAACTTATTAAAAAAAAATTATTACGTTTATCGTTCTCGAGATATAGCAATTTGTTCATAAAAAGTTGCCTTTTTCATGACAAAACATGCTACTTGTTGACAATATTTTTCGATTTCTTTTATTTAAGTATTATAGCTGAAGACCCATATTTTACTATACTGAACATTTTTAGAATAGAAAATGCGAAAAAGACTACGTTTTACGACATTGAAACGAAGGTACATTTTTTTAATAGGCAAATAGCTTCAGACGGTTTATTTTGATTTTTCGGAAGTTTCATTTTCTCGCGAATGGAAAAAAGGATTGAAATAAAGAACTTGGCACTAGAAGGAATCTTGTAGGAATTTTTGGACGCGAGTTGCATTTTTTCTTACAAAGGTCTCAGTGGCTTTATAAACTACAATTTCAGAATTAATTCGAATTTATACTTTTCCCAATGAATTATATTTTATAATGTTAAAAGAAAAAGTGACAATATGCCTGTTTTTGATACAGATGAACAGGTGACAATTTGATTCGATTCTGTTTCATACTCACCTGCAATCCGAATGGAGGGGATTCCATAGCGTCCCGTCGAATAGTCGGCACTTTGCTTTGAAACTCGAGTGGGTTGTTGTTTGTAATTTTGGATTAAGTTTTCCAAAACAATGGCTCGAAGATTATGAAGGCAATCACGACTACGATACGCGCCAAACCGCTTTTCCTTCCAAGACCCATCGACCGCAAGACGAGAATGCGACGACCCTTCCAAATTCTCATCTTTTTCTTCCCACAAGCAAATGTCTTATTTCATATTCCTCTGAAGCAACATAATATATAATCCATTGGGAAGAGTATGACCAAGACCTAATTCCTAAATTGTTGTTTATAAAGCTACTGTGATGTTTTAAAGAAAAAATGCAACTCACAAAAAGACAATAAAAAGACTTCTTCTACGACAGAAAGTCGTAGAAGATTCTTGCAAGGTCAAGCCCTTTATTTCAATACTTATTTTCATTTGGGAGAAAATGGAATTTGTGCAGATCAAAATAAACCGTCTGAGGCTATTTCTTTATGGAAATAATGTACCTTATTTTCAATGTTGTAAAAATAGTCTTTTTCGCATTTCCTAGTCTGAAACTTTTCAGTAGAGTAAAACATGGGTCTTCAGCTATAATAATCAATAAAAAAAATTGAAAAACATTGCCGACAACTAGCACGTTTCGTCGTGAAAAAGGCAGTTTGTTATAAACACATTGTTATATGTCGTGAATGATGAATGTTATAATTTTTTTCAATTCAGTTCAATTTGATGCTATAAAAGCTTCATTTTATAATGATAAAAAATAACAAAAAAAATTTGGCGTCGTAAATATCACGTTTGCAAAAAGCTTGAGAAGTTTTTTGCAGTTTTCTTGTTAACCTTCAACCCAAATGGAACGAATTTAAATTCAGATTGAAGGCATTTCTGTTATCTAAAACCTTTGTTTGAAGACATTTCCAAGAAAATCCATAGTTTAAAAACTAGAAGCGAAAATGTGTGATTTCGAAACTTTGAACTGCACCCCCTAGGACGCTCGATAGCAGTCCTTATGGAAACCTCATATTGTACTCAAAACCCCGAACAATTTTAACTGGTTCGGAATTGTTATCCTAGAATAATTTTCGAAGGCAACAATGACGCGTCCTGCTTAACGCATCGAGTGTTTGCCATTTTAAAAAATTGCGGTATTAGTCCGGTCAAATTAGACCAAAAAATAAGAGTAAAGTTACATAAATTCCCACCAAGCTGAAAATCGGTAAGATTGTTTAAAATATCATTAAAAACAAAATTTGAAAGTTCCCAATCTTTCCCCTGCAAGGAGAAAATTTTATTCAGGGTCAAAGATAAAAAAAAATGAGTTTTTCGCGATTTTCAGCAGAACGGTAAGTTTTATCACAAAAATATCTCAAACAAAAATTGTAGATTATAAAATTATCTACAAAAAAATAATTCCGATTTTTTTTTTCTACGAGCAACCGTTTTTGAGATATCACCAAGTTCAAGTGAGGCTTGGTTATCTGCTAGACCCTACAGACTGGGGTTGGAAGTTAGTCAACAATTTATTAGAAGCAGTGCACACTTTACTTCCACCTGCGCCCGAAAAACTGCTGAACTCGCTTTTTTGCAACTGCAAAAAGGGATGCAGTACTAAATGTGGTTGCAAAAAAGTCGGACTGCTCTGTTCTCCGACATGTACAGATTGTGCTAATATTATATCACCAACAGTAGAGGATCCGTTTGATTCCAACGAGGCAACATGCGATACATCGCTGTTAACGCAGTTTACATGCACTCAGGATGAAGATGAAGAAGAACAAGAACAAGAAGAACAAGAACAAGAAGAACAAGAACAAGACGAACAAGAACAAGAAGAAGAGCAAGAAGAAGATTTTGAAAGTTGCCACTCGGACGATTAAATTTCACTAGTTTTTTTTTAACTTAAATTGCTTTTATCTTTTCAATCTCTGCTAATATCCATTATTTTTCAATAGTTTCACATTAAACTGGATCAAAAGTGACCCGTGGAATAGGCCTACTGGGGAAACCAAAAAAAAAACGCGCTAAGTACACAACCTCATAGGTGTCGAGGAAACGTGTGCATATTATGACGATTACAACTCTTACAACTTTTTGAATCGTTATATCTCAAAAACGGTGGCTCGTAGAAAAAAAATCGATTATTTTTTCGTAGATAATTTTATGATCTACAATTTTTGTCTGAGATATTTTTATGGTAAAACTGCTGAAAATCGCGAAAAATTCATTTTTTTTACCCTTGACCTTGAATAAAATTTTTTCCTTACAGGGGAAAGATGGGGAACTTTCAAATTTTGTTTTTAATGATATTTCAAACAATCTTACCGATTTTCAGCTTGGTGGGAATTTAGTTAACTTCTAATGTCTAAATTGACCGGACTAGTATTTTGTCGCGGTATTTTTTTGCGACGGTCGCCTCAGCCGCGCGACTTGTGTGCAACCGGTATTCCCATCTCTTTCTTCGGTTGTAATGGCCGTGGTTGTTTGGAATTTCTTCCTGACGTTTCGCTGGCGCGAGTGCTGCAGGAAGAAAAACATTGATGAATCAAAACAATGAGCATTGCCGTGGAAAAAACGGGTGTCGGTTTTACTATTAGCTCTAGACAAATATTGCGTTGAGATTTTACAAAATGTTTGTTTCCGTTAACTGGTAACTGTGTCTACATAGAAGACTTTGTAATTTAAAATATTGCGAATTCATATCGGAATAAAATAGGTTCTATTCTACCAGATATATGGAAATTTCTTTTCTATAATGGGAAAATTATAATAGAATTCAGACGATACAGTCAGACAAAGAAAGAGTTCCTGTAAAGCAATTTCCCTTGCGTTTCGAGCTATAGGTATATGTATCAGCAGAAACCTTCCTACAATAATATTCTTCAATATATATTTCAACGTCATCTGTTCGCGTTACGAAATAACATGAAGCAACAAAACATTTTAATATGCCTTGAATTGTATTCTCCGCGAACGTTCTCTCATCTGAGTATTTGGTGCAGGTAGCGATTGTCAAACAGAAATAAAAGAATACCGACGAAATCTGCACTGAATAGATCGGCAATTTCTACAACGTTTCCGAGGAATTTAGTGTCAAGTGTTGTTTGTGAACTTAAACGCGCGTAGCTTATAATGAAATTGATCATGCACTAATGAGAAAGAACAGATCAGTAGATCGAGCAACGATGGAAGAAACTTCTCCGTTACAATTCAGGGAGAAACTCCAGACGGAATATTCAGGTAGGTACACACTAGTTTGTGTTCCGTTCTAATTGAAATTCGTCTAAGAAAAGGATGTATCAGGAAGTTTCGAGCCTGCGGAGGAATTACAGCTTCCGATAGCGATATCCTGGAGGCAGATAGTGTAGATAAACGTAACTTGTACGAAACTTTCTGACGGATTATCCAGTTGAGGTGAAAGGGTTGAATCGCCCGCACAACCCCGAACTCTAATTTGTCCAGATATTATTATTGAACGAAAGGAACGTCCACACCGTCTTCGTGTTCAAACTGACGGATTTAGTGATGCACCTTTGATAAAGTATTTATCGCGCAATTAATAAGTGGAGAAATCTAAACAGGAAACGCGCGTTTTCAATTCTGGTTTAATATTCTCCTACGCGAGCGCTGAGGATTGTTAGTGTCACATCTGTCACAAAAGCGTAAAACTCAAGATCATCTTGTATTCGTTCCTGCATTCATTCTGAATTTTAATAGCACTGTAACGCAGAATACTTCAAAATAATAGAACACTCTGAATATGCATAGTTTATACCTACCGGTAAGATGTCGTTGGATCATGAATTCGTCAAGATAACCCAATAGTCGATACCAAAATGATAACCGTTATCAACATGTCAGCTTATATGCCTTGTTGAATATAGTAATAAATCATAGCACGATAAAAACGAGAATAAGCTTAGAGCAGAATATCGAAATAACGAAATTGATTTAAGAAATCACGATTATAGAAACAGAATATATCTCATAAAATACACTTTTTAAGTGGGATTAATTTTCAAGGGGCTGAATATTGAGGATAAAAAAACGGAATTAACCGATTCTGTTCCTTGTTAATGTGTAAGGAAATGCGGAGGTAATGCAAAAAAAGATTCAGGGTAAATTTAGCGACAGGTGAAATGCCACATAAAATAAATACTTTTTTATTCATTTCATTCTTCATTAGCATGCAAAATAGTTTATCAATTTAATATTTTTCTTGGATTCGTTATTGTATACGCTTGTCCAACTCACGAAGTGAGTGGGCATAAAGCGTTCTACCTTGCCGTCGTTCAGCGATCGAGGTAATATGTATGTATGTATGTGTGTGTGTGTGTGTGTGTGTATGTATGTGCGGCAAAATTTTCTGTTCACGCTACAGGCTAAACGGCGCAATCTAGAACGACGAAATTTCAGAAAAAAATGGCCAGTAACGGTCTCCAGGTTTTATTCCTTATTCCATCGCAATCGGAGAATTATTTCTCGAGATATACTCAAAAAACTGAAAAATTTTCGTGAATTTTTTGCGAACTTATTTTCAGAGCTACGGGTTCGAGATTCGGCAAAAATGTACCTAAAAATGTATTCTTCAGTTAGAATAAATAAACGAAGGGGGACTTGGCGAGAATTTTGAAATTTGATCAAAAAAGTGAAAAAAAAAGAATTTTTTTTCTTTTAATCTGGATAATTCAAAAGCTATTGCAGATACCGGAAGTGTCTTAGGCCGTCTTTCACCAAAATTCCTGACCTTAATGTATATTGTTGGTTCCTTGCTTGCTATTTTTTAAATTTTAAGTGCACCTCATTTAGTTGTTTAACGAGTAGTCGATTATCTGCTTTGTCTATGTCCGTCAATGGTAACGTAACATATACTCTCTTTTTTCTTCTTCTGTAAATTTCTTTTGATTAAAAATGCAAAATGAAAGGTATTGATTTTGAGTGGTTGCTATTTTCATTAAACTTTTAACTTAGATCACAGGATAACGGCGATTTGAATGAGAACAGACACATATCCATACAACTTACAACCGTATGTCATCGCTGTGGTTTCAGCACAGCCAAAATGAAAAAAAAAACAATTCAACAAAATAAATTTGCGGATCTTCGACTCCTATTATGGAAAATAAACTAATACTATAGGAAGAAAAATATATAGGGAAAAAATACGTTCCTTCTTTACGGAGCAGTATTATTAATTAGGAAAAAAAATCCTCAATAAATATCGTTCACAATATAAAAAAAATGAAACAAATTACTTCATATACATTACGAAGTAAATATGTCATTTCTTTTTTAAAAATTGACTAATATTGTAGGAAGAGAAACAGAGAAGAAACAATACGTTTCTCTTTAAAGGAGTGGTATTAATGAACATAAATTTAATCTCTGAAAAATGTCGTTTATAGCATAAAAAATAAATGAAACAGAAAATACTTTCAATAAAATCTACTTGAAAACAAATTGAAATTTCGAAACGCGTTTTCAATGAAAAGGTCAGATATCATTCGCACCATACTTTACAACCGTATATCATCGCTGTGGTTTGAGCACAGCCAAGATGACAAAAAATAACGATTCCAAAAATAAATCAACTATAAAAAGAATACTTGAAAGAAAATTATGCAAATCATCATACTTCACACTTCAAAATCTTATATTATCGGTATGGTCCTATCGTAAACACTTTCTTCCACCGTGACATTCATCCGCATTGCAACCAAATATTCTCTCAATTCCATTTCATTTCATTTATTTAGCAAAGTATTACAAAACAGACCGGTACATACACAACATATAAATACAAAAGACATATGTACGCTCAATAGCCTAACTTATTGAATTAAATGAATTAACAAAAAAAGTCATCTTAAAAAATCTTCATAGCTGTAGTGGGCACCCTCGACCAAAAATTCACGGAAACTCTTTTTAAAATTTCTTGCATTCTTGACATGTGGTGGCAAATGATTATAAAATTTAGTACCCCAGTAATTGATACCTTTTCTGACGAAGTTCAAACGTTGATGCGGCACATCCAATAAGTTTCGGTTTCGTGTGGTATACACATGACGATCTCCATTTTTTAAATATTTCTCCTTGTTTTCATGGACATAAATGGTACATGCGTATATGAACTCCGAACAGAAGGTGAGTATTTTGTACCTTCTAAAATAATCTTTTCAGGCGACCACGTCAGAAAGTGGTATATATCGCCACGCCTACCTGTCGAAGAAAGTTGATAATTACATGCAACTGTGCGGGAATGTTATTCCCGCACGGGTAAAACCAGTTTGATCCGTGCGGGAAAGTGGTGACATCGAAATGATACCACGCCAAGTAGATAGAAGTGAATGAAAAGTTTAGTTCGTATATCCCATCGAATATTTATAAGGCTAATGAGTTACCAGAACATATCGTATCATTAACGAAGAGCTTCGAATCGCGTTTATAACATGCAAAGTGGAAAATATCCCTCCAGAAATATTAAACTCGTGGGAATTATTGCCGACAAATCTGAAAGGAAGGTACGAAATAACATAAACAAATAAAGTTATCTATTATTTTCTCTACAACGCCATCTAGAAGCAGTAGATTGAATTATTCAATTCTGTTTGGGTCGAAACGTTCATTGTGTGTTCTGAAAGTAATTATCGTATAATGCCATTTTTGTGGTCGCCTGAAAAATGTCGTTCATTACTCGTGGAAAGTCAGATTTCATTGCTCGTGTCTAGCCTCACTCGGCTCCGCTTCGCTTCGCCTCGTTCGTCAAACTGACACTCGCATGAAATCATCGACTTTCCGCACTCGTTATGAAATATACTATTACATGAAGTTGTATTCTCTATACCTGAGATGATTCTTATAGCCCTTTTCTGTTTCAAGAAGATGTCCCTTCCGTGCGCACTATCCCCCCACACCACTATGCTATAGGACATCCTACTGTGGAATAAAGCGTGGTAAGTAGTAAGCATAGTTTCTAAATTTACTATCTTTTTCAGACTATTCATAATGAATATTATTGTTGATAAACTTTTTACAACCACATCAACGTGCATAGTGAACCTGAAGTTCCCTTGCATCGCAATTCCTAAAAATTTCGCACAGGTAGTAACTTCCGAGTTTAATTTGGTTTCAATTTGTAAAGTTGTTGTTTTCTTTCTATTGAGAAATAGACCATTCTCAGAGAACCACCGTTCTGCGTCTGTCATGGCTTTTTCTGTTTTCGTTGTTACTACTTCGTCACCATAATTTATGAAAGTCGTATCGTCTGCATAGTTGCACAAGTAGTTGCATAATACGTTCGATGGTAAGTCACTTAGGTATACTACAAATAGGACTGGTCCTAAGATTGAACCTTGTGGAACTCCGGTTTTTACTTTGTGTGGGGACGCCCATTTTCCCCCGCAGTCAACGAACTGTTGTCTGTCGGTTAAATAAGAGAGAAATAAATTTAGGGGTAGCCCCCTTACTCCATAATATTCCAGTTTTTTTAACAATACTGAGTGTACGACTCTATCGAATGCCTTCGATAGGTCACACAATGTGAGTTCGATTTTTTGGCCTTCATTTAATGCTTCTGCCATCGATTCCATCACTTCTATTAATGCTGAAATAGTAGATTTTTTATTTCTGTACCCATGCTGCTCTTGCGCTCATAAATCGTTTTTTTCCAAAAATGCTACTAACTGTCTCTTAATGATAGTCTCCATGATTTTCGATATTGATGGTAGTATCGATATCGGTCTGAAGTTGTCTGGTAAACTCTTATCCCCTGCGTTTTTGTAGACCGGAATAACTCTTCCACTTTTCTGCGAGGTTGGAAAGATACCATTCTAAATGCACATGTTAATTACGGTTTCTAATGGTTTTGCAATAACAGGTATTATTTGTTTGATAATTTTCGTTGACAAGCCGTGGACATCTACAGCTGCTTTATTCTTTAGCGACGCTGTTATCTCATTCATTTCTTGCATCGTTGTCAGATGCAAAAAGAATGAATCAGAAGTCTTGATTTTGACTTTCTTCAGTCCCTCCATGAATTTCTCGTCCCTACATTCTTCACTATCTTCGTTGCATTTCTGCAGGAATTTAGTATAATTTCCCGGGTCTACTTTTATCTCATTGTTTTTCGTATTTCTGAAACTGTTTATGATTTTCCAGGCTTCTTTTTGTATATTCTCTGATGTCTGAATCCTATTTGTATAGTGCGATTTTCTTGCTTTTTCCACCTCTTCTTTATAAATTTTCCTAAATTCTTTATATAGTTTTATATCTTCTCCACTATTTCTTACCTCTAATCTTGTTTGTATGGCATCCAATTTGTTTTTTAAAATCTTGAGATTTTCCGTGTACTACTGTTTTGGTTTCCCTTTTTGGAGTTTTTATTTCTCGTTTTTTAATTGGATAAAATTTATTTACTGATTATATCACCCTTGAATGAAAGACCTCGAATGATTTTTTTGCTGATCTCCATTCTATTTCATTATCCCAGTTAATTTAGGATAGATGATTGATCAGTGGGTAAGTATTCGGGATAGATATATCTCTTACGTATTTAAACTCTTTTATTTTGTTTTCAGATATTGTGGGTAAATACTCGACTTTTTGAGTCATGTGGTCCGAGATGTGAGGATTGAATGTTATTCGTTCAGTGACCCGAGACAAGTTATTTGTCAATATGTTGTCTATACAAGTTGCGATTAAGAACGTTATTCGCGAGGGTGAATTAAACAAAGGTTCAAAACCGTATTCTTTCGACTGGTTCAACCATTGCTCTGATTTTTTTGTAGGTTCCATTATGTTTAAATTGTAGTCTCCACGTATGAATATCGTGAACTCCGAATAATTTTGCTGCAAGTTTTTTCAAGAATATCCCATAATTTCCATTTGGTGACCTATAAATGCCTACAAGTATAGTTTTTGTGCTTATGATTTTCGTCGCCGTTATTTCAAAATTCCCCTCGCTTGCTAGGCTTGTAAACCAGGACAGTTCCTTTACCTCATAACTCTTCCTCACTACTATATACACTCCACCATAGTTTCGATTTATTCTACTGTAGCTTGATGCCACTTTCAGATAATATAACGTTTTGTTATCATTTTCGTGATATTAGAGAAAAATTCGATACGCCTATAGTGACCTAGGATATCGGACGGAAATAAAAGAGGGGGCGGCCAAAGGCCGCTGGAGACATGGGGGCCCGGCCGTAGGCCGTAGGTTGTTCAACTACTGCTTTTCCAAATTAACCAAATCCTAAACTTTTTTCCACCGATTCGATTTAATGGCTTGCGGTGTATTTAAAATATCCGAAATGGAGCTCGTCAGTTATTCCAACCCAATAAACCCTTTTTTTGCTCCAAGCTCCATAAAAAACTTTTCCCTTTACGTCCCTCATGAATGTTTTGCAGAGTTAATTTAAGGTGAGGGAAACACCGCATAGAATGATGCCGTCATCCGTTCTATTGAATACGTATATTTAATCCTATTGTTATCTCAAGAATCGGAGCTTCGAGTGTTCAGATATGCAAATGATCCAGTTCAATTAATTGAGGAGAGGTCTTACTCGCCTAGATGGGCACTTTCACATCGCCGGCATAACTTAACCAAAATACACAATAGCAACATTGATAATTGTGGCGATATCGTCTTGGTGAACCCTTGGTTATTGTTTCAGCTATTTTACACAAATCATCCTAGGATAATCACCGATATTGGGAATAATTGGAATCGTCCATGTTGCGTGTTCAGAAGACTAGACTATCATTCTGGAGTATTCTCTCCAACACTGAAGTGCTTATATGACTCAAAATATAACTACGTTTTGTAAGTACATACTCATATAAAAATCTGTATCGGATTTTGAATAAGCTGGAAAATGAATATTCAAATTATCGCATGCTGAAGTATAATTATCATTCTGGTAAATTCTATTTTTACTACACCAACAAATAGTGTTCACTCATTTTCATAGATATGGTATGCGAGTCCTATTTTAGGATTGCGGGAAAAAGTATGTAGTCAGAAATGATCAGAAACATGGATGTAATTATATTCGCTTCGTACGATGAATGAGTGTAAAGGGATTTTGTTTTATTTCACGAACACCTTACGAGACCTTTCAATTTGATCTTATTATCATGAAAACATAATATTGCACGCCAAAAAAAAGGTACTCGAAGTGAGAAATCCTTTCGTTTCTTAATTAATTAAACCCGCCTTATGTAAGATCCCTCTTGGTTGGCAGTTCAGTGCTTGTCTGTTAATTAATTCATTCAGCCTTTTGAATCTGCAATTCCGACCTTTTCCTCTGCGCGAAACGCAATCGACTCTTCTTTTGACCCCGAATACGAATCATAAATATTATTTTTAATTTGTGTTTCACCGGTCCCTGGTATAGAAATGTCAAACAACTATACACTAATTTGGTTGCTTCTCGCTTTTCAATCGCGATGAATACGAACGACCTTTATACACGCGCACTTCAGTTTCTGTTTAGGATTTGCTTTGTAAGTTAAAAAGTCGATTATAACGAATACCTACTGAAAGAAAACTAGACGAATAAATGATTGTAATGACTCACCTTCAATTGGCAAGGTTCAATCAGTTACGAAACGTCTTCAAATTATTCGTTTCTTGTAATAGAGCCATTAGTGAAGTTGGGAATTATTCGACGGGAAGATGAAACGTACACCTATTGTTACTCGATGAGAAACGCTTTCCGAATATTGATTCCAAGACTAACCCTAAAGCGACGTTTTTGAACTTTCACGTTTGGTTTGGGCTCATTGCAGATGGAAAGGAAGTGAACTTGGAGTTTGAACTTCAACATTTCCGGGATTTGCCCTCAGTCATACATTATATATAGCGCCCACAACAAGCGTCGGCCAACCCTAACACTACTAAGTAAATTATTAAGTGAGCTTGATGAGATTCAATTGACGGGAATTCCTCCTTTATAAAACGACCCCTTTTTTTCACTGTTCCAGAATGTCGATTGAACTGAACAAGGAAAAGCGATCGAGGCCGTTATCGATTACACGTATTTGAAAGGTCTACATTTAGAACAATCATCATGCCATAGGCACAGTACTACGATATTCAGAGACGAATTACATTCGAAATTTGATGGTGCTCGGAGAATTGCCCATCGAAAAGCTTGTTGTTTGTTGATAATTATTTGCCATATTTAATAGTTTATAGTGGCAATAAAGTTGCATTCGAAATTTTATCGTCCAACCAGCTGTGTTTTTGCATTTTCCTACCGTGCCCGGATTTCGATTTAATGAACCATATACATAAATTATGAGGAAACCATTTCATTCATTATAATTCTATAGAACGATTATATAACGAAAAAAATTGTTTGTTTTCAGGGATCGATTGACAGGTTCAATCGAGGAAATGCCGTCTGTTAAAATGAATTAAATCTGGTAGTGATGGTGACAATGTATAAATAGTTCAGCCGGAAATTCACTATTCATTCAACGAATGCAAATTATTCGAAACAAAATAGACGCCTTTATTATTCGTGAATGTTTCTTAAAATTAGACAGTATATCTCATTAGTATGATCACATTCTATAAGGATTATCAGTTGAACAATTTTCCATCTACCTGTTGATATTTATTTCAGCTCAGCCTCCTTGATAATCTCGTTCACCTTGATAATTTTCAAAAGCTGTTCTCAAATTTCGGCCAAAAATTGCCGGGCGAAGCCCTCGTGGTTTTTTGAAGGATTCGTCGAGCGACACGCGACAAATATCCTTTATTTTCGATTGCTCGAGTGGTGTTTGATGAGATTATACAAAGAATGCATCAAGTGTAATGAATTGTTATTTTGACGCATACTTTGACCTTTGTCGATACAAACAAATATTAACTTCTATGACCACTATTGAATCATTGTTACATTTATATTGTCATTTCTATGTCTGTTAGTTCATTTCACCCGCCGAAACACCAAGGTGATTATATCACGTCGTCAAGTAGTATATTCACTTATCATTACGCGGTTGCTAAGGGAAATGCTCGATTGCTATTGGTCCAATTTATCATGAGTTGTATAATCACCCTACTGTCTAATAGTTGGTTGGTTGGTCCATGTTTTTTGGCTGGTATTTATTCAAAGGTAATCGAAAAATGACTCTTAGACTGGCCAAATAGTATCTTTTAATAATTCCATTTAATTAAAATAGGCTACATGTTTCAACCCAAAACTTCAAGAATTACTTGCAATTTATATCTATTTGAAAGATACGACGCATTCTTTTGTATACTCGCGCTGAGATAGACGTAGGAAATAGCCCAGTCAAATTAGCTCGCAAAAAAAAATTTTAATTTTAAGTAGCAATTTTTCTTCGGAATTCGTTAGGGGGGTCACTAGGAGCCTAAATTTCGTTTTGCGTGGTATAATCCGTTGGTTGCGTTTTCCGGCATCTTGAATTTAAGGATGAATGTTTGTTTACTTAATATCTCTGTTATTTTCAATTTTACATGAAAAATGGTGATTACAAAAAATGTTTAGAATTAAATTTCTTACAAATATGGTTCCAATCATTTTTTTGTTAGGACGGACATTTTTCGACTTATACCCCAAAAGGTGAAGGGGTGAATTCTTGTTTGATCAATAACTCGTTTATTTTCAATGTTACATCAAAAATTGTAATGAACAAAGTTGTTCGAAATTCCTTTGGTGCCATTACTTTTGATACGAATTCTCCTAGAAATTCCAAGGTTAGTTAGTCCTTATTTAGCTATTTATAATTTAAAATTTTTTTAGTGTGTGTGGACAATAAGTATTAAACGAGGGAGAACTATCGAATTAAGCTTCCCTGAGTTTTCCACTCAAAATAGTGATTCGTGCTCAAGCTACCTTTTGGTAAAATTTGTATTTTTATTATTTTCTCTGAAGAAATATATTTCATCGCAATTTGTCATTTTAATTGTTGTAATTATTTTTCAGATTAGAAATGGAAAGAGTTCGGAATCTCCAAATTTGGGACTGGGAAAATATTGTTCTAATCCAGGCACTTTAAAAACTACTAGTAACAATTTATACCTTGAATTTAATGGAAATCCAAATACAACGGTTAGTTGAAATTTGAAGTTTGCCTTAATTAATGGTACCACTGTGAATCTTTTCAGAGGTTCAAGATAATTTATAGAGAGAAACTGTATAATTGTAGTGGAAACCTCGCAGTGGATAAGGATATTCCTTGGGTTATTATCAAATCACCTAATCACCCAAACAAGTCGGAACGTTTCATTGAATGACAGTGGATCATTCGACCTCCACCTGGAACATTCCTTCAGACTGATTTCGACGAAATATTTGATTTTCATCAGAATGCAGAGTGAGTAATATTAACTCAAGGAAATTGACTTCAAATATTTTATCATAGATTTGATGAGATAATTAATAGTTCCCCAAAAGTAATCTTATATCGTTTGGAAAACACGAAAGCTTTCATTTAGGATTTATTATTCGAAATTTCTTTTTCAACCTCTATTTTCTAGTTTTAACGACTGTTCAAACCGTCCAGATGTCTTATAAGTACTGTTAGCCCAGTCAAATTAGCTCGGAAAAGGGGCCGACCCGGAAAAAATTCTAAGCAGCAATTTTTCTTCGGAATTCGTTAGGGGCGATCACTAGAAGTCTAAACGTCGTTTTTCCTGGTAATCCGTTGGTTGCGTTTTCCGCCATCTTGGATTTAAGGGTGAATGTTTGTTTGATGTATTGATTCAAGCATTCGCGGCCCACGTTCACTATAACACTGTTTTTTATCGGGTGTAACGGCCGTCGTCAGCAGAATCGAGGAAATAGTTATTGAACCTCAAGATATTCTAGTCAGCTTCGACGTGGAGTCACTCTTCACGAAAGTACCACTAAAGGATTGCCTGGAACTGTTAAGTAACATTTTTCCACAGGACATTACGAAACTCTTTGAATTCTGTCTAACAGGTAGTTACTTTCTGTGGAACGGGAACTTCTACGAACAGACCGACGGCGTAGCGATGGGAAGCCCCCTTAGTCCAGTGATAGCTAATTTCTTCATGGAGCACTTCGAAAAAACAGCTATCGAATCTTCCCCACATCGACCGACAATCTGGTTCCGTTATGTGGATGATACATTCGTCGTTTGGAGTCACGGAAGAGAGAAGCTAACACGGTTTCTTCATCACCTGAATGGACAACACCCTAACATACGTTTCACTGTGGAAGAAGAAAAAGACCAGCAGCTCCCTTTTCTGGATGTACTAGTGAAGAGAAGGGGACAAAGGCTTGGTCACACGGTCTACAGGAAACCAACACACACAGACAGATATCTACATGCCTTGTCGAATCATCATCCCAGCCAGAAAAACGGAGTCATAAGAACACTCACTCAGCGTGCCCACAAAATATGTGAACCCTTGGAACTCGCCAGTGAATTGGAACATCTGAAAACGGCATTTCAAGAGAACGGGTACAGCAGATCCAACATAGAGAGGGCTATGAGGACAACGAACAAAAGTAGCCGGTCCCAAGATGACAACACAACATCAAGAGCATATCTACCCTTCATTCCACGGATCACCGATAGAATAGGACGAATACTGCGTAAGCATAAAATTGAGACAGTTTTCAAACCAACAACTAAGGTCCAACAAGCATTAAGATCGATAAAAGACCCAAAGGATCCGATGTCATCGGCTGGTATTTATCGCATACCGTGCTCCTGTGGAAAGTTCTATATAGAAACAACAAAAAGATCAGTGACAACAAGAGTCAAAGAACACAAGGCAAACTGCCGTCTAGGACAGAAGGAGAAGTCAGCGGTTGCGGAGCATGCATTGGGAGAGGATGGCCATAGCATTTTATTCGAGGAAACACAACTCATTGCACGGTCGACCGGCTATTATAACAGAATGGTGCGGGAGGCCATTGAGATTCAAAAACATGATAATTTCAACAGGAAGGAAGAGACCTTGAAGTTAAACCAGATCTGGAACCCAGTGCTCAAAAAGACAACAACGTATCCAATCAAATCGACACCTGACGTAAGAACAACTACGTCATCAATAACCGCCTCATCAATATCCACCACATCAATATCCACGTCATCAATCTCCACGTCATCAACGAACACGTCAGGGACAACAAGCTACCCAGCCACAAATAGGTATAAATACAACCTAAGACCCAGGACGAGATAGTTTCATTAGTGCATCGGAGATGGCGACACCTCTAAAGAAGCTTGCCACTCGAGCAAGCGAAACGTTAGGAAGCAATTCCAACAGACGACGGCCGTTGCACCCGATAAAAAACAGTGTTAGAATGTTTGTTTACTTAATATCTCTGTTATTTTAAATTTTAAATGGAAAAAGGTTATTGCAAAAAATTAAATTTCCTACAAATATAGTCTCATTCGTTTTTTTTTGCTAGGACCGATATTTTTCGACTTATACCCCAAAAGGTGAAGGGGTGAATTCTGGTTTGATCAATAACTCCTTTATTTTCCATTTTAGATGAAAAATGTGAGGGATAAAGTTATTCGAAATTGACTTTCCAACAGTTTTGTTCTCATCCAATTTTTTGCTAGAATCGATATTTTCCGACTTATAGCGCAAAAAGTGAAGGGGAGAATTCTTGTTTGATCAAAAACTCGTTTATTTTATTTTATATCAAAAATTGTAATCAACAAAATTGGTCGGAGTTAAATTTCCAACAATTTTGGTGTCATTCAATTTTTTGTTGGGATCGATATTTTCTGACTCTCCAAAAGGTGAATGGGTGAATTCTTGTTTGATCAATAACTCGTTTATTTTCTATTTTACATCAAAAATTGTAATGAACAAAGTTGTTCGAAATTAAATTTCCAATATTTTTGTTCTGGTCTATTTTTTTGCTAGGATCGGCGTTTTATGACTTATACCCCGAAAAGTCGAGGAATGATTTTTGTTTGATCAATAACTGAATTATTTTCAATTTTACATAAAAAATTGTAATCAACAAAGTTTTTCGAAATTGAATTTCCAACAATTTTGTTCTCGTTC
Organism: Novius pumilus; assembly: GCA_020654155.1. Classification (NCBI taxonomy): domain Eukaryota; kingdom Metazoa; phylum Arthropoda; class Insecta; order Coleoptera; family Coccinellidae; genus Novius; species Novius pumilus. The sequence continues at coordinate 1,951,545 of JAIFOV010000472.1, forward strand.
AATTTTTTGTTAGGATCGAAACTTTTCGATTTATAACTGAAAGTGGTGGGGACAAAATATCATTATTTTATCACTTTTATTGTCGATTTCACAAAAAAAAATGGTAATGCACAAAGTGATGTGGAATTCCTACCAGCCCCCTCAAGTTGCGCCTTTAAAACTTAAAAGTGTGTCTGAGTGTTATCACCGCGGTCAGATCGTAGAAAAATATCCATCCCATGAAAAAATTGATCAAAATCAAAATTTTGTGAAATTTAATTACGAACAAATCTATACATGACAATTTTTCCTAGACTATTGAAAATAAAGATGTTAGTCAAACAAAAGCTCCCCCCCCCCTCTTATTGAGTTATAAATCGGAAAATATCGATCCTAGCCAAAAATTGAAGGAAACCCAAATTACTGTGAATTAAATTTTGGACAACTTTATCCATAACAATTTTTACCTAGAATCGAAAATGAACGATTTATTGAGCAAACAAAAATTCACCCCTCCACCTTTTGGAGTATAAAACAGAAAATATGAATCCTAAAAAAAAGTTAAATGAGATAATGTTGTCGTTCAATTGGTTGTTATGATCGAAATTCTTCGATTTATACCTGGAAGTGGTGGGGACAAAATATCATCATTTTTTCACTTTCATTGTCGATCTCCCCCCTCTCCTCCTCTAAAAATATTGCACCAGCTGATCCATAATAAAATAAGATTTTGCCCCCACCAATTCTGAGGTATAAATTGAAAAATATTGATCCTAGGAAAAATTGATGCAGACCAATATTATGGGAAACTTAATTTCGAACAACTTTAATAATCACAATTTTTTCTGCAAAACTGAAAATAAACCTGATAATACAATGATTTTGTACCCACCACTTGTTAGGTAAAAGCGAAAAAATATCCATCCCATAAAAAAATTGATGAAAATCAAAATTTTGTTAGTCAAACAAAAATTCACCCCCTCCTATAAAGGTATAAGTCGGAAAATATCCTTCATAGCAAAATATTGGACGGGACCAAAATTATCAAAAATACAATTTCCAATAACTTTGTTTCGTACGTAAAATTGTTTTGACGTAAAATTGAAAAGAAACGAGTTATGAATCAAAAAAAATTTCACCATCTTCACCCCTCACATTTTTGGGTTATAAGTCGGAAAATATCGATCCTAGCCAAATTCTGAACAACTTCTGTTTGAATTATTTTTGCGTTAAATCAAAAAATAAAAAAGATATCTGTCAAAAGACAAAAATTCGCCCTTCAAAATGGCGAAAAACGCAACGAACGGATTACCACGCAAAACGAAATCCAAACTTCTAATGGCCTCCTCTATCGAATTCCGAAGAAAAATTGCTACTTAAAATTTTTTTCGGGTCAAATGCTAATTTGACTGGGCGAAAATATAGACCGCGGATCTAACGATGCATTGTGCCCCCTGCTTAGAAAGAGGAATAAGACCGAGTGGATCGTCGTTCTCTCTCTAATCGGCGGAGCTACGTGCCCCTACCGACTCCCCACCCGAACACGTATTAATGCATTCTCCATGTGCTTGATTATTCGGGTGGGTTAAGTTTTTCCCCCAAAAAATTCTTTTTAACCCCAAAAAAAAATTTTTAAAAATTTTTTCCACCCAAAAAATTTTAATTTTTTTCACAAAGGGACCGTTTTAAATTCCAAGCGGAGCTTGTTTTCCCCCAAAACGGGTTGGGTGAAAAAAAAAACAAAAACCCCCCGAAAAAAAAGCGAACGGGAAAGGGAAGATTTAAAGGAAAAAAAACAAAAAAACCCCAAAAGCAAAACAAAAAATTTTTTCCCATGGGCTTAAATTCAAAAGGGTAACTTTTTTTAAAAAACCGAAATTTTTCAAATTTCAATAAATGGAAAAGGAAACGGGAAAAAGGAAAAAAAAAAACCCAACAAAACCCAAAAAGGGGAGAAAAAATTTTTTGATTTTATGACTTAAATTTAATTTTTTTAATTTTTAAACTCAAAATTTGGGAAAAATATTTTTTTTTTAATTTTTTCCTTAAATTTTTCAAATTTTGGTAATGGAAATAAAAAAAAACCCGGGTTTAATAAAATTTTTTCCCAGGGAAAGTGGGGAATTTTTAGTTAAATTTTCAACCTTTTTACTTTTTTTTAACCGGGTTTGGGAAAAATTTTCTTTTTTCGGGGGGGGAAATTTAAAACCCTTTTTCGGGAAAATTTTGGTTTTTCTTTAAATCCGGGAAAATTCTTTAAAAAAATTGGGAAAAAATTTTCCAAAAAGGGAAAAAGTTTGGGAAAAAATTTCAAATTTTTGTTTTTAAAATTTTTTAAAAATTTAATTTTAAAAAAATTTATAAAAAAATTTTTTAAAAATTTTTTTTTTTGGGAAATTTTTAAAAATTCCCACCCAAAATTTTTAAAAAAAGGGTTCCCTTTTTTTTTTGGCCCTTTTATTTTCCAAACCCTAAATTCTTCAAAAAATTTTATAATTTCCAAAATAAAATCCAAAAAAATTTTGTTTATTTAATTTCTAAAACGTTTTGGGATTTTGTGGGTTTTTAATTAAACGGAAAAAATGAGAAATTAAATAGGAATTTCAAAATAAAAACTTTGTTTAAATTAGGGGAAAATTTTAAATAATTTGGGGAAAAAATTTGTTTCGGGGTTTTTCGAAAAAAGGAGCTTTAGCAATTTTGGTTTGTAAATATTTGGCCTTTAATAAACTTAAAAATTTTAAGGAATTTCGGGGGGAGGAAAAACCCGAACAACCAAATATTAAAAAGAACCCACCTTTCCTGAGGATTTGGTTGGGTAAAATTTCCCAAAAAAGAAATTAAAAAAACGGGTCCCGTTTTTTCCAATTTTTTACCTTTGGGAAATAAATTTTTTTTGGGAATTAAAAAGGGAGAAATTTAAAAAAAAGGGTTTCAATTTCCCTTTTTTAAAAAAAAGGTCAAAATTGACAAAACGAAAAGGGAAATTTCCCTTTCAATTTAAAAGAAATTTCCAAAAAAAAATTAAAAGGTACAATAATTTTGGTTTCGTTTAATTGAATTTAAGAAAAATTTGTTTTAAGGAAGTTTCAAATGGGAAAAAAAAATAAAAAGGAAGGGGAAAATTAAAAAAAATTTTTTAAAAATTTTTAAAAAAATTTAAAAAATTTTTTTTGGGTTTTATTTTAAGGGTGAAAAAGGGGGAAAAACCCCGGGAAACCCCTTTTTTAATTTGTTTTTTAATTGAAAAAAGGGTTTCCCCGGTTTGGCCCAAAAAATTTTTAATTTATTTCCCGGGAAAATTTTTTAAAATTTTTTCCGGAATTTAAATGAGTTTTCAAAAAGGGGGGGCTTTTAAATTTGGGTTTAATTTTTTTAGATTTTGGGGGGGATTGGCAAAATTTTAAATAAGGAAAAAATTTTTCCGAAAATTCAAAAATTTAATAAAGGTTTTTTCCCCTTTCCCCAAAATTTATTTGAAAAAAATTTTTTGTTGCAAATTTTTTAAATAGGGTGAATTTGGGGAAAATGTTTTGGAAAAAAAGGGGGCCAAAATAAAATTTTTTTTTTTTAATTTTTTTAAAAATTTAAATAAAGGGGTTTTTTAAAAATTTGCTTAAAATTTTTCGATAAAAAATTTTTTTAAGAAAAGATTATTTTCCCCAAATTTTAAAAATCCTTTTTAAAATTTTTAAAAAAATAAAAAAAATTTTTTTTGAATTAAAAAAAAATTTTTGGGTTTTTTTTTTTAAAAAAAAATGGGAAAGGAAAAATCAAAAAAAAAATTAAAAATTTCCGGGCAAAAAAAAAAAAAATAAAAATATTTTTTCCCAATTTATTTAAAAATTTGAAAAAAATATTAAAAATTTTTTTAAATTTTTTTAAAAAAAATTTTTGTAAAAAAAAAAAAAATATTTCTTTAAAAGGGTTTTTTTAATTTGAAAAATTGTAAAGAAAAAAAGGGTTTTTTTTAAAATTTTAAAAAAAATTTTCTTTTAAAAAGCTTTAAGCTAAAAAAAACAAAAAAAAAAATTTAAAAAAATTAAAAAAGGGTTTTTCAAGAAAATAGAAATATTCTTCCAATCCAAAATTTAAAATTTTGTAAAACCCAACCAAAATTTTAAAAACTTAAAATTTTTTAAAAAATTTCAAAAAATTTCCAAAAAAATTTTAAAACCGGTTTTAAAATTAAAAATTTTCAAAGGGACTTAAAATTGAAAATTTCCCAAAAATTAAAAAAATTTTTTTTTAAGGGAAAATTAAAAAAACCGGAATTTAAACCTTTTTACAAAATTTCCAATTTTTTTGGTTTTTGTTAAAAAAATTTTTAAAATCCCTTTTTAGTTGTAAGGGGCCCCGAAAAAATTTTTTTAAATTTTAAAATTTTTTTTTCCCCGGGTAAAATTTTTAAATTAGAAAAAGAAATTGATTTTTTGGGGGTTCAAAATTTTCCCAAAATTTAATAAATGGTCGGAAAAAAAGAAAATTTTATTTTTCCTTTTTTAAAAAATGCTGGGTTTTAACCCAACAAAAAATTTTTAAAAAATAAACCAAACACCCAAAAAAAAAATTTCGCTTTTTCCCATTTATTGATATCAAAATTGCTAATTCAAATATCGCAACTCTAATATCATTATACCATCGGCTTAAAGATATTATTCCAAAAAATAAAACGAAAAATATTGTTTACAAAATTGACTGCTATAATTGTCAACTGAGTTATATCGGACAAACATCGCAAGCTCTTCAAAAACGAATAACCCTCCACAAAAGTGACGCAAAATTAAGACCAGAACGGTGTGCACTAGGAAACCATCTCAAAACAACAGGACACTCAATGAAATATAAAGACGTTATTATATTAGAAAAAGAGAAAAACCACAAAAAACGACTCTTTCTCGAAATGTGTGAAATTGTTGAAAACGACCCCACGACTAAAAAAGCCGACACCAATAACCCATGATACAAAGAATTATAAGATATGTCCTTACGCAGTCGCTCCTCCCACTTGTCGACGTCAGTGAGAGAGTAAATACCGACCGTTCGTATGCTATTCGCACAGGAATCATAGCGTTTTGCATTCTTTTTCCTAATTGCGATGCTGGATTTTACAAGCATGTGAAATATAGATGTTTTTTTCGAAAGCAGAATAAGTCAGACATATTCTGCCTGAGCAGTTGTTCGTAAAATGATCGATATTCAATCGATTTAAGACGTTTTAAATGAACTGGAAATGATGTTCCCTCTGCGGTCGATTTTAACAATGTTCTAGATGTAATAAATCAGTGAGATATAATATCTATGAATAAAATGTGCACTGTAATTGTTCATTTTATTTTCACCGATTGAATCTTCTCAGATAATTTCGTGAAATAGGAAGAACACATCTTTTTATCAGATCTCTCTACCGCGATGAAGTAAATAATGTTTCGATTTTAATTATTCGGATTCTTCCTTCAAAAATTTCGAGAAGAACGAATATTCGGGAAAAAATTACACCGAATAATCTCCAAAAAACTATAACATTACTCAAGTCCTACTACAATTATAATTATGGAACTATCTTAAACAGAGTTGACGACTTCTATATAAAGTAACGTTGAATGTTGTCAACATAAAACATGTTTCTTAAAGGGTGCCAAAAGTTTTAGCAAATAAGAATATAGTTGGTTGGAGTATTCGATCAAAATAGGATATTCATCTACGACGCGAAATCTTATAAAATTCCTGAATAGTAAATATTGGGTTTTGGATAAATATCAATGTGGAACTGCAATTTCGGCAATGGGCACATTCCCTCAAAATAAATCATTAGACGAAATTTTTTATATTCTTAAACCTAGCAAATAGCATTTTTTTTGTACTACATAAAAACCATATTCAATTAGTTTCAGATAATCCCTAAAAACAATCAAGTATTTTTATTCTCGCTGCTTTGTATATTTTAAAGAATCTCACACCGATACGGTTTTGTTTAATAATCATAAGGCCAAATCTACTCGTCTTATAACTCGTGCATTTTATAATAGTATAATATCAACATGAAAGAGAAATTGCGACTCTGATTACATAAACAAAGCTCGCGAACAGCCACGAGAAGTTCCCTCTCCAACTGGATGTGACGTCAGTCAGTGATGCGCGAACAAAACGAAAATGGGATTTCTAAAGGACATATCTTGTAATTCTTTGTATCATGCCAATAACCTGAGCAGAACTTACAGCTTTCTCCTGACACTAGATCGACAAAAAAAATCGATGAAGTTTTTGAAAAAAATATTTCATTTATTCGTTACCATATTGAGATATTCAATTGTCAAATAATTGTCAAATTATGCCGACGATGCTTTGAACACAAGCGAAATATAGATACGTTTTTCGAACAAAAATCGTATTACTTGGTCGAACACCTGATAAAAATAACAACTAAGTATTAACAATATATTTAATATTAATGTCGTTATATGACTGTTCGAACATATATGTTAGGATATCTTGGGAAATTCAGTCAAAACACACAGGAGATTCTTATCCTTTAATCCTCAAGCTTTTTGGACGAAGAAGATAATTTGAAAAAGAGATTATTTTTGGAAATGGTCAGAATCACGCAAGAAGAACATGCCATCAACAACAATTGAGATATTTCCAATTTGAGTTCCATATATTCACACTTCATCGATATTGATAAATTTTTGAGAACGACTCGATTCACAACGTTTTCTCAGAGAAATTTTCAGTGATGAATACGACTTAATGATCACCTGACATGAGAATCCGTTATTATTTTGGCTTCTTAACAACCGCGCTGTTACCTAGTTGTTATTGTTGTGTCACATACGTTTTCGTTTTACTTTTCGATGATAGCGAATGTCGATTTTTTCGTGATTACCATCTTACACAATAACCTCACCGTCGTGAGTAAAATTGCCTCAATACTCTAACTATGTATAACTTTGAAAATTTTTCAAGCTTCTCCTGAAGATGACATATGTTTATTGAAAGCTTGAGGATTAAAGGATAAGAGTCTCCTGTGTGTTTTGACTGAATTTCCCAAGATATCCTCACATATATAACAATAAATTTATATATTAGTAATATTGAAAAATTTCATTAGTTATTAGTTGTGTGTGTGTTCCCATTCAGCAGTTTTTAAGTGAATTTCCAACATAGATACATAAGAGATCGATATTTCTCCATAAAAATTCATTTAACTCTTAATCTAGAAAGAATAAGGTATCAATAAAAAGGTGAATTTCACTTTAGGAAATCAATTAAATAAGTCTCATGTAGATATTGAATTTTATTCCTCATTAGTATAAAATTAAAATTTCCATCAAATTTTTAATCAATATCCTGACAATCATATTTTTATTAGGAAAAGGTCAAAGTGTAATTTTTAGGAAAGCTCCAATCTAAAAATCAAAACATGAGAACAATTTTTCGTTTAATGACTAAAAACTTATGAACTGTTCAAATTGATGAACCTAGAATATTATATTTTTGATAATGAGCGTAAAAACAGAATAGATTGTCGAAATAACTCGCAGCGTATCTGGAAACCACTCTTTATTATCATAAATTATTCGAAAAAGGATTGAACCGGTGAAGAGAAAGTTATTGGTTGATGAATTTCATACTATAACACGAAATTACTTCCCAGAGGATCGTTAATATCGAGAAATTCGACCCCGGTTTGAAAATATTATGACCGTACATTAAATTTTCCCGTATTACGATTTCTACACTCGAAGGTAATAAACCGAATTTTCTTTACTATTTCGTTCTTTTCCTAGTACTGAGGATTTTTACGGACAGCGTTGGAAGACTTTTATAGTTTCATGTAGGAAGAAATAGAAACGACCTGTTTCTCGAGAAAACGATATCAACACAACAAACTCATACTTACTCCACAAATTGAAGATAATCTCCGGCAAACTAAGGAATATTTAAAGATGATTCATGACTTTCATAAACACAAAGGTCTGTATTTCACCAGGTGCACATATTGCAGTGATTTCACTACAGACAGCCGCTTTCCGCGTTCATTTCGATGTTTTCTTGCCGGAAACTTGTTTTAAGTTGATTAATAAACAACAAACTTGCAACTCCGTATGAATTTTCTTAAGTGTAAAACTAAACCAAACTGAGAACTTCGCCAACTATGAATAAAGTTGCTCGAGTTTATAATTATTTCATTCTCAAAAACTGTTGAAGGCAACGCATTCCACTTGAGACATTTTCCCCATTTCCCTTGAAAGCGTTCGATTTTGGGTTTTAAAAACATTGCGGTATGACTAAGGAGACTGGTTACCTACTTAACTCAAGAGAAGGGTTTGTTCAGCAAGTGGAGATAAGGGTTTTACCCACAGGGAAATCATTCCCAAAGGGGAATTGAGATTCCAAACGTAAGATCGATTCATAAATATGAATTAGAAATCGCGTCAAGGCCGGAACTTTTAGGATTTATAGGTCGAAGAAAACGTTTCTTGTAATAGATACGAAAATAAAAAAAGAATCTATGTTGGACTTTTAAGAGACATTGCTGCTAAACACTCATTATAGTGATACTAATAATACAATAATATAATAATACTGAAGGTATAGAGGAGGAAAGAAGTGTTTACAGTTTTGATATACTTTCGATCTCGACGTTTTTGTCATTTTGTTGGAATCTGAAGAAATCCATATTTGTATTGAATGTTCTGTTTCTCTCATCACTTGTTTTATGAATATCCAATTAAATTTATTCTAGGATTTCTCTCCTTCTAAACGAATTTTTTGTGTGAATGAAATATAAATCTTTATATATCTAAACAATATCCGTATTCTTCGAAAGTAGCAAGAAGCGAACTTTGGTGGAGTTAGGTACTTAAATGTCGAAACTTCGTGAACATTATGAACTTCACGCATTGACGAGAACTTTATAGCAGTATATCAAAGCTTGAATACCAAATGCTCAGACTAAAATATGTCTTTTCTCGGTTTTCAAATAAAAGTAACTTGGCGTATAAAGATTATTACTACCAACTTTCGCATTCAGTATTGTAGCTTTTTACACGTTTCCGCAAGTTTACAATTTCACACCTGAAGTTTTTTAGGTGTAAATAATTTTCTGTCAGGAAGCTACGTGACTTTTCCATTACTCTATCGTTCCTTTTTTCACTCAATCTTTCAAAAGTTATTCTAGATATGAAATTCATTCTTCCTGACGAATTATTGGAAATTTTTGTTCAAATCCTGGAAAAACCTTTCATCGGAACGATCCATTTTAGAAATTTCAAGGAAGTTTTTGAACTGAATAAATAACTTCCTGTGGCTTATCCAGTTTCACATTCTATGTTCAATAAGAGAGAATTCTAGTTCATATTTAGAAGAGTTAACGAACAATAAACCCGTATACATACAGCAATTTCATATCGAAAGGATTGAAGAGAATACCTCATGAAAGAGAAAGGAGTTTACAGACACACCAATATCAACGTAAACTCTCAAGGGAAATCAGAAATCAATCTAGTGTGTACGGTTTAAAAAAATTAATCCCATAAGTGTTACTCGTGAAAATAAAATTTATTCAATATGCTTCTGCCACTGAAACGGTTTGCAGAAATTAGGAGTAAATATTAAATTTTTCGTTAACTTTGGGTTCGAAGAGAAACAAACGTTACGGTTCTTAGAGGCGCACTCATTGAAAAGTTGATCAGAAACTTTCTAGGAAGAATTTGAATAAGGGGTGGAAGCGGTCACGAACATGCCGATTACTGACTCTAAATTCGCTTGTAGATAATGGGGAAACGGAAAACAAATTGCTGAGGTATTTGTCAAGAAGACAAATCGGCGAAATTCTTGAAATTATAGTTTGTAAGAGGATTTTATCATGAAGTTTGACACATAGTCGCGTAGAAATAAATTTTACCCGCAAAACATTTTCATTCCGGTGACTAAATCGGACATGCCTCGAGGAATTAATTCTAAACCTAAGTGTTTTTATGATTGGCTTTATGAAAACGGCGAGGAAGGATTTTCCGGGCTTTCCCACTGAAATCACTCAACGCTAACAAAGAACTGCTACGTCGGTTCAAAACACTTGAATTTCCATAATAACAATGATGTAGGCCAAATCGCATGACAGTGAAATTGACAAACTTTTCTAATGTAGGTACTATTTTCAATCAAGAGAGAAAAATAGAGTTTCAAAATTCCACTGAAATAAGGCATAATCTATTACTTTCAGATTATTACAGAATCTAAACGTATTTTCATTACCGGATAGAGTTATTTCAGTAAACATTAGAAACAACGATGAAATTCCCACTTCCTAATCTTGGCAAATATTTTAATGGAACATCAACAGAATGAAATCACGAACTCAGTTTGGATATGTAGATAAATAAATTCCCATTTATCCTAAGAAAATCCCTTCAAATTACAGATAGAACTGCTTCACATACTCAATGTTAGAACGCCAATTTCATTTCTAGAAATTTTTCGATTTAAGGAATTAAGATGGCTTCACCAGATAAGTGAGTACCTATATAATATACTGAGTCTATTCAGAAAAGTGTGAAATTTGATAATGGTTTGTGATATCCAGAAAAAATTGACAAGACAATAACGATTTAATAAAAAATTGATGGATTACAAACAATAAACTTAATGGAACAGAGAACCGTTAAACCTAAATAATAATAAGTGAAAATGTTTTGATAACGTAAAAATCCAATATTTGGCAATTTCTGTAACGCACATTTCAATTATCAATTTTTATTCTCTTCTTACAGAAAAGAATGAGCATCAAAAAAATTTGAATTCCTTCATTGAATTGCAGATTCCTTTGCATTTGTTTCTATCTTCCACAGCACGTATAATTATTTTAAATATTAGCATTACTGTCAGGTGCTTGCATTTTTCAAAATCGATGAAGTATCTTCACAGGGATAGAAGAATTTAAAAGAAAAGACTCCTTTATAATTTAGTCAACGTTTCGTCAATATATTTTGACATCCTCGGGACTGAAACCAGAAAAAGACGTCAGGAAAAAACAGCCGAGAAAAAACCATGCCTCATGCACAACACAAACCACGTTACAACGAAAACAAATCAGAAGATGTTTTTTTTTCCTCCCTTCTTACCTAATTACAGTAGTCTTCTATGTCTGCACTTTCTACAGTCAAACCTTGAAGCAACCTTGTTCTATTACTATAAATCAATCTATCAAATGAATCTCCGAAACTCAATACTGCCAAAGCCATCAACGAACTGACACGTTATCAACCAAAGAAATGTACGCGAGATCTTATACGCACCTGTAAAATGTGTTTGTTATATTATCATGGCAAATTCCTTTTAAAACGATCGATCAGATTGCTATAAATTTGACTTAGGCCTTGGGTGTCATTTCTATTATTAACCGCGTTATTCAAATTAATGAAAATCATTTCACTTATATTTCTTTTTATCCAATTATGTTCTCTGTCAAGTATGGAAACTTCGTCAAAATTAAAAAGGTGTTCAGAATTAAAATGATGTGAAGCTAACGCTGTCTGTCTTTCTTTTGTTACAAATTTAACACGGCAGTCGTATTTATGTTGTCTGATTCTATTGTTTAGTCTGTCCGATGTAACATTTATTACATCCTGTACAAGGAATTTTATAAATTACGTTTGAAAGGTTACAAACATCAGTCTTATCTTTTAGTTTGGAGAAAAGTGAGCCAACAGTTTGCAAACTATAAAAAACCAACTCGGTGCCTTCTGATGATAAGCCAGGGATGAACAGGAACTTGAAGTGCGAACGACATCTCAAAGGAGTTACCCTAGACCTATCACTATCAACGGTTACATATTCATTAATGACTCTACCAATGGGGGATTTATTGAATAGTTATTAGTTTCCAACACTTTTCTAACAATTTTTCTACCTTCACGTTGGAACTCTAGACTCTTTAGGTTAGTTGATTTGTGTAGTAGATCTTCATTACAGAGATTTTATAGTTTTTTGAGGTGTTTGACTTAAATTTTAGTAAACGTCCTGAATTAGTTGGTTTCATGTACCACTTAGTCTTCAATGAACCATTCTCCTGTCTACAGAGTCTTACATCAAGAAAGGGCAACTCACCATTAATCTCTCTTTCCATTGTAAATTTCATGCGTGGATGGAAGCTATTGAAAGTATGCAACACTTGATTCGAAAGATTTGGTGGAATCGCTAGTATAGTGTTAGAAGGTGTTATTTCTCACCAACCCGGTGATAGGGTATAATTTTGAAAATCATCTGAAAAGTAAGCTAGTATAGTGTCATCCACGTATAACTTGATGAAATAAACCTTAACTTCCGATTTCTTCTCACACTCTGCTATCAGCTCCTTCATAATAAGGTTTACTAATGATGGACTTGCGGGATTACCCATGGCCGAACCTTCAATTTGTTCGTAAAATTCACCATTGAATTGAAAGTAGCTCGAACTAAAAATGAAGCTGATAATTCTGATGAACGAATCTCTATCGATGTCAGTGTATGCAGAGATATGGTGCCATCTCTTCTCTACAATCTGAATAGCTAAGTTTTTGGGAATATTAGTGTAGAGTGGTACAACATGAAACGAAAAAAGGTGATAGCCTGTTGGCAACACTACATCTCTTGAAAATGATACAAACTCTAAAGAGTTTTTAACACTAAAGGGCATGTTGGATTCACGTTATGAAAGATGTTATGTACAAAGACAGACAAATTATATGCTGGAGTGTCTATACAACAAACGATGGGTCTAATATTTATAGATGTTTTATGGGTTTTGCGCAAACCATAAAGTTTTGGTGAAACTGAATTGTAACGTTTCAAGCTCAATGCTGCTTTATCATCTATTATGTTGTATGACTTCAAATCATTGATGAGATCATTTGATTTAGACTGAAATTTATTAGTTGGATCATTATTAATTTTCTTCTATGTAGTCTGATCTGATAACATGTTATTCATGTATTCCAAATATTCCGACCCAAATATGATCACTGTTGAATTACCTTTCTCAGACCTCATTACAATTAATTCCGGATGATGTTTCAAAAAAACTTTGTGTCATTGTACGCTTTCTACATTGTATTGTTGTTTCTATTATTTTGCAAGCTAAGCCAGAAGTTAGTAAGAATATTAGTACTTTGTAACCTTAATCAATTTCTTTCCTCAACGTTTAACGGTGTATTTTGAATACAAAATTCCAGGTCTTTTAATAACCTGCTCGATACTCTCGCTTCGTATTTTAGACACCGTACGATCTTGTTGTCTAGAGGCCGTAAGATGACCTGCTCGATGAGTCCCGCAGGGGTCGGTTTTGGGCCCCACGCTGTGGAATGTGCTTTATAACGGAGTACTGGAGGTTGAGTATGAGCGTGGGGTGGTGCCGATTGCTTATGCGGATGATCTTGTGCTTGTTGTCCCGGCTGATTCGTTGGATGCTCTGGTAGCACGAGTTGAGGACACTTTTGGTAGAGTGAAATCATGGATCTCTGATGCTCATCTGTGCTTGGCGGAGCATAAGTCTGAGGTCTGCATCATTAGGGGCCGTCGCCATCGGACCGTCTTGGAGTTTCGCCTGGGGAACGTTACTTTGCAGCCTGTGCGGTCGTGTAAGTTTCTTGGAGTACACTTCGACAGGAATATGAATTTCGCGTTGCATGTCTCTCGTGCCATCGAGAAGACAAACGAAAAGACGGAGTCGTTATGTAGGCTTTTGCCGAATATCGGGGGTCCCCAGTTTGTGAGAAGGAAAATGCTTAGCGGAGTAGCACACAGTATCCTTCTGTATGCTGCTCCGGCCTGGAGGGACGCTATTAAAGTTAAAAGGAACATGAACCGGTTAATAGCCTGTCAGAGGCAGGTATTGCTCCGGGTAATTAGCGGGTACCGCACGGTGTCGGCTGTAGCAGCCCAGGTGATCGCGGGTGTCCCTCCGATAGGTTTGTTAGTGTCGGAGAGATCGTTTTTGTATACGGTAGGTAACGGGCATTTGCCCGGAGTTCGTAGGATGGCGCACGAGAGGCTTATGAGGGCATGGGTGAGAGACTGGGAGGCTCAAAGGGGGTGGACCCGAACATTGGTCGGTAATCTCCGTGATTGGTGTAGGTGTCCTTTCAGGGTCACCTCATACTTTTTTACTCAGTTTTTGACAGGACACGGGTCCTTCCGGACGTACACCCATCGAATCGGGAAGACAGCAGACGATCTTTGTAAAGTGTGTAGAGTTCCGGACGACCCTGTTCACGTTTTTTATTCGTGTGGGAGATGGAGTGTGAGGAGAGAAAGACTGCTTTTGGATTTGCACCCGTCCTCGATTCCTTCAGTTGACGAGTTGGTTGGATTTATGCTGTCGGATGTTGGGCGGTGGCGGATAGTTTACAGGTTTATTTGCGATGTTATGTCGGTGAAGGAGCGCGAGGACAGGGAGGAGGAGAATGGTGGGTCGAGTCGACCAGGGGATGAGAGTGGTCCGTAGTTTGTGCTGGAGGTGGATGGCACGTCTGAGGAGAGGTCGAAGTTAAGGACAATGAATTGTTCGGCCGACTTCTTTTCGAGATGGACGTGACTGCCCTCCGTTGTCCGTGGTCAAACAACGTATTACGGTCAGTGGTGGGCACGGAGAGTTTTAGTGGGTAGACCTGGTCGACGGGGGCGCCCTGCGCCCATTCAGGAGTAACATCCTGGATGGGGGTGGGGGGTTGTCGTCTTCCAGGGAGTCCCACACTCCCCCGGATGACACTAAATTCCCGGGGGGTTAGTGCGTAAAGCATTTCTCTTCGTTAAAAAAAAAAAAAAAAAAAAGGTCTTTTAATAAACTCGGAATAGGTACTTCTTTTTTAGTTATTGGAACACTAAATTTAGGACCCAAAGCCAGAATCTCGTTTACAGTTTTTATTAGAATGTAGAAAAAATGTGATCTCACCAAACCATATTTTAAACAATATTAAATGTTTAGACAATTTAGAATTAGATGACGGTAATCCGTTTTCAAATGAATGTGATCGAATTCGTCGTAAGTTTCAGAAATCTGTTTTAAATTTAGAAATCAAGATAACCATTTGGAATTTAAACTTTGTAAAAAGTTTATAAATAGTGAGAATCACGGAAAATTTAAAAAGTACGTTGCCACATGACATTTCCGACAATTTTGTTAGTACATGTAAGACTAATTACGAAAAAACATTCAAAACTATAAAAGAGCGAAATATAAAAAAGCTTAACCGTTCAAAGGAGTCACAGGGGCCGGTTCCAGCACACGAGCTTCGTTTTTAACTACACAAACATTAAAGTTCCTGATACTGTAAACGAGATTTTGGCTTTGGGTTCTAAATTTAGTGTTCCAATAACCAAAAAAGAAGTACCTTTTCCGGGTTTATTAAAAGATCTCGAATTTTTTATTCAAAATACACCGTTAAACGTTGGGGAAAAAAATTTATTAAGGTTATAAAGTACTAATATTCTTACTAACTTCTAGCATAGCTTGCAAAATAATAGAAACAACAATCCGATGCAGAAAGCGTGGAATAAATGAATAACATGTTATCAAATCCCACCACATAGAAGAAAATTAATAATGATCCAACTAATAAATTTCAATCTGAATCAAATGATCTCATTAATGATTTGAAGTTATACAACATAATAGATGATAAAGCAGCATTGAGCTTGAACCGTTACAATTCAGTTTCACCAAAACTTTATGGTTTGCGCAAAACCCATAAAACAACTATAAATATTAGACCCATCGTTTGTTGTATAGACACTCCAGCATACAATTTGTCTGTCTTTGTACATAACATCCTTCATAACGTAAATTCAACATGCCCCTTCACTGTTAAAAACTCTTTAGAGTTTGTATCATTTTCAAGAGATGTAGTGTTGCTAACAGGCTATCAGCATTTTTCATTTGATGTTGTATCTCTCTACACTAATATTCCCAAAAACTTAGCTATTCAGATTGTAAAGAAGAGATGGCACCATATCTCTGCATACACTGACATCGATAGAGATTTGTTCATCAGAATTATAAGCTTCATTTTTAGTTCGAGCTACTTTCAATTCAATGGTGAATTTTACGAACAAATTGAAGGTTCGGCCATGGGTAATCCCGCAAGTCCATCGTTAGCAAATCTTATTATGAAGGAGCTGATAGCAGAATGTGAGAAGAAATCGGAAGTTAAGGTTTATTTCATCAAGTTATACGTGGATGACACTATACTAGCGATTCCACCAAATCTTTCGAATCAAGTGTTGCATACTTTCAATAGCTTCCATCCACGCATAAAATTTACAATGGAAAGAGAGATTAATGGTGAGTTGCCCTTTCTTGATGTAAGACTCTGTAGACAGGAGAATGGTTCATTGAAGACTAAGTGGTACATGAAACCAACTAATTCAGGACGTTTACTAAAATTTAAGTCAAACACCTCAAAAAACTATAAAATCTCTGTAATGAAGAATCTACTACACAAATCAACCAACCTAAACAGTCCAGAGTTCCAAAGTGAAGGTAGAAAAATTGTTAGAAAACTGTTGGAAACTAATAACTATCCAAAATCCCTCATTGGTAGAGTCATTAATGAATATGTAACCGTTGATAGTGATAGGTCTAGGGTAACTCCTTTGAGATGTCGTTCGCACTTCAAGTTCCTGTTCATCCCTGGCTTATCATCAGAAGGCACCGAGTTGGTTTTTAATAGTTTGAAAACTGTTGGCTCACTTTTCTCCAAACTAAAAGATAAGACTGATGTTTGTAACCTTTCAAACGTAATTTATAAAATTCCTTGTAGAGGATGTAATAAATGTTACATCGGACAGACTAAACAACTATTAAAAAATAGAATCAGACAACATAAATACGACTGCCCTGTTAAATTTGTAACAAAAGAAGGACAGACAGCGTTAGCCTCACATCATTTTAATTCTGAACACCTTTTTAATTTTGACGAAGTTTCCATACTGGACAGAGAATATAATTGGATGAAAAGAAATATGAGTGAAATGATTTTCATTAATTTAAATGACGCGGTTAATAATAGAAATGACACAAAAGGCCTAAGTCAAATTTATAGCAATCTGATCGATCGTTTCAAAAGGAACTTTCCATGATAATATAACAAACACATTTGACAGGTGCATATAAGATCTCGCGTGCAATTCTTTGGTTGATAACGTGTCAGTTCCTTGATGGCTTTGGTAGTATTGAGTTTCGGAGATTCATTTGATAGATTGATTCATACCAATAAAACAAGGTTGCTCTCAAGGTTTGACTGTACAAAGTGCAGACATACAAGACTACTGTAATTAGGTGAGAAGGGAGGAAAAGAAATCATCTTCTGATTTGTTTGTGTTGTAACGTCGTTTGTGTTGTGCATGATGCATGGTTTTTTTCTCGGCTGTTTTTTCCTGACGTCTTTTTCTGGTTTCAGTCCCGAGGATGTCAAAATATATTGACGAAACGTTGACTAAATTATAAAGGAGTCTTTTCTTTTAAAGTCCTATCCCTGTGCAGATACTTCATCGATATTATTTTAAATGTTCATTTTGATATGTGCCTGCTTGAAAACATGTCAAACAATCACTTTATTTCTATTTTTTTATGTACTTATAGATAGGTTTTTATATCGATACAATCGATTGTTAACCAAACCGAACCGTTCTTACATACAAATAATAACTGAAACTCACAAAGGAATATGGAAATTTGCTTTCATTAAAGCGAAAAAAAAATTTGATAGTTCTGCCATAAAACACATATTGGTGAACTGCACTTTTTATGACGGATGAGCGTATTGGTTTCTATACTCTACATCTAGTGCCCATGAAAAATGTTGTTCAAATTTAGCCAATGCGTCTAATCGCCAAAATAAAAACGATGTTATGAATGAAAACTAGTCATCTTACCATTTTAAACGTACTAGTTGTAAAGACGCTTACTTCTCAGCCGCATAGCACCCCAAACCCTTCGAGTCCATGTGCTTAGCCGAATTTATCTCGCCATCTAGCGTCTAGTGTCGGCGGCAAATCAACTGTCGCAATGTTACCCATAGACTACTCTCTACTTGCTGAGCCAATCTGTGTTCTATGATTGGGAGTGGTCGGTCATAGATAAAGTTATATATTACTTCATCTATATGGTCGGTTTCCAGGAGCTTTCGGCTGACATATCTTCCAGAAACTCGTTCTGCGCATGACGGAATTATTAAGCGATTGTTATTCGACCATAGATAAGCCATTTTAATTTTATTACGTACTTTGATTTCATTCTCATTCGTTATCGCTTGCTCGAAGTGAAGGGTTGCTAACGTACGACGTTATAATGTCAAAGCATTCAACCATGAAGATTGAAGAAGATTATCGGCTCAAAAAGTTTGATATATACAATGAGATACTTGGCAATGGAAGCTTCTCAACTGTTAGACTCGGTTTCAAGAAGGTGGGTAATTAATATTGAATTGAACCTTTATTACTTCAGTATTTTTACATTTCTGGTTATGGCGATGCTAACAAATATCCAGAGCGAAATTATATTTCCCCATTTTGTTATCTACTACGTTTCAATTGATAAATTTTTAAATTCCAATCATTGATCGCGTATTCAATTATTAAATACCAGTAGCATTTGGCAAAAATAATTTCGAAGGACTAGAATAAGAGGTGAGATGGGGCCCCAAAGCATATATGAAATGATTTCTATAAACTAATCGTTATGATAGGCATGTTCAGATGGTAGCAGGGACATTTTACACAGGGATATATAAGGTAAAACTGCACTGAAGCGCAGTTGCTTCAGCGTTACCAAGTATCTAACCTCAAAGCAACTAAATGGCGCCAACCTTACTTGAATCCTCTAGAATGCCAAATAAAACAGCTCATTCGAATCTACCAAACGCAATTTTGAATCCCTAAAGCACTGTCTAGGGAGCCCCATCTTACATAAAGTTTTTCTGCAAAGGAAACACTTACCATAAAGAATGAGCTGTGACAAGTGTGACAACTATTCATTTTTAAATTTACTGAGTGTTTGGGAAAGTTACTTATGCAGACAATGTTAATGTTTTTCAAGAACAATTTTTTTCCTATATTGGGTTTTTAAAAAATTTATAGGAAAGAGCAAAACCATTCACTGTCCATAAAGATAAACTTCATTAAATCATCTTATAAGTGTATTCTGTAGTTAGACTGCATGTGATTCAATTAGATATAGCGCAATATTATCCTGTTACTAACAATTGCCATTCATTGTTAATAATGTAATATTCAAATATGTCTTTCAATGTACTTATTTATTTTTTTTTCAGTTTTCAGAGGGAATGTTGTTCTTTTGACAAACGTTAAATGACGAATAACATTATTTTGAAACAAGAATAAGAATTAGAAAGAATCTAATCTCAAATGTATCAATTTCAATGCAATTGAGGCTGATTGTCATTTAGGTTCATCTTTAGTTTCATAAAGCATAATGAACGAGACATACTCAAAATAATCATAATCATTAGCGAATCCATGTGTTTTTTTGGTAGATAGAAGATAATTAGAATTACTGTTAACTCGAATCCCTACCTCATCCGTAGTAAGACAGGTTTCTTCCGCACTTCTCTATTGCTCAAATATTGCTTTCAATTTACTAATAATTGGACATCTACATCAAAGTTGAAGTTAATCCAAATGCATTGAAGAAAGAAGCTGAATGACGCAAATATGCGATAGGGAAGTTCCGTTGTAATTTGAATATCAACTGTCTTTTTGGAATCATTTAAATGTATTATTCAAGCAATCATTTCATTACTTTTGTAGTTTGTAGTTGTGTTTACTATGATTCCATGTTTAGTAACTGGCCTCTTTAGATTTTTCCTTAATTGTGGCTTCAAACAACATTTAGTTGGATATATTTCAAAGTGGCCTCCAATATTCATTAGTCCTGGTCGGTTTATGTTTTTTCAACGGATTCAAAAATCAGATTTCTATAACACTTTTGAACCATTTTTCGCCTTGAAAAGTACATTTCAAAATATCCACCAGTGATTAAAAGAATATTGTGATGTATTTGAAATAGATGATAGCAAGACAGAAATGGAAATTGTTGATATTGAAGAAGACATATTACTCAGTAGAAAAGATTTGTTTTCATTCATCATATTGTTATTAAAAAAGTGGCCTTCTAAAATACCAAGAAAACAAAATAATAGGCAGTCATTGTGTTAATCATGGTTATTGTTAAATTAATGTCAAAATGTTGAAGGCAAACATTTTGTCATTGATTATGTTATTTACGTAAATTCTCGAAAAATACGTCTTTCTTCAGGATTTACTGTACTTTAAAAATATGTACGTTGCACCCAACCACAATTTTAGCCCAAATATTTTTCAAACTATTTGCAATGAAAATGGGCATCAATTGTGGTTAAGGTGATTTCATTATTCCCAGAGTATGTTGCAATGCTCAAAAACTTTCCACATTGTTTTGAGATATCTTAGTATCTCTTAAATTTGCAAATTCTTTCCTACTTTGACAAATAAACTACCCAAACCATCACTTTTACTCACTGGCAAAAGTGTATAATTGGTCGTACGAAGTTAAAATATTCAATATTTTTCATTTACATTTCATTTTCCAAAATGTTTCAGTGAAGATGCTTTTAAAACGAAAGAAATAGTCGGAAATGTGCAAAAATAATATCAAAACATCACTTACAAATGAAAGAAATGTTTCATGTTAAAATAAGCGTCATTGTAGATGTGTATGTGTATCTTATTTATTTTTATTTTTTTTATTTTTTAAATTTCGATAAAAAATAACGAAACACGTAACGTCAACGTGTTTCGGGGTTTATAGAGACCAAACGAATTGTTGCTAACTTTGAACCAGTGAAAACGTTGTAAATAAAAACGGATTTTCAGCAAAGTAATATTCCTTTGGCTATCAAAGTCTGTAAGTGCAAGACAGCCTTTCAGTGGATGTACAGTATCATCGAAATTGGTCTCCTAAAAAGGTTGTCCCATCAGAACATTGTTCGAATGAAGGGGTATGAGATAAGTAGAAGGTAATGTTTTACAGGTATTGGTTTCGATAATTGCTTACAAATTTTTATTCTAGGCAAGTTGTCATCGCAATGCACATGGAGCAAAGCACCCTGTTCCATCTGATAAAAAATTCAACTTTGGAACAGTCCAGGTCGTTTGCGATTCCTGTCATGAGGCAGTTGATTAACGCCCTCAACTATATTCATTCGTTCTACATTATACATGGCGATGTAAAATGTAACAATATTCTATACTCGTACGTCAATGGTATAATCCAAATCAAACTTTCTGACTTTGGGTAAGAATTCTGGTGATTCATTTGGTGGTTCGCAGTGTTATCTTTTAGGTTGTCCCATGTTGTTCTTCGTGGCCAAACTAATACTTTCTTTAACAAAGGCACATTCTACTATTTATCCCCAGAAAGATTACTTGAAAGGCCCTATGATGAAACATCTGATTTGTTTTCAGCAGGAATTGTTTTCCATGAAATGCTATTTCACGTGCTTCCCTTCATGCATGGCCCCAAGGAAAACCATATTGCACGCATGGCAACGTTCAGAGTTGTGGTATTTCTCTTTTATAATTTCTGTTGTTCATAGCGGTCATAATGGGTCATTTTATTATTATTGCCTAAATCCGTTAGTTTTGGCGATAATTGCATCAATAATCAGAATTATGTGAATTAATGTTTGTGATTATTAAAATTGATTGCGATTATGGCAGTTTGAACAACATTACCGCCCAGTATACACTTGACTTTCTTAAGCGCGGCCGTCCACTTCTGCTTTTCGGACACCAGAAGAGTTTTCAAGTTCATAGCACTAACTGAAAAGCATAATGGCTGACAAAATTATTCGAAAGAAAAATGTTTACAATAACTTAAATTTTATTATAGAGAGTCGAGTAATCATTTTTCTCCACCTACCTACAAGTCATTAGATATAGAAAAAAGTTATATTTATAGTTCTTACGGTGCTGAATTATAACTTTTGTATTAAAGAATAATAAACTATCGATAACATCAACAAGGGATACTTACCTGAATTTTTACATAGTTTCAGATAATTTGGCCAGCCATTGTAAGTGTGTAAGGTCAACCTTAAGTATACAAGATGACAGTATTTTAGAGTGTAATTGCTACAAGTCTAATACGTTATTGTGATGCTTGTTTATTTGCAGTTTCCAACTAAAGACATTGGTACTATTCCTCCTGAATGGTTGGATCTTTTGAGACATATGCTGTCTACAATTCCCAATGAACGTTTGATCGTAAGAAACAATGAACTTCTGGGAACCGCAGTTCCATTACTGGAAGCAGACAATTTTTTGAAATGTGCCGTTACCTCATCGAGGAAAGGAAAATTTGCAGAGAGGTATTACAACTTTGCAGAAGCAGCTGTTCTGTACATGGATTCATCTCTCCATTATACTATGTGTAAACGTCATATCTCTGAAGAAGGAATAACAAGGAATGCATTGGATGATCTATTAACATCAAGAATTGAATTGCAGCGACATAGGATGTATAATGCCATAAAAGTATTCAAACAAGTTTATTCTGCTTATGACACTCTTGGAGAAACTTTATATGATCAGTATTATGACTTCTTATTAGACTTGACAGAATCTTCACCAAAATTGAAAGCTTATTTGCAGTTGGGTTATCGGGGAGAGAAATTGTATCGAGATGGTAAAGTTAGCCATGTTGTCGATAAGATTGTTCCCGCTTTAAAATATGTAAGACAAGTAATAAAAAGAGAACGAAATGGTGATCGAAAGTTTATTATGGAGAAAAAGGTACGTTGTTTTTTTAATAAATTAGAAGCTAATTCAGAACTTCAAGGTGAAAGACTGGACTGAGATACTGAAGGATATGTACTAATGTGTTGGAGATATGGATTTAAATATAAAATTCGTCCGCAGACCTGCAATACTTAAAATTTGTATTTTGCTATAAATTTTTTTAAAGAAAGTCCGTTTTTTTAAGCCAATTCCAGTTTAAACAAAAATTGAAACAATCTGCTTGTTATAAATATAAAAATATATATAAAGCTGCAAAGCTTTATGGGCAACGCGCTTCATTTTGAAGCATTAAGTTTATTACGGTCCAAAATAAATCCGAACACAACAAAAACTCATATCTGTTGATTGCATGAAACTCGCGCCAGGATTCGATAACCTTGACAAATCGAGACTTTGAGTAGAGGACAAATAGCCAGTAACTGTTTTCTCATGCATCATCAGAAAATGATACATTTTTGAGGAAAGAAAGCAGTGCTGTACGTCCCAAGGGAGGTAATGGAAAAGTGCGGGAGATAACGATGAGTGCTTGAACTAAAATATACTACTTGATTTTCAACGAATTTTCGGAATTTAAAATCCCAAAATGAAAACAACACTTTCAGAAAAGATTAACTACATAAGTTATATATATGAAAAATGAATAATTAGAAAATCGTTCTTTGTTATAAAACTCTATCATATTTATATGAAATATATATTCGAAATTCGGACCTCATCGGGAGATGATTGACAAATGAAAATTGTTAAAATTTCAAAACTAACTACAAAATAATTAAACAATGCCAACTGGAAAAAACAATTGAAACAAGTTCAATTCTACTCTTGTCGCATTTCAGAAAAAAACTATAGATGTTGCTGAGATTATTTGTGTCAGTCTTCTTATTCATAATTTGATAGTATGTGACACATTTCGAGGAAAAGTCTCTTCTTATATTTGTCTTCTTTTTCTAGGATTGTGACATCTTCAATGTTCATAGCATGACCAGTCCTACGAACATGTTCACCTAACGCACACCTTTCTGGTCTCAGCCTTGCGTCGCTCTTATGCAAAGCTAAACATTTCTTTAATGCTTGGGAAGTTTGACCAATATAACTTAATGCACAATGTTGACAGTCGATTTTATACACTGTATTCTTCAATTTCATTTTCGAAAAAACATCTTTTTGTTGATGGAATAAAGGTTTTAATGTGACTAAATTTGAATTGGAGATATTAATATTGGAATATTTCTTGAATAACTTTATCAGCTCATCAGAAAGGCCAATGGTATAAGGTAAAGTGATAAATTGTTGTTGAACATCCAAAATTCTCCTTTCTCTTAACGTATTTTCACCAAAAATCAATTTCTTCAAAAAACTTCTATTGTAACCATTCCCTTCCATCATTAACATAAATCTTTCCAAAGCACTTTTTTGGTAATTTAGGTGTGTTATATTCGTTATACGATTCTTCATATTGATGAGCATGTTCGATTTTATGCTCGGATGTTGATACGAAAGGTTGTTGATGTATCGATCAGACCTGGACGGCTTCTTGTATACCAATCTAATTTCATAATATTGTTTGAAGTTCGAATAACTAATGTGTCAAGAAACGGAACTAAAGAATTCGTTTCCTTCTCTAAAGTGAATTTTATGTGTTCGGCAAAACTGTTGAAGACATTCAAGATTTCATTTTCTTTTCCATGTGGGATTGCTGTGATGACATCATCGACATAGAGATAAAGGAAAGGCAACTGGAACGATAATTCAGAAACAGATTCCATCAGTAGTTTGTTCATCGAGAGATTGGCAATGATGGGACTTAAGCAACTGCCCATAGGACATCCAAACAGTTGACGGTAGAAGATATGTTTGTGAAGAGGGAAACCGCATCTAATGAAACTATTTTATGGTTCTCAGGAAGTTAAAAATTATTGATTTTTTTCCGAGAAAATTTTGGAATTCTTGATTGAAAATTACCTGTTTTGATCGAGCGAATTCTGGAGGATGTCGGCAATAAATTTACTCAGACCACTCGTGGCTGCTCCGATGGTACTGACAATTGGTCTGATTGGTACATTCGGTTTATGTACCTTAGGAAGACCGTAGAATCTTGGAGGAAATGCATTGTACACAGTCTTTGCCAAAGTATCATTTAGATATGCCTTCTGTTTCAAATTCTTGATCAATTTATTATTTTTGGTTTCTATCGCATTTGTGGGATCTTTTCTCAGTTGAATGTATACATTTGAATCATTGACCAGTTCTTCACATTTTTTATGATAGGAGCTTTTCGATAAGCACACAGAAATATTTCCCTTATCCGCTTCGGCAACTAAAATATCTGGGTTTTTAGTTTGAAAAAAGGTCCAGTTCAATTTTGTATACTGTACACCCAGTGTGGTCCTGCCCGAATTTCAATGATAAACAATGAAAGTCACTTCTTTTACTATCAATCAATGAAAAAATTGGGATATTTAGTTGTTTAATCGCAGCAGAATAAAAGTTTCGGGGAGGCTCCAAAATTTCAATAAAGATCAAATAATTTGAAAACCGTTAGATTTAGAAGAATGTCTTCATTTAGTGCAAGAAATCGAGAAATGATGAAAAATGTTGGGTTAATAATGCAAAAACTGGTCCGAAATGGACCAGCCTGTATAGTGCATTCTAATTTTAAATTGTAGATTATGACGTTGAAAGCAAATCTGTGAAAAAATCAATTGAAAAAAATTATCGGTCTAGTCTCAATCGACCGCATTAAAATGCCCTTCTCTCTTGGAAATAACTCAAATAGTGTTATTTGTTCTTAGTAAAGATGTTTTCGAACTGTTTCATACTGGTTTCTTCATGTTCCGTACAAATAAACAGGCAGAATGTGGGAAACGGCAATATATTCATGATGAATCGCAGTTATGTTGATTATGTAAATGCATTATACATACAAGGAAAAGTATGAATTACATTTATTGCATAATTTATTCGAATTAGAAACTTATCTAACAAGCTTAAAATTAAAATAGTAAAAAAACGATTATATGAAACACTTAGCATTGTCGCAGGTGTTCTGGTGCATGATAATGCTGTTGAGTATTCAACGTAGGGTGAATTGGCGGAGGAAAACATCTGACATGTTCCACGGATAATTCATCATTTTCGCCCGATTTCAAAAATTTATTCAAAATGGCGAAAATTTGCGAGTTCAGTACTTGGAATCTCCTTATACGATCCACCATCCTCTTTAAACTCTGCGAACACACATATTTACATAAAATGTTATGATAACCAAGATTACATTTTGTTCTTACAATTCTTTTCACCACCTCATCTTTCATGTCAACACGCTGTACTCTGAGAATGTGATAACAAAAGTCGAGAGCTTCAAACCTTCGTTGTTGACCCAGTAATACAATCATAGTGCAACCGGCCCAATGCAGACCTTCCCCGAACATTTCTCTACAATAATAAGTTAGTTGATTAATAAATGCAAAAAATATTTCATCAGATTCATTTTATTTGAGCTCAACAGTTAAAGATCCTATATATTTGGAATAAGGGAAATTTGATTTCTTATCTTTTTTTTTGCGAAAACGGTGTTATCAAATACCAAGACCTATTATGAAAATAAAACATTCGACAAAATCAGTTGCATAAAAATTGTACAGCATAGTCGTTCCGAACATTTTTTTTTTGTCATTAAATGACAGGTATGAAGTAGAAGTCCGGGATGGGTGCTTTAGGCTTGTAGTACAGTACAGATTAGAAACAACAGCGCGCTTAAGAAGGACACGATCTTGGTGACCACATGCCATAAAAACTAAAGCCTGGTCATGCATAATATACTTTGATGACGAAGGCACGAAGAAATGAAATTCGCTTCAGAGAAATATTTGAAGGCGCATGATTGAGAGAAAAGCTAAGATATAGAAAACTAATTACAATTCGTACCCGTTACGTACAAAAATTGATTACAAAGTGTTCCGCTCTTATAAGCCTATTCAATATAATATTTAATTGTTTAATCAAGATATAAAATACTTACTCCACTGTAAATTCATTCTCGCTTACAGGTATACAATAAACAAATTGAAGTGCAGACCACAGTCTGTGAAATTCAGTGCATTCATCTACGTTTATCACACCGTTGGCTGGTGGAACTCCTACCCAAACAGGATCATCCAGGAAAGTCATCAATCGGTTTAATACTACTTCAAAAATTGATAGACCACAGCAAAGTCGTTCTCGAGTTAACAAATCGCCTTCTCGTGATATCATGGCTTGCTAAAAATCAATCAAGGTTTCAGTGAAAAGTGTTTTAAATGAAATAAAACGGAATAGTTTTTCTTTTGAGGGCACAAGGACATTCGTCGGTAGAAGATGTATATAATTGGCAATATTACGTTGTTGTATACGCTTGCCCGACTCACGAAGTGAGTGGGCATAAAGCCGTATACATTGCCGTCGTTTCGCGATCGAGGTAGTATGTGTGTGCGGTACAATTTTTTGTTCACGCTACAGGCTAAACGGCGCTACGTAGAACGACGAAATTTTGGGAAAAGATGGACAGCAATGGTATTCAGGTCTGTTTCTTCATTCCATCGCAATCGGAAAATTATTTCTCGAGATATATTCGAAAAACTGAAAACTTTTCGGGAATTTTTTGCGACCTTATTTTCAGAGCTACGGGTTCGAGATTCGGCAAAAATGTACCTAAACATGTATTATTTAGGTAGAATGAGTAAACGAATGGGGATTTGACGAGAATTTTGAGATTTGGTTAAAAAAAGTGAAAAAAAAATTGAATTTTTTTTCTTTTGATCTGGATAACTCAAAAGCTATTGCAGATAGCGACACGAAATTTTTTTTATAGCAAAGAAAATTTTAATTAAAGTCTCATTTGTAGGAACATCTGAAACGTGGTGTTCATAGGTTTTGAGAAAAAAATTCAAAATCTCAAAAATTTACGATTTCGCCGAATATTTCACATAAAGCATGGCCCCCTCATTAGTCAACGCTCCCAAATTTTCACTAAAAGATTCTTACTGTATACGCTTGCCCGACTCACGAAGTGAAGGGGCATAAAGCCGTATACCTTGCCGTCGTTCCGCGATCGAAGTAGTATGTGCGTGTGTGTGTGTATGTATGTGTGTGCGGCAAAATTTTCTGTTCGCGCTACAGGCTAAACGGCGCTACCTAGAACAACGAAATTTTAAGGAAATATAGAGAGTAACGGTCTCCAGGTCTGATTCCTTATTCGATTGCAATCGGAGAATTATTTCTCGAGATATACTCGAAAAACTGAAAAATTTTCGGGAATTTTTTGCGACCTTATTTTCAGAGCTACGGGTTCGAGATTCGGCAAAAATGTACCTAAACATGTATTATTTGGGTAGAATGAGTAAACGAATGGGGATTTGGCGAGAATTTTGAGATTTGATTAAAAAAGTGAAAAAAAATTGAATTTTTTTTCTTTTAATCTGGATAACTCAAACCCTATTGCAGATAGCGACGCAAAACTTTTTTATATCAAAGAAAATCTTGATTGAAGTCTTTTTTGTAGGAACATCTAAAACGAGGTGTTCATAGATTTTGAGAAAAAAATTCAAAATCCCAAAAATTTACGATTTCGCCGAATATTTCACCCATAACAGTCAACGCTCCCAAATTTTCACTAAAAGATTTTTATTTTGTTTCACTATGAATGCCTTTGTCGATGAAGGTGCCACAAATAGCCCTTTTGGAGCAAAATCATACCAAAACATAAAAATGCCAAAGATTTTTTAACATTTTCTAAAATAACTCAATTTCTAAAACCATCAACGCTCTGAAGTTTTTACCATTCAACTCCCGTTTCTGAGAAAAAAATTTTTGAAACCTTCTCAAAATACCGTTTTTTTCGATGAGTCATAACTCGACTGATAATAATTGCACTGTTCCAGATTTTTCATCAAACGTTTCGTCGTAATTTCACGAACAATTGCTTTCCTCATTGTTTTTAGCTATGGCCTAACGTTTTCAAGAAAATCGATGAGATACGTAAAAATAATCGATTCGGTGCATTTAACTTAGGCATTCTTATGCACACATGTCCGACTTCGAACGAAACGCGACTGTTCGAATCAGTCATCATTCTCGTCGATACTCGATGCCCCGAATGGCAAAAAAAGGAAAGTATTTCGGATAGTAAACTCGTCGAGACGAGAGGCGCTATCGCCGGTTCTATACCTTTCGATTTCTTTCCCTATTGAACTGTTCGTTTGCTCGATGGAAAAATCGATTTAATCACTAATTCTTGTCCGAATCAATTCGATATTAAGATTAACACGTCTGTTTTTCAGATGACGTGCGCTACGTTCCGAAATTTTACGTTTAGTAGGAATATCATATTCCTATCCGATAAGTTTAAGCACAATTCCAACAGATGGAACTTTTTAGTTTTCATTATAAATCCAATTTGCCAATTTTTTCAGTCACAAAATGAATCGTGATTGAAATTCATAATAGTTGCAAACTTCATTACGCATCTGATATGTTACACTGACCATTTGCAAGCGTATACCTCCCGTTCTGGTATTAGCAGAGCAAAATTACTCTCTGTCTTTCATCCATAACTTACTTTAAAATCGTATAGCCCCGCTTTGGCTTGATCAAAGCCGAAATGAAAAATAAAATAAATTCACAGATTTTCGATTACTACTATGAAAACAAACTTATATAAGAAAAAAATATTCTTTTCAATGGACTAGAATAAAAGAATATAGCATAACATAACATAAAGAAGAAATTACTTCACACTCTTCAATATGAATATTTGAAAAACAAATGAAAAGCATCATCCACACAGTTCAAAATCTTATAGTATCGCCACACTCCGACCGTAGCCCAAATAAAAAACAGTTTCTTTCAGCCCGTGACATTCACATCGAAAATCGACGCATTGCAACCACATATTCTCTCAATTTTCAACGATTTTGGTGATATTCCAGAAAAATTCGTTACGCCTATAGTGACCCTAAGAGATCGGATGGAAATAAAAAAGGCGACCGAAGGCCCCGACTTGGGCGGCCCAAAAGGGCCCCCCCCCCACCCGGCCGAAGGTCTAGTTTTTTTCACGTATCTCATCGATTTTCTTGAAAACGGTAGGCAATAGCTAAAAACGATGAGAGAAACAATTGTTCATTGAATTACGGCGAAACGTTTGGTGAAAGATCGAAAGCGGTGCAATCATTATCACTCATCGAAAAAACGGTACTTTCAAAAGGTTTCAAATTTTTTTTTCTCAGAAACAGTCCATTTTAGGTAGGAATTGTAAGCGGAGCGAATATAGCCCTATTTAATAGGAATTGAAGGGTAGAACCTCAGAGCGTTGGTGGTTTTAGAAATTGAGTTATATTAGAAAATGTTAAAAAATCTTTGGCATTTTTATGTTTTGATTTGATTTTGCTCCAAAAGAGCTATTTATGCACCTTCATCGACAAAGGCAATCATAGTGATTGAAAATTGACATTCACATCGAAAATCGACCGCATTGCAACCAAATATTCTCTCAAGTCGCGAGCGATCTGGTTTCGTTTGACTGTATTCTAAAAATATCTTCGAATATTTTAAACTAAAGTGATGTTTTGTGGAATATGAATAATTTTGTCCTTGAGGCCTTTCGTGATAACATTTCATTTAGTAACGACAGAATTATTGATCGCGGCCTTAAGCTATTAACAAAATAGATTTTTACCTTTGCCGAACCAAGTTTTTCAATGTTCGTTACTATTTGTAAAGCCGCATACTTCGCTTCCAGTCTTTTTTGTTTTGTTTCCGGTTTCTCGCCCTCTAAAAATTCCCAAGTCATTTTTGGAGAAAAAATAGCAATAAAACTTGCCTTTACAATAAGGCCGCGGTAATATATTTTGGAATGGTGCAGCTTGCAGCAAGTCACAAACTTCTTCTTGCGATAACGCTTGCTCCATCAGCAAGCAGAAAAGTATAATATTACCAAATTCACGGAAATTATGAAAAAGTTCAGTTCGTGCATCAGGATACTGAACAATATCGTTCAATTGTGCGTGGTAGTAACTCAAAACCCCTAAAATATATTATGTATCAATGACGAATTTGAAAACTAAAAATTTTTTCAGACCTGGAGAACCGTAATCATATCTTGGTAATTTACAGATTTTTGGCATAGCTTCCATTAGCGTTTTAGTAAATTGTAATAAATTTCCCTGTATCAAGCTTTTAACGATTTTCAAAAGTTCTTCCATCACCACGGCAATTCCTTGATATCCCAATAGCTTGCACATTGTATGAAAATGTTGCGGACCTACAAAACCTGAAAGAAAACGAGTTTAAAAATATAATATATAAATATAAAATGCCATAATCAACATACCAGAATATTGTGTATATTGTGTATTATACGCTAAATTCAGCGGCTTGCTACCCCACATATAATGGTACGACATTTGTGCTGGTTTATCGCGATGCACGGGATTTGCAAACGCAATCTGACCACGATACTTAGTAAACCTACAAACATATAGTTACATAGCGAACATTCTTTATTCCACGATTTACCTATTGGTGGCAGCATTGTATACATAATTTGGCAAAAAGTCGTAATTTAATTCCCAAAAAACATGCAAGGTTACCCTACCATAGGGAGCTAACACACTATGATTCGCCTCGCCAAACATAGAATCGAAATCATCTAAGGCTAACCATTTGCTTAATAATTTGTGACATAATCTATTCACCTAGAACATTAAAGTTTTCGATATACCTTAATCGAATCTGCTCTTTTACCTGTAAGAGTCCATCTAATTCCATAACACCAGTTATATCTCCAGCCTCAAATTTGCTGATCGCCAAATCCAGAGATTTTTGCATATCTGCGTTGATTCTTTGTGTTATCAACTTGTTAAGGTCAATTGACCTTCCCAAGAGTTGTACGTGTCGTTGCTTCAACAATGTCTCATATCTGTTTGCTCTTGGATAAGGTAACAGATAGGCGCCTAGTGCGGCGCATTCAACTCTATAGCGTTTGTCCAAGAATATACTAGCCGCTAGTTGTTTGTAATAAGCAAAGATTTGTTCGCTCAACTTGTAGACAAATTGGTCAAAGCATAAATTCACTTCAGCTTCGACTTCATCATACAGGAACTGCTTTCGAAAGATAGTAAGTGCATATAAGGCGCTGTCGTTGTACAAATCAAGAGGATAAAGAACATACTCCATCATGGAAGGTTCCTTTGTTTTTAAAATGTGATCAGTCAAAATCCAAGGCATGGACATATCAATAGGGAACTGTATGCGTTTGTCCATAGTGATTAGATCACTGCACTCTTCATTGTGATGATGTCTTACTGTACACTTGTTAATTCTACGACCTACCGTCATCTCAAGATAAAATTCCCTATACCAAAGTTGTGATAGATCACAACATTTTGATAGTGAATCACTGAAGTTGAGTAAATAATTCCAATAAAACGAGGTTTTATGGAATTGGTCGATCATGACTAGATATTGACCGTCAATATCTTTTCGCAACGTTCTCTTACCGCCAGATTTGTCAGCAATTAATGATTCCAGCATCGTGCGTACCATGTACAACTGCGTTGATGATGGACCTACAAAATTTATTTATTTTAATATTTCAATGCAAACACTTCTCCAGGTAATTGAAAATATCAAATCGGTAATTACAAAAACGAATTACATACCAACATTCCTTCTTTGCACTTTGATATTGAAACCTCCATCTGGATCTTTTCTTCCCTTCAAAGCAGGATCTTGGGAAGCCTCAAAACCTCTATTCCAATCAGCACTCGTTTCTCTCACAGACATTATAATACTACAAAAGGTCAATAAAAATATTAAAATTGAGGAAACAAAATATTCTTGCCTTCTAATAAGATCTTTTTTATTCTTAATCGCCTTTCTCAAGGGTTCCCTCAAGATCACTTGAACGAAATCTTGTAATTCTGCATAGATATTTCTCCTTATTGCGTCCGTAAAAACTGTTTCCATTCGAGCCATAAGAACTTGAAGACCTTTAATCATAGCAATCACTTCAATCAGCGCGAATTTCTCTTCGTCGGTGTAATTGTACTTTGTTGCCTGAAAATCAAATAAGGATAACAGGTTTATTTTGAAATGAGTGGAAATTCCGCACCCTCTCATATTCTTCGGCTTCCTGTGGACAATCCTTATTCTGATGATGATCAGTAGGATGTAACAACTTCCAAGAATATAATTCCGTTACAACACTAGTCCACTCAGATAGCAATTGCAGACCTCTCAAAGCTAGATCAGCCGTATCTTTATTCTCTGTATCGCTCCCGCTTTCTTTGTACGTAGTAGTCACTTCGTTGCTATATCGAGCTAATTCGCTGATGTACTTGACGTGATCTTCTCTGATCTGAGGTAAATGTACCATTAGGTCAGCTTGAGGAGATGGGGTGCTACTGCTACTGAGTGGCCACTTGCTGGGATCATAATGTTTACTTCTCTTTATATAATTAAAAGGGGCGATTTGCATGTCACCAAAAAGGGGCACTACTTCAAGATTCTACAATCACACAAAAAATCTGTAATGTAACATAATTTAATTTGACATCAACTTACTTTGAATATTCTATCAATGCGATCCAGTCTTAGTTTTTTTTTCTGGTCAAGTTTATTTATATTACATAATTCGCTATCCATCAAAAATAAGCCGAAACCCATAACTTTAACCAGCATATGCTTTTCTTCAGATGTTAGATACATTTTTGTTTCAAACATATGTACACATATGTTGACAACATCGGCTAATAGCTCCTCATAGCCAGGAATCTTTTCTAAATTCTCTTTAACAGTATCCCTCATTTTATTTTGGGTTGCTAAGAACATAGAGAGGTTTTGCGATTCTTGCAATGTCTGGGAATCTGACATAACTTTCAAGAACTGTGCTGCTCTAGAAATAAGTGCAAGAGAAATAGTAAATAATATAACATTACATGGAATGTCCTTACCTCCTATATGTGGAATAATCATTTTTAACGCTGGATTTCATGTTCTTCAACTCATCAAGCACAGCAAACATATTGATAAATTTTCCAAGTGTTAAAAGATAAGCTTCTGATACAAAATCTTTCCTCTTCTCTGTATGACATAACCTTCTAACTTCTTGGGAGAATCTTTCAATTGCTTTTCTCTATACAGAAAAAGATTAACTTTAGGCAGTAAGAAATAAATGAATTCAATTACCTGGAAATACATGAAGTTGAGCAATTTCAGGACTTCAGGTGCCAAAACTTCAACAGTTTTCTCATATATTTCAACACGATTTGGTTGTTCATTTGACTTTGGTTGAGGTATTGCTCTTGAACAACACCTCCACGTATATAACATGACTGCATGTTCTTGTCCTTCCTCTAATAATTCATTCTATAAAAATGAATATGAAAAAAAAGCATGAGTGAAAACTTTAACTTAGTACTAACCAAACTAGCATGAACCGTAGCCTCTTCGATGTACTTTGCTATTCCAGTGACAAAACCATTTCTATCTTCAAAATTGGTATCAAAATTTGCCTGATAAACAACAGAACATGGTTGTGCTTCAATACAAGGCTGTTCGTCCGGCAATGGTAATTCATCCAAAACATCCACATTAGATATTGCATCGCTAAGAGAAACTCTATCTGTTCCAGCCATTTTAACTGGAAATGTTTCTCGGATTGGTTCAATGAGTACTACAAATTTGAATCATTGCGGAAACGGCGCAACACGATAATAAGTTGTATATTTGATCTTTTAATGAATCATTGTTGTAGGTACATATATACATTATGAGCTTTGTTTATACAGAGTGGCTATTTTAAAACGAAACGTCGCCAATTGTGGGCGAACCGTGCACATTGGTCCAAATTCCTGAGACAGGTCGATTTTTGATTGGAAGGGGACACTTTTTGACCGCTTAAAAAGTTGTCACACAGCAACCCCCTAAGCGGGGTGGCTACCCTTTTAGTTTTTGAATAGAGAATATAGGTCATGTTATATCATATTAATGTGAATTGAAAGGGCTTTTCAGAAATGTATATTTTAGCATTTTGGACTTAAACCTTGCTAAAATACAGGCTGTTTTAAGTGGTGCCTGGCAATGCCATAGATTTTATGCTCGTTATTCTCGTTATCAAAAACTGCTAAAGTATATTAGTTTTCGTTTAAGAATACCTTTTGCACCTTTAAATGGGAAATAGAAATTATTATTTTTACTTACAACCTCCATACAATAATATAAGTTTAATATAAGTTTTGTTCGAAACGGTGGCGCACATTCTGTAATATGGTACGAATGATTTGTTGGCATTCATGGACGATACGCTGACGTAACTCTTGCAAGGACTCTGGCTGTGTAGCATATATCTTGTTTTTTAAATGACCCCATAAGAAAAAATCTAGCGGGGATAAATCAGGTGACCGTGCCGGCCATTCAATAAAACCTCTTCTCCCTATCCATCGATGTGGAAATCTACGATCGAGGTATTGTCGAACTGGAGCAGCAAAGTGTGGAGGAGCCCCATCTTGCTAAAATATCAAGTGGTCTTCCAGATAGTGTTCATTATTCTCAATAATCTCTGTCAACATTGGGTCTATGTGGTCTTCCAGTAATTGAAGATACATCTCTCCTGTTAGATTACCTGGTAGGAAAAAAGGAAAAAAATATGGTCGCCGAAATTTCCAGCCCAAACATTCAGTTTCTCCGGATTCTGTGTGTGAGTTTCGTGCAATAATCTGGGATTAGAATCAGTTCGATAACGGCAATTGTGACGATTTACGGTACCGTTTAGATAAAACGAGCATTCATCAGAAAAGCAAATATTAAACAGGAACCTCGGATCATTGGCCACTCGCTCACTCATCAATTCACAAAATTCCAGCCGTCGGTCACCATCTTCTTCATTAAGTTGTTGTGTCAGGTGGATTTTAAATGGGTGGAATTTATAGTGCTTTAAAATTTTTTGAATTGTACAAATGTGCACACCAGTTTGCTGTTCCAGTTGCCTCGTGCTTGTTCGGGGAGTAAGAGACACTTGACCAAGACCTGCCACATCTACCCCTTCATTTCTATCGACGTTTCTTTATTCATTACATACTGAGCCAGTTTCTTGAAACTTTGCCACTAACTCCAGTACATATTTTCGATGAACATGTTGGTTCGCATGCCGCTGATTAAATACATTAGCTGTTCTAAAAGCACATTGATTGTTTGCATAGAAAATTGAAATCATTTCTACCCTCTCCGCAATCGTATAAACCATGATTTTGAAAAACAACGCAAGAAATTACACCTATCAATAAAACAACTTTAACAGAACTAATAATCAGAGGAACACCTTAAAGTCAAATGGTAAATAAAAATTTTGACGCTTTATCATTCATTAAAATTAGTTAACGAAGTTAACACGCAGTCTCTGATAAGAAACCCCATCAACATGCGGCAACATTTGTAGCGCAATAACAAAAATCTTCTTCATTTCCAGACGAAATTGATCGATTTCAATTTGAAACTACACCTTTGGGATAAAAATTGTGCTGTCTATGAGGAAACCTCAGAGGAAATACCATAATTCTTGATTGTCTCATAAGTGCGTGCAAAAATTGACTCGGATAAGATAATACAAGAAAGAGCCTGTATTTTAGCAAGGTTTAAGTCCAAAATGCTAAAATATACATTTCTGAAAAGCCCTTTCAATTCACATTAATATGATGTATAACATGACCTATATTCCCTATTCAAAAACTAATAAGAGTAGCCACCCCGCTTAGGGGGTTGCTGTGTCACAACTTTTTAAACGGTCAAAAAGTGTCCCCCACCAATCAAAAATCGACTGGTCTCAGGAATTTGGACCAATGTGCACGGTTCGCCCACAATTGGCGACGTTTCGTTGTCAAATAGCCACTCTGTATAAGCAAAATAATCAACCATGGTTCGCTGATGGTTAGTACCGTTAGGTAACGTGCGCTCGTTTATCAATTTTTTGTACTACGTGTAGTAGAAGCAAATTCTTAAGAATATCTACCTACTGAACAGTATGTAGATATTCTTTGGTAGAAGTTTTCAATTTTGACAAAAATCAACTGAAACCTTCTTTATTTAGCTGAAACTTTTTTATGAGCTCTATATTATAAAAAAAGATGCGTGTATGAGATTTTTTTTGGATTTTTTTTCAAAATTGAATTTTTGAGAATTTCGTGATTTTGTTTTTCCAAAAATACGAGGTTTGTTGATTAACTAATGAGACTGAATTTTTAGAATGTTCTTACTTACATGGAATTACAAAATTGAACATTGTTTCCCTGAAAATGAATTTCTTAGGAAGACACACAGACCAGAAACATTTCAACTTTCAAGTTACCCAAGAAAGTTCCATATTTTGATTTTTACTTCAAAATATGATTTTGTTATAACAAAAGTTCTCTGTTAAGTTATGATTTTGTGGTAATTTATCTCAAATTGATGCTTTGTATTTTAGGTATTATAAAATTAAAGAATACAATGTAAGAACTGGGGATTAACTGAATTCTTGTTCAAGTTTTTATTGTTTATGAGAAAATTATTATTTCTATCAACTTAATTTTCATCCGAAAGTCTTGAAGTCGATACGCCATCCTTTCCCTGTGTTTCGCACAGATGATTTATACGTAACTAATATCTTATTATCTGAAAATAATTTTGATGGCCAATCCTATAAAAATATATATATTTTTCATATAATTATCCTTTGGTAATCAATTACCTGTTTACAGAAGGTCCTTTCATTTTTCCTTCCTTTTAAAAGTAGCAATTTTTAAGTAATTAATATCACAAGAAGCAGTTATATCAAAACCTGCAAAATGAAATAAAATTCAAAATGGCGTAAAAGTAATTTTCTTTCTAGAATACTCACGGATAAATGTAAGTGAAATTTGTGTTTTAAAAGGGGAATTTACCTCCCAAACACACGTGGAATCACTGGTATAATTCTTAAGGTACATTGGACTGGTAATAGTTCCTGCACGATCGAAAAGTTTACCACCACATCCAGTACCTTGTGAAGATGCTAAAAACGTCGCTTCTAAAGTATCTGCACTAAAACGTTCTTGCGATGTTCCAACTATACGTAGTAGCATTTTATTACTACTGGAGTATACTGATGGGGGGTTCAAAAAGCCACAATAATGCAGTAGAACGGGCGACGTTATTAAGTGACCATCGTATATCTACAATCACAAAGTATATATAAAAAGGAAATCCTGCACAATGCAAAATATGATATCTGACCTTCAAATATCTGGTAGAACAATTGTTTCTAGGGCTCATTAAAAATGTGGAGAAATATAATGATATAGTTGTACCTTCAGAACTTTTTATGAAAATAGAACACTGTTTATTACGTATTCTATGTAAACTGATCCTGCCATAGTCTTGTGTATAATTTAGATTGCAATCTTAAAGAAACAAAAAGAATAACCCCCTTTGCAATTTATTGTGTTGAAAATTATTACCAGTTATGAAATATTCCAATTGGAATCCGCGTCCTTTACCAGACTCAGATGTACTAAAAAATCCAACGTTAACGACCCGCGAACGAGACATAGACGTGAATGGCTTCTTTTCTCTACCACAAAACTGCAAAGTTTCTTCAAAACTGGGTTTGAACTAAAAAACTTCGATATGAAAATTATAACTTGCTTATTAAATCTAACCATATTAACAGATTTCGCTTGTAATGTGAGGCCAACGCCTTTGTATAATAAATCTCTATCCTAAAAGGAAAATTGAGTATTTTGGATTTCAATAAACGAATTAATTGGATTAACGGACCTGTTCGTCAATTTCCACTCTATCACCAACACAAGTATTTTCGATCCAGTCCTGAGTATTGTTGGTTAAGTCTAATTCAATAAATCTCATCACCATTATATCGGTTGATTCAGTTTTAATCATCCATCGACAATTTATATTTGGAATATATGAGTGAGGATATCCTGGTGAAGTTAATATCTGTGTAGTATTAGTAGCTTTATGTTCTCGTGTACCACAAATATCTGCAAGAAGATGATTTTACCGTGTCCAGTTCCAGCTGACGTAGATGGAATAGGATTTTCATTTAACATTGTCTCAGTTGTTTCTTTATGTACCAAAGTGTATTCTTACGACGGGAATTGACATATAATGTCATCCAATAGAAAAGTATGACCTTTTCGAAAAACTGTGGGTATCGCTTCCCTTGTTAATCGGTTGGACTCTTCTCTAACAAAGCAGGACGAATCAAAATGGTCACGACAAATTTTTCGTAGCTGGTGCAGTTTCTATGTCGGAATGTGAACGAAATCTGAATTCGATGCACGACGAACCCACTCACGGCATCTAAAAACAAATAAACACATCTATATCATACCTGGAAACATCTGCTGGAAATCTAAAGACTTTTTCCTTGATTTTCCCGATTTGAACAACTCGTCACGTCACATAAACAATGTCTTAGCTTCCTCTTAGTTTCCATATTAATATGAAATATAAAGTCTTTAAGACACTATTTAATAATAAATCTAGCGAAATTTCGAACAAAAACAAGTAAAACTTGAATTTAAACAAATGGCGACAGCGTCTTTCTAATTAGAAACGGCTGAAGATCACGTGACGATGGAGTCAGTTATACCAACACCGCGCAGTTGAAAAACGAAGAGTTCATTCGCATTTCATTTATTTTTTTAATTCATTCAGTTGGTAAGTTTTTACTCCACAACATTTCTATCCTCTGATGTGTTCTCTTTTCCTCGTCAAATTAGTGGCTCGGTTTCGCCTATCCAGTGTCGTACCCCTGCCTACAAGGTGCGGCAGAGGCAAAACATACAGTTATTCTGTGACAATTCCACTTAACCATTGAATCACATTCAAGGACTCGATAAACCACGCCGAATATCATAATTCTCTCTGCCAGCTACTGCCATCTAGCATTTTGCTGGCGGCGATTTTTGTTACTTTCTCTACTCATGGAAGGACTCTACTTCATACTGAAAACATCAAATATTCATACAGTCCTCTGCATTTCGAGTTGAACCTTTGTA
Organism: Novius pumilus; assembly: GCA_020654155.1. Lineage (NCBI taxonomy): Eukaryota > Metazoa > Arthropoda > Insecta > Coleoptera > Coccinellidae > Novius > Novius pumilus. Next base: position 1,991,432 of record JAIFOV010000472.1, read on the forward strand.
CATACTTTGTTTATACATTACAAGTTATCCAACCATGATTAGTACCTGATTGTTAGATGGGGCGTTAGGTAAAGTGTGCTCATTCTAGCTCATTCTTAAATTTTAAGTAAAAGTTTCTCATGAGTCGAATATCTGGCGATCTAGCGAAGTCGGTAAGTAAAATTTACAAATGAGCACACTTCACTTAACGCGCCATCTAACAATTACCTGATGATTGAATAACTTGTAAAGCATAAACAAAGGTACATATATACATTATGAGCTTTGTTTATACAGAGTGGCTATTTGAAAACGAAACGTCGCCAATTGTGGGCGAACCGCAGAGCCGGATCTATGGGGGGGCATGCGGGGGCATTTGCCCCGGGCGCTTAGATAAAGGGGGCGGCGATGGACTAGTTGTTTAAGTTGACAACGTCTCACTCTGACATCAAAATAAATATTATTATCGATTCTTTTTTCACTTCACTAATGATGATTGACAACTCATTCCGTTGAATAATATTCCTTTGAATTTTTGTTCCATGCTTTGGTCAAATGTTTGGATTTAACACAGCCTCGCGTCGGTACGTCCTCATAGCGATTGATTTCATTTCGATAAAGCGAATGTATGGTATGGTTTACAGGAACAATGCTTCCTACATTCTAGGACGATGTTTTAATACGAATCCGAAAATGTTTTTGCGAAAGAAGAATATTATCACTTTTTATGTTCACTATTATAATTCTGGCTTCATTAAGAAGCCATGAATCAATTGTTAGATATATACAGTTTGCTTCAGTGAAAAGGAGCCAACCTTGATATTTCTCATTCTATCAGTATCACCGGAATTCAATACTGTTTGGAGGGGGATACATTTTGAGATAATCTTGAGACTGAAAAAAGCAACCCTTTACGGGGGAAGGGGGGAGCATTAACCTCATGAATCTGAATAGGGAATAGGGATCGAGTGAAAGATCATTTTGAAGATCTCAGAATTCTCTTCTCAATAATGTGAATTTTGATATCCTTAAATTGAAAATGTTGGAATAAAATGGATTTTCTTTATGATGTCCTTTTCTCGAAATCGAGCAATGAAATTCAAAGCCATTCAAATCAAATGTTCGAATTGTTCTCCAGTCAGTTCCATACAATAAAACAAACGCGATTCAATCATTCTGCGAACATCTCGAAAGACTTCTGGTGTCAACTGATTACACTTTGCGATACCTCTCTACTGCTATTTATACTCTCTAAGCTATTTAGCTCAGTGTGAAACACTTCATATTTCAAGTATCACTATAGGAAAAAATCAAGAGGTGTCAAATCCGGAGACCGTGCAGGCCATTCTATTGGACCTCTGTGGCAAATTCAACGCTCTGGAACGTATTCATTTAAGAAGAATCGAACTGGTGTTGAATAATGAGCAGGTGTTCCATCTTGTTTAAAGAATACTTCTTCTTCAATCAGCTTCTCATCAGTTTGGATTATTACCAAAATTCTTGAGTAGATTAAGTTTTGAAGAAATTCCAGATGAACTTTACTATTCAAGATTTGCGGAAGAAGAAGTGGACCGATAATATGATCTCCAACAATTCCAGCCCAAACATTCAGTCCTTCCCTCATCAAATAAGGATTAACGTCACTCCAATACCGACAGTTCTGAAGGTTCACATAACCATTGAACGAGAATGTACACTCATCCGAAAAACAAATGCTGTTAAGAAGTTGTGGGTTGAAATTCAGACGTTCATAGAATTGAAGACGTCTATCTGGATCATCATCGTTCAATTCCTGCACAGAATGTATTTTGTAAAGACGAAACTTGAATTCGTGGAGAGTCCTTGAAACTGATGATTGGCTCACTCCAGAAGCTGCACATATTTTTCTCAGGGACTAAGTGATTAGCATTAAAGCTATTTGTCCCAAAACAGCAACTTCAGTAGCTTCAGCTACTCTTTCTGGTTGGTGCTTTTTACTCTGAACTGAACGAGTTTCTCGAAACTTTTCCACAAGCAACAAAATGTCACGGATTATTTTCCTTGCATTATTTCTTGCAAAATACAACTCGATTAATTCTACTTGTTTTTGAATTGAACAAACCATTCTCACTCACTTAAGCGGTATTGCTGAAGACCAAATTTAATACTCACCTGGCAAGAAAAAGAAAAAGTTGTCCTTAATAAATTCAGGTGAAGTTCAACAATAGGAATATCATATGGTTCACAAGGTTTTCCAGCAAAGAAAAAGTACACAGAATGTTTGAATCGCGTTTGTTTCATTGTATGGGAGGGAAAGGAGGATAATTCGAACATTTGATTTGGATGGCTTTGAATTTTTTCGCTCGATTTCAAAATGAGTACACCATGAAGAAAATTCGTTTTATTCAAACAATTTTGATTTCAGGAAATCAAAATATACATTATTGAAAAGAGAGTTACAATATCTTCAAAATGATGTATCATTCGACCCTATTACCTATTCAAAATCATGAGGTCGAGGCCCCCCCTCGTTACGGGATGCTTTTCTCAGACTCAAGTGTATTTCAAAATGTGTCCCCCTCCAAACATTATTGAACATATCTGATTCAATTCCGGTGATAGTGATAGAATGAGATAGGCCTTTTTCATTGAAACACCCTGTATAATTACCCGCCCTAAATCAACTCGACTTTTTTCTCTTAAAGGAGGGGGGGCGGCACATGACTACTTTGCCCCCCCTGCTAAAAATTGTAGATCCGGCCCTGGCGAACCGTGCACATTGGTCCAAATTCCTGAGACAGGTCGATTTTTGATTGGAGGGGGACACTTTTTGACCGCTTAAAAAGTTATGACACAGCAACCCCCTAAGCGGGGTGGCTACCCTTAATAGTTTTTGAATAGAGAATATAGGTCATGTTATACATCATATTAATGTGAATTGAAAGGGATTTTCAGAAATGTATATTTTAGCATTTTGGACTTGAACCTTGCTCAAATACAGGCTGTTTTAAGTGGTGCCTGGCAATGCATTAGATTTTATGCTCGTTATTCTCGATATCAAAAACTGCTAAAGTATATTAGTTTTCGTTTAAGAATACCTTTTGCACCTTTGAATGGGAAATAGAAATTATTATTTTTACTTACATGTTAGTTTACCAAATGTTCAAAATGTCCACCCCCAATCGCCATATACAATAATATAAGTTTTGTTCGAAACGGTGGCGCACATTCTGTAATATTGCAGGAGTGATTTGTTGGCATTCATGGACGATACGCTGACGTAACTCTTGCAAGGACTCGGGCTGTGTAGCATATATCTTGTTTTTAAATGACCCCATAAGAAAAAATCTAGCGGAGATAAATCAGGTGATCGTGCCGGCCATTCAATAAAATCTCTTCTCCCTATCCATCGATGTGGAAATCTACGATCGAGGTATTGTCGAACTGGAGCAGCAATGTGTGGAGGAGCCCCATCTTGCTGAAATATCAAGTGGTCTTCCAGATAGTGTTCATTATTATCAATAATCTCTGTCAACATTGGGTCTATGTGGTCTTCCAGTAATTGAAGATACATCTCTCCTGTTAGATTACCTGGTAGGAAAAAAGGGCCAACAATATGGTCGCCGAAAGTTCCAGCCCAAATATTCAGTTTCTCCGGATTTTGTGTGAGAGTTCCGTGCAATAATCTGGGATTAGAATCAGCCCAATAACGGCAATTGTGACGATTTACGGTACCGTTTAGATAAAACGAGCATTCATCAGAAAAGCAAATATTAAACAGGAACCTTGGATGATTGGCCACTCGCTCACTCATCAATTCACAAAATTCCAGCCGTCGGTCAACATGTTCTTCATTAAGTTTTTGTGTCAGGTGGATTTTAAATGGGTGGAATTTATAGTGCTTTAAAATTTTTTGAATTGTACATCTGTGCACACCAGTTTCCTGTTCCAGTTGCCTCGTGCTTCTTCGGGGAGTAAGAGACATTTGACCAAGAACTGCCACATCTACCTCTTCATTTCTATCGACGTTCCTTTTTTTATTACATACTGAGCCAGTCTCTTGAAACTTTGCCACTAACTCCAGCACATATTTTCGATGAACATGTTGATCCGCATGCCGCTGATTAAATACATTAGCTGTTCTAAAAGTACATTGATTGTTTGCATAGAAAATTGAAATCATTTCTACCCTCTCCGCAATCGTATAAACCATGATTTTGAAAAACAACGCAAGAAATTACACTTATCAATAAAACAACTTTAACAGAACTAATTATCAGGGGAACACCTTAAAGTCAGACGGTGAATAAAAAACTTTGAGGCTTTATTATTCATTAAAATTAGTAAACGAAGTTAACACGCAGTCTCTGATAAAAAATCGCCATCAACATGCGGCAACATTTGTAGCGGAATAACAAAAATTTTCTTCATTTCCAGACGAAATTGATCGATTTCAATTTAAAACTACACCTTTGGGATAAAAATTGTGCTGTCAGTGAGGAAACGTCAGAGGAAATACCATAATTCTTGACTGTCTCATAAGTGCGTACAAAAATTGACTCGGATAAGATAATACATGAAAGAGCCTGTATTTTAGCAAGGTTTAAGTCCAAAATGCTAAAATATACATTTCTGAAGAGCCCTTTCAATTCACATTAATGTGATGTATAACATGACCTATATTCCCTATTCAAAAACTAATAAGGGTAGCCACCCCGCTTAGGGGGTTGCTGTGTCACAACTTTTTAAGCGGTCAAAAAGTGTCCCCCTCCAATCAAAAATCGACCTGTGTCAGGAATTTGGACCAATGTGCACGGTTCGCCCACAATTGGCGACGTTTCGTTTTCAAATAGCCACTCTGTATAAGCAAAATAATCAACCATGGTTCGCTGATGGTTAGTACCGTTAGGTGACGTGCGCTCGTTTATCGATTTTGTACTACGTGTAGTAGAAGCAAATTTTAAGAATATCTACCTACTGAACAGTATGTAGATATTCTTTAGTAAGTTTTCAATTTTGACAAAATCAACTGAAACCTTCTTTATTTAGCTGAAACTTTTTATGAGTTCTATATTATAAAAAAAAGATGCGTGTATGAGATTTTTTTTGGATTTTTTTTTTCAAAATTGAATTTTTGAGAATTTCATGATTTTTGTCTTTCCAAAAATACGAGGTTTGTTGATTAACTAATGAGACTGAATTTTTAGAATGTTCTTACTTACATGGAATTACAAAATTGAACATTGTTTCCCTGAAAATGAATTTCTTAGGAAGGCACACAGACCAGAAACATTTCAACTTTCAAGTTACCCAAGAAAGTTCCATATTTTGATTTTTACTTCTAAAATATGATTTTGTTATAACAAAAGTTCTCTGTTAAGTTATGATTTTGTGGTAATTTATATCAAATTGATGCTTTGTATTTTAGGTATTATAAAATTAAAGAATACAATGTAAGAACTGGGGATTAACTGAATTCTTGTTCAAATTTTTATTGTTTATGAGAAAATTAATTATTTCTATCAACTTAATTTTCATCCGAAAGTCTTGAAGTCGATACGCCATCCTTTCCTGTGTTTCGCACAGATGATTTATACGTAACTAATATCTTATTATCTGAAAGACTTCTGGTGTCAACTGATTACACTTTGCGATACCTCTCTACTGCTATTTATACTCTCTAAGCTATTTAGCTCAGTGTGAAACACTTCATATTTCAAGTATCACTATAGGAAAAAATCAAGAGGTGTCAAATCCGGAGACCGTGCAGGCCATTCTATTGGACCTCTGTGGCAAATTCAACGCTCTGGAACGTATTCATTTAAGAAGAATCGAACTGGTGTTGAATAATGAGCAGGTGTTCCATCTTGTTTAAAGAATACTTCTTCTTCAATCAGCTTCTCATCAGTTTGGATTATTACCAAAATTCTTGAGTAGATTAAGTTTTGAAGAAATTCCAGATGAACTTTACTATTCAAGATTTGCGGAAGAAGAAGTGGACCGATAATATGATCTCCAACAATTCCAGCCCAAACATTCAGTCCTTCCCTCATCAAATAAGGATTAACGTCACTCCAATACCGACAGTTCTGAAGGTTCACATAACCATTGAACGAGAATGTACACTCATCCGAAAAACAAATGCTGTTAAGAAGTTGTGGGTTGAAATTCAGACGTTCATAGAATTGAAGACGTCTATCTGGATCATCATCGTTCAATTCCTGCACAGAATGTATTTTGTAAAGACGAAACTTGAATTCGTGGAGAGTCCTTGAAACTGATGATTGGCTCACTCCAGAAGCTGCACATATTTTTCTCAGGGACTAAGTGATTAGCATTAAAGCTATTTGTCCCAAAACAGCAACTTCAGTAGCTTCAGCTACTCTTTCTGGTTGGTGCTTTTACTCTGAACTGAACGAGTTTCTCGAAACTTTTCCACAAGCAACAAAATGTCACGGATTATTTTCCTTGCATTATTTCTTGCAAAATACAACTCGATTAATTCTACTTGTTTTTGAATTGAACAAACCATTCTCACTCACTTAAGCGGTATTGCTGAAGACCAAATTTAATACTCACCTGGCAAGAAAAAGAAAAAGTTGTCCTTAATAAATTCAGGTGAAGTTCAACAATAGGAATATCATATGGTTCACAAGGTTTTCCAGCAAAAGAAAAAAGTACACAGAATGTTTGAATCGCGTTTGTTTCATTGTATGGGAGGGAAAGGAGGATAATTCGAACATTTGATTTGGATGGCTTTGAATTTTTTCGCTCGATTTCAAAATGAGTACACCATGAAGAAAATTCGTTTTATTCAAACAATTTTGATTTCAGGAAATCAAAATATACATTATTGAAAAGAGAGTTACAATATCTTCAAAATGATGTATCATTCGACCCTATTACCTATTCAAAATCATGAGGTCGAGGCCCCCCCTCGTTACGGGATGCTTTTCTCAGACTCAAGTGTATTTCAAAATGTGTCCCCCTCCAAACATTATTGAACATATCTGATTCAATTCCGGTGATAGTGATAGAATGAGATAGGCCTTTTCATTGAAACACCCTGTATAATTACCCGCCCTAAATCAACGGCGAACCGTGCACAAGGGTCCAAATTCCTGAGACAGGTCGATTTTTGATTGGAGGGGGACACTTTTTGACCGATCAAAAAGTTGTGACACAGCAACCCCCTAAGCAGGATGGCTACCCTTATTAGTGTTTGAATAGGGAATATGGGTCATGTTATACATCATATTAATGTGAATTGAAAGGGCTTTTCAGAAATGTATATTTTAGCATTTTGGACTTGAACCTTGCTAAAATACAGGCTGTTTTAAGTGGTGCCTGGCAATGCCATAGATTTTATGCTCGTTATTCTCGATATCAAAAACTGCTAAAGTATATTAGTTTTCGTTTAAGAATACCTTTTGCACCTTTAAATGGGAAATAGAAATTATTATTTTTACTTACATGTTAGTTAACCAAATGTTCAAAATGTCCACCCCCAACCTCCATATAATAATATAAGTTTTGTTCGAAACGGTGGCGCACATTCTGTAATATTGCAGGAGTGATTTGTTGGCATTCATGGACGATACGCTGACGTAACTCTTGCAAGGACTCGGGCTGTGTAGCATATATCTTGTTTTTTAAATGACCCCATAAGAAAAAATCTAGCGGAGATAAATCAGGTGACCGTGCCGGCCATTCAATAAAACCTCTTCTCCCTATCCATCGATGTGGAAATCTACGATCGAGGTATTGTCGAACTGGAGCAGCAAAGTGTGGAGGAGCCCCATCTTGCTGAAATATCAAGTGGTCTTCCAGATAGTGTTCATTATTCTCAATAATCTCTGTCAACATTGGGTCTATGTGGTCTTCCAGTAATTGAAGATACATCTCTCCTGTTAGATTACCTGGTAGGAAAAAAGGGCCAACAATATGGTCGCCGAAAGTTCCAGCCCAAACATTCAGTTTCTCCGGATTCTGTGTGTGAGTTTCGTGCAATAATCTGGGATTAGAATCAGCCCAATAACGGCAATTGTGACGATTTACGGTACCGTTTAGATAAAACGAGCATTCATCAGAAAAGCAAATATTAAACAGGAACCTCGGATCATTGGCCACTCGCTCACTCATCAATTCACAAAATTCCAGCCGTCGGTCACCATCTTCTTCATTAAGTTGTTGTGTCAGGTGGATTTTAAATGGGTGGAATTTATAGTGCTTTAAAATTTTTGAATTGTACATCTGTGCACACCAGTTTGCTGTTCCAGTTGCCTCGTGCTTGTTCGGGGAGTAAGAGACACTTGACCAAGAACTGCCACATCTACCCCTTCATTTCTATCGACGTTTCTTTTTTATTACATACTGAGCCAGTCTCTTGAAACTTTGCCACTAACTCCAGTACATATTTTCGATGAACATGTTGGTTCGCATGCCGCTGATTAAATACATTAGCTGTTCTAAAAGCACATTGATTGTTTGCATAGAAAATTGAAATCATTTCTACCCTCTCCGCAATCGTATAAACCATGATTTTGAAAAACAACGCAAGAAATTACACCTATCAATAAAACAACTTCAACAGAACTAATAATCAGGGGAACACCTCAAAGTCAATGGTAAATAAAAAACTTGACGCATTATCATTCATTAAAATTAGTAAACAAAGTTAACACGCAGTCTCTGATAAGAAAACGCCATCAACATGCGGCAACATTTGTAGCGGAATAACAATAATCTTCTTCATTTCCAGACGAAATTGATCGATTTCAATTTGAAACTACACCTTTGGGATAGAAATTGTGCTGTCAATAAGGAAACCTCAGAGAAAAAACCATAATTCCTGACTGTCTCATAAGTGCATGCAAAAATTGACTCGGATAAGATAACACATGAAAGAGCCTGTATTTTAGCAAGGTTTAAGTCCAAAACGCTAAAATATACATTTCTGAAAAGCCCTTTCAATTCACATTATTATGATGTATAACATGACCTATATTCCCTATTCAAAAACTAATAAGAGTAGCCGCCCCACTTAAGGGGTTGCTGTGTCACAACTTTTTAAGCGGTCAAAAGTGCCCCCCTCGACTTGCCTCAGGAATTTGGACCGATGAGCACGTTTCGCCCACAATTGGCGACGTTTCGTTGTCAAATAGCCACTCTGTATAAGCAAAATAATCAACCATGGTTCGCTGATGGTTAGTACCGTTAGGTAACGTGCGCTCGTTTATCAATTTTTTGTACTACGTGTAGTAGAAGCAAATTCTTAAGAATATCTACCTACTGAACAGTATGTAGATATTCTTTGGTAGAAGTTTTCAATTTTGACAAAAATCAACTGAAACCTTCTTTATTTAGCTGAAACTTTTTTATGAGCTCTATATTATAAAAAAAGATGCGTGTATGAGATTTTTTTTGGATTTTTTTTTTTCAAAATTGAATTTTTGAGAATTTCGTGATTTTTGTTTTTCCAAAAATACGAGGTTTGTTGATTAACTAATGAGACTGAATTTTTAGAATGTTCTTACTTACATGGAATTACAAAATTGAACATTGTTTCCCTGAAAATGAATTTCTTAGGAAGACACACAGACCAGAAACATTTCAACTTTCAAGTTACCCAAGAAAGTTCCATATTTTGATTTTTACTTCCAAAATATGATTTTGTTATAACAAAAGTTCTCTGTTAAGTTATGATTTTGTGGTAATTTATCTCAAATTGATGCTTTGTATTTTAGGTATTATAAAATTAAAGAATACAATGTAAGAACTGGGGATTAACTGAATTCTTGTTCAAGTTTTTATTGTTTATGAGAAAATTATTATTTCTATCAACTTAATTTTCATCCGAAAGTCTTGAAGTCGATACGCCATCCTTTCCCTGTGTTTCGCACAGATGATTTATACGTAACTAATATCTTATTATCTGAAAATAATTTTGATGGCCAATCCTATAAAAAATATATATATTTTTCATATAATTATCCTTTGGTAATCAATTACCTGTTTACAGAAGGTCCTTTCATTTTTCCTTCCCTTTTTAAAAGTAGCAATTTTTAAGTAATTAATATCACAAGAAGCAGTTATATCAAAACCTGCAAAATGAAATAAAATTCAAAATGGCGTAAAAAGTAATTTTCTTTCTAGAATACTCACGGATAAATGTAAGTGAAATTTGTGTTTTAAAAGGGGAATTTACCTCCCAAACACACGTGGAATCACTGGTATAATTCTTAAGGTACATTGGACTGGTAATAGTTCCTGCACGATCGAAAAGTTTACCACCACATCCAGTACCTTGTGAAGATGCTAAAAACGTCGCTTCTAAAGTATCTGCACTAAAACGTTCTTGCGATGTTCCAACTATACGTAGTAGCATTTTATTACTACTGGAGTATACTGATGGGGGGTTCAAAAAGCCACAATAATGCAGTAGAACGGGCGACGTTATTAAGTGACCATCGTATATCTACAATCACAAAGTATATATAAAAAGGAAATCCTGCACAATGCAAAATATGATATCTGACCTTCAAATATCTGGTAGAACAATTGTTTCTAGGGCTCATTAAAAATGTGGAGAAATATAATGATATAGTTGTACCTTCAGAACTTTTTATGAAAATAGAACACTGTTTATTACGTATTCTATGTAAACTGATCCTGCCATAGTCTTGTGTATAATTTAGATTGCAATCTTAAAGAAACAAAAGAATAACCCCTTTGCAATTTATTGTGTTGAAAATTATTACCAGTTATGAAATATTCCAATTGGAATCCGCGTCCTTTACCAGACTCAGATGTACTAAAAAATCCAACGTTAACGACCCGCGAACGAGACATAGACGTGAATGGCTTCTTTTCTCTACCACAAAACTGCAAAGTTTCTTCAAAACTGGGTTTGAACTAAAAAACTTCGATATGAAAATTATAACTTGCTTATTAAATCTAACCATATTAACAGATTTCGCTTGTAATGTGAGGCCAACGCCTTTGTATAATAAATCTCTATCCTAAAAGGAAAATTGAGTATTTTGGATTTCAATAAACGAATTAATTGGATTAACGGACCTGTTCGTCAATTTCCACTCTATCACCAACACAAGTATTTTCGATCCAGTCCTGAGTATTGTTGGTTAAGTCTAATTCAATAAATCTCATCACCATTATATCGGTTGATTCAGTTTTAATCATCCATCGACAATTTATATTTGGAATATATGAGTGAGGATATCCTGGTGAAGTTAATATCTGTGTAGTATTAGTAGCTTTATGTTCTCGTGTACCACAAATATCTGCAAGAAGATGATTGCCGTCTCATCAAAAAGTATATTGCTTACCTTTTATGGGATTAACTGTAATTTGGAAGGCGTTAATACTATTTTCGTTAGAATAATATCGAATAAAACCAAATCTCCAAGAGGTAACCAATTTTTCGGAATATATTTTAACGTCGCTGCAAATCTGATCCATAAGTCCAGAAAACGGTCCCGACCCGTCTCGAATCTACATTTTTTTTCTAGTTACTATTGATTTTTCATTAATCTACAAACTTACCTCCAAAAAACTACAAGTACAATTTTTGGGCACGTATTTACGTGTTTCGTTGCAATTTCCGGACATGTTGAGATGGTTTATCTGAATTTCTAATTCATTATCCACCGGTGCCTCCAGCTTCCATTGACAATCAACACTGCTTACCTCCTTGGGTGCTTTAATAATCGTTGATTTATTGATTCTTAACATACCGCCACAACCTTGTGCAGGACCTTCATACAAATATTTTTCAATTTAGATCAAATTTTTTTAACGTTCAAACCTGGATTGAAGGTGATATCCACAGAAAATAAAGGAAAAGTGAATCTGCCAATTTGGTTTGAAATTAACATCATTGAGTTATTTGTCGAGGTAATAATAGGCATTTGAAAATTTCGCGTACCACATAAGGTTGCTAACCGTGTTGAATTAAATTCTTGAAGGCCATCATATATATGAATACTGCTGAATACACATGAAGAAGTAGAATGGTATTGACCGAATCTGGAAAAACGAAAATTATTCTTTGCAACTTGTGATAGGTAGCTAGTTATTCAATATTTGCGCAGGATAACCGAGTTCAATCTAGTGTCGTTTGGATGACGTGAAAAGCTGACTCATAATCATAAGCTTATGCATCGAGCTGTTGTATCTACATACTTCAACATTACTATTTCATCCTTAGGAGCAGTAATCTTCCACACACAACGTTGGGGATATGAGTGTTGACGCGAATAAGACTGAACAGGGTAGAAACTGACCCTAGTACTAGTAAAAGTAGGTGGTATTGTGAATGTGAGATTTTCCGGCCGTGTTATGTTCCCACCACAATCTAGAAGAAATTTTGTTTATACACTTCTTTCGCATTTACCATGAAATATACCATTTGTTTTATATGATAATTTAAAACCTTTATCTGATATCAAAGCATCAGTTTTAAATTCTATCCTCGTGTAACGAATTGCATAAATTTTTGGTGGTTTCATAGTGCCGCAATATACTCCCAAAAGTGTGAGGGGTGAAGATGGTGAGAATTTTTTGGATTCATAACTCGTTTATTTTCAATTTTACGTCAAAAAGTTGTTTGAAATTGTATTTTTAATAATTTTGGTCTCGTACAATTTTTTGCTAGGAAGAATATTTTCCGACTTATACCTTAATAGGAGGGGGGGGGATTTTTCTTTGACTCACACCTTTATTTTTGATTGTACACGAAAAATTGTCATGAATAGATTTTTTCGTAATTCAATTTCCCAAAATTTTGATTTTCATCAATTTTTTTATGGAATGGATTTTTTTTTTCGATTTTCACCTAAGAAAGTGGTGGTCACAAAATCTTGTCATTCCATTATCACGTTTATTTTCAGTTTTATAGAAAAAATTGTAATTATTAAAGTTGTTTCCCACAATATTGGTGTGCTTCAATTTTTCCTAGGATCAATATTTTTCAATTTATACCTCAGAATTGGTGGGGGCAAAATTTTATTTTATTATGGATCAGCTGGTGCAATACTTTTAGAGGTGGGCCGGGGGGTAGGAATTCAGATCACTTTGTTCATAACATTTTTTTTCGTGAGATCGATAATAAAAGTGAAAAAATAATGATATTTTGGCCCACCACTTCCAGGTATAAATCGAAGAATTTCGATCGTATCAACAAATTGAACGAGAACAAAATTGTTGGAGATTCAATTTCGAAAAACTTTGTTGATTACAATTTTTATGTAAAATTGAAAATAATTCAGTTATTGATCGAGCAAAAATCACTCCTAGACTTTTTTGGGGTATAAGTCATAAACTGTCGATCGTAGCAAAAAATAGATGACAACAAAAATATTGGAAATTTAATTTCGAACAACTTTGTTCATTACAATTTTTGATGTAAAATAGACAAAAACGAGTTATTGATCAAACAAGAACTCACCCCTTCACCTTTTGGGGAGTCGGAAAATATCGACCCCAACAAAAAAATGAATGGGACCAAAATTGTTGGAAATTTAACTCCGACCAATTTTGTTGATTACAATTTTTGATATAAAATAAAATAAACGAGTTTTTGATCAAACAAGAATTCTCCCCTTCACTTTTTGGACTATAAGTCGGAAAATATCGATTCTAGCAAAAAATTGGATGAGATCAAAACTGTTGGAAAGTCAATTTCGAATAACATTATCCCTCACATATTTTATCTGAAATGGAAAATAAAGGAATTATTGATCAAACAAGAATTCACCCCTTCACCTCTTAGGGTATAAGTCGAAAAATATCGGTCCTAGCAAAAAAATGAATGAGACCATATTTGTAGGAAATTAAATTTTTTGCAATAACCTTTTTCCATTTAAAATTGAAAATAACAGAGATATTAAGTAAACAAACATTCACCCTTAAATCCAAGATGCCGGAAAACGCAACCAACGGATAATGACGCAAAACGACATTAGACTTTTAGTGATCCCCCCTAACGAATTCCGAAGAAAAATTGCTACTTAAAATTTTTTCGGGGTCGGCCTCTTTTTCGATCTAATTTGACTGGGCTAATAGTACTTATAAGACATATGGAAGGCCTGAACAGTCGGAAAAACCAGAAAATAGAGGTTGAAAAAGAAATTTCGAATAATAAATCCTGAATGAAAGCTTTCGTGTTTTCCAAACGATATAAGATTACTTTTGGAGAACTATTAATTATCTCATCAAATATATGATAAAATATTTGAAGTCAATTTCCTTGAGTTAATATTACTCACTCTGCATTCTGATGAAAATCAAATATTTCGTCGAAATCAATCTGAAGGAATGTTCCAGGTGGAGATCGAATGATCCACTCACATTCAATAAAACGTTCCGACTTGTTTGGATGATTAGGAGATTTGATAATAACCCAAGGAATATCGTTATCCACTGCGAGGTTTCCACCACAATTATACAGTTTCTCTCTATAAATTATCTTGAACCTCTGAAAAGATTCACAGTGGTACCATTAATTAGGGCAAACTTTAAATTTCAACTAACCGTTGTATTTGGATTCCCATTAAATTCAAGGTATAAATTGTTACTGGTAGTTTTTAAAGTGCCTGGATTAGAACAATATTTTCCCAGTCCCAAATTTGGAGATTCCGAACTCTTTCCATTTTTAATCTGAAAAATAATTACAACAATTAAAATGATAAATTATGGAGAAATATATTTCTTCAGAGAAAATAATAAAAATAAAAATTTTACCAAAAGGTAGCTTGAGCACGAATCACCATTTTGAGTGGAAAACTCAGGGAAGCTTAATTCGATAGTTCTCCCTCGTTTAATACTTATTGTCCACACACACTAAAAAATGTAAAATTATAAATAGCTAAATTAGGACTAACTAACCTTGGAATTTCTAGGAGAATTCGTATCAAAAGTAATGGCACCAAAGGAATCAGTAGCACTTCCTCCGCAAACTTTAACGTCAAAATAACTGTCATGAGTTTCCAACTATTTGATCTATTTACCTTCATATATATCTGCTGAAAACCCGGATCCGTTCCCAGCTGGAGACGTTTTGAAAACGACTTTCATAGAGTTCGCCGTGTTATAAGGAACAATGTAGTGTTTACTATTGCAAACCCTCTTCATCCACTTCGAGTTTGAATAAATTTCCACAAAATCGTGGAAGCAATAATAAAATGGACTATCTAGGTTCAGGTCTGTAAAATTAATACGCAAACTGTTCAATGGTTTTGTGCGGAAATTCCATTCGCAATTCAGCATTGGAGCGTATCCATTCGGGTAACCCGGTGAAACTAACTTGTATTTATGAACTTCACTCAAGTCATAAGTTTCATTCGAGCCACAGACTGAAGAATTATAAGCCGTTTTTGGTTGTATCGTGCCGAATATTGTGTTCCAATTAAGCAAAAACTTATTCTCCAATCTTTTCGATGTAGATCCAAGTTGAATGAAAATCGTCCGGGAGGACGATTCTACAGGCGCAGGTGTTTTAATTCCGCAAAATACACCAAGTGATGGATCACTAATGCTCGGCCCGTCGTAAATCTGAAACAGCATAAATAAATAGCAAGACACTTTTTCATTTTTTAACTAGCAATTGATATTTTTCGTCATGTCGCTGAGTGTTTATACTAAAAATAATATATTAAAGTGTAGATTAAAAAATAAAAATAAATAAATAAAAATAATGAAGACACTATACATAGAAGTGGTGAATCATATTTTAAAATACACTTAAATTCACTTTTTCTTTCTATCGATCGCATTACTAAACGTGATACCAGCCTTCGGCCTCGTCGACACCAAAGGCGCTACCCCCGGCTCTATAGCTTCCGATCTCTTTTCACTACATTTCATTGAACTGTTACTTTCCTACATGGAAAAATCGACTTCATTACCAATTCTTGTACGGATCAACTCCTCGGAGTTCTAGTTTTTTTACGTATCTCATCGATTTTCTTGAAAACGGTAGGCAATAGCTAAAAACGATGAGAGAAAACAATTGTTCATGAAATTACGGCAAAACGTTTGGTGAAAGACCGAAAGCGGTGCAATCATTATCAGTCGAGTTGTCACTCATCGAAAAAACGGTACTTTCAGAATTTCAAGAATTTTTTTCTCAGAAACGGTCCATTTTAGGTAGGAATAGTAAGCGGAGCGAATGTAGCCCTATTTGATAGGAATTGAACGGTAAAAACCGCAGAGCGTTGGTGGTTTTAGAAATTGAGTTATATTAGAAAATGTTAAAAAATCTTTGGCATTTTTATGTTTTGATTTGATTTTGCTCCAAAAGAGATATTTGTGGCACCTTCATCGACAAAGGCAATCATAGTGGTTGAAAATAGGAATCTTTTAGTGAAAATTTGGGAGCGTTGACTAATGAGGGGGCCATGCTATGGGTGAAATATTCGGCGAAATCATAAATTTTTGAGATTTTGATTTTTTTTCTCAAAATCTATCAACGCCACGTTTCAGATGTTCCCACAAAAGAGATTTCAATTAAAATTTTCTTTGCTATAAAAAAGTTTCGTGCCGCTACCTGCAATAGCTTTTGAGTTATCCAGATTGAAAGAAAAAAAATTCAATTTTTTTTACTTTTTTGATCAAATCTCAAAATTCTCGCCAAGTCGCCCTTCGTTTACTCATTCCACCTGAGGAATACATTTTGAGGTACATTTTTGCCTTATCTCGAATCCGTAGCTCTGAAAACAAGGTCGCAAAAAATTCCTGAAAATGTTTCAGTTTTTCGAGTATATCTCAAAAAATAATTCTCCGATTGCGATGGAATAAGGAATCAGACCTGGAGACCGTTACTGTCCATTTTTTCCTAAAATTTCGTAGTTGTAGGTAGCGCCATTCAGCCTGTAGCGTGAACAGAAATGTTTGCTGCACACACATACACACACACACACACACATACGTCGATCGCTGAACGACGGCAAGGTATACCTCTTTATGCCCACTCACTTTGTGAGTCGGGCAAGCGTATACAAAAATATTACTTCGTACCGCAATAAAAGAAGTGTAGCAAGCTGAATCTTCAAAACTTTCCACGTCGAAGGTTCTGAATTGCACTCGAACTCGTCCCAAAGTCGGTGGAACTGTTATTTTCCAACTGAATACCTTATCGCCGGAATAAGTATCAGGGTATAATGGAGATGCTATTTGGCCAGAATATCTCGTGTATTCCAAATCTGTACCTACAATTCCAAGATTCCAAGATAAAACCAATGAAAAAAAAAGAAAAAATGAAAACTCACGTCTTGTAAATTCAGCCAGGAAACCCACATCATCTTTCCTGATGGAGGTCGTGTTATACTGGCGGACAGATTTGAAGTATAACCAAAGATTTCCCCCGTTAGACACATTCTTCGGTTTTTTATCGCCACAAAATATTCCAATTAAGCTTCCCGTCGGACTATTTCGTCTAATCTCCAAGAAGTCAGTATTACACTTTTCGGAATAAGGTAAGTCGAATTTTTGAAAAGAAATATCCACTTCGTGCCCTAAAAATATCACAATGCTTTCGTTATAAAAACCAAACCAAATCTTCAAACGCGATGATATCGTGGAACGGAAACCAAATAATTGTTATATGGCTAAGATATCATATGTCATATATTGAAACAACATCAAAAAAAAGGACGAATCGTAAAAAACCCCATAACATTAATTTTTCTAGAAGTGACCTTCTGCACTTTATGTTGAAAATTAAGCTCCTATACAGTTAAATCTCTTCATATTGGTCTTAAATCATTTTTCTGTCAAAAATCTCTATTATGGCAGATTTTAATACTAAGAAATTGTTCTTAGTTGCAATTTAATCAAAGTGCTATGTAAATTTTCATCCTAGATTATACCGATGCATTACAATAACCGGATTTCTATTATTCCTTTTTCCAAAATTGCAGTCAACAAAAAAAGAAAATTTGGATGTTTAATACGACGTTTCGATCGTTATACAATCATAAACTTGTATTTGTTTATTTAATTAAAATTTCAATACATTTTTTGAGTGTGGTTTGACAATTTGATGATGTTAATAATGTTGCTTCTTTCTTGATGTATTTACTCTTTTTGTATATATTTTTATTCTCTTCTGATGTATTCAATTATAAAGGGTTAATAAAGACTCAGTAATTCAAACAATATATTATCGACGTTTCGGGTTGAACCCTTTTTCAAGATATGACAATTTAAATATTTGACAATGTTGTTATAATAAGTTTTCTTAGTAACAATAATCTGACAAATGAAAAACAAAAAGATGGCGACTTGATATGAATTATTTGTTCAGAATAAAGTTGAGTATATTTGATTCAAATTTCGAATATCTGTTCTGACATTAATTGCTTCAGAGTTTCTTTTGATATGAATCATTTCAAGAAATTCTGTTGCTTTTCTGTTTTTTTCGTAATTTAGAATTTTCACTGTGTTAAAATCAAATGTATGTTTTAATGTTTGTTCATGTTTATGTAATGTTGTCTATACTTTATAGTATTTATGACCTTTTATTCTTTCTTTCAATTTTTGTTTGGTCTGTCCAATATAAACTCTGTTACAATCTTTACATGAAATTTGGTATACGATGTTAGATTTATCATTTTTTAGTGTTTTCGATTTTAATTTCGTTAAAATTTGTTTTATTTGAATGTGTGTTTTATGTGCTATTTTGAAATTTGGATAACTTTGTAAGTGATTGGAATATATGTTGAATTCTCTTCTTTTTTCTCGGTATGTGTATTTGACGTGTTGTATAGTTTGTGTATACGATCTTTCATGATTTTGTTTACGAATGATATGGGATAATTATTTTTTAAAAGTAATGATTTTATGGAGTGTAGAATATTGGTCTGTGAATTGATTGATCTGTATATAGTTCATTATGATGGCTTTTTTTTGTTTTATGTGATGTGTTGTGTTAAAATCGAGAATCCTATTTGTATTAGTTTCCTACCTAAACCATTTTGCTGTGATTTTATTTCCGTCCTTAATAATGGTCATATCCAAGAAATTTAAGCAATTTTTCGATTCAGTTTTGAGATTGAATTTAATTTTCCCATTTAAATTATTGAGATTATTTAATATCGTTTGTATTTTATCTTCAGAAGTGATAATAAGACAACCATCAACGAACCTTTTGAAAATGGTCATACCTGTAATATTTAATGTATTATTTCTTCCAAATTTTCCATTAGAAACTGAGCTATGGTGCTGGAAATGGGGCATCCCATTGCGACACCGAATGTTTGTTGATAACATTTTTCACCAAATTGAAATTAACAGGATTCTAAAGTTAATTGAACTGTTTCAATGAAATCTTCTGTTGGAATAAAAGTGTGTGTTGAGATTGATTGCCAATTTTCTTCAATTATATTTGGTTTTACAGATGTGGGAATGTTTGTGTATAATGATGAGGCGTCTAATGAGAATAGTTTATGATTTGAAGGAATAATTAATTTGCCGAGTTCGTTTTTGAGTGTGAAAGAATTTTTTGTGTAATATTGATTTTTGTTTATGATGTTAGAAAGAATCTTGGATAAATGTTTTGATAGATTGTAGAAAGGAGATTGTGAATATGAAACAATGGGTCTGAGAGGTATGTTGTTTTTATGAATTTTTGGTAATCCATAAATTTTTAGTGGTAAACTGTCATGAATGGATAATGATTTTGCTATTTCTGGTGATATATAATTTGATTTTTCCATTTTTTTATAATCGTGTTATTTTCTTTCTGTAAAGTATTCGTGAGGTCCCTTTTTATTTGTTTATAAGTGGATGTGTATTCCAGTAAGTTGTTCATTTTTTCATTATATGTAGATCTATTAAGGATCACGGTTGAATTTCCTTTGTCTGCTTTGGTAACTATTATTTGTGGATTATTTTTTTAAAATTTTTGATTTTTTGGAAATTTTGGAAAATCTGTCGTTCTGAAAATGTGAGTTTAGTATTTTTTGTTTTGTTACAGTGAATAATTAGTGCATTTGATAATTTGGATCTGATTATATTTTGATGAGAGTTATTGAGCAAAATCATTATACATACATTCATAACAGTTTACCACCAAAAATTGATGAATTACCAAAAATTCATAAAAACAACATACCTCTCAGACCCATTGTTTCAGATTCACAATCTCCTTTCTACAATCTATCAAAACATCTATCCAAGGTTCTTTTTAACATCATAAAAAAATCAATATTACACAAAAAATTCTTTCACATTCAAAAACGAACTCGACAAATTAATTATTCCTTCAGATCATAAATTCTTCTCATTAGACGTCACATCATTATATACAAACATTCCTACATCTGTAAAACCAAATATAATTGAAGAAAATTGGCAATCAATATCAACACTCACTTTTATTCCAAAAAAAGATTTCATTGAAACAGTTCAATTAACTTTAGGATCCTGTTATTTTCAATTTGGTGAAAAATTTTATCAATCCCCCATTTCCAGCACCATAGGTCAACTTCTAATGGAAAATTTGGAAGAAAAAATATTAAAAAATCATGTTAATGATAAAACAATTTTCAAAAGGTACGTTGATGGTTGTCTTATTATCACTTCTGAAGATAAAATACAAACTATATTAAATAATCTCATCAATTTCCATGAGAAAATTAAATTCACTCTCGAAACTGAATCGAAAAATTGCTTACATTTTTTGGATATGACCATTATAAAGGACGGAAATTAACTCACAACAAAATGGTTTAGGAAGGAAACTAATACAAATAGGATTCTCGATTTTAACACAACACATCACATAAAACAAAAAAAAACCATCACAATAAACTATATAGACAGATCAATCAAACTAACCTCACCAATTCACAGACTCATATCATTCGTAAACAAAATCATGAAAGAACGTATACACAAACTATACAACACGTTAAATACAAATACCGAAAAAATAGAAAAGAATTCAACATATATTCCAATCCCATACATACGAAACCTTTCTGGAAAAATTACCGACATTTTCAACCCTTATCCAAATTTCAAAATAGCACATAAACCACACATTCAAATAAGACAACTTTTTACGGAATTAAAATCGGAAACACTAAAAAATGATAAATCTAACACCGTATACCAAACTTCTTGTAAAGATTGTAACGGAGTTTATATTGGACAGACAAACAAAAATTGAAAAAAAAAATAAAAGATCAAGTACAAACAGCATGACAAAAACATTAAAACATACATTTGATTTTAACACAGTGAAAATTTTAGATTACGATAAAAACAGAAAAGCAAGAGAATTTCTTGAAATGATTTATATCAAAAGAAACTCTGAAGCAATTAATGACAGAACAGATATTCGAAATTTGAAACGAATATACTCAACTTTATTCTGAACAAATAATTCATATCAAGTCTCCATCTTTTTGTTTTTCATTTGTCAGATTATTGTTACTAAGAAAACTTATTACAACAACATTGTCAAATATTTAAATTGTCATATCTTGAAAAAGGCTTCAACCCGAAACGTCGATAATATATTGTTTGAATTGCTGAATCTTTATTAACCCTCTATAATCAAAAACATCAGAAATGCATAAAAATAATGTTGCTTAGATATAGATTTCAGCTTACTGTTTAACAATAACTTCAAAGTATTCCGTTATAAATTATCCTTGAATTTTCAATATCTGTTTTAAAATTGAGAGAGTTTATTTCTTTTTTGATATGAATCATCTCTTTGATTAATCGTTTCTGATAGTTTGATTCTTTACCAAGGATTGTCACATTATTGAAATCAAAATTGTGGTTCAAGTCTTGCGGATGTTTACTCATTATTCATTATTTAATCGTAAAGAGTATTTATGGTTGTACATTCTTTTATGTATATATTGTTTTCTTTGTCCAATATATTGTCCTGGACGATTTATACAAGAAATTTTGTATACTACATTCGTTTTTTTATTTTCTTCTGTAGGGTCTTTTAATTTATTTAATTTAGTGGAAAATCTATTTAGAGTATTCTATGGTTTATTTGTGAGAATAAGATTATATCTACGTAAAATGTTACCTATTTTTTTGGATAATGCCGGAATGTAAGGTACACTAATATTCTTTATATTAGAAAAATCGAATTCATTATCATTATTATTATTATATATTTTGTTTATTCTTTCTTCTATAACACTATTTATTAAAGAAATGGGATAACTGTTTTCTACTAAAATATTTTTTACTTTATTAATTTGTTCTTTGCGTTTTGTTGGTTCAGTTAATTTCACTGCTCTATCTATTAAACCAACTATAACATTCTTCTTGAAAATTTTTGGTACATTTGAATTGAAATTGATATATCTTCCAGAATTTATGTTTTTGGTAAACCATGTTGTATATATTTTGTTTTCATTATTATTATAATCGAGAGTTAGATCTAAAAAGTTTATAGTTTTGTTGTTATCCGTTTCTATTATGAATTTAATTGTATTGTGATAATTATTAAATGCTTGTAATATATTGTCTTCTTCATTGATTGGAACTGAAAGTATTATATCATCTACAAAACGTTTGTATATCGGATTTCAGAATGAAAAATAATGGATCAATTTTGAATTGAGTTCTTCGCTGTTCTCAGATAAATTTACTTTTATTATAAATTTAATCAGGGGCCAATGTGAGAAAGGGATTTGAAAGACCACCACAACAATCTAAACTAAATGATAACGTACCTGGAGGAACTTGAATGGTCCACTCACAAGCCATATTGAAAGGATAAGATTTGGGATAATCTGGCGTAGAAAAAAATCCATCTAGACTCGTCAATGTACCACCACAACCTGAAAATTCGAACACATAATCCTGATGAAATTAAATTATCATTGAAAGCTTACTAGAGTCAAAAACTTCGTAGGTTGCAAAAAATTCTATATTTGGTGTGACAACGATGTGAAGAGCGGCACCAGTGCTTGTAATTGTTGGAGGCAGCTTTGATTCTTTATAGTCAGCGATATGAGGTGAGTTTCTTGTTTCTCCGTTATACACCGAAACAGATGGATAATCGTAGGAGTAGGAATTGAGAACTTCTAAATGACTAATTGTCAGTGATACACGTTCGTCTGTTGAGAAATGACTCAAATCAATTAGGAAAGTGAATTAAAAGTAAATGACTTAACCTGGACTGGGAGCAACTATTGTCCATGTACAATTTTCAGTTTTTCGAGTGGGCGATGATGCTGGATGTAATTTAAGTGTGCCGGTATGAACAGTTTTCGTTTCAATACGGGCACCGCAAGCCTGAAAATATACTTTTCAATTAAAAATATTTCATTATATAATTAGTAGAGACTTTGTAATAATTCGCTTTGAAACCATGGGTTGTGAAATAAACGTTGGCGGTGAAGATCACCAACATTTTATTCGACGACGAGGTTATAGTAGCGTTGGGTGCCGTGTTCTTGCAAAACTGTCCAAGTAATTTACTTGCAGTTGTCGGTCCATCGTAGATCTAAAAATAAAAGAAAAATCTAATTTGCGGTACAAATGCTTATTCACCTTGACGGAAGACAAGGTACACCCTGGAGAAGCTACCAAGTCCATGTCTTCAAATTCTAAGTCAACAAGATGGTTTGGATTTGTGGTAATTAACCATTCGCAATAATCAATTTTGTCATAGTTTTTGGGATAATTTGGAGATACGATTGATCCGCTGGAACTGGTCATCTTGCCACCACACTCTGTTACAGCAATAAGTTGATTTTAGTGAAAGGAAAATGGACTTTAGATACACCTACTCGACTTAACAAAATGATAATTGGCGACGAAACCTTTGCCAGAGTATGAAGTATCGCTTGAAAATTCGATTGTCATCCGGTGTCCATTACTAGTAAAAGTTGTTGGTTTATCAATATGACATATCGTGCCTATTCGTGTTGTGTCATTGCGTTCAGGTCCGTTGAAAACCTAAGTCAATTTTTTTTATTTTTATTTTATTCTTCATTTTTTCAAATACCAACTTTTATAACATCATATGCGCAAGTCTCTTCTTTTTCAATATCCATGTAGGTAAAAGTAACTTCAACGCTATATCCAATAGGTGCCTGGATTAACCAATAACACTGCACTTCTAGTGGATATTTGTTTGGGTAATTGGGAGATGTGATATTTCCAGGTTTCGTTAATAGTCCCCCACAACCTCAACACGTCAAGAAGTTATTCATTGAAAAATATCACCAAAGCGAAATATTACCGTTTATAACCCAATCTAATCGGAAACCATTTCCAACTAGGTTTGTACTTGTTTTGTAATGAATAAGGACATGATCTGATGGTACAGATATCATATCGGGTACGGTGGTATTTCTATAATTCCCTACCAAAGTATATTTAACATCGTAATTCTCATCCAATGTGGCATATCGGATCTAAAAGTGAGAATAAATTTATATAACAACAGAGCTTATTCGTTACTTGTAGATAGTTCTGTCCTGCAACAGACTGATGCATATAACTATTAACATAAAGATTCATTTCAGTCAAATCGAAGCTTGAAAATGTGATGTTAACTCCATTTTTCTTTGGTACTGTAATATTCCAGTAACAGTCTACTGCAAAAGGATATGTTTGTGGAAAATTTGGACTCTCAATAATCCCTCCAAATCCTGTTATATTCTTGGAGCATACTAAAAAATAAATGAGGTACTAATTTCATTTGAGTATTGATACCTAAACAAACATGATCTGTACTGAATATTAAATCCCCTGCCTTCAAAACTGAGGTCAGATCTGAAATGGAGATCCACTTGATTTTTTGTAGATAAAAGCACCGGTAAATTAGGTTTTCCACAAAATCTTCCCATAGAATGAGTTTCTTTAGAAGGTCCATCGAAAATCTGAAAAAGTCTATTGGAACGAATCTTGCAACACGATAATAAAACTCGCCTCAATATAATCCGAACGACAAATCGTTTGGCTGACAAGTGATTCCAAATCTATGTCCAAAAATGTTAATTGAATAATTGATCCTTGATTAACTATTATTTTCCAATAACATTCTTGTAAACGACCGTACGGTTCTGGATATTGAGGAGATGTGATTGAGCCAATGGCCGACGTTATCGTCCCTCCACAACCTACAATTCTAAAATAATAATCTTTAGGAATCTACAGTTTTGAAATTAATGCACCTGTTGTTGTTGTAGTCCAATTAAAAAGGAATCTCGAATTTGGCATAACAAAATTTCTAGTCACCATATGGATGTAGAGCTGATTTGTGTGGGAATATATATTTTTCGGTATTTCTGTTTTACAGAACCTTCCGATCGAGGGTGAATAGGACGATCCACCATTTCTGTAGAGAAACACTGTTACGAATCCTCCAAAATCAATTTTCTCACCTTATTTCCAAATAGTCATAATTACAGTGCCTCAAAGAACCGACCATGAAGTATACAACACTCAGCTTTATTTTTTGATTTGAGGGGACGGTGATTGTCCAAGTACAATCAGAATTTGGCGTCAACTTTTGAGGATATCCAGGTGATTTCACAACCCCATTTGATGTGAAATAATTGCCACCACAAACTGATTTCAATTTTAAAATTAACATTAGATTGTTGTCATGAAACTTACGTGTTGATTCGTTGACAAAGAAATATTGTAACGAGAATTCTTGATTTCCTACGGTCGAATATAGAACAGATTTTATTGTCGCAAGATTAGAAGAGGTGAGAATCGTTGGGGGTAGCTTATTTCCACAATAAGTACCAACCAGTGATGAGTTTCTTGAAGATGAAATATTTTCATAAACGGCAACGTAATCAACGCTACAGCTGTAAGTACTACGCATTCCGAAAGTGAGCCAAAAAAGTTGAATAACAAATCCCCTAGGTGCTTGTAAAAACCATTTACAAGTTTTTCTCTCTGCTGAATCTTTGGTGAGAGTTATTAACCCCGTTTTGTTGGTGAGTTTCCCACCACACCCTAATCGAAAAGTAATAATTATTCATTGTACAGATGAAATACTTTTACATTTTGCTCAAATAAAAACCACGGATTAATAATAAGAGTTGTCAATGATTCAATGAGGATGAACTCACCCTGTTTGGATGTTGTGTATTTAACCTTGAAACCTTCAGCAGATACGGTAGAATCTGACACGAATTTCAGAAACAAATTATTGCTGGTTGAAACAATTGGTTCTAAATCAGATGTAGAACAATACTTTCCAATTAAAGTAGAATTTTCATTGTCGCCATCACGAATCTGGATTAAAATTGACAAAAAAACTTCTGATATTTTAAGTGAACTGTTATACGAACTTCTAGGAAGTCATATGAGCAGTCATCATATTCATAGTCATCATATTCTTCGAGCCTCAAATCCTCAATTACAAGAGTAACAATATTCCCGAAAGATTGTTTAATCAAATAACTACACGTTAAACCAGGTGGATAGGATATAGGATAACCCTCAGATTTTATAATTCCAGAAGGTGCTTCAAATACCCCACCACATACTAAAAAATTCAAAAAATTATATGAATTCAAATATAATCAAAGTATCATACCTGGTTGATATTTGAGACTGAACGTAGATGAGTTATTTTTCTTCTTGAATTTGATAAGTATGTTATTAGAATCGAGAATAAAAGGCCCTGGTATAGTACGACCACAATATCTTCCAACAATAGGACAGCTGGTGTTAAAACCCTTATAAAACTGAAAAATATTTTATGAATATTAGAGATGACGTATGATGGAAAGTCACCGCGATATATTCATTTGTGCACCCTGGAGATTCTGTTAAGGACAAGGTGGTAAATGTTATTTGCAATTTCAGATCCGTGGGTAGGGCAATGTGGTAAAAACAAGATGAAGGCGCGACGGTCATTGAGGTCGAGATTGTGCCAGTTTGAGATGAGTAAACTTTCGAACATCCAGCTACAGCTTAAAATAAGAAAGGTTGTTTCTAATTCGCATTTATAAAAATTAAGTATCTAATAATACCCATTGTCAAATGATATCTTATTTCGAAAGTTGAATTGAAGGGGTTTTCTTCTACGTGGTAGTGAACTAACGCTTCTGGACCAGAAGTTTGCACTGACGTAGAAGATGATTCACTACAAATTTCCCTAATAGTATCTTGGTTTTCGGAGAAAGAATCGTAAATCTATAATTGAAATCGGTATAATCTGTAGATTTCGATATGATTATCTAATAGTACCTTGATGAAATTTCGGTTACAGTCACTATTGTTACCAATATTTATTGAATAGAATCTGAAGACAATTATTTTATTCACTGGAGCCTGAAGATACCAATAACAATCACTACAAAAAAAATGTTACGTTGGTTACAACTAATATCTTTATTTTCACCTTTTCGTCCGTAATTTATTGAAAGGTGGTTGCAATACACCACTAAACGAAGAGGTTAAATTCAGGATTTCACGACAAGCTAAAAGTAACACTAAATCTGTAATATTCAATTTGTTTTACGGTTGCTTACGAATTTTTACGGACGTCCATCTTATTCTGAAAGCGTTCACTCCCACATATTGTTTGAGATGTACAACACCGTTGTTACCCGTTGTTAATATTGAACCATTATTAGGTAACTTTCGGCCACAAAATCTGCCTAAACTACGATCTCGTTCCGTTTTCCCATCAAAGATCTGTCAAAAAATGAGTTTCCAACTACGGTTATGAAAAAAAGCAAACCTACTTCCAACCAAGTACTGGTACATTCATCATTTCCAACCCTTAGAGATTCAAAAGTTATGTTAATCACTTTATCTACTTCTGTTTGCATTTGCCAAAAACAATCGTGATCACTTGTTGATACGGAGAAGTCTCCAAAAGGATAACTTATAATACCATTTTCCTTTATTCCGAAATTTACTCCACAACCTGTCACAGATTTTAAATTAATAACTAAATATAAACTAGGCATAGCACGAAAATTAGCGAAATAATTGAATTGAAGTAAAATACCTTCTCTTGCAAGTTCACAAACATCTCCCGTATACCCACTTGAGCAAACGCATTTAAAAAACCCATCGGTTGAATTTCGGGCAAAACATGTACCACCATTTTGACAAGGGTTGCTGAGGCAAGGATCATCTGAAAGCTCGCAATTTTTGCCTTAAATGAAAAATTGAAATACATTAAGATACAACATGTCGGAATTTACCATAATAGTTCGAATGGCATTTACATATATAACCTTCTATGGCGTAAGAATTGGACGTACATTCTCCATTAAGGCATGGGTTTGAAATACAAGCTGAGGTGGTTATTAGCGAACAACCCATGGGTCCGATTCCATCGCCAGTATAACCCCGGGGGCATTTACAGTCAACGAGCGAGGAACCCATGTCTACCAAAAAAATGTTGTAAAATTAAAACAAACATAGTACAACTCACTTGGATATTCACGACATGTCGCTGAAGGATGACAATTACCATTATTAACTTTGCATACTCCTTC
Source organism: Novius pumilus (assembly GCA_020654155.1). Classification (NCBI taxonomy): domain Eukaryota; kingdom Metazoa; phylum Arthropoda; class Insecta; order Coleoptera; family Coccinellidae; genus Novius; species Novius pumilus. The sequence continues at coordinate 2,019,877 of JAIFOV010000472.1, forward strand.
ATAGGTGCAAGTGATCCCATTTCCAACGTAACCAGGTGGACATGGCCCACATTTCACTGAACCCTTTTAAAAACCTGTTGCATTTAGAGGTCACAATTTGTTGTTCTTACCAAAGTGTTAATACAGTCGACCAGGGGATTCATACTGCACCCACCATTAGCAGTCTGGCATTCATCAATATCAGTGCAATAGAAACCATTACCAGTATAACCTAGTGGAATTTGGTTCATTTCAAACAAATATCATTTAATGTCCATACCTGATGGGCATGTATCACATGTAAACGATCCTGGTGTATTTCTGCATGCCACGGGGGGATCTTTTGAGCATGCGGGGTGATCTCCTTTACATTCATCAACATCTTCCGTGCATGCTTCGCCCCCGTTTTTCTTCCAACCCTGTAGATACGTATTTAAAGTTGGGAGAATTTATTCGCATTTATCATCTAAAATCTTATTAGAGCAGAACTGCGATTCATACTCTTTCGAGACTTTCATGGAAAACAAATATAAAAACGGCTATTGAAACATATTCATTTTCAAAGAAACAATTCCACGATTTTTTGATACACAAAATTTGAATCGTATATAGATCTCGGTCTATTAAAATAGTTTGTGAAGTTATATGCATCTGCAGAAACTCATATGTCTCATACAAAAATTTGTTCATTTTTTTTATTCCACATCTCCAATAGCTTCATTTTTTATATGCGCCAGGTCAGTTATTTATTAAAACTCGATGATTTTCATTTTCAATTTCGAGTTGATTTTCGGCAATTCTGGCTTTTACCCAATATTTCAATAAATTTTGACTCTACTTTCCCCCCACTTTAGATTATGTATAGAAACCGCACCTATACAGGGTGTCTCACATTACCTTCATCATTAGACGATTCTAGAAAACTAATGGTACCATCTCTAGGAAATTTTGTACATCGGGTTTTGAGAACGTGATCTATAATTCTAAAATATTCTCGAGATGGTTGTACTTCCGGTTATACCGGAAGTTGATATCAACTTCGTTATTTTAAATGCAACATGCTGTATTTTTCTATTTATTCGGATGGCTCCGTAAATTTGCGGAATGTTTTATTCGAAAAATTTTTCGCCATCTCCTTTTTTTACCAAATTATTTGTATTCTTTTTGGAATTTTAAGTGAAAACATAATGTAAACTATCCTTAAATATTTAAGGTACGTTCGCTTAAATTACATTTTTTTCTCACACTATTATGAATAAGATAACAGGGCTTCAGAGGGAAAGAAAATGAGATAGTATCTTGGTACAGGCTGATCCAAAACTTGGGTCGAAGTAGCATATTTCAAAAGGTCACAATTTAATTTTTTTCGAATAGAAACACCAATTTTTTTTACATAGGATTACAATACCCGGAAAAATAATGATATTTTCACTATACGAATATGTATCTAATTCTGGCCATTTTCTGGTAAATCTCCAAAAACCATATTTCTATGTCCCTTCAATTTTTGGTAAATTGGTATATTTTCTGTTGAATGCCCGACAAGTTTTTTCGATCACTCTTTCATTTTAACAGTACAAAATAAATAAATCCAAGAAGACATCATTGGGATAACTCATTTTATCAATGCAAATTTCGAATGAACAGTGCACTAACGAAACAACAAATGAAGATTTTAATTCATGGTCAGAAGTGAATAAAGTGAAATAAATTGATAATTTTTTTTGAGTGGCAGATGTATTTGTTTTGGATGTTATCTATGTTTTTTCTAAAATTACGGCACAAGAAGATCAAAATCTCTTGAATGATTGATTTCTGATGAAAATAATCAGTTTATTTTTCGGATGGATCTGGTTTTCAAGAAAAAAACACTTCTATATCGATAAGCTAGGACGAGCGAACCATCGTGTGTATAAACTTTATAATTATTATAAAATAAGTGTACACAACATACTCATTTTAATGCGCGAAAAGATCTATAAATGCGGTTTTTGATGATTTTCCAGAAAATGACCAGAATTAGATAAATAGTTGTATAGTAAAATTATCATTATTTTTCTGAGTATTTTAATCCTATTTGAAAAAAAAGTTGGTGTTGTCATTTGAAAAAATTGAAATTTTGACGTTTTGAAATATGCGACTTCGACCCAAGTTCTGGAGCAGCCTGTACCAAGATACTGTCTAATTTTTTTTCCCTCTGAAGCCCCGTTGTCTTATTCATAATAGTGCAAGAAAAAATGTTATTTAAGCGAACGTACCTTAAATATTCGAAGATAGCCCATATTATGTTTTCACTAAAAAAAAAATTCCAAAAAGAATACAAATAATTTGGTAAAAGAAGGAGATAGCGAAAAATTTTTCAGATAAAACATTCCGCAAATTTAACGAGCCATCTGAATAAGCAGAAAAATACAGAATGTTACATTTAAAATAACGAAGTTGATATCAACTTCCGGTATAACCGGAAGTACTACCGTCTTGAGAATATTTTAAAACTGTATATCACATCCTCAGAACCCGATGTACAAAATTTCGTAGAGATTGAGCCATTAGTTTTCTAAAAACGTCTAATGATTAAGGTAATATGAGACACCCTGTATAAGAGACTTTTTCGTACAAATTTTTTTTCTTGTTGGAATGAGAAATTAATAAATTGTATGGCATTGGTAGCTCAACAGGCGCAGTACAGACCTACTACCCAGAAAAACCGGGTTCGAATCCAGGTAAATTCCAACTTAATTTGAGAATGCCATCGTGCTTCGGAATGCACGTAAAGCCGTTGGTCCTGGCTATACATATATTCAATATACAGTGTGGAAAAGCGAAATGGAATAAATTCATTATTTCCTCTCTTACTGTAAATTTTTATGAAAAACCCCGAAACACGTAGAGTTTAAATTGAAATTTGACACTCTGCAACGTAAAATTGCAATCCCTCCCTTCAACCTCCTTCGAATGACAGGTACAACCCCCAATTTTTTAAATGGGAAGTGCGGTCTTGTGATATATCATTTGAGAGGTCTCTTCATTCGTTATTCAAAAGTGTTATCGGATTCCTGTTTATTGCAGAAATAAACTTGAAAAAAAAATAATCGTATGATTATCGAAGTTCGCTACAAAACTTATTATAATCACCTACATCTTATCTGCCATTCAGGTCTTGATACTAACACGATAAGAAAAAGCCATATGAGCATATACTTTTTAGATATCAAACAGAAAAGATACATTAAACAGTTCCCGTGGTGCCCGTAATCCGTATTTGTTTAAAACGCCTTTCCAAGTTGCTGTTCTTTGGCAGTGTTATGATTTTTGAGTGAATATCGTTAACTTCAATGCAGAAAAATGGTGAGATTAACAGAAATGCATAAAATCACAATTCTTCAAATGATTGGTTACGGCGATAATACCCGAACGCAATTGGAAGTAGTTCACCTATTTCATGAGAAATTTTCGGATATGCCTCCCATATCCCAAGGAACAATAAGCAAAATAGAGGAGCAGTTTCGCCAGTTTGGACATGTAATGCCGATGAAAAATGCAGCTGCTAATAATGTATTAGATGTGGATATCAAAGTAGATGTGATGCTTCAGTTTGAGGAAAACCCACATACGTCCAGTAGACAAGCAGGCGCAACATTAAATGTCAGCCATTCATCGGTTCTGAGCATATTAAAAGAAAACAAAATGCACCCCTACAAAATGGTGCCTACTCAAGAACTCATGGAAGACGATTTTGATAGAAGAACGTATTTTTGTGAGCAAATGATGGACATGTTGGATAACAATACTATCCAATTATAAGACGTCATGTTTTCTGATGAGTGGACTTTTTCACTTAACGGACATGCTAACCACCAAAATTGTCCATATTGGTCAACGAAAAATCCTCACCGGCTGAGTGAAGAACGCACGTAATACCCTCAAAAAATTAATATTTGAGCAGGGATTGTTGGAAACCATGTCATCGGCCCTTTTTTCATTGAGGGCAATTTGAATGGAGATAATTATTTTGCACTTCTTCAAAACGAAGTCATTCCAACTTTGGCAAATGTACATCCTAATCCCAGAAACAATCAATTTCCAGGGGGTACAATATGGTTTCAGCAGGATGGAGCACCAGCACATTACTAGTACAATGTCCGGCAGTACCTCTATGCTACGTTTCCAAATCGATGGATAGGGAGGCGAGGATCCATTGAATAGTCATCACCTGATCTTAGCCTACTCGATTTTTTTTTATGCGGATATGTGAAGAATATTGTCTACAAAACCAAACCTCTGGATCGAGATGACTTGAGACAACGAATAACACTTATGCGATTTGGTCCATCACGTGTGATATGTTATCCAATGTTAGAAGACAATTTTATTTGAGATTAGGATCTTGTCAAAATGAGTGGAGCATTTTGAACATCTACTCAACTAAGTTTTATTTTTCTTTTGTTATTTGCATTACATTGGTGTTTATTGTTGAATTTCGATAATCATACGATTTTCTTTTTTTTCAAGTTTATTTCTGCAATAAACTGGAAACCGATAACACTTTTGAATAACGAATGAAGAGACCTCTCAAATGATATATCACAAGACCACACTTCCCATTTAAAAAATTGGGGGTTGTACCTGTCATTCGAAGGAGGTTGAAGGGAAGGATTGCAATTCCACGTTGCAGAGTGTCAAATTTCAATTTAAACTCGACGTGTTTCGGCGTTTTTTCATAAAAATTTACAGTAAGGGATATAATGAATTTATTCCATTTCGCTTTTCCACACTGTACCTATAGTCGTTAGGTCATACCAGAGGCACTTGTGCGATCTGAAAACTCTGGCACTTGAACCTAAGTCAGTGGGTTATACGATCAAAAAAATAAATAAATAAATAAATTGATTGCATTTTTAAGGGGAAGATTCATAAAATCCTGTTCTTTATGATGAAATCGACTTTTAGTGGGTGATTAATTATCCGTTTTGATGGAACCCTCTTATTAATGCCGGAATTTTTCACATTCGCCGAACTCTTCTGGAACCGAACCGTTGTAAATATCGAGGCACTAAATATAGACACTATAGCTTAAAAACGCATAAACCTATCAAAAGGGAATAAATATTTAATTCAGTCCGGTCAAATCAGACCAAAAAATAAGAGTAAAGTTAAATAAATTCTCACCAAGCTGAAAATCGGTAAGATTGTTTGAAATATAATGAAACACAAAATTTGAAAGTTACCCATCTTTCCCCTGTAATGGCGCATCCAGACGTACACGAATATTCGCGTCGTAAAATGTTATTTATGGGACTTCTTTCAAGTTCCTACTCAAGTTCGGGTGTTTTCACACAAAACGCCTGAGGCGTGAGTCTTACCGGTTTTCGAGAAAGTACCTGAATGGATTTTTCGTTTTGTCGGTACCAATGCAAACAAAATTTTATTATTTTATTGGGTAATGGTACAGTCGTCGTTGATCGATTGGGCGGTTTAATGGGGCAATAAATCTTCTTTCTACCTCCCAAATTCGTCTCCCAAACACCGACATTTACTGGAAAGTAGACGAACCCCAAACACTAGCAGATCGATGATTGACAAAGCAGTTAAAGCCCCATTATGGGTCTAATTTAGTTCGAAAATACCGACAGAATCAGGGGAAAATCGACCAAAATGGTGGATTTACTCTTGTTTATTGGCTCTAAGCCTCATTTAAATCTTCAAAACTGACATGTTTTACGACGCGAATGTTCGTGTACGTCTGGATGCACCATTAGGAAAAAACTGTATTCAAGGTCAAAGGTAAAAAAATGAATTTTTCGCGATTTTTAGCAAAACGGTAAGTTTTATCGAAAAAATATCACAGACAAAAATTGAAGATCATAAATAAAATTATCTACAAAAAATTAAATAATACTTTTTTTCTACGAGCCACCGTTTTTGAGATATAACGATTCAAAAAGTTGTAAAAGTTCTAATCGTCATAATATGCACACGTTTCCTCGCCACCTATGAGGTAATGTACTTACTTTTTTTACTTTTTTTTGTGGTTTCCCCAGTAGGCCTATTTCACGGGTCAGTTTTGATGCCGCTTAATTTGAAACTATTTAAAAATAATGGATATAAGGCGAGATTGAAAAGATAAAAGCAAAAAAAAAGTAGTGAAATTTAATTGTCCAAGTCGTAACTTTCAAAATCTTTTTCTTGTTCTTCTTCTTGATCTTCTCGTTCTTTTTCGTCTTGTTCTTGTTCTTCCTCATCTTCATCCTGAGTGCATGTAAACTACGTTACTAGCGATGTATATTACCAAGTTAACAATTTATTGAAACCAGTGCACACTTTACTTCCACCTGCGCCGGAAAAACTGCCAAACTAACTTTTTTGCAACTCCAAAAAGGGATGCAGTGCTAAATGTGGTTGCAAAAAGGTCGGACTGTTCTGTTCTCCGGCATGTACACATTATCAAGGCCGGTTGTGCTCTAATATTATATCACCAACAGTAGAGGATCCGTTTGATTCCAACGAGGCAACATGCAATACATCGCTATTAAAGCAGTTTACGTGTACTCAGGATGAAGATGAAGAAGAACAAGAACAAGAAGAAGATTTTGAAAGTTACGACTCAGACGATTAAATTTCACTACTTTTTTTAAACTTAAATTGCTTCTATCTTTTCAATCTCTGCTAATATTCCTTATTTTTCAATAGGATCAAAACTGACCCGTGGAATAGGCCTACTGGGGAAACCACAAAAAAAAAACGCGCTAAGTACACTACCTCATAGGTGACGAGGAAAGTGGTGTGCATATTATGACGATTACAACTTTTACAACTTTTTGAATCGTTATATCTCAAAAACGGTGACTCGTAGAAAAAAAAGTATGAATTAATTTTTTGTAGATAATTTTATGATCTACAATTTTTGTCTGAGATATTTTTATGATAAAACTTACCGTTTTGCTGAAAATCGCGAAACTCATTTTTTTTACCTTTGACCTTGAATAAAATTTTTTCTTACAGGGGAAAGATGGGGAACTTTCAAATTTTGTTTTTAATGATATTTCAAACAATCTTACCGATTTTCAGCTTGGTCGGAATTTAGGTAACTTCGAATGTCTAAATTGACCGGACCAATTTGTTATAACTAGAAACTATGAATTCGTTGATTCCTATATACTCGTTTAAAATCTACCTGTTTGCAAAGACATTTATAGCCCAACGCAGTATTCTGGGGAATACAGGTCCCTTGGCCACAAATTTCCCTCACCGGTCCGGAGTTACAATCGTTTGTTTTCCTAGTGCAGTGGAGGCCGAACCAACCATTAACGCACACACATCTATAAATTAATTAAATCAAATGACGGTTTTCTTTTGAGTTATCCACTTACTCATAAGTTCCAGGTTTATTGATGCATACGCCACCGTTTTGACATCCCAAATCTGTTGCATTGAGTCGAACGCACTCGTTAACATCTTTATCGCAAAAGGGTCCCTACGTGATAATGAACAGTTTCTTTTAAAACATGATAGTACAATATCGAAGTTAACCCACCTCCCAACCATTTGGACATTTACAATAGAATCCATTAAATAAGTCATAACATTCAGCACCATTTTTACAAGGACTGCTAACACAATCGTCTTTTGTTAGTAACTTAAGCACGACGTTAACAGATTTTTTCAAATAAAAAATTTCTTCACGAAATGTTTCTAGAAGCTGTAAAAAGTGAATCTTGTCAAAACCTCATATTGAACAAATTTGTGATTACATTTTTATTGGCACTTGTATGTAAAAGAGTTTTCGTCGTGTTTTCCATGGATACCAAACGTTTTGCTACACCGTGTTTAATCAACGTTTGGTAATACTTTGAGAGTTTTATTTTTGTACCCATAAGAATCTGTTCATATTTTTCCATAGTTCGATCAAGTCGAGTAATCTAAGAACGAAGTCTCGATAACTACAAATTAATTCGATAAATATGTTACCGTTGTTTCTGCGTTTACTAGATCCGCTCCTTGAATCAAGACGGGACATTGGTTACTAGTTTCAAAGGAGATATTTTTGTGTAAACCGCTTTGTATAAGGAAAGCACCGTCGGTAGATATAATTTTTGGACTGGAAAATCAAACGACCTTACTTACATTTAAAGGTGATGTGAGTGAACTTACTTAACACTGCCCGCGACTTGACCAACTATTACACAGAAAACGAAAAAACACGTAAAAAAAACTTGCGATGAAGTCATTTTTGTTCTTCATAACATATTCACCGATTCGCTTAACGTAAGATGAATGATTTTGAATGGGCGTGAATTGAATGATTTGTACTCGTCATTTGATATCGCCCCTTTCTTCTCGCTTTAATTTCGAGGTATGTATTTCCTTTCAAATTATTGGGAATTGCATTGAAAGGACATTGAGACTAAGGGAATATTGAGATGTTTGCTGCAAAATAATCAATGTGACTGAAAACAGGAAATTACGTCTATATTTTATTTACATAAATATACTAGTATCTCTAATGATAAAATTTGTATGAGCAATACCAAAAAAGTCTAGAAAAATAAAACACAATTTATAAATATATCATACAAGTATCACAGAACAAATTTCTAATACAAAAGTCAATTATCATCGGCCATTATGATAGTAATTGCGCTGGTTGCTGAAGGTGACTGGTCATGAAGAACCCTGTTGGGATTGCCAGTTCCCGTTTTACAATTTTTTTGTAAAGATTTCGAAATAGTTTTAAGAGTTTTGTCTGTGAGCGTCTCTAATTCATGGTTATCAGATATAGATGAATTTGTTGGTTGATTACGTGATCTGTCTCTAATAGCGGCGCCTCTCCAGCGACGACACAATGTTGAATAAGAGAATTGACCCAAATGGTTTTGGGGACCAACGGTAGCCAGTAAAGATCCCAGAAAGAAAGTTGCGTACAACCAGCTAACACCCATAACAATGACTAAAAATAAACCTATTTGAATATATGGTAATATAAGAGACGGTAACATGAAAGCGCCAGCCGCCCCTGTTGTTATAGCAGCCATCAGTGCAGGCCCAGCCATGTTTGACAAAGCAAAACGAGTTGCGGCTTGTCTATTATTAATTAAACCGACTGGACTCAGTCTATAGTTAACACTGTAATGCAAACTGAAATCAACAGTCAGACCAATAGCTGTAGAAATAGCAACTGATTCTAATATATTCAGTTTCCAGTTAAGAAACACTAATATCGCAATAGTTACAAAAATACTGCACGTAATTGTCAGAATAGCATATAAACTTATAAAAATATTCAACGTCGAAAGTAGTAAAACTAACAAAGCCAACCCCATAGATAAGGAAATAGCATACAAGGTACTAGTTGCCAGCTCCTTCTGTAAATCGTAAAACCTCAATTCACTAACAAACCAGCCTTTATTCATGCCTTTGGGGGCAATTTTCATTTGCTCCGTCATCCAATTTTCTACGCGATTATAAAATATATTCATCGCGTCATAAGACATAGAATAACTATAATTACTAACATATTCAACTACAACAACTTTTATTGTCGGATCTTGGTCCTTGGAAAATTTCGGACCAGCCACTCCCGGAATCAAGAATTGAGAGGGAGTCTCATAAATATCGGCCATTTCCTCTATTATGCATTTATTAAACACCTCAGGATTGAAAGGAAAAGTTGAAGATTTGCAGCAGGGACTCCGATCGTTTCCAGACATTAAATCCAAACAAGTTCTTTGCATTGACTTTAAGAAAGTTTCTATAAAGCAATTAGGCAGCAACGGACCAATCATAGCGCGGAAGAATGGTTGTCGTTTTAAATTTTTACAAAACTTTAAAAGCCACACCTGAGAACTGGGATCAGACATGTTAAAGTCACGATCCAGAACAAGTTGTCCCAAGTTCGTCGGATCCAGATGATCACCATTATCGGTCGGAAGAACGCCCCAAACGAATCGTAAAGGTAGATCGAAGTTGGTATCAGAATTCAACTGGAAAATGTTACAATTATAATTACCCAGAAACGACGTCTCCATACTTACAGATTCACGGTGAAACCAAAAATGATGTTTATAGACAAAGTCGTACTGCTCGAAAGGGTGTGAACTTGCAAACAACTGGAAATCTTGTGAATTAGGTAGTTCCAATTTTGGATGATACAGCACGACCAAAACACTTCCAACAGCGATACCAGATAAAACTGTTATCCATAAATATCTCAAAGTGATAACACTATTTAGGAGGTATTTATCTTTTGAACACCATATTTTTGCCAAACAGGAAAACTGAGGCCATTTCATCAACGTTCCAAAATGAGGAGAAAAAATTTTCAAACAGCAGCCGTGTTGAAAATGATTTATCAAAAAACTTTGCGAGCTGCCAGTTTTAACGTTGAACGATCTCTCCCAAATAACAATACAAGCGGGAAACCAAGTTATCATCAAAACGAAGTTGACGATGACAGCAGTTCCAGCAAAAATGCTGAAAAAAAGGATTTGTAATCGATAAAATCAGATCAGGTAAAAAATTACCTGAAACAGCAAATTGCTGTGACGGAACTAACGTAAGATGCCATAAATGCAACAGTGGTTGTCAGAGTCGTAACAAATATTGAAACAAATGCATGATGAAATGTATTCGTCATAATACCGATCATTGACCGATTTTTTTGTTCTTGTTTCTCTCGAAGATATATCTTACAGAAAATAAAAGCGTCGTCCGAACCGATACCTGCAAGTATATTTTGAAAGATAATGAATAACGAAGTTTATACTCACCTATAGCTACAACAATTGCTAGTAGGTTCATGAATGGGAAAAACTTCAGCTCAAAAACTAATACGTAGAGGAAAAAAGCGATCCCCAGGGAAAATATTATCCCAATTATAGTAATGATTGTAAGAAATAACGATTTGGTATACAGCCACATACAAAATAGAATGAACACAATGCTCATCAACATAAGCCACGCATCGTGGACTAGATACTCGTCGAAGAGGGCGCTTTTGATGCCAAAATCCATGGCAATAAGTTGAACGTTATTAATGCTCAGTTTGAGGTTTTGAATCTGATGATAGTAGGGTAATATCGCTGTACTCGCTGCTATAGGCAGAAATATCATTGTTTCTTTGAGAATTGATTTTTTGATTAACGTATCCTGCAAATCTCTTGTCATGAAATCGAATAAGTACACATCACCACTTACGTTTTCTGATATGAAACTGGTAGAAGCCAGGAAATTCAAGATATTATAGACGGCATCATATTGAACACACTCCTTCGGTACTTCACAACGAAATATACGTTCTGAACAGTCTGGCAATAATTTTAAATTAAAATAATATTTGGCACATTTATTCAACAACGAAATAGTTGAATTGACGTCATCCTCCTGGTCGAAATTTAATAATAATAATTTCAAAGTATTCTTAGATTTTGTTAAAGCTTACGTTTACACCCAAGCAAGATGTTCTGTTATGGAGAAGAGCTATATAATTTCCTATAGACCATGGCTTACAACATTTTGATGTTTTGGTATTTTGAACACAAATATCTGAGAAATTTTCCAAGCTTGAAAGTTCATATTCCAACTGACAGAGAGTCGTTAAGGACGACATTTTAAATAAATCACTACCATCCGTAGACTTCACAACTAGATGGGCGTATTTTTCATCTGAAATACATAATTTTTTTATATTCTTAATTATTTTGAATACATATAATAGGCCCCGAGTGTAAACAACAATGCACAATCTACATGAGAAAAAACAATCCTCATATTAAAACGATGTAAATTTGTAACAACTTGATCTTGCATGCAAAGAAATTTCATAAGTTTATCGAGACCTGAAAGACTAGTCAATACCAATTTCCAAGGAAATACCTGGCAAAAAATTGTAATGACCTTGTTTGATATCAAAGGAGAATCAAATATTCTATTCATTTCAAAATTTTGTTTATTATTATATTTTATGTAGAATTATTAGACCTGTTTTTTTTATAACTTCTGTTTTAAAACATAAGGAAATATGTTAATATAGAGTCAAATTCTGTGACTATAAGCGTCAAAAAGAATTCTGCAATGGTTTCCTCAAATGATAACAGCAAGTTAATGCTGAACAAAACGTAGTCTATTAGTACAAAACTGAATGAGCAGTGGCTGATGACTGCCACTATAAAGAAATGCTAGTTTTTACACCTTGGAAGTTAGTTTATAATTGGTGAATTCTCAAAATCTACCAATAAAAGCAAATGTGAAAAACGATATTCTCTTAATAAACTCATAATTTTGTGATAGTTTACACTCCTAAGCCACCATACTTATATTAAATTGACATACCAGGGTTACCACAGAAGAATCCCACTTCTTTTACTATGTTGGTTTTCGAAACAAAACTAGAATTTGCCATTTTTCTGATCTCCTTCCAGTGATCATATTTATTTTCAGAAATGTTTCTTTTTTCATTTACTAATACCTGGAAAACAAATACATCGACGTTTGAATGGGGACAATCGATGAAAGGTCATGCAATTACTTTTCCATATTCCTTTTTCGATTTTTTCTTTTTAGGGTTCCTCCTGATTGTTTTGTGAATAGTAGTCGATGGAGTAGAATTAATGAGTTGCAACAGTTCCTTTGGATTTACTGTAAATTCACCGGAAGGTCTGGTTGACTCAAGTAAATTTTCCCATGTAGTTAATCTATTTGAAATGTCAGTTCCTCTAGTACAAAATCCCTAGTAAAAGCAATGCATTATTAACTTGAACTATATCAAAAACAAACTTACCAACTGAGGATCTGCAAAACTTGGGAAGGACTTAGCATTTCTAACAAATGGTATAATCAAACAGGTACTAGAGAAGACAATAACGGCAATGATTATGGCTGATGGATGATGAACAACGATACTAGCAAACCAACGTAAATTCATCCTCAGGTAAATGACAAATTTTATTCAGCATGCCACTGTTTCATCCCCAGGGTGAAAAAACATGATAGCAATTACCTCGAAGGCAGAGGACACTCCGAACATGCACAACCACATTTTGCTGGGTTCACCTGAAATCAAAGTTCTCTCAATCGAAACGAATCAAACACTCTTCAATTCATTATTCATCGAAATTAAAGACCGTACCGAATTCAAACCCAGTTTCACCTTGCTCACAATTTATACGAGATCACTTCAGGAAACAAGGATGGAAGATGGAAGAGATCTTCTTTGAATACCTGCGCACAACGTATATAATTCTTTTTCTTTCAAAGATAGGCTGAGGTTCGTTATGTGATATTGAACGGATATTAATTGTACTAATTTGTCTGCCATCAATTTTCGGGGACGATATAAAATACGCTTCAAATGTAAATTTGATTTGAATCGTTTCTTTTTTGTTAGTAAAATGAAACTGGAAATTCCCCGAGCTCATCATCCGTTAAATCTTCGAAAATCGGACCCAGTTGTTGAAAACCTCTGCCAAACATTTTCAGCAAAATTGTTAGAAAAGCAAGGTACAAAAAGAAAAATATAACCGTCATTGCAGCGCTGTAATATATCAATAGTATCAATTTGATTTCTCATTTAAGAGCCTTCGACGATTAACCCTCGAATATTCAGCGGTTAAGAAAACATATGATCAATCATATAACTCACACTAATTTTAGTTATATGGGGTTAACCATCCCTTTTAGAGTAATCGAGGGTGCTACAAGATCATTTGAAAGTTAACTTTGACAAAGTTTTAACTAAGATTGATATCACAGACAGGGGGAGGGGGGAGTTATTGGTTTCGTATACTCCCCCCCCCCATTTTTTAAGTCCAAAAATTCATAAGGAATGTTTCCCCCCAAAAGGAAAAACTGAGGAACTTTCTTTTTAGTCGTTATTTATGTTCTGTTATAGATGATTTGGGCGATAAATATAGACAAGGTGAGTCAAAAGTACCGGAACGGCTAAATATATCGGCAAAAACATGGCGGAGCGAAAAACAAAAAGTAACGCGTCAAATATTTTTTGAAAAGCTATCGACAGACACCAATTTTGCGTCCCCACCCCAACCTCGTAGGTGGGTTTGGGGTTAAGATTTTTATCCCGGAAATGGATTCCTTAGACAAACCATCATTTCGACCCCCCAACCCCCGGGGTGGGATGGGGGGAAAATTACAAGTTCAGTAGCAAAAAACACGTGTAAAATATTCTTACAAAAGCTGTCGATTGACAACACTTTTGACTCGCTACCCTTACTTTCACCCTCGACAGCGACCCTGGGGGAGGGAGCATAATTAAAATGTCACTAGCACAAAATACGTGTAGAATATTTTTGTAAAAACTATCGATTGATAACTGTCTTGAAACAAGACATGAGAAAAGAATGGTCACCACTCAAATACTCGGTCCAATACATGTTTAATATACAGCGTGGCTATTTGAATACGAAACGTCGCCAATCGTGGGCGAACCGTGCACGTTGGTCCAAATTCCTGAGACAAGTCAATTTTTGATTGAAGGGAGACACTTTTTGACCGCTTAAAAAGTTGTGACACAGCAACCCCCTAAGCGGGGTGGCTACCCTTTTTAGTTTTTGAATAGGGAATATAGGTCATGTTATACATCATATTAATGTAAATTTAAAAGGCTTTTCAGAAATGTATATTTTAGCATTTTGGACTTAAACCTTGCTAAAATACAGGCTCTTTCATATGTTATCTTATCCGAGTCAATTTTTGCATGCACTTATGAGACAGTCGAGAATTATGGTATTTCCTCCGAGGTTTCCTCATTGACAGCACAATTTTTATCCCAAAGGTGTAGTTTTAAATTTAAATCGATCAATTTCGTCTGGAAATGAAGATTTTTGTTATTCCGCTACAAATGTTGCCGCATGTTGATGGCGTTTTTTTATCAGAGACTGCGTGTTAACTTTGTTTACTAATTTTAATAAATGATAAAGCGTCAAGTTTTTTATTTACCATCTGACTTTAAGGTGTTCCCCTGATTATTAGTTCTATTAAAGTTGTTCTAGTGATAGGTGTAATTTCTTGCGTTGTTTTTCAAAAGCATGGTTTATACGATTGCGGAGAGGGTAGAAATGATTTCAATTTTCTATGTAAACAATCAATGTGCTTTTAGAACAGCTAATGTATTTAATCAGCGGCATGCGGACCAACATGTTCATCGAAAATATGTACTGTAGTTAGTGGCAAAGTTTCAAGTATGTAATAAAAAAAACGTCGATAGAAATGAAGGGGTAGATGTGGCAGTTCTAGGTCAAATATCTCTTACTCCCCGAACAAGCACGAGGCAACTGGAACAGCAAACTGGTGTGCACAGATGTACAATTCAAAAAATTTTAAAGCACTATAAATTCCACCCATTTAAAATCCACCTGACACAACAACTTAATGAAGAAGATGGTGACCGACGGCTGGAATTTTGTGAATTGATGACTGAGCGAGTGGCCAATGATCCGAGGTTCCTGTTTAATATTTGCTTTTCTGATGAATGCTCGTTTTATCTAAACGGTACCGTAAATCGTCACAATTGCCGTTATTGGGCTGATTCTAATCCCAGATTATTGCACGAAACTCACACACAGAATCCGGAGGAACTGAATGTTTGGGCTGGAACTTTCGGCAACCATATTGTTGGCCCTTCTTTCCTAGCAGGTAATCTAACAGAAGAGATGTATCTTCAATTACTGGAAGACCACATAGACCCAATGTTGACAGAGATTACTGAGAATAATAGACAATATCTGGAAGACCACTTAATATTTCAGCAAGATGGGGCTCCTTCACACTTTGCTGCTCCAGTTCGACAATACCTCGATCGTAGATTTCCACATCGATGGATAGGGAGAAGAGGTTTTATTGAATAGCCGGCACGGTCACCTGATTTATCTCCGCTAGATTTTTTTCTTACGGGGTCATTTAAAAAACAAGATATATGCTACACAGCCCGAGTCCTTGCAAGAGTTACGTCAGCGTATCGTCCATGAATGCCAACGAATCACTCCTGCAATATTACAGAATGTGCGCCACCGTTTCGAACAAAACTTTTATTATTGTATGGAGGTTGGGGGTGGAGATTTTGAACATTTGGTTAACTAACATGTAAGTAAAAATATTAATTTTATTTCCCATTAAAAGGTGCACGAAAACGAAAACTAATATACCTTAGCAGTTTTTGATATCGAGAATAACGAGCATAAAATCTATGGCATTGCCAGGCACCACTTAAAACAGCCTGTATTTTAGCAAGGTTTAAGTCCAAAATGCTAAAATATACATTTCTGAAAAGCCCTTTAAATTCACATTAATATGATGTATAACATGACCTATATCCCCTATTCAAAAACTAATAAGGGTAGCCACCCCGCTTAGGGGGTTGCTGTGTCACAACTTTTTAAGCGGTCAAAAAGTGTCCCCTCCAATCAAACATCGACTTGTGTCAGGAATTTGGACCAATGTGCACGGTTCGCCCACAATTGGCGACGTTTGG
Organism: Novius pumilus; assembly: GCA_020654155.1. Classification (NCBI taxonomy): domain Eukaryota; kingdom Metazoa; phylum Arthropoda; class Insecta; order Coleoptera; family Coccinellidae; genus Novius; species Novius pumilus. The sequence continues at coordinate 2,036,339 of JAIFOV010000472.1, forward strand.
TTTTCAAATAGCCATCCTGTATTTGACGAACAGCAGCCAAAATTCGAAGAACTCCTTGGGGAAGTGAAACCCCTTCGTAAGGAGAATGCTAGTCTGAAGCAGAGAATAGAGTCCTTAGAAGCCAAAGATGATGAGAGGGAACAGGGAGATAGGGCGAATAACCTGATACTAGTAGGAGTCCCAAATCAGGGAAGCGAAACAATAAGTACCACAATCCTAAAAATAGCTGATTCTATGGCAGTTCCATTGTCTGGGGATGAGGTGTTAACAAGCTACTGAATAGGAAATAAGGAGAATGAATCGATACTGGCCAAATTAAGTACAAAGCAAACCAAAAACGAACTACTAAACAAGGCTAGACAACAACGAGGATTAACAGTGAAAAATCGTGGTTTAAAGGGTGAAGACAGAAAAATTGTCCTAAATGAAGATCTCACATCTTGCAGACGATCTCTATTCCAAAAAACTCTAGAAGTTAAAAATACAAAAGGTTATAAAGCTGTGTTCTGTAGAGAGAGAAAAGTATTTTTAAAGAAGACTGAATTTTCCAAACCAATTATTGTAAAAAGTGATAATGATTTTGCTTAATATTTCATAAGTAGATAGTTAGTGTACTGTGGATATTTATTTTACACATTCACAGAGACAAATGAAATATTCGATAACTATAAAGTGTTCGACACTGCTGTCTGTGATAACCTCAGGGAAATACATTATCTTGATGATTGTACAAGTTTAAATGTGATCCACTTTACTATATGTAGTATTTACCAAAACTTTAAAAATCTTGTTGTGCTGCTACAGGATTTAAGTAAAGACTTTGACATTATAGTACTATCAGAGACTCATATAATACATAGTTTAGAAGATTTTGGTTTAAAAAATTACGTTGCCTGTTGGAATGATGGTATATTGAATAAATTTGATGGATGCATTGTGTATACTAGAGAGGACATTATATCTCGAGCATAAAATACTGGAATCAGGTCAGATTAGATGTCTACAAGTAACTATCGGTAAGTGTGATAAGACTATAAATATTCTGGCTGCCTATAGATCCCCTTCCACCAACACAACTCAATTTCTAGAGCTAGTTTAGCACACCCTAATGGGTGGTGCTATCCAACGCAACGATCTAAATATATTTGTGGGGGATATAAATATAGACATTCTAAACATGGACTCCACTACCTCTAATGACCATCTGACCTGTTGAGCGCTTATGGTTTTGCTCAGGTATTAAACGATGCCACACGTGTACAGAGTGCCTCCAAAACCTGCATTGATCACTTCTTCGTCAAAAGCGAAACAGGAAACAGTTTAAACGTTAAATCCCTAATCCTGAACAATGACCTTACTGATCACTATCCCATAATCTTAAATTTAAAATTAAATAATATCAAGGAGGAATAGAGCATAAACCAAACCTACTATAATATAGACCACAACAGACTCGGAGAGCTTTTATGCAGCAGCGACAAATTGGGATGATATTCTATTAACTGCAGGAAGGTCAAGGATGTAAATCAGTGCACCGACATCTTCGTAGGGGTCATCAAAAATTATATGCTAGAGTGTCAACGCGAATATCATATCAGTAACAGGAAACCCAAACTTACACCTTGGATTAACCAATGACTAATCAACTCGATAAGATACTGCAACAACTTTAAAACTCAGTGTATACTGAACCATGACAACCAGGAACTACAATCCACATATAGAACATTTAGAAATATCCTCATAAAATTGATAAGGAAAGGTTTAAGCTGGAAACAATTCGAGGAGACACAAAAAAACCTGGCAACTAATGAAAGAGGCGACAAATGAACCTCAAAACAGATGTCTTATTAAGTGCGTGTTGAATGAAAGTGGTGAAGAAGTAACTGAACCCTTACGTACTGCAAATGTATTTAATACATATCTGAGTCAGATTGGTCCATCTCTTGCGAGCAAAATACGAAAATCCACGAAGTTCGAAGAGGGAGTTGAATCAAGATGCCCTGGTTCCTTCTTTTTTACTCGAGCATCAGAAAATGAGTTAATTAGCCATATTAGTTCACTAAAAAATAGTGCCTCCTGACGTGAAGACAAAATCAACTCGGAAACTCTTAAAACACATCATATGCATCTTGTCCAACCACTCAGCAGCATAGTTAATCTCATGTTTAAAGATGGAGTTTACCCAAACGCTCTGAAAAAAGCAGTAATTATACCTATCCATAAACAGGGTACCAAAAAGCTAGTATCCAACTATAGGCCCATTGCATTAGTCAGCACGATTAATAAGATTGTCGAAAAGTATATAAAAACTAGACTAAATAACTACTTAGAAAAATTCGATATAGTCTCTGATCGACAGTTTGCTTTCAGAACAGGATCAAACACAGAAAACGCGCTATGCAGGATAACGGAGTTTATACTGGAGCATATCGAAAAGGGAGAGAAGGTGATGGGTATATTCCTAGACCTGAAGCAAGCCTTTGACAGAGTCGAACATGAGATTCTACTAAATAGATTAGAAGCCATTTGAGTGAGAGGGGCTGCTTGGGGACTGTTTCGCTCGTACTTGGAGAACAGAACGCAGGTGGTCAGGACATCAAATACTACAAGTGAACCCATGATGATCATGTGCGGTGTCCCGCAAGACACAGTGTTAGGGCCCATACTATTCAATACTTTTGTCAGTGGTATAATTTCCTTAACAGACGATGAAAATGTGTTCTGCTTTGCGGATGATACTGTGCTGCTGATAAGTGGAGATACCTGGGAGGAAGCTCATAAAAACGCTGAGAGAAATATTAGCATACTTAAGGCTTTGTTGAATAACAGCCTCCTAACAGTTAACGCCGAGAACACAAAATATATGGCCTTTCGTTTCTCCTCAAGCAGTCTGACGAAATTTGAAGATCTGAAAATGCATAATAATTATGATCACTGTAATTCAAATGGAGATAAATGCTTGTGCAGCCAAAACATCAGTAGAGTGTCTCACCTTAGATACCTCGGTGTGCTATTAGATGAAAACCTAAATTGGAAGCAGCATGTGCAGTATACTACAGGGAAGATAAGAAAACTGACCTTTAAATTCGGGTAATTGTGACACATTCTACATCAAAAAGTTCTCATTGGGTTTTACTCGGCACTTGTAGAGTCAGTCTTGAATAACGCCATTGTGGTATGGGGAGGCACATATAAGACTAGGCTAACACCACTCTTTGTAGCCCAAAACTATATATTGAAGACTATGTTTTTCAAAGATAGGATGTACCCAACCGACTTATTGTTTTCAGAGTTTGGAATACTATCTGTCCATGAGCTTCATATCAGGGCACTGATAGAATTTATGTTGAACACAGACTATTACAAAGCTGCGGTCCGATATGGGTTAGATACTAGATTTGCTACAGAGGGTAATGTGTTGCTTCCAAGAGCAAGAATAACCTGCTTCCAACATCATGCAAAATATCTAGGCCGAAAGGTTTATAACCAACTTCCAATAAACATGAAAAACAGCACTTATTTTAGAGTGAAAAACAAAATTCCAAAATGGATTAGGGAACACAACATAGCAGTTTAGATGGAGACATCGATATGTGAGACGTAACCTTAGTGTATATAGCAGTTGTAACAGTCTTAGCACACAGACTTTCAGTAGTCCATGCTCCAAGACTATCATTAAGGCTGACAATAAGTATGGAGGAGATGGGGACCATAAAGTAAAATCAGTGTTTAATATTTTAGATTTTATTATTGTTGGTTTACTTCTTTTTGTATTTTCGTTGGAAATTGTTGTTGGCGTTTTTGTTTTTGTTGCTTTTCTTCTTTTTGTATATTCTTTTGTATTTTGTTGATTTTATATTGTTGTGTTATAGTTTACCTCTTGTATAAAATTTGGGAAATTTGAGGAATAAGTACAGTTGTTCCGATTCGTAAGGTACCGAATACTATTAGGGCTTCTGAACTACGACCTATTAATACACTGCCGCCAATTGAAAAAGTCTTAGAACATGCGGTATATAAGCAGTTGTTGAAGCACATCGGGGACAATAAAATATTAATACAGAACCAGTCTGGTTTTCGAACGGGCCATTCCTTTGAAACCGCGATTCAGTTGACTCTTTTTAAGCTAAAATTTGCGATAGATGAAAACAAGTATGTAATTTGTGTTTTTATTGATATTAAAAGAGCGTTTGAGACGATTAATAGGAGTTTATTATTGAAAAAATTATCTGGTTACGGAATAGGTGGTAGTGTATATAACTGGTTTGGAGAATACCTATCAGGCAGAAGGCAGACGGTGCGTTTTGGAAATTCTTGCTCCTCAGATCTTTTTTCCAATCATGGTGTGCCCCAAGGTAGTGTCTTGGGACCACTGTTATTCATACTCTACTTAAATGATATCAGTTTATATGTTGATGTTGAATTTTGTAACCTGTTTGCCGATGATATGCTTCTGGTGTGTAGTGATACTGATTTAAGCTTGGCGGTAGAGAAAATGAATCATGCATTGAACCAAATTGACAGTTATTTTCGGAATAATCAGCTGTCTCTAAATGTCAGCAAGACGAAGGCTATGATATGTACAACGAAACACAAGTATGATTCCATAAATATACAGGACGTATCTCTTGGAATCAATAAGCAGCAGATAGAGATCGTGAAGGAAATTAAATATCTGGGATTTTATTTGGACAATTTTTTGAATTTTGGTTCGCATTTCGATTATATATATAATAAAGTCTCAAAAAAGATTTACTTTTTTAAAAGAGTCTCATACCCTTTGTCGGCTTATGCAAGAATACTGATATACAATACAATTATCGAGCTTCATTTTGTATTCTGCGCATCAGTTCTGTCGCTTTTCGATGGGGGCAAGAAGTTGAAATTGCAGAGGCTGCAGAACAAGGGGATGCGAATAGTTTTGGGTACTAATAGGTATACCCCTATTTCAGTGATGCTTGAGACGTTAAACTGATTATCTGTTGATCAAAAATTATATCTGCAGTCTATGCTGTTCATTTGTAAGTTGGTAAATGGTCTAGCACCGGAATATTTTGATACTTTTTTAGTTTACAACAGAGATATTCATGGCTATAATGTGAGAAGTTCCGATCATCTTCATATATGGAGAACGAATAGATCGAGCACCATGAATTCTATATTTTTTAAGGGTTACCGACTATTTAATCAGATTCCAGGTAGAATTAGAGTATGTTCCACATTCAATCAATTCAAGAGAAAATGAATTCAACATATTAGAGAAAACCAAAATGTTACATATTAGTGTTAAGTGTGATTGTGATAATGCTTGGTGTTATGTACTGTACTCAAAAAATGTTTTTTTTTGTCTATATTTAGGTTTATTATTGTATTATTGCTTCAGGCACACTTATATTTTATTTATATTAGGGCTTCCTATTTATCAATAAACATTATTATTATTATTATTATTATTATTATAAATAAATAAATAAATAAATAAATAAGTTTCAACTGTTTGCCGTGCTTTTTACGAGTAAGTACCCTTGCCTCTCACTATTGAAGTGCCGGTTAACGAAAAAGATGCTCGAATTGAGCCCCTGCTTGTTCCTGACAATATGCCACTCGATGATAAACACCTTCCGTGACATTGTCTAACATCTTCAGAGCTATGCCGCCTGACTTTCAAATAACCCATACAAAAAAATCAAGAGGAGTAAGATCAGGAGAACGACGAGGCTATTCTAACGCACCTCGTCGTCCTATCCACTTATTTGGAAATGGTTCATTCAGCAAATTCCGAACATCAAGGCAAAAAGAAACTGCTCCATCTTGTGGAAACCACAAGGTCGTTAAGTACCTGTCCAGCTATTTTATGTATTATTTTATCTTTTAGCAGAGCTACATACTTTTCAGCTTTTAAATTGCCATTAATCAAAAATGGCCCTACTACCTGATTACACAGAAATCCAGCCCAAACATTGAGCTACTGTGAATATTGGGTACGGAATCTCTCATCGAGTCCGTATTTTCCGAAGCCCAATATCTAAAAGTTTGCCGGTTCACGTTACCATTCAACTCGAAAGTGGCCTCATCCGAAAAACAAACCCAGAAGAAAAACCTGTTATTACGAAGATATCGATGCATCATTTCTTCACAGTATCCTGTTCTGCGATCGAAGTCACCGCTCAGCTCTTGAACGAGCTTAATCTTGTAAGGATGGTATTTGGTTTCTCTTAAGATCCGCGAAACAGATTTTGGATTAATCTCCCCAACTTGTTGGGCTATTTTCCGAGTAGAATTGTACACGTCTTCTTGTACGTGCAACAAAACCTCCAGACTTTTCATCATTGCGAGCAGATTTAGGCCTGCCAGTCTTTTGTTGTTCTAAAACCGAACCGGTCTGTGAGGATCGATCAACAGTACGGTATACTGTACATTTATATCATTAAACAAATCCACTACTTCTTGAAAGGACCTTTCTCTATTTGCATATCCACGCATCATTAGTACGGTGATTCTTTCTTTTTCCGAAAGCGGTTGCCCAAATAAAAGTATTCTCGAAAGTATTATTGAAATAATAAATTTGCATTAAGAAATAATAGAATAATAAAGTTTTAATGAGAGTTCATTGAAAATACCAATGAAAAGAAATACTGAAACTATAAAATACACATCAGATAAGATGAGTTTTTGTGATTTCTTCTTATAGAAAGATAAGAGTAAATCGTTAATACAGTTTTTGCTCTTGAAAACCATTTACATGAAAAAGTGTTAGGACGGGTTGCATAAAACTTTAACAACGTTGTTAGACGCTAATCAGGATGTCATCCATAGATTTTAGCACTGATTGCTAACAAGCTGATTGCTTAACAAGTTGACAACTGGATAAAATGAGTTTTATGCAACCCGCCCTTAGTGTTTAACGTCAGAGAATAACAGTGGAGGGTCAAAACCATCACTTTTTCCGTTGTGTGTGAAAATCAATCACTTTTTCACCTGGCCTTTCAGGGTGAAAGTAAGGGTAGCGAGTCAAAAATGAGGTCAATCGATAGCTTTTGCAAAAATATTTTACACCTGTTTTTGGTTATTGAAATTTCAATTTTGCCCCTCCCTCCCATTCCCATGGGTGGCCAATAGGGATGAAGGTAAGCGTACCAATTCAAAAGTCATATCACTTGACAGATTTTACAGAAATACTCAAAATGGGTTTTTTTAATTTTTAATTTTGTCCCCATCCCACCTTCGGGGGTTGGGGATGAAGTGTCGAAATAATGGTTTCTAAACGTAGTTTCGTCCAAGGAAACCATTTCCGGGATAAAAAATGAGGGTTCCTATCAGAGTTTTCGAAGTTGCCCCTCGCCCCACCCACGAGGGGTGGGGCGGGGGTGCAAAATTGTTGTCAATCGATAGATTCTCAAAAAATATTTGATACGTGTCGTTTTTTTTCGTCCGCTATGTTTTCGCCGAGATATTTAGTCGTTTTGATACTCACGAAATAGTTTAAAAAAGAATATCACTTGCAACTCTAACTACGAAAACACTACACAACACACAAAAGGAGCAAACGATAATTCGATGCATAAACAAATAGGTAATCAGCCCGCGTCCCCACAACTCAGACCCGAAAAAACACTATACGACGGAAGAGATCAGCCTCAAAACAAGTGAAAACAAAATGAGAATAGCCTTTTATTTATTTTTAAGCAACAATTATGCAAATCAACAAACATCTGAAAAAATGCAACACCCCACCTGAAAAAAGTTCATATTCTTACAGTATTTAGGAAAAACATAATTAGGACAGTTGACAGGATAGCAACAAGAAGCAGAATTGATAAAAACAAGTAGGTACAATTAGATTTTGGAGATAAAGAGATGCAATTATTCCAAACAGGCAGATTTTTTTGTGAATAGTGAAGTGCAAATAATCCATAAAAATGTCAAATGTTATTTATATGAGTCATCATAATAACTTTTTGAGAAGTGGTGAAACAAACGGACGTCAAAATCAGCTAGTGAGTATTGATGGTTTTCCAATTTCAACTATGTATTTTTGTACAACGCGTCTATTACGATGTCGATGCGACTATCTAAAAATCACTTTTCCTTTCCTTCGTGAATGAAACGTATCTCTATTTGAACAGATAAGAAATTTGTATTTCTCGCCCTTCGGTATACGGCAGGCACAGAGTCAATAAATGTGATAAGCATAAACAATTTTATGCCAGTCTTTCTGACGAAACAGTACGAAAAGGACATTAAGCGCAGAAACGATGTTGACTCGAGCATGTTTCTTTCTGCTGTTGTTATACCAGCTGCATTCTACAGCAGGTGAGAAATCCTTTCGATATTTTAAACTAAATCGATTTTCGTTACAATCTTCGAATTTTTTATTTCGAAATCATTTATTCCTCCTAAATGCGTTTCGAACGTATTTTTCCGACGACGATTCATTATTCAACTATGTTAATGTTGTATCCTTGCAGTACATTGTTCAGGAATAATAAAAAATTCAAAATATAATTTTTTCATTGAACTCCTGATCTTGACATATTTTCGTAACTTTATCCCGTATTTTATTTAGGCATTGGAATGGAAACGATTAAGCGTTGTTGCGGTTTAGGCACCAATCATTCTTTGTCTGGCAATGAATGCAGTAATTTCAAGACCCCCATTCCAGGAATAAGTAAAACGGATGCAGTTCAATGTCTCCACTCTGTGGAAGTATGTTGCAAAAGAAAGGAAGGGTAAGGGACCGAAAATTAAATTTGTAGACGCAATTGAAGTTTTGTAAAAGAAAAACAAATTTTGAATCATTTATTTTTTAGAGATATTTTATGTCAAGCCGGTGAAAAATTGGGTCTTTCAGGTGGAGATTGCGGAGCGATATCTGGTACCAAAAAGGTAAGTACTTATTTATTGTGGAAAATCTTTAGATATCTTTAAATGTAGTTTCGATTTTCAGTCTTGTTGTGAATCTTGTGTCTTGGGCAGGGAGTCTCGCAGCACGAATCCTTCGTGTGAGGATTATCTAGATATTGGAGATTCGTTCACTAAATGCTGCCTAGCTGCCAATCCTACAAGTACAACGACCACATCAACGGTTAAACCTACAACTGTTCGAAATGTTAGAACAACGGAATATGTACCCCGTGAGTAACTATTAAGTCTTATATTCATATTGAAAACAGGTATCGATACTTTCTTCTAATCAGTAGTCAGTTTTTACGGTGTTCTTTCGTGATGGAATAAGTTAACCTTTTCTGATTTTGACAACATAATCTTTTCTTGGAATATATAACATATTGTGCAAAAACGTGAAAATGAACTGAATTTTTCTAGAATTATCAAATAATCTAAATAGTTTCTAATAAAGCTATTACAGACATCCCTTAATATTTGTGGGTATTACTGCATTGTAATCCTTTTATTTAAGTTAATTGTTTTTTGTTTGGTTCCCATTTATTGAATATTCTTCGAACTTCAGGATGTGGTACAATCGATATAGAACTACTCAATTTCATCTTAAATTAGTCCAGTCAATAGAGAAATTTCCAGTGCTAAATAGAAAAAAATTAGTTATAGGTGTTACCCAGTGGAAATCGTTTAGGGTTGTGAGTACAATATAGGGTTTCCATAAGGACTGCTATCGGCCGTCCTAGTGGGTGGTTCGAAGTTTTGAAATCACACCTTTTCGCTTCTAGATTTTAAACTACTAATTTTCTTGAAAATATCTTCAAACAAATGTTTTAGATGCCAGCAATACCTTCACCTTGAATTTGGTTTCGTTCAATTTGGGTCAACAAGAAAACTGCAAAAAAATAGTCGTTTTTTGTAAACGTGATATTTACGACGCCAAATTTTTTTTGATATTTGTCATCATTTTAAAATGAAGCTCTTTTAGCATCAAATCAAACTTAATCAAAAAAAAATTATTTCGTTCATCGTTCACAAGATATAGCAATTTGTTTATAAAAAACTGCCTTTTTCACGACGAAACGTGCTAGTTGTCGGCAATATTTTTCGATTTCTTTTTGTTTAAGTATTATAGCTGAAGACTCATCTTTAACTTTCCTGAAATTTTTCAGACTAGAAAATGCGAGAAAGACAACTTTTTTCGACATTGAAAATAAGGTACATTTTTTTTATAAACAAAATGCCTCAGACGGTTTATTTTGATATTCAGAAATTTCATTTTCTCGCGAGTGGAAACCAGACCGGCCTTCGGACGAGTAGGGGGGCCCTGCCTTCGACCGCTTGACTTTATTTTCATCCGATCTCTTAGGTCACTAAAGGCGTAACGAATTTTTCTGGAATATCACCAAAATCGTTACGAAAATTGAGGGAATATTTGGTTGCAATGCAGTCAATTTTCGATGTAAATGTCACGGAATGAATGAAACTGTTTTTTATTTAGGCTATGGTCGGAGTGTAGCGATAATATAAGATATTGAAGTGTGCGGATGATGATTTTCATTTGTTTTTCAAATATTCATATTGAAGAGTGTGAAGTAATTTCTTCTTCATTATGTTATGTTATGCTATATTCTTTTATTCTAGGCCATTGAAAAGATTTTTTTTCTTATATAAGTTTATTTTCATAGCAGTATTCGAAAATCTGTGAATTTATTTTTGGAATTTTTATTTTATTTTTCATTTCGACTTTGATCAAACCAAAGGGGGGCTATACGATTTTAAAGTGAGTTATGGATGAAAGACAGAGAGTAACTTTGCTCTGCTAATACCAAGACGGGAATACCAGGAGGTATACGCTTGCAAATGGTCAGTGTAACATATCCGATGCGTAATGAAGTTTGCAACTATTACAAATTTCAATCACGATTCATTTTGTGACTGAAAAAATTGGAAAATTGGATTCATAATGAAAACTAAGAATCTGTTGAAATTGTGCTTAAACTTATCGGATAGGAACTGATATTCCTACTAAACGTAAAATTACGGAACGTAGCGCACATCATCTGAAAAACAGTCGTGTTAATCTCAATATCGAATTGATTCGGACAAGAATTAGTAATTAAATCGATTTTTCCATCGAGCAAACGAACAGTTCAATAGGGAAAGAGATCGAAAGGTATAGAACCGGCGATAGCGCCTCTCGTCTCGACGATTTTACTATCCGAAATGCTTTCCTCTTTTCGGCATGCGGGATATCGAGTATCGACGAGAATGTTGACTGATTCGAACGGTCGCGTTTCGTTGAAAGTCGGAAATGCGTGCAAAGAATGCCTAAGTTAAATGCACCGAATTGATTATTTTTACGTATCTCATCGATTTTCTTGAAAACGGTAGGCCATAACTCAAAACGATGAAAGAAGCAATTGTTCATGAAATTACGGCGAAACGTTTGGGGAAAAATCTAAAGCGGTGCAATTATTATCAGTCCAGTTATGACTCATCGAAAAAACGGTACTGCCAGAAGGTTTCAAAAATTTTTTTCTCAGAAACGGTTCATTTTACAATAGGTAAGAATGGTAAGTGAAGCGAATGTAGCCCTATTTAATAGGAATTGAATGGTGAAAAACTTCAGAGCGTTGGTGGTTTTAGAAATTGAGTTATATTAGAAAATGTTAAAAAATCTTTGGCATTTTTATGTTTCGGTATGATTTTGCTCCAAAAGGGCTATATTTGGCACTTTCATCCACAAAGGCAATCATAGTGAAAGAAAATATGAATTTTTTAGTGAAAACTTGGGAGGGTTGACTGTTGAGGGGGCCATGTTATAGGTGAAATATTCGGCGAAATCGTAAATTTTTGGGATTTTGAATTTTTTTCTCAAAATATATGACCACCACGTTTTATATGTTCCTACAAAATACACTGCAATTAAGATTCTCTTGAAAAAAAAAGTTTCGTGCCGCTATCTGCAATAGCTTTCGAGTTATCCAGATTAACAAAAAAAATTCGATTTTTTTTTATTTTTTTGATCAAATCTCAAAATTCTCGCCAAGTCGCCCTTAGTTTACTCATTCTACCTGAAGAATACATTTTTAGGTACATTTTTGACTAATCTCAAACCCGTAGCTCTGAAAATAAGGTCGCAAAAAATTCCTGAAATTTTCAAATTCTCGACTATATCTCGAGAAATAATTTTCCGATTGCGATGGAATAAGGAATCAGACCTCGAGACCGTTACTGTCCATCTTTTCCTAAAATTTCGTCGTTTTAGGTAGCGCCGTTTAGCCTGTAGCGTGAACAGAAAATTTTGCCGCACACACATACATACACACACACACACACACACACACATACATACATACATACATACTACCTCGACCGCTGAAGGACGGCAAGGTATAACGCTTTATGCCCACTCACTTCGTGAGTCGGGCAAGCGTATACAAAAAGGATTGTAATAAAGAATTTGACACTCCAAGAAATCTTGTACGACTCTTTGAACGCGAGTTGCATTTTTTTTTAAAAAACATCACAGTGGCTGTACAAACTACGATTTCAGAATTAATTCAAGTTCATACTTGTCCTAATGAATTATATTTTATTATTTCAAAAGCAAAAGTGACAATATGGCTGTTTTTGATACAAATAAATAGGTGCATACTCATCTTCAATCCGAATGGAGGAGATTTCATCCTGTCTCGTCGATATAGTCGGCACTTTGCTTTGAAACTCGAGGGGGTTGTTGTTTGTAATTTTGGATTAAGTTTTCCAAAACAATCGCTCGAAGATTATGAAGGCCGTCACGACTACGATGCGCGCCGAACTGCTATTCCCTCCAAGACCCCATCGACCACAAGACGAGAATGCGACGGCCTGTCAAAATTTTCATCTTTTTTTTCTCAAAAACACATGGTTTATTTCATATTCCTCTGAAGCAACATAAAATATAATTCATTGGGAAGAGTATGAAGTTGAATTAATTCCTAAATGGTTGTTTATAAAGCCACTGTGATGTTTTTAAGAAAAAAAAATGCAACTCGCATTCAAAAAGTAGTAGAAGATTTTTAGGAACTTCAAGCCCTTTATTTCAATGCTTATTTTCATTCGCGAGGAAATGGAATTTCTGAAGATCAAAATGAACCGTCTAAGGCTATTTGTTTATGGAAAAAAATGTACCTTATTTTCAATGTTGAAAAAAAGTCTTTTTCGCATTTCCTAGTCTGAAAATTTTCAGCATAATAAAATATGGGTCTTCAGCTATAATAATTAATCAAAAAAAACTGAAAAACATTGCCGACAACTAGCACGTTTTGTCCTGAAAAAGGCAGTTTTTATAAACAAATTGTTATATGTTCATTCGGATTGATTTCATGCTATAAAAGCTTCATTTTAAAATGATGACAGATATCAAAAAAAATTTGGCGTCGTAAATATCACGTTTGCAAAAAACGCCTATTTTGAGAAGTATTTTGCAGTTTTCTTGTTAACCGTCAACCCAAATGGAACGAAACCGAATTCAGATTGAAGGTATTTCTGTTATCTAAAACTTTTGCTTGAAGACATTTCCAAGAAAATCCATAGTTCAAAAACTAGAAGCGAGAACGTGTGATATCGAAACTTTGAACCCAGGACGCTCGATAGCAGTCCTTATGGAAACTTCATATTGTACTCACAACCCTGAACAATTTCCACTGGGTCACTACCTGTAATTAATTTTTTCCATGAAATTTCTCCATTGACTGGACTATGTCTAATATGAGAAATTAGTTGAGCAGTTTGAAAGTAGAAAAAATTTTTTGTGTTCTGAAGAACATAACACATTTTCAAATTACTAAGAGGTTTTGAACGTTTTAAGAAAAATTGTGAGAGACGTCATATTCGACAATTTGACATTCGTTAAAATTTTTTGAGATCGAAGGACGATTGTTTAATATTGTGACAACAAAGATCGTTCATCGTTAGCGTACGAATGTTGATTTCATAAAATATGGAAATACAGATAGAATGCTCCTATTTTTCCTTAATAGCCGTGTTGCTATATTCGTCTATCATATGAAATTTTAAATTCAAGCACTCAATCGTAGATCATTCAATAAACTCGAACGCAGAATTGTTTCGGCTTTTTTGCAGTAGCTCGAAACTTCTCCCGCAAATAAGTCCTCACTCTGTGAAGAGTTACATAGAAACGCGAAATTCGAAGGAGCATTATGTTTTAATCTTTACGACGAAATCTTTTTTAAATTCTGTTTAAATTCGAGGAATTTATCCGTAAACGTAGACTTATTTATTTTTCTTTGTGGATTTGTTACATAGGAGGTAGAGCAAATACAATATTCCCCACTGCAAATGAACTGAGTTCTTCTTGTCATAAAACAAACATTTTAAGACTGTACTCGATAGTAATTAAATGTAATTTTATAATGCATGCATTGTTTTTTTTCAGCAATCGAGAACCTGTGCGACGTGGAAGGCATTTGCGCACAAGTTTGTATTCCTTCAACCGATTCTTATAAATGCGCTTGTAACGCAGGTTTTTCCTTAATGGGTGATGGCGTTTCTTGTAAACCTGATAAAAAAAATAAAAAACCCGCCAGTCGGTGAGTTACAAACAAAAAATGAAAGTCGACTCTGTTTAATCAATAATTTTGTTAGATGTGACTTGAACAATCCTTGCGAGCAAGAATGTACGGATACTGGAGTAGCAATAAAATGCTTATGTCGGGACGGCTACGAATTGGAAGCCGATAAAACTTCCTGCAAAGGTATCACAAAACAAAATCAAAATTTCAGTGTCATTATAAATTTGAATTTATAGATATCGATGAATGTGCTTTGGGTAATCACGAATGTACAAAGAATGAGGTATGCGTGAACGAAGAAGGAACATATTATTGCGAGGATCCATCTTACACTGATCCACCAATCGATTATGACAAAAAATGCTCAACAGGCTACAAATTTAATGGCGAAAAATTGCTTTGTGATGGTAATACCAGACTTTATAATTTAAAGGAGAAAGAGAATGAAGTTTTGTTCCAGATATTGATGAATGCGAAATAAAATTATTATGTTCGAGTCCTAAAATTTGTAAGAACACTATAGGGTCTTATACTTGTGAAGGTGATGTCGTCAACTGCCCGCCCGGCTTTCATTATAAAGCTTCAACTGAAAGTTGTACCGGTAGACGTTCTATTCGATAAACTTCCAACTGGGTTTAAAAACGACGTGTTTCAGATATTGATGAATGTTTAACAGGAGAGAATAACTGCAACAAAGAATCGCAAATTTGTATTAATACCAAAGGAAATTTTACATGTGCCGAGAAAGTATCTACTAAAACTTGCCCACCGGGTTTCAAAAAAAATCCTTTTACCCAACTGTGCGATGGTAGGGATTCACAAAAAACTCTCATAGATAAATGTAATTTTTTTGTTAGATATCGACGAATGCTCCGAAGATGTACCTTTATGCGCTCCTACTGAAGAATGTATCAACGAGAAAGGTAGTTACACTTGCGTTGCCAAGAAACCACCGAAACGTCCACCGCCTTACACCATTCCTACGCTAGAACCAAAGCCAGTATCTATAAATAATACCACACCTGGCACAATACCCGAATTACGAACTACCACCCGGAGACCACCTTACACGCCACCTACAAGACCAGGAGTCATCAGTTGTACCGCTGGTTTCACTTTAGCACCGGATCGTAGGACTTGTTTAGGTACATATATCAACAAATCGACTCAACCACCTTTCCAAATTGTTAATAAACTTCAGATATAAATGAGTGCCAACTGGGTATCCACACCTGTGCAGAAACACAAAGATGTGATAATACATTAGGATCGTACCATTGTGTTAGAACCGCCGGTTGTGGGACGGGCTATACTTACAATTACGCCAACGAAATTTGTGAGGATGATGACGAATGTAAACTAGGAACGCATAACTGCGGTGGTTTAGGAAGCGGTTACTCCTGTCGAAATACTTTGGGGTCGTATAGATGTGATCCTGTAAGAAGACCCAAAGTAATAACAACGACTACAACTACAACAACCTCTCGTCCCTACAATCGTCCACGTACTGAGCTCACAGTCATAAGTGGTCAACGGAAAAAGTGCTTACCTGGTAACAGAATGAACAGTAAAGGCGATTGCGAAGGTGCGTTTTCATTTGGTCATATGTATTTATAAACATTCTCATCTTTTCAGTTATCGACGAATGCCGTAGCAATCCATGCGGAAGGGGAGAAAGTTGCGTGAGCCTTCCTGGTAGATATGAATGTGTTACAAGAATACAATGCAAGGCAGGTTATGATTTGAACGATGCTGGTGACGCTTGTGAAGGTAAATATTCAAAATACTTTTGAAAGCAAATAACAAACCGATTATCAGATGTGAACGAATGTGTGAGGGGAAGTCACAAATGCAACCCCACACAAATATGTAAAAATGGAGAAGGGTACTATACTTGTGAGTGCCCCGCTGGACATCATCTTAATCCTCAAACGAACCGATGTGAAGATATTGACGAGTGTAAATATTACAAGGTGAATTCGAATTAGTAAAGTACTCTTTTCTCTTAAAGTATCCTTTTTTTTAACAAGGTATGTTATCATAACGCAAACTGTATAAACACGGTGGGCTCGTACAGATGTGATTGTAAAGACGGTTTCAAAGATAATGGAGGCAGTTGTGAGGATATTAACGAATGCTCGCAAACACAATACTTGTGCGAGCATAATTGTGTTAATACTTGGGGTTCCTACCGATGTGCGTGCAATTCGGGTTTCGTCCTGAATCCGGATAATAGGTAAGATTTTCCGAGAAAAAAATGAAGTAGTGCTCAACTAAAAGTTATTACAGAACTTGTACCGATGTGGATGAGTGTGAAAAATTCAAAGACAAAAAACTATGTATCGGCACGTGCCAGAATGTTCCGGGAAGTTATAAATGCACTTGCCCAAACGGTTATAGACTGGGACTTGATGGCAGAACTTGCCAGGATAACGACGAATGTCAACGAAATGTTTGTCCGAATCAAAATGATATATGCGTTAATACTAGGGGCAGTTATAAATGTTACACCATCAACTGCCCTTCGAACTATATTAGGGATGTTCAACACAAAAGGTAATTCTTAGAATTGTTTCGAATCTTATTAATTCAATATATTTTTCCAGCCGTTGTAAGAGACCACAAACACTTTGTGATCCCAGAGATTTGGAATGCATTCTACGACCCGAACAGTATACGTACCACTTCATTGCAATCGTTTCCGAGCTACCGGTGCTGAACGGTCATATAAGCTTGTTTATGATTCACGGGCCGAGATTCCCGAAATCTAGAGCGGAATTTTATTTCAGAATCATAAATATCAATTGCCCACCAGATATTCCAAGAATTAATGAAAATTACTTCAGAATGGACGTTCAAAATTCGAACGTTATGCGGCTATATCTGACTCGTGGCATAACGGGCCCACAAGAAGCGGAGCTGGAGGTTCAAATGAAACTTTTCGATAACAATCAATTAACTATGTCCGCGGTTTCTCGTATCTTCATTATCGTTACCGAATATCCTTATTAATTGAATCTCAATTTCACCTATTAATTTATATTATTATTTCAATACGTGTTTACTTCAGCTTCTCCTGTCAACTGCTCCTAGTTAAGATTGATTAAATACTTTTAGATAAAAATAATGGCGAAAGTCAATGTCATTCCTATCACCGAAGGGTTCCGCTACGTCTGAGTCTTTATTGCTCATATATGCCACATTTCAACAACAGATTTTGATTGACAAGGAAGAGATAGTAACAAAGTACTAATTTATAGGATATTAATCGACAATTCTCACAGATGCTCTTTAAATGACGTAACGAGTCCAAATTAAAATATATTGAAACATTTTGTAAGAATGTGTGTCAACGTAAAAAAAGTAATCAAATAAGGCTATGAAGTGTAATCAACAGAGTGATAACGGTACTACAATGGTGATTGGGCATTATTTCTGTTAACAAAATCTATCAATTTTATGTCAAAGTAGAAATATATTTCATTTTCTATTGACAAAAACTAAATGTAGGAATGAAAATGAGTACCTTGAAACAGGTAGGGGTGTCGCAAACGTAGCAGTGTAGACGGGTTTCACCCATCCGCAATTTCGAAATAGCTACATACTTAATAATACATCCGGGACGAAACTTAACCAGTGGGTAGCTAGAAAGATGGCAAATGAGATTTTGTCTCTGATTCTAGTCTCTTACCTGAGGATGTTCGGTTCGTGTTTCGGTAAATTTTCAATTTCTAATTCTCATACTTAATAATGGAAATACCTTAAATTATTGAAAACTCTTCCGAAGAATGGAAAATATAGGCAACGTGTATAAAGTATGTTCGGCACATTGACTGACAAAAATTTTGTGGACATTGGTAGACTTATTTTCTACCTTCCAGTTTTGGACCCTGGGTTCTGAGGGTCACGGTTATGGAGATATGATTTTTTTCCTTTTTACCCAAAATCCCACCTTTAAACCCTGGTAACTTTTATTTCTACCATCGTAAGAGGACGAATTTTTTTTTATTGTGTTCTCTAACATATGTGTGTTCAAATAATAAAACGTTCTATTCGAGTCAACACAAGTAAGAGGACATATGAGCGTTTTTAATCTACAAAATTAGTAAAAGTTTGAACAAAACACAAGTTCTAAATTCAATTTCAGAAAAAGTAATGGCTATTAAGAACTTCATTTTCTTTTAAAATATTCTGTAGTTTATGACCTTTCTAACAGTATGCTACACTCTAGTAGTTGTCCATTAGTTCTGGTATAGATTCATGGTATTCCCTCTACCTAACAAAAAAACTGTTTTTAACAGGCACAGTGAACGCGAGCATGTAAAAACCCTGTCCGTTCCTCACACATGTAAATTAGCTCTTGTATCTTGGTCGTCATCTGTCGTTGGGCTGGACTAATCTTATTGGACCACATTACTTTCCACATCGTCTGAACGGGGCTATTTATTTGGACTTCCTAGAAATTGTATTACCAGAACTAATTTCCGACATTCCTGTGTTTCAAGAAAACGAACCGATTGTCTTCCAGCACGACGGTTGTCCGGCGCATTTTCATAGAGCTGTTCTGGAGCACCTGAACAACCCCTTATCGAATTTATGGATAGGTAGATCAGGCCCTATAACCTGGCCCGCACGGTCCCCAGATCTAACTCCCCTGGATTTTTACGTCTGGGGACGTACAAAGGAGTTGATTGTGAGAATAAATGCCACATTTTCAGTTATGAAACAAGAAATGATCACCACAATCGTTGAGGTGAGAAAAAGGTGTCGTGCTTGAAATAGAGGAGAACATTTTGAACAACATTTGTGAATTAATTAAACATCAATTCAATGAATTATTGTAAAAATAATATTGTTTTACTGATTAAATTCCCACAAACCAATTGGTTATCTACCAATACCCTTAAGTTGACCTCGACTTGATGACTTGTATTTACTAATTTTATCCACAAAGAAATAAAAGAGGTACGAGGCTTAAAGGTGGAATTTTGACCAGTCCTTTTGTTAGATTAGAAAGTACGACTTCTAGCGTTTTGAATGGATAACCTGAATTTATACCAGAACTAATGAACAACTATTAGATTATAGCATACTGTTAGAAATGTCATGAACTACAGAATATTTTAAAAGAAAATGAAGCTCTTGAAAGCCATTACTTTTTCTGAAATTGAATTTAGAACTTGTGTTTTGTTCAAACTTTTACTAATTTTGTTGGTTAAAAATGCTCATATGTCCTCTTAGTTGTGTTGACTGGAATAGAACGTATTATTATTTTAACACACATATGATAGAGAATACAATAAAAAAATTCGTGCTCTTACGATGGTAAAAAAAAAAGTTACAAGGGTTTGAAAGTGGGATTTTGGGTAAAAATGAAAAAAAAATCATATCTCCATAACCGTGACCCTCAGAATCCAGGGCTCAAGACTGGAAGGTAACAAATGAGCCTACCAGTGTCCACAAAATTTTTGTCAGTCCATATACAGGGTGTCTCGAAAGGTTACGATAAGCTTGTAATGGATCAGATAGGAAGTCACAAGGGCCATAAAAAAACCCCTTTAGCTATTTTAAGAAAATGCCGGATTTTCGACCCCGTTTAAGGCTATTTCATGAACTGTGGCCACAAAAATTGATTTTTAAAAAAAATTTAAACTGCAAAGTAAACGTTAATGATCCTAATACAAACTGAAATTAAAAAACAATACCTATTTGACCAAGATTATAACGAAAAACAAGTTTAACTTCAATAAAATATTTAGAAAATGTGATTTCCCTCAGCTTTACCCAAGTGTGGTGAAAAAAAAATTTACTATGCGACGTTGGCAAGTAACTTCAAAAAATAGCTCATGTTATCACGAGTTCATAATGGTATAACACTTTATTGCTAGACTCATAGCGAGACATAAAAAAAAACAAATCTCGAACAAAGCCCCCACAGATGCGAATTCCACAAAACCAATTTTTACGTACAATGCGTCGGTAGCAAAACAAAATAAGTCAGTACGTTAAGCTCCTTCGTTTACTGCGCACCATTGTGTATCCGTTTGTGTTAATTTCGTACTTACAACTTTGCTTCGCTTACTGGACTTGATATTCTTTGTGATTTGGACATTATTTCGTGTGATTTTGATTCCTACTACATAACGACCGGTTTTTCTCAAGGACTAAAATAGCTAATCCTAGTGTGTGTGATAGTGTAGTTACTTCATCGCCATGCCAGCTACTTCCACTCCGCAGGAATATGCTAACATGCATCTCATTTACGGCGAATGCAGGTGTAATGCCAATGCTGCAGCTAGGCTCTATCGAGAAAGGTACCCTAATGTTGCACGTCACCCGAATTACCGTGTCTTCGCCAATGTTCATCGCTTATTATCGGAGGGTCCATTTCCCCATCAGACTGTGGTTACCTCCGTTACCTTATGAAGACGTAGTGCTTCAAGCTGTCGAGGAAGATCCGAGTACTTCAGTTCCAGTAATCGAGGCCAGTATAGAAGTACCTAAAACTATAGCTCATCGCATCCTTAAAAAAAAGAGGTTACACCCGTTCCACGTACAATAGATACAAGGTCTGCTACCACGTGACTATCCCGCGAGACTTGCTTCCTGTCGAAGAATGTTAAGAATGCTCCAAGAAGACCCACAATTTTTCAACAAAATATTACGGTCTGACGAATCTACATTCAAAAAAGATGGCTACATGAATCTGCACAATCTACATGAGTGGCATGTTGAAAATCCACATTTATAAAGAGAGGATCGATCACAATATCGTTTCAAGGTGAACATGTGGGCTCGAATCCTTAACAGAAAAGTAATTGGACCGTTCGAGCTGCCAGAGGCGTTGACTGGCGAAACCTATTTAGACTCTTTGCAAAACCAATTAGTAAATGTATTAGAAGACGTTCCTCTGAAAATATGTGGTTCCAGCATGATGGGTGTCCAGCACATTATGCTCGTCCTGTGAGGGAATTCTTGGACAATGAATTCCCCGGCAAATGGATAGGACGGGCCGGTACGATTACATGGCCAGCTCGGTCACAGGATTTGAATCCACTGGATTTTTTTTACTGGGGCACCATCAAGGAAATTGTTTATGGTAAACCAGTCTCAGACATGAACGATTTGAGGACTAGGATTACCGAAGCCGCAAACATAATTAACAATAAAAGATTTGCTCGCCATATTTTTCGCTCTTTTTTAAGAAGGTGTAGAGCTTGTATTTATGTAGGAGGGAAACAATTTGAACACCTTATTTAAAATAAATGATTCTATTGTTTCAATTAATATCGAGTTTCATTGACCCACATTAAAAGTCCCAGGGCTATCTTAAGAACAAGATCCTCTCAAACTAAAAACTGGGGGCTTTGTTCGAGATTTGTTTTTTTATGTCTCAGTATGAGTCTAGCAATGAACTGTTATACCATTATGAACTCGTGATAAAGTGAGCGACCTTTTGAAGTTACTTGCCAACGTCGCATAGTACATTTCTTTCAACTACTCTCGGGTAAAGCTGAGGGAAATCACATTTTCTAAGTATTTTATTGAAGTCAAACTTGTTTTTCGTTATAATCTTGGTCAAATATGTATTTTTTTTCAATTTCAGTTTGTGTTAGGATTATTAACGTTTACTTTGCAGTTTAAATTTTTTTAAAAATCAATTTTTGTGGCCACATTTCATGAAATAGCCTTAAAGGGGCTGGAAAATCCGGTATTTTCTTAAAATAGCCATAACTTTATAGATACCTACAGGGGATTTTTTTTAATTATTTTTTTTCATAACCCTTGTGACTGCCGCTCTGATCCGTTACAAGCTTATCGCAACCTTTCGATATATTTCACATCTTTTTGCGTTTCCGTCAATAACTCGAAATTATTTTTCTACCAAAACGAAATTGAAATGAAATAAATTTAATAATGGCGAAAAAAATTATAAGTAAATTATTAGGAATAAATAGAATAGGAAAATGAAGAAATGCGGCCGTACAAGCTTTCACTTTTATAATATTTTTCTCCTCTAATCACCACATTGAAAATCAATACGTTATATATTTTTTATAGTCCATAATAAATTTTGTTGAAAAATTGCCTGTTGCTCTCTTCTTGTCCTGTGAAAGTACTTTCAGACCTTTCTTAACTGCGCACCCGTTGAGTCAGTTCATTTTTGATGGCTGTTATCTTTACAACTGAAAGTTTCTCATGGAGAATACTATGACCCAGAACACATATCGAAATCGAAAGTGTCTGAAGAATAGCTCCAGGGGTACAACATACGAGGTCTTGTTATTATGTAACACCAATACGGACCGAGACGGAATAATTGTTAACAGATACTGTTGTTTCAGAATTTATCCATATTAATAGCCGAATTCCAATAGCGAAATATTCTCTCGTAATCGGAATATTAGAAAAGCGTTCAATCGGACTTCCGTTTTTAGAGAACATGTATACGTATTAATATTAGCATAAATCAAGCAGTTTCGTAAGTTTCCACAGGATTGTTTCCTTTGAGGTGGGGTTGATATTGAATGGAACATTATGATTTCAACTCCGTCAGTTGTCGTGTGTGTAAGTTTGAATTGAGTTGTTTGCAAGATGTCCACGAAAACTTTGATCCTTTTTGCTTTAGCTTGCTTAAGTATCGTTTGGTCGACCCCGATCAAAATAGTAAGTGTTTAGTCGGGAGCAAAATTTTATCACATGTAAAGAAATCGTGAATGTGAATTTTTTTCAAGGACGCTGGTTACAGTTTGAATGGATATCAAACCTTAGCTGGTCCAGCGCTTCGTCAATCGGAAAAGGAACAAAAACAAGATTTTAGTAAAATTCCAGGTAATCCTGGTGCAGATTATCCAATCTTTCATGAAGTTCCACACACCAGTTTCTCTTGCAAAAACGTGCCAGCATTACCTGGTATTTATGCTAACGTTGAAACTGGTTGTCAAGTAAGTTTAAATTTTATATTCATTAAATTGTCACCCAATATAACCCCGAATTTCATATTAGGCTTACCACGTTTGCCACGATGGTCGTGAAGGTGAACAAGGTGCCACCTTTTTATGTACCAACGGAACTATCTTCAACCAAGCAGAATTCAACTGTGATTGGTGGTATAACGTAAAATGTGAAGAGGCGCCGTCTCTATACAGGTGAAAAAAATCAATATTTGTGGAATACGTTATAATCATTTTTATCTTAGATTGAATGCTGATCCCCTCACTAATCCTTACGTGCCAAAACCTAAACCGGAGGATGAACTGGAAAAACAAGCAGCAAAAAACTATTATTGAAAGCCATTTGAAATTTGTCTGCCTTTATATTTATTCATTCGAATATTCTTATATATGTTTATTTGTTAATAAAAAATGAATTTATGAAAGGTCGTTTTATTTATTGTAAAGTCAAAAAATATTCATTTTTTCAGCATTTTCTGTGAACTCAAAGCAATTACAGTTGGAGTTTAATCTATCGGAATGGTTTACGAAGATACAATCATCAGTTCGCTCGTAAATTTTTTAAAACAAAACAGAATAATTTTGTGTTCTGCTGCGAAGTGCAAAAAATACGGTATTGGTGGAACGGTATTGAAATGGCTTAACTGTTTTTTAAATGATAGATTTCAAAAGACAAAAATTGCCGATAAGTGTTCCGAAGAGCTCGAAGTTGACTGTGGGGTGCCCCATGGGAGCGTTCTCGGCCCCCTTCTTTTTGTTCTCTACATGAATGACTTAAACAGGTATTTAGAACATTCCTTTCTTAATTTATTCGCGGATGTTACCTTAATATCAGTATCTGGAGCTAATTTCGGTAAAGTTGTGGATGCGGTCAATAGAACTTAAAGTTATGTATCAGTGAATGATGTTTAATAAACTAAAATTAAATAGGAACAAAACAAAATGTATGATAATTGGGACTAAAATTTCTTGTATCAAATTTGAGAGGGGAAATCATACAGTTAAAATTGATGAGGTCGTACTCAGTTTTGTTTCAGAGATTAAGTACTTAGGTATTGATTCTCAGTTGAATCTTACTAAGCATGTTGATTTTTTGTGTAGGAAATTAGGTAAAAAAGTTAGTTATTTTCGAAGAATCTGTAGTCGGCTGTCACCTTGGTGCAAAAGGCTAGTGTATAACACAATTATCTTTCCATGTTTTAACTATTGTTCCTCGATTTTGAGTCTGTGTAATAGAGCTGACCTACAGAGACTTCAGGTTCTGCTGAAAAAAGCTATGAGAATATTGTTGTCTTGTGATGGGTATACCTCAGTGAAATTTATACTTGAAAAGTTGGGATTCTCGAGTGTTCGGCAGCTTGTTACTCAAGCAAATCTAGTTCTCATTTATAAAACCATAAATAAAAACACTCTGGATTGTCTGCAAAAATTTACTGAAGATTTATAATTCTTTACCTGTGATTGTTAAAACCTCATGCAATGTTACAACTTTTAAGACTAGGCTCAGTCAAATATATTTTGGAATTGTATAATCTTTTCTTCTCATGAATCTATTTTAATTTTCTTTTGTTTAGTTATTTATTAGCTGTTGCTAAATATACTTTATTATTATTATTATTATTACTAATTTGACCCAATCGAAACATTTAACTTTAAAAGAAATGAAAAGAAGTTTACTGTTTCAACATGTCAAGCGAAGAAAGTTGGATAAATCAAGCGAGATAAGAAATTAGTTCAAATAATTTTGAACTCTTCAATGCTCAAAAAACATTTTAATACATATATTTAATTTGAATTGAAATCCTTCGGTATTTTCTGTTCAGGTTTGGTAAAAAGAGTTCAAAAACCCGGTATAAAGTAGAGGATAAGAATCTGAACAATCATAGATATCGTATAAATTTATTTTTCCAGGAACTTCAAATGTCAACAAGGAGATATAACCTCAATTGGCGGATATGTCACTGCAAGCGTTGCAGCTTTTTCGAATTAATAAATGAAATGTCTCGAAAACGAGGTGACATATCGGTAAGACAGGATAAATTGCCTCTTCGCTTATCCTTTAGGTAATAATTTATACCATTCATTGCAGCGTGAAGAAATCGCTCGACAATTTCTTCTCCCGGAGCGTCAATCGAAAATCGACACCCTCTTACGCCAAGATGGCCAGGCGTATTGCATATGTAGGTCGTCGGACAGTTCACGTTTTATGATAGCATGTGATGCATGTGAAGAATGGTATCATGGCGATTGTATTGGTATATCAGAAAAGGAAGCCAAACTAATAAAACAATATTTTTGTGTGAGGTGTATCGATGAAGATTCCACATTGAAAACACGATGGAAAAGTAAAAAGGATGACTCAGCCACTGCTGCAACCAATACCGAAGAAAGGAGATCCAAAAAACGAAGAGAAAGGAACGAAAATAAATCTGATAAAAAATTGAAACGTTGTGGTGACTGCATGGGTTGCTACCTAACTGAAGATTGTGGAAGGTGTGACGTTTGTACTAAGCGTCATGGCTCAAGCAAGCAGAAGGAAAGGTGTAAACAAAGAATATGTATTAATTATGGAGGGTATGTATTTTTGACAAATGTAGAATTTAGTTTTTGTCAATTACCTATTTTCAACTTTCAAGAGCATTCAAATAAAAATTTTTTTTGTAAAGTGGTTTTTCTGTTGTTAGAGTTATTTTGAAAGACACGCATGCATGTTTGGAAGTGGTATCAATAACAACTTTAATTTCATATAATCACTGATTGACATGGGGAAATAGGTTATTATTCAAACCCCAAACATTTATCATAGATATTGCAGCAATTGAAAATCATGAATATGGATTCAACATTTCTGTGATTAGTTGAAATTGTACCATAGAACTGTTGCTGTTTTCAATATTCAAAATGATATACAAATTCATCTATTCTTTCTTACAGTAACTATCAAAACAACACAATGTATCCATCAAAATCAAGTCGTTTATGAAACTTCATTTATTTCAAAAAACCAACGGATGATGCAAGTAAGAAAACTTGTGAGAAAAACCTATTAGATTGTTCAGTTGACGATATTCAATATAAAAATAATTTTGACGAAGCTTAATGTTGAAACCTCCACCAGACACTAAAACTCATAGTGAGAACAAAAATCTAGATCAATCTGAATTTAGGCGAGATAAATGAATATTATTTCGGCAAAAATTAATTGAAATTAATGTTATATTTCTTATATTATAGTGGCAGGCGCAAACGACGGGATTCCAGTTCAGACCGAGAAACGCTGACAAATGCTCACCTGATGACCGATTATCCAAGGCAATGTTATGAACCGATGTGTCAGAACAGCGCCCGGTATGGTTCAAAATACTGCTCTGACAACTGTGGTATGAAGCTGGCGACAAATCGAATATTGCAAGTGTTGCCGCAACGAATACAAGAATGGGCGCTAACTCCCTGTATAGCAGAAGAGAAAAACATTAAAGGTATGCAATTCTATAAAATTTCAAGCAGGTATTTATATTGTATTTTAGCTCTAGATCAGGTTCGGAAGCAGAAAATTGAAGTTAGTCAGATATTACAAGAGTTGGATAAACGACATAGAGAATTGGATGCAATAGTTGAAAAGGCGAAAAATGCTACTATTGATGAGAATTTTGAAAGTGAACTAGAAGAAGAATCTGAAATGTCGATGTATTGTTTAACATGCGGTCATGAAATTCATTCACGAACAGCAATAAAGCATATGGAAAAGTGTTTCAACAAGTATGAATCGCAGGCTTCTTTTGGATCTATATTCAAGACAAGAATTGAAGGTACATACTTGACATTGTATGTATTTAGATAAAATAATTTTCTTAATACATAGGTAATAATATGTTCTGCGACTATTACAACAGTATCAACCATACTTATTGCAAGAGATTAAGAGTGTTGTGTCCTGAGCACTGTAAGGATCCAAAAATTGGGGATGATGAAGTTTGTGGGTGTCCCCTTGTTACGAATGTATTCAATCCAACAGGTGATTTTTGCAGAGCGCCAAAGAAGTCTTGTGTAAAACATTATGTATGGGAGAAATTACGTAGGGCAGAGGTATGAAATTTTCGTGTTTTAATTTATAAGAAATGCTCAACCTGAATTTTTGAAGATTGATTTAGAGAGAGTAAGACAATGGTTGAAAATGGACGAGTTGCTGGAGAAAGAACGTACTATTCGAAGTACTATGGCTAATAGAGCAGGGGTTCTAGCATTGATGTTACATTCAACTTATAATCATGAAGTTATTGAGCAACTTGCTAAAGCCAATCGACAGTCAAACAAGGATGGTGAAATTGAAAAAATGGGACAAAAAGAGCTTCGTTGATTATTTGTATTTTTAAATTGATGTTCTATCAAACTTTTTTACAGAACTAATCTCAATATTTCAAATAAAATAAATACAATATTTCCAGCACCCAATTTGTTTACTTGTGGTGTAAATTCCCTACTAGTTTCCTTCCTATCCTCATTGCTGTTCGTTACATAAAAAGAATTGTACTCTGTCTCTTGGATTTCTTCAAATTTATTGTTATTTAATGATTCAACAAAAAGTTGATATTTGCTTTGTTCATAACCACCACTACCGTATATCCCTATTATGATGGGTCTTTTAAAGCTGAAAAGTTTTTTTGAGCTAATTATTAACTCTTTAAATCTTTACCTTTCAGGTACATTTATTATGTCCTCTCCACAACTTGCTGAATTTAATGCATACAGTTCTGGATCATAAGTAGGTACTTGGGGATGTTCAGCTATGAAGATATCAGCGTCTCCTTCCCTTTGGCAGAGAAGTTTGATTGAAAATTTGAAAGCATCTTAATTTAGAGTTGAAACACAATTCTCATATGCAAGCAAAATTCATTATTTATTCATACTTACAGTGAATTCAATGTTAACTTTATGCTACCCTCATCTTGGATAGTGAAATAAACAAATTCTTCTCTAGAAACATTTCCGTTTTTGTAATACAACAAGTTAAAAGGACGTATAGTTCCATTAGCTGTGAAATCATCCTGTACAGGTAAAGAAGTGTATAAAAATATACATGTATATAAAAGCATATATACCCAACACATGTAAGAAGTATATAAAAACAGTCCGAACTGAAAAATATGCGACATCACCTCAGGTACATGGGATTAAATAACTATTTTAATTCACTAATTTATGCAGCTTATCACAGTTTTGTTTAATTTCATCTATTTGAAACGAAAGGGATCACAGAATATATTGGTGAAAGAGATGAGTTCCACAGAATACATATTATACAGAAGGTAAACGCTCTATTTTGGGAACAGCTCGCGCAAACCGGCACGCAGGGAAGCGGCCATGTCTTGGGTGGAGACATCCGATTGGACGAAGAATTAGCGCCAGTTTCAAAATTGAATAATGGAAGCCAAGCCAATCTCGCTATCGTTAATCATTAGACTACCAATGATACACGTTCTATATTATAAGTTATGGCAACATTGAGATATATAAGGCGTCCAAAATTGAATGTTTTTGCTCAACAGAAATATTGCTTCTCCACGAATCACCCCACTAACTAAAAGGGCTCATTTACGTCGCGACAGTCGCACTGAAACCACACCGCGAGATAAGATAATATAGAATGAACGAGTCATGACTTCTTGTTTTTCTTTAAAGCGAAGCTTTTCTTTCTTGTCCTATTTTTGGAGAGAATGGAGAAAAGTGATTTTTCTCGTCGTTATGTCGACAAAACATAAGAAAATTGCACTTTGGACGTTCTTTAGCGAAATTGACCGGAAACTGCGATACGTAACTTTTGTCATTTATATTCATTCATACGAATGACAATATTTTTGGCATGCGACTCCGACTCCGCAGAGGTGAATATGAGACCTCCGATTCTGGCTCCGACCGCGTCCCCAATAATATCACTTGGATGTAAACATTGACTTTACGTACCACCAATGTTATTTATTTATTCGTATGCCAATTTTAACTAATTATTTCAAAAATAAAATTCATAAAATCTTAATCTTGAGTATCCAACCAATCACTTCTTTATCCGCGGTGTATTTTTATAAATCCTCCAGCTATCTTTGAATTGGGACATTCTTCCACTATATGTTCAACTGTTTCTTGAGGAAAACCACATTGGCATTTAGGATCAACCGAATTATCCCATTTGTTTAGCATATAATGGGCCTTTCCCATGATTTTTTTTTATTGCATAATTAAATGAAGTAAGTCAAAATTAACAGATTCCCAAAAAATTTTTTTCTAAATCCTATTAGTTTTTTATAAAATAAATAAAATCGATTTGAAAGGCGGGAAATCTGAATTTTAAATTTTATGTACAACCGGCAACATGGGAATGAGATTCAAACCATCTACTATTCCGTTGCTTAGGAACAATGACATAGATACTTAGAAGTTTTAAAATTCTATGCGTAGATAACCTTAAAACCTAAGTTACATTGAGTCTTAAGCAATGTTGCCAGCTTCAGTCAAATTTGATTGGATACTTTCATGTGACGTGACATGCAACTGACCAATGAAAAAATTCGATTTTAAAACTTTAGATTAAGATTTCTCAATAACTATATCACCAATATTAATGATTAGGACATTTTTGTGCGTTGAAAAAAATCTATTTTTGTATACAACCGTCAAATTTTAAATCCCCACCGCATGGAAAAGGCCCATTACCTACATCTCCCATGTCCAGTCCTCAAACGGTTGAGAGTTGACCATATTCTTCTAGGAAGATGAAATCCAGGTACTTTTTTCGTGGGATCTGTCACAATGTTGTTGTTAAATAATTTATTTCCGGTATTAAACCAGCGCTGTGTCCATTTTTCGTTCAATTTGAAAACTTCATGAAGATATTCTTCCATCCCAAAAGGGTTTTCTAGACTTAAGTCTAAGGGTTGGTGGTTGTCGTAGAATATTAGTGATGGAGAATATTTCTAGATGTAATGAAAATTTATCAAACAGTTTTTTCGTCAAGTTCTGTCTTCTAAGGTCCGAGGGGGGAATATTTGATAAAACTGGTAGCCAAATAAGTGGGGTAGACATTATTGTGCCCGATATTATTCTCATCGCCTCATTTAACTGAATGTCTACTTTCGATACATGATAACTATTTTTCCAAACTGGAGCACAATATTCCGCTGTAGGATAAACTAAACCCGTAGCTGATGTTCGAAGAATATTAGCATTTGCACCCCAAGTAGTGCCCGCCAGTTTCTGTAGAATATTACAACGACTCTTTAATTTCTGCTTAAGTTTATCCAGATGATATTTATACGTCAAAGATGTATCCAAAGTGACTCCAAGATATGTAGGTTGGAAGTTATGATGTACTTCACGTCCTTTGAAAAGTACTTTTAATTTTATAGATTTTCGGTGGTTATCTAAATGGAAACAAGATACTTCCGTTTTTGATGGATTGAATTTTAAACGCCAGTTTTCAAAGTAACTATTTAAAATAGCTAAGTCATCTGTTAAAATTCGTTCAATTTCTTGAAAATCTTTATGCTGAACAGAAAGTGCAAAATCATCAGCGTATATAAATTTTGTTGATGTTGTATTAGGTAAATCACTGATATAGAGATTAAATAGTAACGGTGATAAGACAGAACCTTGTGGTAGACTGTGATTTAAAATTTTGGATTTGCTACCTTTTTCTCCTAGAAACACTTCAAGATATCTATTCGATAGCATACAGTCGATCAGATTTATGATGTAATCATTTTTTATAATCTTATATAATTTGTAAATCAAGCCCTGTTTCCATACAGTATTGTATGCAGATAGATCTACGAAAGCAATTCCAGTTTTGAGGCGGTTTTGAAAACCAGCTTCAATATTTGTTGTTATGGTTAGGACTTGATCACAACAGTTTCTGTTTGGGCTGAACCCCATTTGTTCGAGTGGAAGTTGATTATCAATGACATGTTGTATTCTGTTATGAATGAGTCGTTCCAAAATTTTGTAACAAACACTAAGTAGAGAAATTGGTCTATAGCTGGCAGGATTTTCCGCTGGTTTCCCAGGTTTTAATATTGCGATGATTTTGTCTTTTTTGCACTCTTTAGGAATTTTGCATGATATTAAGATGTTACTGAAAAAATTAAGTAACCACTTTAAAGAGGAAGTCTCCAAATGGTGTATATATTCGGGATATATTTCATCAAAACCTGCAGCTTTACTTTTCTTCAACTTTCTCATTGCCATTTTTAATTCCTCTAAATAAAACGGAAGAATTTTTTTTCTAGATGAGTTTTTCTTTTCTTTCTTTATAAGATTTTTTACCACCAATGTAATGATTGAGTAAAAAAGAGTGATTTTTTAGTGATACTATTGGCCAAATTCAAATGTTCATTCTCTCGGCATAATGTGCTTGGTTCTAATTTTTCCGTATTCTGTAAACACCACTAATGTAGATTCATCTGAAGAGAGATAAAATAACGGAATCGAGTTTGAATGTTGGGTTATCAACGCAGAAGGTTGCTGGGCCGAAACCCAATATCCTATAGAAAAAAAACTACATTATTTTTCTACCTCATCAAAATTCATACCAATTTATCGACATATCGGTTGTTTTCCTATTTCAACTGAATTAAACATGCAAATGGAAAGAAACATTTGAATCTGTAAACCAATATTTTTGTCCGAAATATGCGGAAACTATTTCACTCAAATTAAGGTTGAATAAATTCTCAGGAAGGTGAGAAGCCTGGCCAGAGGCACTTTGAAGGTAATTCAACGTAATGATCCATTTTTCTGACATTTCTTTTCTAGATAGAAAATGTGACTTTTTCAATTGAAAATTCGACGAAAAATGTCAACATGTTGCGTCAGTTTTCGAAGAAGAGATTTCTTACTCAGTTTAAACAAAGAATTCAAATTTTACAGAAAAGCATTACCATAAAAATGGCAGAGTAATAAGAAAAGGATTTCTTTCGAAGCAATTGGTGCAATGGTTTTCCATATCCAAAAATTACTAACGTTCATTCATATTCCTTTTCGCTATAACGAATACTTTTAATCCTGTATTAGTTTGTTTCATTGAAAATGCAAGTCCTTCCCTGTTTCAATAATTACATAAAAGATAATTGGTTGAATGTTTCTGTCTTCGCTCAGGTTGTTCGTGAGATTTGCGGCCAAACCGGAGTTAATTGCGGTTTGGCATCAATCAAAGTGAGGTCATTAAATTGATCACCTGGGGGAAGGGACTTAGGTACCCTTCTATCAAAAGGAAGTTGCCAGTGTCAGACAGTATAGCTGTTACATATATATGAACCTTTATTATTGAGTGTGAGAGACTAAGGTGCAGTAGGTATCAATTTTCGTTATCGAAAACGTCTTCTGACGAAACGTGCATTCTGCACTGACCCGAAATGATCTTTGCATATCAGTGAGTTTTTATTTTCGGAAACACAGAATCTAATTTATTAGAAGAAATGTTAGTGAAACATTATTTCATCGAAACACTTCTGCTTATCAGCGCCATCGGTGCGAAATCGAGAGCTTACGCGTATAAAAAATGTAAGAGGTGAGTATATCATTGAAATTATTTAAATAATATTGTTTTCAATGATATCTCCAATGAATTTGTTGTAGCCAGGTGTATTGCGGTGGAAATCTTCTGCATACAGTGCAAATGGCGAAAATTTTTCCGGATTCTAAGACTTTCGTCGATATGAAAATGAAATACCCGCCTGAGGAAACATTAGCGAATTTTAGCGAGTTCATGATTGCCAAAGATGACAAACCATCTTTAGACGATTTGTCTGAGTTTTTGAAACATAATTTCGAACCGGTGGGCTTCGAGCTTGAAAAATGGTCTCCCACAGATTGGAAGGAAAGACCGAAATTCGTCGAGAATATAAAAGACTCAGAACTGAGAACGTTCGCATTAAATTTAAACAAGATTTGGAAAACGCTTGGCAGGAAAGTAAAAGAAACTGTGAGACAAAATCAAGATTTGTATAGCATAATTTGGGTTCCAAATCCCTTAATCGTGCCCGGTGGCAGATTTCGCGAGTACTATTACTGGGATTCCTATTGGATAATAATTGGATTGCTTTTGTCGGAAATGAAAACGACAGCTAGGGGCATGTTGGAAAATTTCTTATACCTTGTTGAAACCTTCGGCCACATTCCTAATGGTGGTCGGGTATATTATCTTGAGAGATCGCAGCCTCCTTTATTGATACCAATGACGAAATTATATTTGGATAGCACCGGCGATGAAGCATTTATAAAAGCGAATATTGAAATAATGGAAAAAGAATTTGATTTCTGGCTCAAACAACATTCTATGGTCATCACTAAAGCGGGCAAAAATTATACTTTATTCCGTTATGTCGAGAACTCTCAAGGTCCTAGACCAGAATCGTATTCAGAAGATTTCAACACGGTATCAAAACTTCCGAGTATTAAGAAAGAAATTCTTTACTCTGAATTGAAGGCTGCTGCAGAGTCTGGTTGGGACTTTTCTAGTAGATGGTTTATCGACGAAAATCGTACCGATGGCGGTGAGTCGAATATAAAAATTGCGAATTGTGTTCCGCATTCCATTAACAGCATCAATCACACACCTTCATCAATAAATTCGTCAAGGATGACTCCTTTGGCGAAGAGAATGGTTATATAAAAAATTGTTTTTTTTTTGTTTCAGGCGATTTGATGAATTTAAAAACAACGGCCATACTGCCTGTGGATTTGAATGCTATTCTCTACTGGAATGCTCATATATTAGCTCATTACAATGAAATGTTCGGTTATGAGTTGAAAGCTTCATTCTACCATAAAATTGCCAATGAAACGAAAGAAGCGATTAGTGCCATACTATGGAACCAAACAAACGGTGTTTGGTTTGACTACGACATGAAAAATGAAATCCAAAGGCCTTACTTCTATCCCTCAAATTTAGCACCGCTCTGGACAGAATGCTTCGACCTTAAAGATATACATCAAATCACTGAAATGGTAATAAAGTACTTGGAGGATCAAAGTATCATGAAGTATCCTGGAGGAATTCCATCTAGTTTAAAACTTACTGGAGAGCAATGGGATTTTCCAAATGTTTGGCCTCCTTTGGTTTATATAACTGTTGTGGCCTTAGATAATACCAAAGACAAGTTTGCTCAAAGACTAGCTTTCCAGATTGCTGAAAGATGGGTGAATTCGAATTTGTTGCTTTTCAAAAATAATTCGATTATGTTTGAGAAGGTAAAAGAATATGTATTAATAAACTCTACATTTTACATTACACTATTACAGTACGACGCGAGATTCTTTGGTACATCTGGAAGTGGTGGGGAATACGTGGTGCAAGAAGGTTTCGGTTGGACGAACGGTGTCATTTTATATCTTCTGAATAAATATTCGGACGTTTTATCTGCCACTACCTCTTTTGATCTCGAATCGAATAGTTCAGATGAAATTTCATTGACGACACCATCCATTTTGCTTTTAAGTTGTTGGATTGTGCAGTATTTTGGTTGAGGTGATTGAATAGTTATTTTTTGTATTTTTATTTAGATGAACAAAGACTGTTTAAAAGCATTTTATAATGTTGATGGTGTAACTTCCTTACAATTTACTGTCCTAAATTAAAAAATATTTCAACCATGTTTAAAGTTTAGTTATAAACTGAACTCGAAGTATATTTTTTTGAATATAATAGTTTGATTTCTTAAAATTAATTATTTCTCAATCATCATTCGATTCCGCATTGATTTTATTCAGATGTGCAACATATCCAATCGCCTGAGTGATTTCAAACAGAAAAGGGCTACCCCGAATAAAATTTTATATACATTCGTATTGTTGATGTCCATACAGAATTTCATGTCATCGTTGCCTACATTATAAATATTTAACGAAAAAACAACGGTTAATGATTTAGCAAGGCAATCCGCACAAATAATAAAAAGATATTTTGTGCGGCTTTAGCCTCACTACTAGAACATTCACCATATTTTTTCTGAAAGTTGAGGAAGAATGAATGATAATTTGTTTTGACAGCGGATTAAATATCCACAATGAAGGGTTTATTAATTAAATCGAATCAGATTATGAATTCCGCACGATTATAAAGAAAGCTGGACCAGCTGAACGCCAAGGGATAGAAAGTGAAACTTATTTTATGCAAACTGTAGGTTTGATAACCGGGTTGGAACTGTTTTAGAAGCTATTTATATCTGGGAAAGGAGTAAGAACTGAGAGAATGCAACTATGTTAGTCTCTTGTCCACATACACGTCGCCAGATTCTAAAATGTCTGTAGTGTAAAAGTTGTTTTAGACAATGAAGCTTTCGTTGTGTTAACGCAGCTTTAACCAAGCTTAATCCTAGAACCATAGAGTTTTCAATAGGTAGAAAAAGACGAAGTAAGAAAAAGTTGTAAGACTGTGAATGCAGACGGATGGATGTGTTATTTTTGAGATTCTGTTTTCAATAAGTTGCTTACTATAAATTTTAATCAAACAGTGAAATGGCTTAATTGCAATCATAATGGATAAGATTTCGCTAATTTTATTTCTCGTTGTGTTCAGTTTACGTGATCCCATTGATGGTGCTGAATATGGTGAATATGGAGTATCACTCAAGTATATGTTTTATGCTGAGGTTTTTTTTCAGCATCCTTCTATGGGAATAGTTACATGTATATACCGTTCAAAGAAGCGAAAAGTACAACAGATATTCAATTCAAATTCAGGACGCTATTGCCAAATGCCTTAATTCTATTAGTTGCTGGAACAACAGATTTTTGCATTGTTAAAATTGAGAATGGTAGACTGAAAGTAAATATAAATTTGGGGGCCGGTGAATCAGAACTGGTCTCTCCAGGACATTTTATTCTCAACGACTTCAAATGGCACACAGTGACTATCTTGAGACAAGAAGCTAATTTATCACTTTTAATTGACAATTCACAGAAAGTACAGTAAGTATAAATTACATATTAACAGTTGATTATGTTGACGCTGAGATATCTTTCCAGAAAACACTTACCAGGACGTTTTTTTGAACTCAATATCCACTTCGGGTTGTATGTTGGTGGTCATGGAAATTTTAGTGAATTATTTTTTGGTCATTTAGAAAAATTTCGAGGTTGCATAACTGATGTAAGTTAACCAGTTGCTATAATTTTCTTCTCATTTCTATTTATCCTAGATGGAATATAATGGAATGAAAGCAATTGATGAAGCCCATCATAGGCATGTGAATGCAGTAATAGAAGGTATCACTTGGAATTGTGCTGCTGAATTCGAGTCTGATAGAAATAATCCAATTAGTTTTGTGAAAGAAAAGTCATTTATGTATATAGTTCACAACGTTCAGCATAAAGAAGTCAAAATTCAGTTTGATATAAATACAGTATTAGGGCAGGGCGTGCTCTTCTACAATACTGGTCCAATGAGTAAACCTGATTTTTTTGTGATATTTCTGTCCGATAATGGACTTACTTGTGTAATAAAGCAAGGAGATAAAGCAATAGAGGTTTCCAATAAGTTTAACATATTGGATGGAGAGTGGCATAAAATATCTTTTCATCAATCTTCCACTTTGATAGAGCTCACTGTGGATGGTCAGACCAGCACTGCTGAAAACAATGGAGCTCAAATTTTTCCTTTGAGCGATAACTCGTACATTGGGGGAGTTGATATCACTAAATTGTCTCGCGCCATGACCAACGGCTGCAAATATTGTGATACATATTTTAAAGGTTGTCTTAGATACCTTTTCATTGCTCACAAACAAGTGGGTATTCCCGACGCTCACATAACTCAAGGATTAGTACCAGGATGCGTCTGGAAGTATCCTTGCAAACAAAATCCGTGTTCACAAAATGGAACATGTGCTCAACATGGTGTTGATTCTTTCAAGTGTTTGTGTAAAGACAAGCTATGTATAAATCAAAATTATACTGATACATACCAAGTATACTCTAAGAATAATTTAGCAACAGAATTAGAGTTATTGACAGTGAAACCTCTGAAAGTCATGGAAGGAGCTCATGCAATAATTACCAACGAAAATTTGCACTTAATTTTTGATTACCAAAAATATGGCATTCAGGATTCTGGCGTTGAATTTCATGTAATAGAAGGCCCAAGCCACGGAACTGTCAAAGTACTACCACACGAGTCCAACAAATTTTCTTTAACTGATATTACCAACGATAAGGTGCATTACATCCACGATGGATTGGAATACTTTCACGATAGTGTTGTGATCGAACTGAATTTCAAAACTGCTGATTCTTTTATTTTACCAGCATATCTTCAGGGGCCTTTCATGTTCACCATTGCCATCAACATCGTACCTGTTAATGATCCACCTAAATTGAACTTGAACAATGGTACAGTACTCAGGGTTGTTCAGGTAAATCAACTGGATTAATAATTTATACTTTGCATTTTCATAATGAATATGCTTTTCATAGAGACTGAGTAATTTTGTTAGTTGAGTGTTTAGGTCTTTGCGTCAGTTTAGATAGTAACATTAGATGAGGTTGAGAAATACTTGATTCATTGTCAGGTGCGTTTTGTTGGTATGACTATCACCAGTAGGCAAAAATTTTTAAAGATAGTGGCTTAAATTATAAAGTATATAAATGATTAAACAATGAATGCATCAAGTGCAATAAATTATTATTTTGATTCTGTATGTATATTTTGACGTTTGTCGATACAAACAAATATTCACTTCTGTGAAAGATATTGAATAATGTTCACATTTATATCGTTATTTCTGTGTTCGTTAGTTCAATCGACCCGCCGAAACACCAAATCGATTATATCACGTCGTCAAGGAGTATATTCACTCTATACTCGGATGCTAAGGAAAATGCTCGACTGCTATTGGTCCAATTTATCATGAGTTGCATAATCTCATCAAATACTACTCAAGCAATCGAAAATAAAGAATATTTTTCGCTCATCACTCGACATAATCCTTTAAAAAACCACCCGTGGTTTTTCGCAGATTACGTCTCGTGACTCGGAAAAATATTCGGTTATTTTCGATGCTCTTGTGGTATTACTAGTGAAAATCAACTTGAAACGACAATTTTCAAAGGAAAAATTATATTATTTCAACCATTGCATTTCACAACGAATTGAAACCCTGTTCAGAATCTGACGAACTATTTAAGGTCGACTTGACTCTAACATATTCTGAATGTGTTCTTCTTTTATCTTTCATTAATTTTTGAAATGTTTAAAACCACGGTGCGAAGCTAACTAATAGTCATACCTACTGAAACAAACCGGATTGATCAATTTTCTATTGTTAAAAAAATACATTTTCCATTTAATTATACATACAAATAAAATTGTTCTTAATTGATTGATATAACTTTGAATCATCTAAAGTTACTGCTGTTATGCAAAGACGAATTATTAAGTCAAGATTCGACCGTTTAGATTTTTTTTGGCAACTAATTCAACTAATTTTTTCTGAATGCTAATGAATTTTTTCCCCTTTTGTTTAAGATGAATGTTCTCTAATTTCTGGCATGAAACCCTGTGTTTTAGCGCGAAGGTGAGTTCCCAACAATAGATAATTAATAGTAATATCGCATGAAATATATACATATATACAAAAAAAAAAGAATTAACACTGCTATACTTAATGATATATTTTTCTAGGGTTCGAGAAGTATCATATCCAACGATGTGTTGAGAGTAGAAGACGCTGATACACCTGCGGAAATGCTTGTTTATAGCATTTTAGATCAAGATATTGGTTATTTCGAGAATAGACTAAAACCTGGAGTGGAATTGTCCACATTCACACAAGAAGACGTCGATAAGGCTAATATATATTTCGTTTCACGAAATAAAATTCAGAATGATTCGTACATATCGTTGCAAGTTTCGGATGGCCAAGAAACAAGTCAAGTTTATAAATTAAAAGTGATTGTCTCGCCTCAGTATTGGCGTTTGCAGAATAATACAGGTTTAACTTTACTTCATCAAAATTACGGATTGATCACGCCTCTTAACCTGAGTTTTGTTTCGAATGTTGCAAATGCAGACTACCGAGCTCAATTTCGAATAACAAAGAAACCAACGTACGGCGTCGTTGAGGCTGAAGTCACTGCCAACAACTGGAAAATCGTAGATGTTTTTTCAACAAGTGATTTAAAACAGCACCGTTTAAGATACAAACACACCACATCCAAACCAGACATTGACGAGTTTCAGGTAAATCGCTTATTTAAATACAATCTCCCAACTGTATTCCGTCGTTCATTTGCAGTTTCAAACCACATTTGACAAATCGTCCCTGTACACTTTTCGAGTTAAATTTGTAGCTTGCTCTTTGTACGAAGTTAACATTAAGCCAATTTTCATGAACGAAACGCAAGAAATGATAATAACCAAGCAATATTTGGCCTTCGAAACGAAACCCATTGGGACGTTATCTACGTCGATAAAATATGTAATGATTACTCCACCAAAATATGGAATACTATCGTCGTCAGTTTCCAAATACGTTTTAAAAGCATGTGATGTGTTCACACAAGAAGATATCAATTCTATGAATGTGAAATACAAATTGTTTCAAAAATCTTATTCGTATGTACAGGATACGTTTTCGTTCAGCGTGTTTTCTCCTGGCTGTCACAACGTAACAGGAAACATGACCGTGATTTTTTATCCCTCGTTAGAGACAAAATCAAAGATAATAGCGGTGTTGCGGCCAATTTCTGTTGATGAAGGTGCGCGAAAGATAATCGATGTGGACCATTTAAATTTCAAGACTGATTTTTTGAAGAATTTGTTTTTCAATATCACTCAAGGTCCTAACCATGGTTCCCTGCAATTAGTTGAGGATCATAAAACTAATAACAACACTGACTATTTCACGTTAGATGACGTGAAGGGAGGCAAGTTAACTTATATCCACGATGATTCAGAAACTACCCACGATGTCTTTAAGTTTTTGGCATTATCACCGCAAGACGATTTCCAATTTGTTGGAGAATATAATATCAACATCGTTATGAAAAACGATAACAGTCCTCTGAGAAAAACAGAAAAGGTATTTCATGTTGTTGTCGGTGGAGAGAAATTAATCACCGGAGATGACTTAGAATATACTGATAGTGATATAGGAACAGAACCATCGAAACTTATATATTCAGTTCATGAAGTACCAAATGGTTATTTTTATAATGTGAAGAATTCGAATAATATTATTAAGGAGTTTACTCAAGAAAATTTGAATCATCGACAAATATTATTTAAGCACGAAGGACCTGAATACGGCAAAACAAAATTGTGGATTACTGATGGATCTTTTAATATAGAATGCAGTTTGGAAATCCAAGCATCCGCCCCGTTTATTCAAATAATCATGAGAAAAAAGCTTATAGTGGAATACGGTAAAAAAATTGTTATAAGCAGGGAACATTTAGATTATTTCACAAATTTAAACGCCGAAGACGTAGATCTGAATTATGAGGTCATTTCGAAACCTTCGTTTGGGAAAATCGCCAGTACGGATACTTTAAAGGTAATTATGACTTATAGTAGTCGTTCTCTTATTTCCATATATTCAACAGGAAGTACCAATATTTTCTCAGAAAGACGTCAATGCTGGATTAATTAGCTATATAAACGATATATCCTCTGCAAACGGCGATGAAATCGGTTTGAGAGCGAGGTGTAAGGATGCCGTTAGTGTTGTACAAATGGGCGTTTGGATGCTTCCGTATAACTATTGGGAGCCTTTCAAGGATAAGGGCACCAAAAGAATGCAAGTTGAAGAATCCACAAGTGCCCTTATCACTAAAAAAGTTTTGGAGGTACGTCATTATACAGTCCGGACGTAAATAGCCACTCCCCGGTGTGAGATATCAATTTGAAATTTGGAGGGTCAAAATAAACCATAAATTACTGCAATTTGTTATAAAATCGACAGCCTAATGTTGCAAAAGAGCGGCTGGACGCTCTTTTGATACCTCGTTTGAAAGGTATTCTCATGTATAATTTAAACCCCGAGTATGAAATTGTTACTGTCACCCTGTCAAAGATGGCGGCTCATCAAAGTTACGGCTTGTAAGTAGCACGAAAAATTCTCTTTGGTATTTTATCGTTTAATTTTTACTGTTCAAATTTCAAATCGATGTCCTAAACCGTTTTCAGTTTAGAAGCGGGTGTGTGCTACCAAAGAGAATTTTTGGTGCTACTTACAAGCCGTAACTTTGACAGGGTGACAGTAACAATTCCATACTCGAGATTTAAGTTAGACATGAGAATACCTTTCAAACGAGGTATCACACGACCCCCCTTTTTATTTAATTTTTTTTCAAAATGGCGTCCCGCCGCTATTTTGCAACATTAGGCTGTCGATTTTATAACAAATTGCAGTAATTTATGGTTTCTTTTGAGCCTCCAAGTTTCAAATTGATATCTCAAACCGTTCCCAATTTAGGGGACTATTTACGTCCGTGTGGTATAATTGCTGTTATATCAAACTACATGTTAGCTTAGTACAGTTGTACCTCGTCTAGTGTTGTGGATATTCGGATTGGATTCGACTACATATTCAGGCGCGAGAATGACTCATTAATGCGTATCCAAGGTTGCGTTGAATCGAAATAGCACTTTCCGTCCGATTCGACTTGTAATATTCAACATGTAAAATTCGACTATGTATACAGGATGTCCCACCACGATTGCCTGTTAGAAGTATCTGTAGAACGCCTCAATATCACTTCATGGAATTCAATATTTGAGTTTCGGTAACTGGGATGTTTTTTTTTCAAGAGAATTAGCTGAAAAATCATGATTACGAAAAAAATTGAATATAAAGCCTTTCTTCAAACGTCTGTATTTTTGCAGTTTTCTGATGAAACATCTTCATTTTGGGGACTGTGTTAGAACAAATATTGAAGTTCCTTTTTCAATAACCGCAATTACAATTGATAATACAGCAGGTGGTCACAAATTTAGTGTCGAATAAAGGTAAAAACTCGATTTTTTTCAAATGGTAACCCAATTTTTTTATCACATTTATGAAAAGAAGGTTCGAAATTAATGTGACCCTACCTAACTCATTCATGGTCTAAAATGAATATTGAGCGAGATATTCCGGAATTTTTCGAAATGTTCGATCATAAAGTAAGTAAGTTCGTGTAACCCACTGACCTGGGTCTAGTGCCAGAGTTTTCAGATCGCACAAGTGCCTCTGGCATGACCTAACGACTATATATTGAATATACAGGGTGTTTCAGTTAAGCGGTTACAAACTTTCAGGTTAGGTAGAGTACACCTATATGATGGGAAATCACATAGCAATGCATGGTCGGAAATGTCTTCTGAA
The DNA here is from genome assembly GCA_020654155.1 of Novius pumilus. Taxonomy (NCBI): domain Eukaryota; kingdom Metazoa; phylum Arthropoda; class Insecta; order Coleoptera; family Coccinellidae; genus Novius; species Novius pumilus. The sequence continues at coordinate 2,079,128 of JAIFOV010000472.1, forward strand.
GGAGATAGGCGCCATTGAAGTTTAGGGGCCAAAATTTCAAATAATCATAAAAAACGGAAAAATTGGTCGATTTGATTGCGGTTTTCGCTAAAATTATTTTTTTTTATCAGTATTTTCTTGAAAAAATTTTTTAAAAATTAAGTTCAAAGAATGACGATAGAGGGCGCTTTAGACTTTGGAGTAACAAACAATTACTTTTCACTATTATTTTTTACATTTCATTAACGGCTTCAGAAAGCTTAGACTTCAACTTAAATTTTAAGCCTAAAATCTGCATCATTGGGGGCAGTTAAGTGGGGACAATTGAGCTTTGTTCAGGGGAGATTCTGAACACGGTTCGTTTTGAGCTACTTAACCACTCCCAATGATTAAGATTTTAAGCTCAAAATTTAAGTTGAAGTCGAAGCTATCGAAAACAATCAATAAGATACAAAAAATAACGGTAAAACATAGTGGTTCAAAGTGGCCAAAGTCTAAAGCGTCCTCTATCCCCTATATCGTCATTTTTTGACCTTTATGTTTAAAACTTTTTTTCATGAAAATACTGATAAAAAGAATAATTTTAGCGAAAACCGCAAACAAATCGACTAATTTTTCTGTCTTTTATGATTATTTGAAATTTGGGTCCCTAAACTTCGATGGCGATTTGTTTGCGGTTTTCGCTAAAATTATTCTTTTTATCAGTATTTTCATGAAAAAAAGTTTTAAACATAAAGTTCAAAAAATGACGATATAGGGGATAGAGGACGCTTTAGACTTTGGCCACTTTGAACCACTATGTTTTACCGTTATTTTTTGTATCTTATTGATTGTTTTCGATAGCTTCGACTTCAACTTAAATTTTGAGCTTAAAATCTTAATCATTGGAAGTGGTTAAGTAGCTCAAAACGAACCGTGTTCAGAATCTCCCCTGAACAAAGCTCAATTTTCCCCACTTAACTGTTTCCAATGATGCAGATTTTAGGCTTAAAATTTAAGTTGAAGTCTAAGCTTTCTGAACCCGTTAATGAAATGTAAAAAATAACAGTGAAAAGTAGTTGTTTGTTACTCCAAAGTCTAAAGCGCCCCCTATCGTCATTTTTTGAACTTTATGTTTAAAAATTTTTTTCAAGAAAATACTGATAAAAAGAATAATTTTAGCGAGAACCGCAATCAAATCGACCAATTTTTCCGTTTTTTATGATTATTTGAAATTTTGGCCCCTAAACTTCAATGGCGCCTATCTCCTTCGGAAGACATTTCCGACCATGCATTGCTATGTGATTTCCCATCATATAGGTGTACGCTACCTAACCTGAAAGTTTGTAACCGCTTAACTGAAACACCCTGTATAGTTCGATCATAACAACATGATAAAGGCGAGGAACAGTGAATAAAAAAATTTAAACTTTATAGCAATTGTTCGATATGTTCACCATCTTTTTCCATGCATCTCATTATTCGTTTCTGTACAGATTGTGTAGCTGTTCGTACTTCGTTCGGGTAAAGATTATCGAATGCTTCAGTCTTCAATCTGAGATGTCGTTCATTCTCGATTTCATCCGAATAAACAATTTCTTTAATTCTTCCCCATAAATAAAAATCGAAAGGGGTCAGATCAGGTGATCTCGGCGGCCAAAGAAAAGGATCTCTATTTGCAAACCAATGATCTTCGAATAGATTCGAAAATTTTTCATGAATTCTCAAGGAAGAATGAACAGGAGCTCCATCCATCTGGAACTAACGATCAAAAACCATTCCAAACGGCAATTCATCCAAGAAGTCTTCAACAACACCATTCAGAATTCTCAAAAAATCATTCTCGTTCAAGTTTTCGTTGTACATTAAATATTTGACTCTATCATCCATCATGAGACAGAAAACGTTCATTTTGAACCGATGTTGTTGTTCCACTTCTGCAACTGCTAAAGGGTTTTTCTTGATCCTCAAGAATGTCAAAACACATTTAAAAATCGAACTAGTCATTAAATTATCAACTGGTTTTATTAACAATCGATACGAAACATTATTGCGTGGCCGGTAGTGCTGATTCCTTCTATTGAATACCCCCTGCTGGCAAAATTTGGCTTCATCCGTCCAAATTATCTTCTTCAGAAAATCGGCAACTTCCTGTTTAGATCAAAACGTTTTCACAGAACTCTTTTTTCAAATTAAGTCATTTAGCTGCAATTTCGTCATCGGAGGACACTTAATTCAGGATATTTCTCACTGTCTTTTCTTTTGAAAGCTCAAAATAGTTTTTCTTATCCTCAAGAATGTTCGGAGGTTCGATTTCTCATTATTACATGTTGCGACATTCTCTCACTGAATATAATTAATAAGTCACAAATCACTTGATTTGAATATTGCGCCATTTCGAACATTTTTCAAAGGAGAACCGAAACAGTGTTGAATATCAACAGAATATCAGAAATGTGTTTAACTTTTGGAAAATGCGTGTCTATAAACCTGCTGTTCTATAAAAATGTGTTTCACATGTTTGGGAGCAAAGTTTCAAGTACTCACTTCATTAGACACCCGCAGTCACGAAGAATTTCATTATAACTTCATGTTTTTGATCTTATTTATCGAAACTTCAGAACAATTGTCCAGAAGGATCTCAAGAATTTTCAGAAGATAGCTCTCGTCATATTGAATATCATGTTCCCCTGCTTCATCACGCTGTCATGTCGAAAAATTCCGGATACCTTCCTTGATATGAATTTTAGGGCATGAATGAGTTAGGTGGGGTTACATTGATTTCGAATATTCTTTTCATAAATGTGGTTGAAAAATAGGGTTGCCATTTGAAAAAATCGAGTTTCATGTATACATCACATCTCAGTTCGAGGCTGGATTTGTGACCACCTGTAACATCAATTGTTATTTCGGTTTAAAAAAAAAACTTCAATACCCGTTTTGACAAAGTTGTGAAAATGAAGATATTTCATCGCAAAACTGCGAAACTGAAGACGTTTCAAAAAAGGCTTTATATTTAATTTTTTTTCGTAATCATGATTTTTCAGCTAATTCTCCTGGGGAAAGATTGGAAAATAGACACAGTCGCATGTCTTCGTCGTTGATGCAGTAAAAAATCTGCACTTTCTCGATTGAATAACGAAAGTTACCGTCACTTCCGAAAAAACTGGAAGTGTGAGACACATGAGAATATTTTCCAGAAGAACGTCGTAGTTACCGAAACTCAGATATGGAATTTCATGAGACAATATCAAGCTGTTCTCCAGATATTTGTAATAGGACATCGTGGTGGAACAGCCTGTAGGGGCTGGGTGAATTAGAGCGTTTTCGGAAAGTTGAATGGAACACGCCGATTTTGGACTCAAAATTTAGTAAAAAATATATCTATCATACACATCAAGTCTTGGCTTCGAGCAAGGTCGGGAACATTTTTTTTTTTGGAAAGAAAATTTGAAACCGGCGTTTTTTATAGATTTTCGTGAATATCGTAGAAATTAAGCGTCCCATCGATACGAGTCGTAGGACTAAATTCATTGCTAAGTAAATTTTCTGTAGAGATAGCATGACTTTCACGTCTTTCAGATTTTGTGAATTGCTAAAATTGCTCATAAAGTCAGAAAAATTTTTTTTTCAGGAACAAATAATTCAGATAATTCCCATCGGAATCAGTTGCAATTCCGAAACAGAATACTTTTTATGGTTCTCAATATGTGTGCAAAAATTGGATCCGAAAATTCAATATGGCCGACCATAATAAAATTCCAGAGTTGAAATTTAAAAACCGTACCTTGGTTTCTGTAATTATCAGATTTGAATGAAATTGATGGGATATATCAACTTTTATACTTTCTTTATTGTCACGAAATTTCAAAAATTTTTATCGATAAATGAGCTTTTTATTAACAAAAAACGTTTATACGCAGTTTGTATCTCAGCCAATTCAGCGGATAGGAAACTGAAACAATTTACATTCAATTACAATTGGCAAAATATAAATAATAAAAAAATATTGGCACTACGGCGAAAAATAACCGAGAAATTTTTTTTTTTGCGCTTTTATCGATTCCACGCGTTCCAATTGATATTTTTACATCAATGTCAATTTGAAATTGAGTACGATATTATTTAGTGTATTTTATTTTGAAATATTATTACCCTTATAATGTTGATTGATCTGTCATTTTCGAAATCGATGCGCAGTGGAGATAAGTTTGACAGACTCGCTAAACATCGGTAACCCACGCCCACGGTTCGGCTCTGGCGCGATGTTGCCGCGCTGGCAGTTTAATCAGAAGTTGCTGCGAAATTAATGATAAGTTTTGGACGGAACGTGATCATACTCTTGATTCGTTCATAACTGAGAGCGGCAGTGCGGCAACATCGCGCCATATACGAACTGTGGGGCATGTGCTGTCACGCGAGCCTGTCAACTTATGTCCACCGCGCACCGATTTCGAAAAAGACGGACGGATCAATCAACATTGTAACAGGTGGTAATAGTTCAAAATAGAACAGACCAAACATATTTTTGTAAAACAAATATCGTACTCAATTTCAAATTGAGATTGGTGCAAAAACATCAATTGGAACGCATGAAATCAGTAAAGGCGCGAAAAAATTTTTTTCGGTTATTTTTGAGCGTCGTGCCAATTTATTTTTTTTATTATCTATAGTTTTCCAATTGTAATTGAATGTAAATTGTTTCAGTTTCATATCCGCTGAATTGGCTGAGATATAAACTGCGCATAAATATTTTTTGTTAAAAAACTTTTTTATCGATAACAATTTTTGAAAGTATAAAACTTGATACATCCTATCAATTTTATTTAAATTTGATAAATACAGGAACGAAGGTACGGTTTTTAAATTCCACATTCGGCCGTATTGAATTTCCAGATCTAATTTTTGCGCACATATTGGACACCATAAAAAGTATTATATTCTTTTTCGGAATTGCAACTGATTCCGATGAAAATTATCTGAATTATTTGATTTAAAAAAAAAATTCTTTTTTGATTTTATAAGCAATTCTCGCAATTCACAAAATCTTCAAGACCTGAAAGTCATGCTATTCTAACCGAAAATTTACTTAGCAATCAATTTGGTGCTACGACTCGTACCGATGGGAGTTTCTAAGATATTCACGAAAATCTATAAAAAACGCCTGTTTCAAATTTTCTTGTCAGAAAAAGAAATATTCCCGACCTTGCTCGAAGCCAAGACTTGATGTGTATAATAGATATATTTTTTACTAAATTTTGAGCCCAAAATCGTCGTGTTCCATTCAACTTTTCGAAAACGCTCTATGAATCGTTAGAGAGACAAAAAAGAAAGTTAAATGTTAAATTGTCGAAGTCTCATCCCCCCCTGTTTTTGAGAAAATTCAAAAAAATTATTTGAAACGCGTTTTTCTCAGCAACTTTTGGTTTTGGTGAAAAGTTTATGAAACAAAAAATTATTAGCTACATTTTTTGTTATTGAAGTGACATCGTACGGCTAACGGTACAGAAACTAGGTGGCGCTAAAGCATCAAAAAAGTGGTTTTTCGTTATTTTCATGGTTTTTTGCTATGATGTAAATTGGAAAGTTGTTTGTCACAAAAGTAGCTACAACTTTCACTTGAACAATTATAGGCTGTAGTGACGGATGTTCTACATGAATTCGATAATAAAAATATTAACTTATTTTGAATAATAATTTTGATGAAGAAGTAATTTTTCCTTGTTGTATATGCTTGCCCGACTCACGAGGTGAGCGTGCATAAAGCCGTATGCCTTGCCGTCGTTCGGCGATCGAGGTAGTGTGTGTGTGTGTGTGTGTGTGTGTGTGTGTGTGTGTGTGTGTGTGTGTGTGTGTGTGTGTGGCGCGCGCGCGACAAAATTTTCTGTTCACGCTACAGACTAAACGGCGCTACGTAGAACGACGAAATTTCAGGAAAAGATACACAGCAATGGTCTCCTGGTCTGATTCCTTATTCCATCGCAATCGGAAAATTATTTCTCGAGATATACTCGACAAACTGAAAAATTTTCGGGAAGTTTTTGCGACCTTATTTCCAGAGCTGCGGGTTCGAGATTCGGCAAAAATGTGCCTAAGAACATATTTTTCAGGTAGAATGAGTAAACGAAGGGCGACTTGGCGAGAATTTTGAGATTTGATCAAAAAAGTGAAAAAAAATTGAATTGTTTTTCTTTTAATCTGGATAACTCAAAAGCTTTTGCAGATAGCGACACGAAACTTTTTTATAGGAAAGAAAATTTTAATTAAAGCCTCTTTTGTAGAAACATCTGAAACCTAGTGCTCATACATTTTGAGAAAAAAATTCAAAATCTCAAAAATTTAAGATTTCGCCAAATATTTCACCCATAGCATGGCCCCCTCAATAGTCAACGCTCCCAAATTTTCAGTAAAAGATTCTTATTTCCTTTCACTATGATTGCCTTTGTCGATGAAGGTGCCACAAATAGCCCTTTTGGAGCAAAATCATACCAAAACATAAAAATGCAAAAGATTTTTTAACATTTTCTGATATAACTCAATTTCTAAAACCACCAACGCTCTGAGGTTTTTACCATTCAATTCCTACCAAATGAGGCTACATTCGCCCCGCTTACTATTCCTACCTAAAATGAACCGTTTCTGAGAAAAAAAATTTTGAAACCTTCTGAAAGTACCCGTTTTTCGATGAGTGATAATTCGACTGATAATAATTGCACCGCTTTCGATTTTTTACCAAACGTTTCGCCGTAATTTCATGAACAATTGCTTCTCTCATCGTTTTTAGTCATGGCCTACCGTTTTCAAGAAAATCGATGAGATACATAAAAATAATCAATTCGGTGCATTTAACTTAGGCATTCTTATGCACGCATTTCCGACTTTGAACGAAACGCAACCGTTCGAATCAGTCATCATTCTCGTCGATACTCGATACCCCGCATGCCGCAAAGAGGAAAGCATTTCGGATAGTAAACTCGTCGAGACGAGAGGCGCTATCGCCGGTTCTATACCTTTCGATCTCTTTCCCTATTGAACTGTTCGTTTGCTCGATGGAAAAATCGATTTAATTACTAATTCTTGTCCGAATCAATTCGATATTGAGATTAACACGTCTGTTTTTCAGATGACCTGCGCTACGTTCCGTAATTTTACGTTTAGTAGGAATATCAGTTCCTATCCGATAAGTTTGAGCACAATTTCAACAGATGGAACTTCTTAGTTTTCATTATAAATCCAATTTGCCAATTTTTTCAGTCACTAAATGAATCATGATTGAAATTTGTAATAGTTGCAAACTTCACTACGCATCTGATATGTTACACTGACCATTTGCAAGCGTATACCTCCCGTTGTGGTATCAGCAGAGCAAAATAACTCTCTGCCTTTGATCCATAACTTACTTTGAAATCGTATAGCCCCCCTTTGGTTCGATCAAAGCCGAAATGAAAAATAAAATAAAAACTCGAACAATAAATTCATATTTTCGATTACTACTATGAAAATAAACTTATATAAGAAAAAAATATTCTTTTCAATGACCTAGAATAAAAAAATATAGCATAACATAACATAACGAAGAAGAAATTACTTCACACTCTTCAATATGAATACTTGAAAAACAAATGACAATTATCATCCGCACACTTCAAAATCCTATATTATCGCTACACTCCGACCATAGCCTAAATAAAAAACAGTTTCTTTCATCCCGTGACATTCACATCAAAAATCGACCGCATTGCAACCAAATATTCTCTCAATTTTTGTAATGATTTTGGTGATATTCCAGAAGAATTCGTTACGCCTATAGTGACCTAAGAGATCGGATGGAAATAGAGATGGTTATTATAGCTTGATTCAAATGGTTCACTAAGAGTTGTAACAAATGTTAATACAAAGTAAGAAGTAAAAGTTATACAAAACAAGAATAGTTTTTTAAATTGAATTTTTTTAATGTCAATTATTCAAATTATCATTAAAATAATTTAGGTTTTACAGAGAAAAATTTTTTGATTTCACTTTCTTTTGACTGTAAGTATTGATTCTGATAAATAACATGTAATAAATTATTATTATTTACTTTTTTTAAAAGAAGATAATTGTAGGTCATGACTACAAGAAAATTTGCTGCACATTTTATTTTTGTATTTTTTTTATTCAACAATTAAATTTTTTTGCAAATAAGAATCAAGGTTCCAAATCATTTCGTCGTACATCGAACCCTCTTTGGTCTTGGTTGGACTGGAGATTCGCTAATTTCCTCGATAGACGTTATATTCACCGATTCTGCGTCTCTTTTTTCTCCGTGGCCATCATAGTTGCTCCTAGTCTTCTGTTGCCAGTGAACGACTTGAGAAGGAAAATCCAAATAATCATCTTCGAAGTAAATTGCATCTTCTTCAATCGCTGGTATGTTGCTACAACTTTTCTCGCTGCAATGAAGCAGTAGAGACCTGCTTTCCTACATCCACACTTTGTTCCACAATTACTCGTATTACAACCACACGAGATATGTTTTTCAATTAAAAAATATTTTTATTATAAAATTTGTATAGAACATGGGTCACTACGGCCTATAATATTCAATTTGACACCACGGAAAGCTCCAGCTGGAAAACAAAAAAATTGTTTAAGTGAAAGTTGTTCTTTTGTGACAAACAACTTTCCAATTTACATCATACCAAAGAAACTATTTTTTTCCAGTGAAAATAACGAAAAACCACTTTTTTGATGCTTTAGCGCCACCTACTGTCTGTACCGATAGCCGTACGATGTCACTTCAATGACAAAAAATATAGCTAATAATAACACTGTTTTTTATCGGGTGTAACGGCCGTCGTCTGTTGGAATTGCTTCCTAACGTTTCGCTTGCTCGAGTGGCAAGCTTCTTCAGAGGTGTCGCCATCTCCGATGCACTAATGAAACTATCTCGTCCTGGGTCTTAGGTTGTATTTATACCTATTTGTGGCTGGGTAGTTTGTTGTCCCTGACGTGTTCGTTGATGACGTGGAGATTGATGACGTGGATATTGATGTGGTGGATACTGATGAGGTGGTTATTGATGACGTAGTTGTTCTGACGTCAGGTGTCGATTTGATTGGAAACGTTGTTGTCTTTTTGAGCACTGGGTTCCAGATCTGGTTTAACTTCAAGGTCTCTTCCTTCCTGTTGAAATTGTCATGTTTTGAATCTCAATGGCCTCCCGCACCATTCTGTTATAATAGCCGGTCGACCGTGCAATGAGCTGTGTTTCCTCGAATAAAATGCTATGGCCATCCTCTCCCAATGCATGCTCCGCAACCGCTGACTTCTCCTTCTGTCCTAGACGGCAGTTTGCCTTGTGTTCTTTGACTCTAGTTGTCACTGATCTTTTTGTTGTTCCTATATAGAACTTTCCACAGGAGCACGGTATGCGATAAATACCAGCCGATGACATCGGATCCTTTGGGTCTTTTATCGATCTTAATGCTTGTTGGACCTTAGTTGTTGGTTTGAAAATTGTCTCAATTTTATGCTTACGCAGTATTCGTCCTATTCTATCGGTGATCCGTGGAATGAAGGGTAGATATGCTCTTGATGTTGTGTTGTCGTCTTGGGACCGGCTACTTTTGTTCGTTGTCCTCATAGCCTTCTCTATGTTGGATCTGCTGTAACCGTTCTCTTGAAATGCCGTTTTCAGATGTTCCAATTCACTGGCGAGTTCCAAGGGTTCACATATTCTGTGGGCACGCTGAGTGAGTGTTCTTATTGCTCCGTTTTTCTGGCTGGGATGATGATTCGACAAGGCATGTAGATATCTGTCTGTGTGCGTTGGTTTCCTGTAGACCGTGTGATAGCTACATCAAGGATTCGTCAGACTTCGTCAGCAGAATCGAGGAAATAGTTATTGAACCTCAAGATATTCTAGTCAGCTTCGACGTGGAGTCACTCTTCACGAAAGTACCACTAAAGGATTGCCTGGAACTTTTAAGTAACATTTTTCCACAGGACATAACGAAACTCTTTGAATTCTGTCTCACAGGTAGTTACTTTCTGTGGAACGGGAACTTCTACGAACAGACCGACGGCGTAGCGATGGGAAGCCCCCTCAGTCCAGTGATAGCTAATTTCTTCATGGAGCACTTCGAAAAAACAGCCATCGAATCTTCCCCACATCGACCGACAATCTGGTTCCGTTATGTGGATGATACATTCGTCGTTTGGAGTCACGGAAGAGAGAAGCTAACACGGTTCCTTCATCACCTGAATGGACAACACCCTAACATACGTTTTACTATGGAAGAAGAAAAAGACCAGCAGCTCCCTTTTCTGGATGTACTAGTGAAGAGAAGGGGACAAAGGCTTGGTCACACGGTCTACAGGAAACCAACGCACACAGACAGATATCTACATGCCTTGTCGAATCATCATCCCAGCCAGAAAAACGGAGCAATAAGAACACTCACTCAGCGTGCCCACAGAATATGTGAACCCTTGGAACTCGCCAGTGAATTGGAACATCTGAAAACGGCATTTCAAGAGAACGGTTACAGCAGATCCAACATAGAGAAGGCTATGAGGACAACGAACAAAAGTAGCCGGTCCCAAGACGACAACACAACATCAAGAGCATATCTACCCTTCATTCCACGGATCACCGATAGAATAGGACGAATACTGCGTAAGCATAAAATTGAGACAATTTTCAAACCAACAACTAAGGTCCAACAAGCATTAAGATCGATAAAGACCCAAAGGATCCGATGTCATCGGCTGGTATTTATCGCATACCGTGCTCCTGTGGAAAGTTCTATATAGGAACAACAAAAGATCAGTGACAACTAGAGTCAAAGAACACAAGGCAAACTGCCGTCTAGGACAGAAGGAGAAGTCAGCGGTTGCGGAGCATGCATTGGGAGAGGATGGCCATAGCATTTTATTCGAGGAAACACAGCTCATTGCACGGTCGACCGGCTATTATAACAGAATGGTGCGGGAGGCCATTGAGATTCAAAACATGACAATTTCAACAGGAAGGAAGAGACCTTGAAGTTAAACCAGATCTGGAACCCAGTGCTCAAAAAGACAACAACGTTTCCAATCAAATCGACACCTGACGTCAGAACAACTACGTCATCAATAACCACCTCATCAGTATCCACCACATCAATATCCACGTCATCAATCTCCACGTCATCAACGAACACGTCAGGGACAACAAACTACCCAGCCACAAATAGGTATAAATACAACCTAAGACCCAGGACGAGATAGTTTCATTAGTGCATCGGAGATGGCGACACCTCTGAAGAAGCTTGCCACTCGAGCAAGCGAAACGTTAGGAAGCAATTCCAACAGACGACGGCCGTTACACCCGATAAAAAACAGTGTTATAGTGAACGTGGGCCGCGAAAGCTTGAATCAATACATATAGCTAATAATGTCCTCTACTTTTTTTGTTCGATAAACGTTTCACCAAAACCCATAGTTTCTGAGAAAAAACGCGTTTCAAAATGTTTTTTTGAATTTTTTCAAAAACAGGGAGGGTGAAACTTCGGCAATTTAACATTATCTTTCTTTTTTGCACCTCTAACGATTCATCTGGTCAAATTCCGGTATGTCATTTTTTGGAGTGTCACTTGCATATTGACTGAACTATTAGTTCGACGGCGCAATCGGATTGGGCGATTACGTCGCGATCAAGCCGATTCGCCAGATATTCGAGTCAAACGACTTTTTGAATACGTATTCAAACATCACTAACCTCGACATTCGGTAGTTTCGAATATTTGAATCGTTAATTATTTAGAGTCATAATTTGTCAAAATTTTAGCTCAAACAACTGTTCTAATTTTAAATGTTTGCAAGGGATTCCAATTTATTGCATTTCTTTTTTGCAGATTTCCCAAACTAACGTACCACCGTCTTCCATAACATATTATGTTAGCGAAATACCCCTGAATGGTTACTTAACGATACTCTCCAGTACAAATGAGACGGATAGAGATATAATTAACGTGTTTTCCTTCACTCAATACTTGATAAATGAAAAACGTGTTTTGTACATACAATCAGGCTCCAATGAAACATCAGATAAAATACTTTTCAATGTAACCAATGGGATTATTTGGTATGATAAAGTTGAATTGAAAATTGATATTATACCAGAAAGATTGTATTTGGGGAGCAACAACATTTTCGTCAAAGAGGGTGGTACGGCTATGATTGCCGCTGCGAATTTATACGTTTTAACTGATTATTACAAAAAGAAAATCACCGATTATGTGATTCTGCAAGATCCGCAATTTGGTTGTGTCCAAGTGCATCGCAGATGTAATAAATTTAATGGTTTTTCTCAGAAAGAATTGCTGGCGGGTGTTGTTCGGTACTCTCACGACGGATCGGAAAATTTGTTGGATGAAATTACGTTAGTCGCAGTAGCCGGTCAGAAAAGAAGCATACCAGTTACTTTGAAGATTGTCGTTAACCCAGTTAATGATAACGAACCAAAATTGGTTAACAACACCGGTCTGGTGATGTGGGAGGGGGGAAACGCTGTTATAACAAAAAATATGCTCGGTTAGTTGTTACTTCGTGCAATTCATTTAAACCCAAATATTTTTCCAGCCGTTATAGATGACGATGTACCAAAGGAAGTGATTCAGTATCATATTTTGGGATCGTGGTGGGGCCATGTGATACTTATGTCTGACGTTCTGAAACCTATAACACATTTCACACAGGATCTCATTGATAAATGTATGGTAGGATTTCATCACGAAAGTGAGTTTTGATGTAAGAAGCATTATTATGGTATTAAATTGCTCATTTTCATTTTAAGATGGAACTGAGGCAAAATTTAAATTCAATATAACAGACGGTGTCCACCATACAAACGATTATTATTTCGTTGTTAAAACGAAACCTGTTAGACTGACTATCAGGACAAGACCATTGAATATTTTTCCTTTGCAAAGAAAATACTTGACAACTTCTCATTTAATTGCCTGTGTTTCTGACAATAATAGAACAGTTCAATACGAAATAATAGTACCACCTTCTTTGGGTCGTTTGATGATGGAATCAACTACACCAGGGATATTCAAAGTTGTATCAACTTTTACACAAGACGATGTAAACAATACGCGGATTTTTTACGAACATACTCATCAATTCTCTGATTTGTACGCTAATGATTCTTTTGTTTTCAACGTTAAAAGTCTTCTTGCAAAACCTTTGCTGAAGAAGGTTTGTTTAATAGACTATAATAATCATAATATTCATTATTATTAATTTCAGGTTTTGAAAATAGACATATCAGTTTCATCGGGAGGATTAGACTCGTATATATTAATACCCAAAATAGCGGTAGATGAAGGGGATATGACGAATATTCCTCTAAATCTTTCGCAAGTTGTCGAGTTCTTGGAAAACCATGCGGGTTTACGTTCACCCATAATACACGCTTCGGCAGCAACTCCCCAGTTTGGCCAGTTACTGCTGAAAGAACATAGCAACTTCACTGTATCAAACGTTTTCACGCAACAACAATTGGAGGCTGGTTTGGTATACTATCATCACGATCATTCAGATTCTATTGGAGATAACGTTCATTTTTCCTTGTATCTAATACCTCATTACATTGCACTTTGCAACATTACAATACCCATTGTAATTCGTCCTATTAACGATCAGCCATTCGAATTGGTTACTCCAACACCAAGTTTATTAGTGGTGCAAGGAGAAAGCCACACCATAACCAGACACGAGCTGGAAACTGAAGACGCAGATACACCACCATATCAGTTGAAATATGTAGTTATAAGCGGTCCGAATCAAGGAAAATTGATACTTCAACCTGATAATACAGCCATAACTCATTTCACTCAAGAAGACATCAATCAGAACAAGTTAGTTTACGTCCACAATACATCGATCCTGGTAGATTCTTTTCACTTTCGAGTGTGGGACGATAAATTTCGACCTCAATTCCGAGTGTTCAACATCAACGTCTTGCCAATTAACTTGACGCTTTTACCAGGTCTACCTTTATACATACAACAGGGTTCTGATACGATATTTTTATCAGAAAAACAGTTTTTCCTGCAAACCAACGCTGACAAAAAGAAAGTGAGATATGTGGTGAATCGAAAACCGAAGTATGGCACACTGTATGTAAAAAATGTGGCATCTAATATGTTCACTCATGCCGATTTGAAGAAGGAAGATGTTATGTACTTGCAATCAGACATGTCAACAGCTAACGATAGTTTTGGAGTTACGGGAGAAATAGTATTTGCTAATAATTCCTTTTCGAGCGAAGTTGACGTATTTATCAAGGTACAACCGCTAATGCAGTTGAAGAATCTAACTGCTCTAATCGGCGAATATAACAAGATAACTCTCCACGTCTTAGATGCCAGCCCATTGGCTAAACTCACTAATAGTAATCCAAGATACACAGTGTTATCTGTGTCGAAACATTTTAAAGTGAAACGGGTGATTCGAAGTTCTGGAGACAAACGAAAAGTTTTAGACTCAGTTGTTATGTCTTTCACGCACGAAGAAGTGCAAAGTGGTCTTATTTATTTGGATGTAGACGATGTGGAGCCGAGATTGTTCCTAGCGGACGATAAGTTAATATTTATGTTAGCAGCAAGTATATTTCAGCCTGCAATTGGAGTTTTGAAAATAAACTTTAAGCATTCGTTGAGTAATAATGTTTACTCGACTTTAGCTGGACCAAATGATCCTGCCGGCCACGAAGGAGGCCACGCTGTCACTTCGGGTATGACAAAGGATTACTTTTTATTAGGTAAGGAATTCGGATTCACTTATTTTCAGTGGTTTTGCAAGTTCAAAATTTTTCACAAATTTCTAAATTATAAACCCACCCTCTAACGCGGAAATGACGTTTTTAGATTTTTTTTTTAAAAGATGAAAATTTATTATTTCTTTTCCAAAATTGCAGTCAACAATAAAAGAACATTTGGACGTTTCATACGACGTTTCGCTCGTTATGCGTTCATAGACTTGTATTTGTTTAATTAAAAAAATTTTGTCAATACAACTTTTGAGTTTGGTTTGACAATTTGATGATGTTAATAATGTTGCTTAGATACAGATCACACCTTACTGTTTAACAATAACTTTAAAATATTCCATTATAAATTATACTTCAATTTTCAATATCTGTTCTAAAATTGACAGAGTTTATTTCTTTTTTGATATGTATCATCTTCTTTGATTAATCGTTTCTGATAGTTTGATTCTTTATCAAGGGTTGTCACATTATTTAAATCAAAATTGTGGTTTAAGTCATGTGAATGTTTACTACGAGCTGTACATTCGTTATTTAATCGCAAAGAGTATTTATGGTTGTAAATTCCTTTATGTAAATATTGTTTTGTTTGTCCAATATATTGTCCTAGACAATTTATACAAGAAATTTTGTATACTCCATTCGTTTGTTTATTTTCATCTGTAGGGTCTTTTAATTTAGTAAAAAATCTATTTATAGTGTTGTATGATTTATTTGTTAGAATAAGATTATGTTTACGTAAAATGTTACCTATGTACGGTATACTAATATACTTTATATTAGAAGAATCTAATTCATTATCATTATTATTATTATATATTTTGTTTATTCTTTCTTCTATAACACTATTTATTTAAGAAATGTGATAACTGTTTTCTACTAAAATATTTTTTACTTTATTAATTTGTTCTTTGCGTTTTGTTGGTTCAGTTAATTTCACTGCTCAAAAGAACAATATCATTAACATTAAAAATTTTAGGTACACTTGAATTGAAATATCTTCCAGAATTTATGTTTTTGGTAAACCATGTTGTATTTATTTTGTTTTCATTATTATTATAATCGAGAGTTAGATCTAAAAAGTTTATAGTTTTGATATTATCCGTTTCTATTGTGAATTTAATTGTATTGTGATAATTATTGAATGCTTGTAATATATTGTCTTCTTGATTGATTGGTATTGAAAGTATTATATCATCTACAAAACGTTTGTATATTGGTACGTCATATGGAATGGTAGATAGAATATTTTCTTCAACATATTCCATTACTACATTTGCAATGGGAGATGATGAAGAAGATCCCATCGTTATTCTATATATTTGGCTGTAGCAAATTTTGTCAAATGTAAAATAAGTACAACTCAAACAAAGTTTTGTACCATTTATAAATTGTTCTTTTGTTAGTGTAGTAAATTTGAAATGGCATGAATTAGAAGAACATAGTACACTATCAAAAGAACAATTTTTAAATGATACAAAACTTTGTTTAAGTTGTACTTATTTTATATTTGACAAAATTTGCTACAGCGAAATATATGGAATAGCGATGGGATCTTCTTTATCATCTCCCATTGCAAATGTAGTAATGGAATATGTTGAAGAAAATATTCTATCTACCATTCCATATAACATACCAATATACAAATGTTTTGTAGATGATACTTTCAATACCAATCAATGAAGAAGACAATATATTACAAGCGTTTAATAATTATCACAATACAATAAAATTCACAATAGAAACGGATAACAACAAAACTATAAACTTTTAAGGTGTAACTCTCGATTATAATAATGATGAAAACAAAATGAATACAACATGGTTTACCAAAAACATAAATTCTGGAAGATATATCAATTTCAATTCAAGTGTACCTAAAATGTTTAAGAAGAATGTTCTTGTTTTTTTAATAGAGCAGTGAAATTAACTGAACTAACAAAACGCAAAGAACAAATTAATAAAGTAAAAAATATTTTAGTAGAAAACAGTTATCCCATTTCTTTAATAAATAGTGTTATAGAAGAAAGAATAAACAAAATATATAATAATAATATGATAATGAATTAACTTCTTGTAATATAAAGTATATTACTATACCGTACATTCCAGCATTATCCAAAAAAATAGGTAACATTTTACGTAAATATAATCTTATTCTAACAAATAAACCATACAACACTATAAATAGTTTTTTCACTAAATTAAAAGACCCTACAGATGAAAATAAACAAGCGAATGTAGTATACAAAATTTCTTGTATAAATTGTCCAGGACAATATATTGGACAAACAAAACAATATTTACATAGGAGAATTTACAACCATAAATACTCTTTACCATTGAATAATGAATGTGCAGCTCTTAGTAAACATTCACATGACTTAAACCACAATTTTGATTTCAATAATGTGACAATCCTTGATAAAGAATCAAACTATCAGAAACGATTAATCAAAGAGATGATACATATCAGAAAAGAAACAATCTATGTCACTTTTAGAACAGATATTGAAAATTTAAGTATAAATTATAATGGAATATTTTAAAGTTACTGTTAAACAGTTATTTATTTATTCGTATGCCAATTTTAACTAATTATTTCAAAAATAAAATTCATAAAATCTTAATCTTGAGTATCCAGTCAATCACTTCTTTATCCGCAGTGTGTATTTTCATGAATCCTCCAGCTATCTTTGAATTGGGACATTCTTCTACTATATGTTCAACTGTTTCTTGAGGAAAACCACATTGGCATTTAGGATCGATCGAATTATCCCATTTGTTTAGCATATAATTACATCTCCCATGTCCAGTCCTCAAACGGTTGAGAGTTGACCATATTCTTCCAAGAAAATGAAATCCAGGTACTTTTTTCGTGGGATCTGTCACGATGTTGTTTTTAAATAAGTTATTTCCGGTATTAAACCAGCGCTGTGTCCACTTTTCGTTCAATTCGAAAACTTCATGAAGATATTCTTCCATCCAAAAGGGTTTTCTAGACTTAAGTCTAAGGGTTGGTGGTTGTCGTAGAACATTAGTGATGGAGAATATGTCTGGATGTAATGAAAATTTATCAAACAGTTTTTTCGTCAAGTTCTGTCTTCTAAGGTCCGAGGGGGGAATATTTGATAAAACTGGTAGCCAAATAAGTGGGGTAGACATTATTGTGCCCAATATTATTCTCATCGCCTCATTTAACTGAATGTCTACTTTCGATACATGATAACTATTTTTCCAAACTGGAGCACAATATTCCGTTGTAGGATAAACTAAAGCCATAGCTGATGTTCGAAGAATATTAACATTTGCACCCCAGTTAGTGACCGCCAGTTTCTGTAGAATATTACAACAACTCTTTAATTTCTGCTTAAGTTTATCCAGATGATATTTATACGTCAAAGATGTATCCAAAGTTACTCCAAGATATGTAGGTTGGAAGTTATGATGTAGTTCACGTCCTTTGAAAAGTAATTTTAATTTCGTAGATTTTCGGTGGTTATCTAAATGGAAACAAGATACTTCCGTTTTTAATGGATTTAATTTTAGACGCCAGTTTTGAAAATAACTATTAAAAATAGCTAAGTCATCTGTTAAAATTCGTTCAATTTCTTGAAAATCTTTATGCTGAACAGAAAGTGCAAAATCATCAGCGTATATAAATTTTGTTGATGTTGTATTAGGTAAACCACTGATATAGAGATTAAATAGTAACGGTGATACGACAGAACCTTGTGGTAGACCGTCATTTAAAATTTTGGATTTGCTACCTTTTTCTCCTAGAAACACTTTGAGATATCTATTCGATAGCATACAGTCGATCAGATTTATGATGGAATCATTTTTTATAATCTTATATAATTTGTAAATCAAGTCCTGTTTCCATACAGTATCATATGCAGCCGATAGATCTACGAATGCAATTCCAGTTTTGAGGCGGTTTTGAAAACCAGCTTCAATATTTGTTGTTATGGTTAGGACTTGATCACAACAGTTTCTGTTTGGTCTGAACCCCATTTGTTCGAGTGGAAGATGGTTATCAATGACAGGTTGTATAATGTTATAAATGAGTCGTTCCAAAATTTTGTAACAAACACTAAGTAGAGAAATTGGTCTATAGCTGGCAGGATTTTCCGCTGGTTTCCCAGTTTTTAATATTGCGATGATTTTGGCTTTTTTGAACTCTAGGAATTTTGCATGATATTAAGATGTTATTGAAAAAATTAAGTAACCACTTTAAAGAGGAAGTCCCCAAATGGTGTATATATTCGGGATATATTTCATCAAAACCTTCAGCTTTACCTTTCTTCAACTTACTCATTGCCATTTTTAATTCATCTAAAGAAAACGGAAGAATTTTTCCTCTAGATGGGTTTTTCTTTTCTTTCTTCATAAGATTTTTTACTTTTCTTTTCTTGTTTTCTAAAAATTCAATAGAAGGTGATATATTCGTCAAATGTGTAGCGATCACATTTGGAGAAATTTTGTGTTGAATTTGGATTGATTGTTGCATAACACTCAGTTTATTCAACAATTTCCAACTGCTTCGACTGTTATGCGTGAAATTCATATTTTCCATTAGCAAATTCCATTTCTCTTTTCTTGCAACATTCAATGAATTCAAAATTTTGTCTGCTATGTTCTGACTATGATTTTTTTGGTATTTTCTATATAAATTTTCATTTGACTACCCTGGAATATAATCTTTTCTGTACCCTTTTGGGATTGTTTTTCTCGCTACAGCATTAATCACTCCGACAAATCGATAATAATTGCTAGTAATAGGCGGGATCCAACGCAACTGTCTATCCACCAGTTCACTGAAACTTAACCAATCGGCTTTCTGGAAGTTCCATCTGGGTTTTTGAATCGAATTACTTGTTAAAATATCAAAACCTGTTCTAATGAGAACTGAACGATGTTGTGTATGTGGAAAATCATTCAACACTTTACGACTAATATCAAGTGGAATTGACATCGAATTTATTGATGTTATGCATAAGTCTGGATTATAGTCTTTATTCCATCGGGCCGAAAAAAAAGTTTTTATATCTTTAGCATTGTAATGTAGATAAAAATTGTTCATTTCCATCCACTTACATAGACATAAACTTACTTACATAAACAGTAATCTGTGATCTGTATCTAAGCAACATTATTAACATCATCAAATTGTCAAACCACACTCAAAAGTTATATTGAAAAAGAGAACAAATTTTTTAATTGAACAAATACAAGTTTATGATCGTATAACGATCGAAACGTCGTATAAAACGTCCAAATGTTCTTTTATTGTTGACTGCAATTTTGGAGTTCATAATCAGTCGCAATGCCGATAGCCGCAAAGATGAAAATCTGGAGAAATCTTACGCGGTTTTTGCCCTCGCGCCACCATAATTAAACTGACAAAAATCAAAAGCGTGTTTTTCTAGGTTTTCTAACTTTGTGTTCACAGCTTTTTCCTACAAATTTCTCGAAAGAATGTCTTGAAATTATTCATTATTATTTTCTACTTATAGTTTCTGCGTTATCGGCGAGCAATTGCACATGTTTAGTAAACATTGGTGCGAATTAATATTGCAATTCCTGTACTACACAAACGTTAACTTTGTTTCTAATGTTATTAATTTTTCAGTGACCATGGTTGCCGGTGTAGTTCTATTAGGTGTAGCGATCGTTGTTATAATAAAATGTCGCGCGTTCGAGCCCATGAACCTAAAGCAAGAGCAGTGTATTCAACCTATGCCTTTGCCTCGGCCTCCGGACAGATTAATGTCTTCTTCTCCATCCTTCAAAAACCATTTAGAAGAATATTCACCACAAATGCCTACACTGCCCCAGTGTAAAATCACTCCTCTTAGTGGAGGCGATTTGGATTCTCAAGCGTGTTACCCTTATGGCGTTGAAGATCAAGCTGACGATTGGAGCGGATGCGAAACATCTGATCCGCCATGTTCGACTAAAAACGTAATGTTACGTAGAAATCAGTACTGGGTATGAGAGTTCCCTCTATTTTTAAGAAAAATAATATACGTACCTATAAATCCAGTGTTTTAGTCAATTTTTTTATACGAAGTCTTTATAGTTGTAGACTATTTATTATACTCACCGGTGGAACAATCTGCTTCAATCAGCCAAATGCTATTTCGTTTGAAAATATGTTTTAACTCTACCCAATAAATTGATCTTTTTTATAAGGATTAATTGTCTAAGTGCTATGTCTGGAACAAACTGTAAGTGTGAGAGCAGGTTTCAACCAATAAAACCTATTTCTAAGGAAGTTTTTTATTTAAACAGTTCTGTAAACAGATACACAATTTCAGTTTCAATATGAAGCTATTTTTTTAGAACAAATCTATAATGATCTTTTACAAAAATATTTGGATATATTTCCTCAACGTATTTACTAATTTTCTTATCAATAAAAATGGAAAAGCTAGTATCACTTGATAATAAATTATTTCTTACAATAAAATCAGTCTAAAATAACAAGTTATTTAATGAAATTGCATCGTCATTACAATTCCTTTTATTTATTCACTTGAATGAGCGGAATGTAGAATAATTGGAATCACATCAAGGAAATATGATATCACTAGAAAAATCCACACTCAATCCAATGATTCGTAAATGAAAACTTAGTTATCCAATTCTTTTTAACACATTAAATAATGTGAACAACGTAACAATCACCACAGGATCCGATCTAAATCAGTTACTTTTTTTTTTGTTCACACGATTCAGCTCGTAGTAATATTTCTCCCCGTATTGGGAATCTATTTCTTTGAATGGAGGTTGAGCACGTATTCCAATAGTGGTAAAACGTTCTTTTGGATCTTTACACAACATCGATTTGATAAGGTTGCACTGAAAATAGATAATTAATGACTGCAGAAATTTTGTGTTTTAAAACGCACTTCATCTTTGTTGGTATCTAGAAAGTCCTTAGGGTACTTGCCCATTTTAAGATCAGTCAGTAGGTGAATCCTTTCCGATTCAGTCGACATAGGAATTAACAATTCGAAAAAGATCATTCCCAAAGCGTATATATCAACTTTATATGAGTACTCACGAGACGCAATTTGCTCTGGGCTCATATAAAGATACGTCCCTAAGAATTCATTGGAAAAGATTAGAATGTGAGACAATCAGTTTAAAGCGAACCAACTAACCGACATTCTTTGTATGAGTTCCTCGATGACCACCACCAGGACTTACATTACAATGGTCATTGTTATTAGCTGGACATTCAACATATTTTACCAAGCCGAAATCTCCAACCTTGATCTGGCCTTCCAGCGAAAAAAAAATATTTCCTGGCTGAAAAATAGACTTGAAATCTTGACTAGACATCGTGATGACTTTGTTTTACCTTCAGATCTCTGTGAATCAGACCTTGAAGGTGAACATACTCTACAGCAGAAAGTATTTGACGGAAAAGATCTAAAATTGTTTTTTTCGAGCGATCTTGATTGTTCAGTAACCAATCCTTCAAACTTTCCTTCTGGCATAACTGCATTTGGATATATAAGAAGGTAGGTGGTCCTCGTAGAGTTTTTTGTGATACACTTGTCAAATTGCTTACGTCTGTAGTTTTTTGAACCACAGAACTTAAAGACTTCGATTTCGTACTTCCGGATCTAAAGGAAACTAGTGAATTTTCTTCTGTATCTTCCCCCTCTTCTGGTAGTGATTCCGTAGATAACACTGTGATTGAATTGGCTTGTGAGTTGTTGATGCTATCTCTGAAATAAGGAATGTACTTATTTTATACTAAAGGAGGGATTAAATTTTTATGAAAGTCGTAATCAGTATTCTTACAGTATCCATTTCGTGTCGTGATCATGTTGCCAGCCATCGGGTGGATGTTCCACCCAGGAATTGAAATATCTTACAATATTTTGATGTTCCAAATTAGCCAATGCCTTCACTTCCCTCATGACTCTGTTTCGCTGATTTGGCCTAGAATGAATTATAGTTATATAAACTGCCATTTTTAGTTCATTGCATACTCGTTAGGTAAAGTTATTCGCTTCAATGCATATTGGCATTCATCAAATTTTTGCTTCACGTGAAAAACAATGCCAAATCCACCTTTTCCCAGACATTCAAGTGTTTCGAAGTCATTCATATATCTGGACGTGAAATTGGAATTTGTTGAAGAGATGTCTGAAGTTTTACTTGACGAATCTTCAACTGTATCCTTAGAGTCTGCAATTTCGATAACTTTTTTTTTATGATTCTGTGCTAACCAACAAATGACATGAGAGATTATTGCAGTGAATACAGCGATAGCTGCAATTTCTTTCCTAAAAGAAACAATCTTACGAGTAAAATAATCAATTTCTAAAATTAATTACGCACCACCAGAACCATAAGGGTGCGACTAAATACTCAACCGTTGCTACATCTGTTTCTTTGATCGTTTGATTTTTTGCACACAAAAGTGGATCCTTGGCCTCAATGTCATTTTCAGTATAGAGAAATAAACCATTCCCTACAAGGAAATGAAAACAAATTACCACGAGATAATCAAAAATTTTATAACATGATATATTGAATAATAAATTCCACCACTTATAGAGTATCAAATATATAAATTACAACTTCATATTTTTATACATAATTTCGATTTTGAAGAACTGAAATTTACGCGACCTATTTTGTATTAATACCAAAACCAACATAAAGAATATGATTGAAGAGATGTACAAATCACAGTTTCTATATGAAATGGTAACCATTCCTTTGCCTTCAATGATTCAAATCGGTAAATTGTAGAATATACCTTAAAATGAAGAATATTCACAAAAAAAGCTACTTGCGTTATTTTTGACGACTAGAATGTATTATTCTTAACATCACCGTTTGTTTAACCAAAGATACGTATCATTCAAAATGTGAAGAACTGATGAATGATTCGAATGTTTACATCCAACTGAAAAAATATCCAACAAGAACTATAGAAACAAAAAATAACCAAAAGTTCATAAACCCAATGTGCCGATTAGACCTATAGTGAATACAATTGGAACAGCAACAAAACGTTCTCCAAGAATCATGTGGACAAAACATGGAATTTCAGTGAAGAACTCTCGATCTTTTGCAAAAAATAAATGATCTCCATATCCCAAAGTCTTATAGAGTTATCTCATTGGATGTAGTTTCTTTCTTCACGAATATATCTCTGGATCTCTCGATCAAGATAATGAAAGACAATTGGGAAAACATCTCCAATCATACAACTATTCCGCAAGAAGATTTCATAGAAATTATCAAATTCCTCTTCGAATCAAACTATTTCATCTACAATGGAAAATTCTACCGTCAATTATTTGGTTGTTCAATGGGCAGCTCACTTAGTCCAATCCTTGCTAATCTGTCGATGAACAAGCTTCTCCATGAATCTATACCTAAGTTATCCTTCGAACTACCGTTTCTTCATCAATACGTTGATGATATTATTACGGCAATACCCAACAATAAAGAAGATGAAATATTAAATTTCTTTAACAACTTTGACGAAAATATAAAGTTTACCATCGAGAAAGAAACGAATTCTTCAGTCCCTTTTCTTAACACTTTGGTCTGCAGAACTGAAAACAACATTTTGAAGCTTGATTGGTACAAGAAACCTTGCAACACCAATAGATATATAAACAACATATCATATCAACACCCCAGTGTCAAGACGAATATGATTATAAACATGAAGAACAGAATTATCGATATAACTCACCAAGATTTTCGTAGAAGTGCATTAGAAAGATTTTTAACCATGCTTACAGAAAATGGATATAATAGAAATTCGATGAAAAAACTAATCTTCAAAGAGCGTATTCAACAAAACCCAGAAACGCCAAATATTGAACAGACCTTCAGAACGTTGCCGTATATTGAAGAACTTTCTAATGAACTGAAGAAATCATTCAAGAGATTTATTGATATCAAAATTGCTAATTCAAATATCGCAACTCTAACATCATTATACCATCGACATAAATATATTATTCCAAAAAATAAAACGAAAAATAATGTTTACAAAATTGACTGCAATAATTGTCAACTGAGTTATATCGGACAAACATCGCAAGCTCTTCAAAAACGAATAGCCCTCCACAAAAGTGACGCAAAATTAAGACCAGAACGCTGTGCTCTAGGCAACCATCTCAGAACAACAGGACACTCAATGAAATATAACGACGTCATTATATTAGGAAAAGAGAAAAACCACAAAAAACGACTCTTTCTCGAAATGTGCCATATTGTTGAAAACGACACCATGAATGAAAAAGCCGACACCAATAACCTGATCAGAACTTACAGCTTTATCCTGACACTAAATCTACAAAAAAAATCGATGAAGTTTTTGAAAAAAATATTTCATTTATTTGTTACCATTGAGATATTCAATTGTGAAATAATTGTCAAATTATCCCGACGATGCTTTGAACACAAGCGAAATATAGATACGTTTTTCGAACAAAAGTTCTATTACTTGGTCGAATACCTGATAAAAATAACAATTATTCTTAAATGTATATTTTTGGCTTTTGGGTATTCGACCAGTTTTATACACAATAAAACACTATTTAATAACAGAATTCGTTTCTATATTTCCCAAGAAATCCTTGCATGATCACGAGAAAATGACAAATAAAAATATAAACTGGTATACTGCAATAAGCTTTGCGCTTAACCTGTCTTAAAAATGAAAAATACTTTACCAGTAATATGTGTTGATCCATATAAAATTGCCACAGCAGTAGATATATCGTTTTCAATTGCATTTGAAGCAGGTACAGGTTTCCACGGAATTTTAATCAAACCGCTATTTCCCATTTTTACAACATCAGTTTTCATTCGCTCTATCAACATAGCGACGTTTCTAGATTCATGGATGTAAAGCTGAAATACATATAAAAATATTTTTTTCAGAATACTTGAATTCCGAACCTGTTTATTATGCATTCCAATGTATAATGCTGCACTAGTATCGAGAAAGGACTGTTTGGGGAGAAACAAGTTTATTTCTTCCAAAGTACCACTTTCCCATTTCCACACTTTAACAATAGGATTGGAAAATTTGTATTGCCAAAGATCATCTTCACCGTCTATAACCTTTGTCACTTCTAAAAGACCTTCTGGCATAATAGCACTAATATCCCAATTGTATTCTTCAGGATTTTGGTTGATGCAATCTTTTTCTGTCGTGCTTATTTCAATGTTGCCAACGCTGAAGTTCCATCTTAAATAAAATTTGACTATTGCTGACTCACAAATCGAAAAAATATACTAACTTTTCTGTTCCAGTTCTTACATCCACTGCTCTTACTATTTTAGTCGTTCGTTTCAGAAGGAGAATACTATCAGCTATATCAGAATTTTCTGTGAAGTTTTCACATTTCAAACTTGAACACTCATAAAAAACATTCCCTGATTGTGCTCCAATACCGTAAGTTGCAACTTCCATTGAACCTAAAAAGGTTTTATTCAAAGTAACATGTATAACTGTTTCATTTAAACAATAAGAACAGATGAAATTACCATATGAATATAACTCACCTGCCATTATTAAATTATCTGAATATCTAAAGGATGATTTCATCAAACTTTCTGCTGATATTGAAATCGGATCAACAGTTTGCCCATCAAATTTATAAAGCATTCCAGTCAGTGACGGTATTATCCTGATGAGTTGTCCATTGTTCATCAACTGAAAGAAATGAGTAAGTGACTACGTTAATACAAAATGCTATTTTGTATACATCTAAAGATTGTATAGTTGAATCAACTAAAGGTCCTGGCTTAGTTTCCACAGCCCACAAAAAGTCCCCATTTTCTGATATCTTTGCTAACTTTCCATCAAGAGTGCTGACGAATATCGCACTAGAATAATGAATCAAAACAATGATAAAAACAGAGACAACTTTTACCTGGCCTTGGATTGAGAGCAAAACGACAGTTTTCCAACTTCAGCAATTGTCGCTCTAAAAAATACGATGAAAAAAACGAAAAGAAATTTAATACATAATGTAGTCATATTCTTTTTGAATGTTTTCATCTTTCAATGTCGATACCCGTCAACATCTTTCCACTAGATCGAATGGAATGGAAATACGAGATTTATATTTTCTTTTGAAAGTTTGGTTATGACAAATAATGACAGGAACTTAAAAGTGACGTCAGTTTATCGGTCAGTAGAAACTCACAGAATATATTGTATCTTTGTCTATATTCTGTGTTTTGACTAATAAACATAGGCTTTCAGTTTTTCTATGCCATATGACTATTGATATGACTAATACCAGCGAGTAAGGAATAGACTATTCTCTACTCGCTGCTAATATAATTAATATTACACTTATATGTTCTGTGATACTAATATTAGTTATATGGTCTATGCTAATAAAACTAGCCAAACCACGCCGAAGTAAATTCTTAAAGGCCGAAACTCCTTCCGTCAGCCATTGCTATCTACCCTTTTGTTAAAGGCCATTTTTGACACTTTCATTACTCTTGGAAAAACATCAAAGCCAATGTACATCCATCGAATACCTAGTCATGAATACACGTTTATCCAATGGACGTCCAGTATAGAACCAATCGATTTTCAATGGACGTACAATGGACTATACGAAATCAATAGCAATGGACATCCATTTTTGGACGTCCAATGTAAGCCGATTTTTGGACGTCCAAATTACGTTGATTTTTGGACGTCCCATGTAAGTCGATATTCGGATGTAGATGGACGTCCAACTCCCGGATGTCCGAACTATGTATATGTTACGGTAAATGTAAGCAATCGGTAATTATCTATAAGGCTATTTTGAGTTGTATTGTGAATTTATTTGTGGTGTCCTTTAGTTTCTTTTGTATTAAGAAACGGTTTTATGAAGAAGTTGAAAAGTTAATTTCCAAAAAAGCACAAAATAATCAACTATTTTCCAAAGATGCGTATTATTCGCTTTTGGCTAATGTAAAG
Source organism: Novius pumilus (assembly GCA_020654155.1). Lineage (NCBI taxonomy): Eukaryota > Metazoa > Arthropoda > Insecta > Coleoptera > Coccinellidae > Novius > Novius pumilus. Next base: position 2,106,874 of record JAIFOV010000472.1, read on the forward strand.
GCGTCCAAGGACAAGAAACCTGAAGATTATCGAAGATTATTGAGGTATGATACACTAGACATTGGAAATGTCCAAAAACTTGCAGTTCCAATAAAAAATGAACGAGACCCAATAATTTATACGTACTTAGAGGAGGTATTTAATACAATCCACATAAGTCACTTATCCATAGGACATGGGGGCAAAAACCGAATGATGGCGGAACTTAAAAATAAGTACAAAAATATCACCATAGAGCTAATTATTACATATTTAAATCTTTGTGAACCGTGCCAGAAAAAAATGAGTATCCCTAAAAAGGGCTGGTTGTTAAGCCTATTAAAAGCAACGAATTTAATTCAAGATGCCAAGTTGACCTCATTGACATGCCGTCGCAAGCAGATGGCGATTACAAGGTCATTATGGTATATTAAGACCACCTAACAAAGTTTGTTCAACTTAGAGCTTAAAAAAACCAAGACTGCTGAGGAAGTGGCTTACCAATTGCTGGAAATATTCACAATATTTGGTGCACCGTGTATATTGCACAGTGTCTTATGTGGGATGAACCAGAGATTGTACATGGAAAGCCACGTCATAGCCAATCACAAGGTTCAGTAGAAAGGGCCAACCAAGATATTGAAAAGAAAAGGCTACTTGGTTAGAAACAAATAAAACCACAAAATGGTCTGAAGGAATAAAATTTATTCAGTTTATGAAAAATAAAGCTCATCACTCAGGAATAAGTCGTAGCCCCTATGAGGCTGTGTTTGGATGTAAAGCAAAAGTGGGCTTGAAAACTTTCTTGCCAGCTCTTGAAACAGTGTCAGATATTACGAGCGAAGAAGATCTTGAGGCAATGGTAAAACATCAAAATGGACAAGCCAGTGAAGATATTTAATTAGGACCTTCGGATAGGGAGGAGTCAATTTCGACTCATCAACTAATGGAAAATGATGATGGTAACAATGTAGAAAAAGATACAGATGGAGAGAATATTTATGAACCAAATGAAACTGAAAATAACCCTGAAAGTGACAATGAACAAGTTTTTAACGAAAATACAGCTCTTCAGGCAATATATGTATGTTCTCGAGAAATTGAAGAAGCTAGAATCGGTGCTAGGCAGTCGCTCGAAAATCAGGCTGAAAAAATGATAAAAGCCTTAAATGCTAAATTTCCCGCAGTAGAAATAAGACAATGCGCAAGAATTAAGGTACCAGACGTAGATCGAGCCAAAGCAGATGGCCGAAATATAATAGTCGTTGTAATTTCGATTGAGAATGAAAATCTTTACAAACTCGGTACGAAATACGGGATTTTAAGCCAGTTTTACTTAAGAAACGAATTCGGTGTCTGCAAAGAACGATTTATCACAATTGAAGAAGTTCTAGAAACTAATATAACTCTGAGAGAATGCGCTCGTAAGGATTCAAATTTATGTGGACAAGGTTTTCAGCATTGCAATTGTACTTCAGAATGCAATTCAAATCGCTGCAAATGCAAGAAAACACAAGTACTTTGCAATTCCAAATCTCACAAATCTCGGACCTGCAGAAATAAATAAAAGATAAAGAATTTTAAGAGTCTTGTTTGGTTCTATTGTTAAAAGTTTATTTTTTTTAACCAAACAAAGGGTTTGGTTTCTCGATATTTGGTTTGTTAATTTAATGAGAATATATTCTATGTTTTACTTAACCACACAGAAGCTTTGATCTCTTGATATTTGGGACGTATTATTATTGTTTGGCTGATGTTGTTTGTAGCCAAATTTTATTCTATTTAAGACTAGAATTGTTTTTATTTCAATAAGTATTTGATTCCGATGTTTGATTTACTACATTCACTAAAGGGGTATGGTAATTTTATATAATTGCCGGTAAATGTGATTAATTCTAAAGTTTTTACAACCTTTACCACGAGCACTGGTTATTATGCATAGTTCCCGGTAATTATACATAATAACCGCACTATCCACATTTACCGTAACATATACATACATTGAATGTATAGGAAAAACGCATTTTTCAAAATAATATGTGTCAATAAATATAATTTATTTCAGTTGAACTAGAAACGATCAACGCGAAAGAGTGAAATATGATATTAAACATATAAAAGTGAAGGAGAACTATGGAATTAAAACTGCACGTAACAAAAAGTGATAAGAATTTGAAAACTAAAGTGCATAAAGCTAATATAATGAAATAAAAATATAAACTGATTTAAATCAACGAATTCAAAACAAAGTATCAATGAGCAAAAACCAACTAATTAAAATAACACATAAAATACAACAAAAAAATAAAAAATTGAATAATGTTTATAATTAAAATAAAATAATAGGAAATTATTGTTTTCTTTATGAAGCTCTGCGTATTCATTTCTGAATGCACATTTGTGTACTTGTGTGGTCCAGCCGTATCATGTTGAGGCTACTGTTCAGAATAGAGTATTAGTGTCCGAATAATTGAGATGTTCTTTAAAAAACTTTCAATCAAAGCACATATTTTCAGATTATGGAAGTAAAGTTTTTCTTTCCTTCCATAATATGAGAAATCCGTGGCAATTTTGTTTGACATAACATTGGAAAAACATCGTAGACGGAATTTAATTTTGACCGATGACTAAAGTGACAAAAAAGCGAAAGCAAAAAACGATGGGCGGATTTCACGAACAAAGAGAAATAAGAAATTCGTAAGTACGAAATGTTTCCTCGCATATGTCGATATTGATGTTATATGTATTAACTACTTTATTCAAACCCGGTTACGTTGTGTCAAACGAGGCAGCGTTATCTCGATCTGTCTGGCGTTAGTCTAAACATACGAAAAAGCACCAGTTTGCGATAGTCGCAGACTTCTTAACTCATACAATGTTATTCTCGGATATCCTCAAATGGACCTCTACTGGACAATCTTTGGGTATCTGTTTCCGAACGTCCGCTTTCAGATATACATTGTACGTCCGATATTTGTCCAGAATTGGACATTCAGTGAACGTTCATTGAATATCTGTTTCTGGACGTCCGATTGACATCCACCATTGGATGTACATAGGATATCTGCTAGACATCCTTGCACGCACATCTTGAAATGGCCATATATTGGATGTTCATTGGATATCCCTTATTCGGACGTCCAATGTACATCCACATTTGGATGTACATTGGAAGTCCAATATTCATCCTTTATCGGGCGTCCATCGGACGGCTATTGGATATCCCTTTCTGGACGTCTAAGTGACATCCACTTTTGGACGTCCAGTTTATGTCCATGGACGTTATGGACGTAAAGTGGACATCCATTGGATATCCCTTGTAATCTGGGAACCCTTTCGAGTTTATTTCGGTTCAACTTGGAATGATGCGCTATCGGTTTCGAAAAGAAAAAAAGAGTGATAACGGTGACAATGTATAAATTTTCATTAACATTTATGTTAAAAGTTATTATTGTTCCTATGCTTTAAAAAAGATCACTAATTCATTTTGTTTAAGAGAAATTATCGCCCAATTTTATCATAAACTGTAAATGTAATTACATTAAAAAATGGAAATTGAACAGGAAATAAATTCACTTTCATTTTTTTTTAAATCAATAATATCTATGCTTTTCAGTTCTACATTATTATGATATATTTGCTCTGCACTTTCAATTCTATACTTCAAGTGTTAGAAATCGTTTTTAGAATGAATAATAAGAACCGTGAACAATAATAGTTTACTCAAAGTCCAATCATCTGAATAAGTACATCTTTAAATCCGCTGGAGAGTTATTCGATGAGATCTATTACGGATTTATCATAAATGAACGCGAGCTTGGCTCATTCAATTTCATAAATACTAACTATATCGGCTATCGTAGTTCCATTACGCAACTGGGGTTGCAAAACGTCGGCGTCGGCGCCGGCGACGTCTAGTAAGGGTTGGACGCGCATCGGCGCAAATCTTGCACCCCCTTTTCCGCTCGCGTAACACAAACTCGGGGTGTGTACTACAACATTTATTTTTCGATGGCAAATTAACACTTCCACTCTAATTGTATACCGTGATATTTTTAGTCGCGAAAAGCGGCTTCGTTAAATGGTGAGATGGACATTAAAATTCGGGTAGGGCGAAGGTGAAACGGCGGAAAGGCATATTTACGTCATTCTGGTAGAATCTGATTGATTTGGTAAAATTTCGACATAAGGGACATGGTGAGTGATAATTGGTTATCCGGAAGGACCTCGTGTAGGATCTATGTGGCAGTGGTTATATTTCTGCATATATTATCGCACTCACAGGCTCAAGACGAAGATATTCCTCATAATGAGTAAGTATTCATGACCGTAATGCCGATGCCGCTTAGTTTAGACGATAATAGTTTCATCCCACTGATTAGACATTTTTGATTTTTTCAATGTGAAATGATTCTTAAAATGAGATTCTTTTATTTTTTTTTCAATTTTCGTTTTTGATGATGATTTCGAAACAATTTTTTGAAATATTTTATAGCGTGAAGGTTTTTGATGTAGTGAAAATAAAAATAAAAATTAAAAAAAGGAAAATCGCGAAAATAAAAAATCCACCACCTCCCTTTTTTTTAAATTTAATCAAATTTTCACCTTAAAATATATGAAATATAAAATACAACAGAGGCATTCACAAATAACTAATATTGGACATTTGAAACATCTCATCTCTAACCTCTGAATCTCTTCCAGTGTTAAAAATTGGGCGCTAAAATTTGGCGTCGATCTCTGGCATATCGGGAGATCATCCACGAGATTAAATGATTACCAAAAAGTAAGACGCACCATTGGTTTTTTTTAATGTTTTTAAAACGAGCAAATTTTCTAGAAATTTCACGATGTAAATATCAATGTAGCGAGAAAAGACGGTTTATTGCTCATAAGAGAAATGGCAGCTGAAGTAAAAAACATGATGGATTTTAAAATGAGCGCAGTTATGGTAATATAATTTGTTTTTTTGTTAAAAACTTTCAATTGAATTTACATTTGTAGAGGATAATGGATTCGGCAGAGCAAGCCGCACTTACTCCACAGACCGATAATGGTCAAACATTTAAATACTATAACGCACGAAAGCTCAATATATTCGCTCCGGACGGGCGACCGGCTGATGGTACTCGAGAGATGATTTTAACACCGAATTCACATTTTGATCACTTACCTGTAAACACAAGTCTTAGCACAATTTTATTACCCCCGGGCATTAGTGATGAAGGTAAGCGATTATTTGAATTCCATCAGATTATTTGACTTTTCTTAGATCAAGATGTCTTGAATGCTATTCAGTGGTCAGAACATTTGGATCCCTTATTCGTAAACAATTACGAAAGTGACCCCTCCTTGTCCTGGCAATTTTTCGGTAGTTCAACTGGTTTTTTACGCCGATATCCAGGTGAGTTTTAAATTCTCCTCAAAATGAGCAAAATCGAACAAAACATTTTAGGAATAGCCTGGCCAACCGAAGACATTTCCACAATATATGAACGACCACGGAACGAGAGGAACGTTTTTGATTTTCGTTCTTCAGCATGGTATATCAATGCTGCTACTTCTCCAAAGGATATTGTCATACTGGTTGATAATTCCGCATCCATGTCGGGAGCAAAACTTAATTTAGCAAGAGCTACGGTGGAAGCGATACTAGACACACTGTCCGACAATGATTTTGTTAATATTTACAAATTTTCAACGTCCGCAGAAGAAATTGTTCCTTGTATTAAGGATAGTATGATCCAAGTAATACCTGATCAGTTAATAATGGCTCTTTCAAACTAATTTTCATATCGATTTGTAGGCCAACTACGAAAATGTACAATTGTTAAAACGTTCTTTGAATACATTTAGGGCAGAAAGTATAGCAAACTTTACTTCAGCTTTAATCACAGGCTTCGAGTTATTGCGAAAAGTGAGTAATTTCAATTTCGAACTGAAAATTCGGTTACATTTGTTTTCATCGGTTTTTAGTACAACCACACCGGGCAGGGATCTCAGTGCAACCAGGCACTTATGCTGATCACAAATGGCCCACCTGCTAGTTATAAAGAAATTTTCAAACAATATAATTTTCCTCATAGACCGGTTCGAGTTTTTACTTATGCAATAGGAAAAGATGCTAGTAACGACGAAGAAATGAACTGGATGGCTTGTTCGAACAAAGGTTTGCTTTTTAAAATTCTTATGATACTTTTACATCAGAACTTTTAGGGTATTTCGTGAAAATTAAACAAATGGAGGAAGTGAAAACGAAGGTTCTGCATTATATAGAAGTAATGGCACGTCCCATGGTAATGTACCAGAACGATCATCCCATCCAATGGACGTCCGCGTATGTAGGAGGAAAGGTATAATTTATTAACTATTTATCCAAGATTAACAATTAAATAACTGCTAATATTGCAGGCTGGTAGTTTTGATCGCACTAGGCGCGGTCAACTTATGACAACTGTAACAACTCCTGTTTTTGACCGTAGAAACCACAGTGTAAGTTAATATTTCGAGAAAGTTATGTTGGGTTGATTTTGAGTTTTTGTTTCCTAAAAGGTTCGAGTAGCGAACGTGTTGGGTGTTGTTGGTACGGACGTGTCCATAGACCAAATTAAGAAACTGATCCCGGCTTACAAGGTAAATCTCATTATTCGTCCGTCCAAACCTATAAGTGTATATTCATTTTAAGCTTGGTGTAAACGGCTATTCTTTCTTGGTTAATAATAATGGTCATGTTCTGTATCATCCAGACCTCCGTCCGATAGTAAGTTTATAATTATTTTCTATTCCTTTTGAACTTCATAACTTTGTTTTTCTTCAGCCAAACAACGATCTGTATCAAGATACTCTAAAACCTCAATACGTTTCTGTTGACTTAACAGAAGTTGAATTGGTCGAACACGAAAGTGGTCCTCGTGAAAACCATTCAGTTCTCCTAGATGTAAGTTCTTCTATGTTGCATTGAATACATGTATCACTGAGTCATTTTTGTTTAGTTGAGACATGATATGATTGAACAAAAAGAGGGGGAAACTGAGATTGGAGTGAAAATTCATTATGACAATATGGTTAGATTACCTAGATTAGATTTGTGTAAAAAGTTAATTATATGATTTTAGAGACGAGTTGGCACTCGTAGAAATAAATATTTTTACAAGCCCATCGAAGGAACTCCATATTCCCTAGGTTTAGCTATACCTGAAGGATATGGCATGTTAGAACTTTTAGCCGAACAAGAAATCAAACATAGCCAAAAGAATGGTGAGTATTTACAAATGAAATAATTCTTACAAAAATGCAAATAATTAGTTACAGATTACTTCAAAGGAAATAATTGGAGGGTTCATCCGGACTGGTGAGAGACATATGCTTTGTTTTCCAAATAACGTCAACTCTGTTCTTGTATTCTCCAGGGTTTATTGCGAATACACAAACGGCGAATCAGGAGAACAATGGTTCCGAACTGCCGAGGAGCGCGTGCTTCATTTCCTGTCACGGAGCAGGCGTCCAGGGTGGAAATGGATGTCGGTTAGACCTCGGTCGCCACTTCAAAGAGAACATCATTACACGTTAGCCAAACATGAAAGAGATTCTTATTTTTGTAAGTCTTCCACGAATTCAATTTCCAAGTTACCAACATACCCGAAACGGAAATTGTAGGCGATAAAACATTACTGCAATCCCTTGTTCTGGACGCAAAAATAACAGAAGAGTTGATGCAAAAGAAAAATTCGCATTCGAGGGAAACCGACAGCCAGTGAGTTCTGCTTAAACGTTCATACTTTCCGTTGAAATGTATATGCACTAACCTTTATTTAACAATTCACTTTTCACTTTTTGCACATTAGTCCTATTGGCAACCTTTTCCAAAGTTACTTAGAAAGGTAAAGTAATTTATTTAGGCTTAGTGTTACTCGAAGGGCCGTTTTCAGTGAGAATACTCGTCACTGAAATGCCTTTCAGCTCATAATACAATATTATTATCGCCATTATGTGAAATTGTCACTTTGATCAGGTGAACAAAAGGCAAGATATTAGGAGGCTCAGTGCTACAGTTCTAGTAAAAGGAATGAATTAATGAAAAATGTTCATTAATATGTAATTATAAGCTCATTTTCGAAAAAATTCGTACATTAACAAAGATGGACTGATTGTAATGAATGACAAGAAAATGAACCAACGTCTTACTAGCACTACTATAAATTGTATCTTCTAATTAAATGTACATTTGGATCAATTGCAACAGTCATTACTAAATTTAACTGTTCTCTAAGTAATGATCTATAACAATGAAAAACAAAAATGTACCCAGCTTCTGGCCTAAGAGGAAGGGTCGGGCAACAAGTCAGGTCAGTCCTGAAGGGAGGCAAATTAGATTTTCTTAAGGTCAAATTGTCCGTTATACACATCAAAATTAGGGACTCTAAAACCATTCTTGGTATGATTGTTTTAGTTACAAAAGATTTTGGTTCTTAAGACGTTGACCGTTATCCATGGATTTTATCGATTGCTGTTAACAAAAATTTAAACACATAGTTGAATAACCCCGTCCTCATCTGGCATCTGGGTCCCTACTTCCATGTGATATGAGTATCATGCACACTTGTTTGGCTTACGATTTTCAAATTTTTGTCTCTAATCCAGTGACGCCATGTCGTTAATGCGTCGAATATGCTTGAAAAATTTGGCTTTATTTCAAGTATTTAAAAAAGCTCGAAAAATTCACAAACCCAAAAGGAATCTCTTGGATTTGGAAAAATTTCATATTTTCAATATCTACAATATTGTCAAAAAAGCTTTGGCAAGTTATTGACATCAGGAAACTTCCAAATTGATACTATAGAAATTTCTCTCAAACATAAGATTTTTCTATCGACATTTCCTCCTATTTTAATGTGTGAATACAGTGAATATATGAAAGGCAACAAATAATATTTCATGCTACCATTAAAATCATTTCTTATTGGATGTCGAATTTTTCTAAAATTAGAAATATCTAGGCGCATTTGAGCCTCTTGTTTTGTGTTTTCATTCTAAGGTAAATCAATAAGTAGAATATTCATCAGTTGCTCTCCAACAGAAGATAAACACTTCTCTGACCATTGGGACTTTTTTCTCTGTAACTATGCCTACTCGGATTCGTGAGTATATACTATATATGTCCCAATGTTTGGAACAATAGGTCCCTCAGCGATCTTGATAACATCACCCGATCTAAATCCAACGAGAAAAAGACTCGTCATAATTTTCAGCTTACTTTGATTTTCTTGCAGCGGTGGATACAAAATTTTTGGACTCACGCTCTCCTTTGTTGCTACAAGGAGTGGACTATTACGTTGGACAGATCATGACGGTCAAGCCGAAGTCGGTAATCAACCGTAAGTTCAGTATCAAAAGCTAACAACTCGAGGTTTATGGGATATTTTAGTCATTTTAGTGAAAACAATGGCCGAGCTATGGATGAAACATGGTACAAAAGAGCAGTTGATCAGCATTCAATTGAACCAGAAAGTTTTGTATTTTCGGTACCATTCGATGTTGGCTCATCCGGTACTCCTATGATTACAGCAACTCATGCTGTTTTCATAGAACATAATGGTCACAGAGCTCCCGCTGCTGTTGTAGGTGTTCAATATGTTCATTCAACGTTGGCGAAACATTTCATTAACATTACGTCGACTGTGAGTATTCTGGAAGAAATATTTTTCGACTTACCTTGCTAATTTATAAATTTAAAGTGCTCCGGCACTTCTTGCAATAAAACCTGTACTAGTGAAAAATTGGATTGTTACGTACTTGACAATAATGGTTTCATCATCATTTCTGAGAAACCAGAACATACTGGTAGATTTTTTGGTCAGATTGACGGTACAATTATGGATTCCCTCGTACAAGATAGAATTTACAAAAAGATACCTATGTATGATTATCAAGGAGTTTGCTCAAATAGCCGAGATTATTTCAGTGCTGATTCAACCACGATTAGGGTAAAAGAAATTCATATTAACAACTGCTCGCAAATTCATCAGAAATATTTTCAGCCTTGGAAGAATTTCGACTTAGTATATAGGACTATGATGAAATTGGTATTCTTCTTCTTCTTCAATATAGAACGGGTGTATAGTGCCGCAATTTCGTACTCCCAAGATGGTAATTATCAACTGCAATTTCTATATTCGCAAACTTATCATCTTAATATCTTAGATTTGCTGGATACCTACACTGACTACGACGATCCTACAATAGAAGAAGGAGTTGAAGATCGCGGACCGATTGCCTTCCCACCTGTGCCACCAAATCCAACATCGTTCACACCACCTTTCGAATCGGATCCTTTAGAAGGGGTTGAAATGGGGCAATATGGTATAAGACCATGTGACGAGAAGGTGGATCTATATATTTTGCAACCGGACAGACTCAGCACCAGCGGTCAAAGTAGTCCTTTAAAGGGAAAACTAACAAACTGTCATGTAACTGGTTGTGAAAGGTAACAAACTTTTTTGAAGAAGAGCGATAATATAAAACACCTTATGATTTTCAGACCGTTTAGTGTTCAGAAAATACCGCACAGTAATTTGATTTTACTAGTGGTAGATACTACATGCCCATGTGGTAGCAAACAACTCAGTATTATGCCACAGGAGATATTCTACGATTCGGGTAACGGTGGATGTGATCATAAACCGAAAGATAATCTACCGAGAAAGAGACCTTCCAAATGTATCAATTATCATCCAGAAGTAAGTATCAAAAGAGTGGCCGATTATTAATAAGGCCTTCTTTGAGGTATTCCTAAATTGTGCGTTCATAAAATTCTGCTTTAAATTTTATCTGGTTTAAGCTGGTTGCGATTGGCCTTATTTACTATGTTGAATTGTTCTTGTTTTTACGTAGGAGATAGAGATCCAAGTCTGCGGATCGGCTGCACTAGCGTCATTGTCGCAGATCCTCATAATTCCGGTATCGTTAGAACTGATTTTGTTGTTGAGCTTGTCGTCGTGATTTCCCCTATCGCGGTTGTGTATATAAGTCTATTGAAATTTTTTTATATCTATCAATATTGTCACAAAGGTTGAAGTTCATATTGTTGCTCACTTTTTTTAAGGAACCAAGCTCATTAAACTTGAAAAACTGGTATGCGTAGCTTCAGAAGCTCTCAGAATCTTTTAGTCGTTTTCGATGTAGTTATATTACGTCATATGAGATGTATTAGTGTAATCTGTGATTTTCCTTGAATATTATGAATTATGAATTGTAAAAATGATGACAATAAGAGAATTCATTTTTCATTTCATGAGAATTGGCAACTCCAATATCACAGTGAACTAGTTGATTTTTGATGTTTTCTCTGTATATAAAAACTTGTTTTTCGGTTATTCAGAAACATAGTTTAGAAATAAGATTGATATTTCCGAATTTCGTAGAGGAAATTAAGTTTAGAAATATTTTCGACCCGATGTGAGATGTGAATATTGATTTTGACAGCATTGGGAGTCATTCACGTGGACGAGCTTTCAATATTACGATTGTAGCTTTATATAAGTGTCTGAAAAGTTTTGTTGTCGGAAAGTTCTCAATCATATCTGAATTGATACACAGGGTGTTTCACTTGAAAATGAAAATTTATAACATAATATTTAAGGCGAATGTAGTAGTACTTTGCATGAATGACTGTCTAGGGCGAATGCACTAACGAATATTTTGTTCCTTGAAAGAACAACGGTCCCGGTCGAAGCCAAGGCCCTTGAAGTAATATATATGAAGAGGGGTTTTGAGATGATACTATATTATCTTCAACTAGGTTTCTTAGATCACTGGTCAAAATATTGAATGTGTACATATATTTTTGTACCTAGAAAATATGTATGTATAAACCAAGGTGCTCCTCTTCGAAAATATACTTCTGGACACCTGTAAAAAAATTGGATAACTTTCAGTACGAATGGATATAATGGTGCGTTACGGAAGACTAGATCTTCATTTCCAAATTCTAAATTCAATTTGAATGAGGACTCGCAAATCCGCCTTGTATTTTGTTTTAGTTTTTAATTGGAAATTGCGGAGTTACTGAGACCTGCAAGGAACGTTTTATATTTTCGATTTCATAGAACTAACTAAATGACTTGGAAAATTTGCCAACGAACGATATTTTGAACACGAACAGCGACTTTTTACCGAATCACGACTACCGAATGATACCGAATGAAGAAACGCATTTAAAAATACCTCAAGTTAGTAAAATATTGAATAGCTTCAATGTTAAGAATAATTCAGCGCCATATCTATAATATATATAAGATCACATCTAATATCATCGGCTGCTAACATTTGGATAAACGAAATCAAATCAATATTTCAGAGGGACTTTGCAGAAGTGACTTAAGGCTGATGTTGACTTAAATCTATATCATTTTTGTGAGGACGAGCTTTGTTGCTTAGAAATGCCATGAAGAATAATGGTCGAATATCAACATTTCTGCAACAGATTCTCCTCAATCTAACTCATAAGTAATGTTTAAAGAAGATATTTCGGATAGGTTTTTTAAAATTTTTGAATATCCTCATTTATTTTGAGACAGGGAGACAGAAAAGTGAAATGAGGAGTTAGCCCATATAGATAATTGAAGATGCAAGTTTTTATCGTTTTACAAAGATGATCATTTCACGAATCTATCTCTACTGTCCATAGCCTAATAAATAATAAAAATTATCACTGTAGAACATATACCTTTTTATAGGAATACCTATTAAATTCATCAAATTTCGAGGATTGCTAGGTATATATCAGTGAACAAAGTCTTCCATTTAGAACAAATAATTAATCTTAAGTGACATTATGAATATGCTCGCTGGAAAGCAATAGGAAATTTGGAAACCTCTCATCAAGAATTAGCATTTCTTGTTATAAGTTGCTTGATGAATGTTGATAATAAAAAAAAACTAAACATGTTGAAAGTCTTGTAGTTGCGTTGATGATAGTTTTCAAATTTTCAAATGGGCACTTATCCATGTGTATATAAACATATTGTAATATGTAGTTATTCAATATCATAGAATTAGCCATGTTGGATATTGTTTATTTGTCAGATGTTAATTGTCTAATATTTGTGTATTTGGATTTTCCCCATCTTGAATAAATTACATAGTTTTATTAAAATTTCTCATTATATAATTTTGTTTATTTTCTTTATACCTCACTTTTAATCCCTTTCATTTCCTTACGATTTTCATTATAAGAAATGAATTATTTGTTGCCGACATGAAGTTTACTGGAGGCTGATCACCAGTGTCCGGGAGAACGAAGTACAAAAAATATATGTCTAGATCACTCTTTGCATTTAAGTCAATTAGGCTCGAGAGTAGTGTTGATTGAAACAGCGAGAACGATGGTTCGCAGCGTGGACGATAAACTAGTGCTTTATTTTTGGAAAGGCCATCCTTACACAAGTTAGGGTGATTTAAGTCCCTCAGAAATGTTGTCAGTTATTTCGCGGAATTAATTGTCTCAAAATTAAAGTCATTAATGCTAAATTTAAGTATTCCTCCAAAGCACGAACAAGTTTTCCATTTGAAGTACATGTGAACATTAAAGAAAGTATCATTAAATTCTTTCAGAAAGCTCTGTTTCCAATTACCGAAAAGTTTTGTGACCCTGATCCTAGTATGTTCACGCGTAAATATCAACGAAAACAATAAAGCCAAAAAATTATCTAAAAAAAAAGAAATTGGAGGTAGGAGTAACATTTTATTGATTAGGAATGTTTTCAGAAAGGACTTCAAGTTACAGATAAACTTTATGGTTTGAGACTTTTCTGGGGAACTACAGTTGTATGAAATAGAAATTCTACTCCTGACAGTATTTTTCAAAATATGCTGTTATAGTATGACAAAACGAAATGGAATAAATTCATTATATACTTAATTGCAAATTTTTATGAAAACCCCGAACCACGTCGAGTTTAAATTGAAGTTTGACACTCTGCAATGTAAAATTGTAACCCCTTTCTTCAACCCCCTTCGAATGACAGGTGCAACCCCCAATTTTTTAAATGGGAAGTGCGGTCTTGTGATATATCATTTGAAAGGTCTCTTCATTCGTTATTCAAAAGTGTTATCGGTTTCCAGTTTATTGCAGAAATAAACTTGGAAAAAAAATCGTATGGTTATCGAAATTCAACAATAAACACAAATGTAATGCAAATAACGAAAGAAAAATAAAACTTAGTCGAGTAGATGTTCAAAATGCTCCCCGCGAGCTTCTTGGCAACATCCTAATCTCAAATAAAATTGTCTTCTAACATTGCATAACATATCAGGCGTGATGGACCTAATCGCAAATGTTATTCGTTGTCTCAAGTCGTCTAGATCCAGACGTTTGGTATTGTAGACAATATTCTTCACATATCCCCATAAAAAGAAATCGAGTGGGGTAAGATCAGGTGATCGCGCTGGCCATTCAATTGATCCTCGCCTCCCTATGCACCGATTTGGAAATATAGCATCGAGGTAGTGCCGGCTGTCCAACCATTTGCCATCATCTGTAAAATCAATGCAGCCAAAGATGTTTAAGAGAGCAGTCAAAACTCTTCTCTAGTAAATGGCTAAGGTATATAATGAATTTATTCCATTTCGTTTTGTCATACTATAACAGCATGTTTTGAAAAATACTGTCAGGAGTAGAATTTCTATCTCATACGATTGTAGTTGCACACTGTATAAAGTGGAGTGCCGAGACTCTGAGATGCTTCAAAACTCAAAAGTAAAAAAGATAAACACAGAAAAAACAATTTCAAAACAAAATTTATGACCATAAAACAATAGTAAGGAGTTTCTTGGTGTTTCATTGCTGTTTTTTATACAGGGTGTCCGGGAAAATGTGGGAGATCTGTCGGATTCAGGTAGAACTTTGAAAAATAAGAGGACAAGTTCCCATAAATTTCTTTCCTAGCGGCCCTCCCTACGGAGGTCGGCCTCCTAAAGGACGCCACTGGTAATCAGTTTTTTTCAATTTTAAACTGCATTTTTTTAAACCTTGTAATTTTATCGGATTAAATAACCCAAACTGAAACGTTTCTCTTCATTGAATGTTTTTCGTAACACACTTTGCTGCAGACAAAAAAATTTAAATTTAATAAAAATAAAACATTCATTCTTTTAATTTTTTTTCTCGAAAACGGTTGATTTTATCGACAATGGACAAGAGTACCTTTTCTTCAGCTTAAAGTTCAAAGTATTCAAATTTATTTTTTTTAACTCCTTATCATACAAGGTGTTAAAACTGTAAGCAATAAAAGGTACAACCTAGTCCGCCCCTGATAAACTAAACAAGCTAATTATGTTTTAAGGGCAGTATTTTAAGAGGTCCTTACTACTGTTTATCGTATTAAATTTTCTTTGAATTATCTTGGGTAGTTTAAAAGTTATTCAAGAAAAATTGATTACCAGTGGCGTCCTTTAGGAGGTCGTACCTCCGTAGGGAGGGCCGCTAGGAAAAAAATTGATGGGAACTTGTCATCTTATTTTTTAATGTTCTATCTGAATCCGAGAGATCTCCCACATTTTCCCGGACACCCTGTATATTATTTTATTTTTAATCTTTGACACAACATGAATTGTGCTTATAATAAAAAAAAACGAAATATATTGTCATCTCTCCTTAATTTTTTGTTCTTAGCAGGTGTTCATCGCAATTCTTTGATCATTTGATTTATTAGAAAGCAATCTGTTGAGTTAGTATCTTGCTGCTTTGTTTACAATTTCCAAAATAATTATGATGTATACATTGCAAGAGCGTGTTGAGCTGGTTAGCCTGTATTACCAAAATGGAAATTGTGCCCGAGTGGCAACAAGGATATTTAACCGAAACCATCCGGGACGTAGCGTGCGTCATAAGTACATGTTGGAATTGATTTCCAAATTTGTTGAGACGGGTTCAGTACTGGATAAAAAAAAGCACCCATTGGAATTGTGAATGATGGAGCAGGTGTGGCGGTATAAGGTCATATCCAACTTATGGCAAACACCCAATCTGTCCGACAACTTGCTGCACTTTCCGGTGTTAGCTAATCTAACGTTTTTAGTTCCATCCGTACTAACTTCAATTGACTCATGAATTAAATGATGATGACTTCGATCGAAGGAAAGAGTTTTGCGAAAGTATGGGCGACCGTATCACCAATAACCCAAATTTCTTGTACAACGTTTGCTTTTCTGACGAATGACCTTTTTTACTTCATGGAGAGGTTAACCGACATAACGGTAGAATTTCGTGCGATACAAATCCTCATTTATTGCGAGTGGCTCACACTCAACATCCGGAAAAGCTAAATGTTTGGATAGGAATTTTAGGAAACGACCTAATTGAACCTCTGTTTATTCCGGGTACTTTAAATGGCGCAAGTTATCTCGAAATGCTGGAAAATGCGATTGATCCGTTAATAACCAAAAAAGTAGAAAACGATCCTCGACTAATTGAAGAACACTTGCATTTCCAACAAGACGGAGCTCCTCGTCACTACGCTGGTCGTTGGTTTGGAAGAAGAGGTCCTATGGAGTGGGCTGTTCGATCTCCTGACCTGACTCCTCTGGACTTCTTCTTGTGGGGACATTTGAAGTCGAAGATTTTTGTGACTCAGCTCGAAATTTTGGACGAACTACGCCAACGCATTGTGAATGAGTGTCGTCAAATAACTCCAATTATGCTGGACCATGTTAGAGAAGGTTTTGAGTCAAGATTGTATTATTGTATGGAAGTCAATGGAGGACACTTTGAACATTTGATTTGAAAATGCAGATTTAATTTTTTTGATTATAAGCATGTTGCGACACAGAGCAGCAGCAGATGGACATCCAGAGTCACTCGCTGGCGACCAAGAGAAACTACAAGGAGTAGAGGCCGCCCACAAAGAAGATGGTTAGACGACATTAAGACCGCCGTTGGTAGTGACTGTTATCACAAAGCCCAAAATCGTCAAACTTGGATGATGTATGGAGAGGCCTATGTCCAGGAGTGGAGGAGAGAAGGCTGATGATGAAGAAGTAGAAGAAGAAGAAGAAGATAAACATTAAAAACAGTTATTGTTTTTTATTATTATGTTTTCCATACACCGTTGTAAATGAAGTATCACTGAACCCCTCTTTCCTCTTGCGGGATTGAAGCGCCCCCTCTTAGGGGGTTGCTCGTTCAAGCCTCAAAATATGTACGTCAAAAGATGTCCTCCGAAGAAAATCATCCGACATATTTTGTGAAATCACTATAAGATAAGAAATAAACGGGTGGGCTCGTCTGAGATGGAACACAGTGTATATTAAGTGCTGCATTAGGTGTGATTTCGTTTGTTGCCAGATACCCGATCAATTGTTACCTTAGCGAAGTGAAAAGGTGCATGGGGTAAAAGATATCTGCTGTTGAAAATTTCAACCGTGGTGTTAATAACTAACTTAACTCACATTATAATGCAATACACATTATAGACTTTATCGGCTGCAGATAATTGTACAATTGTCATCAAGTTACGGGGCTGTAAATCGGTGCAATCTAAACAAGTTCAAAAAAAGGGGGATAGAATAGACACATCAAGTGGTAGTCTAAACATGAGGTCCATGGGTTGTTGAAAGTATTGTGAAAAAATAACAAGTGATATGATTCGAATAATTTATTTTACTCGAAAAGAAATATAATATTGATCAAATAATAAAATACAAAATCACTGATATCATTATGTAAAACATTTTGACTAGAACGTTTGGCTTATGAGTGAACCATCTGGCAGGTATGATGCATGTAAAACCAGTGGTACTAATAATAAAATATGTACTTGTAACTTTTTTCAGTGAAGGAATGTATATAATCAAAAACTCCTATATATGTATATATATATAATCCAGTAATAATTTATCGGTCATATTATGTTAATACAATTTGGTTATTGGGGTTCGACTTAGATGGTGCTTGTCAATGAATTTTTAAACCTCGATATTTCGTTCCAAATTGGAACCTCATCGGGAGAAGCTAATTAACAATATCATTATTAATTAAATCTAAATTGATCCTGACGGACTGACAGAATGAAACATTTTCAAGGCAAGTTTTGACTGTCAACGGATAAAACATTACTATAAATACCACTGAGATTGTTTGTGTCGGTCTTGAAATTCATAGTACATATTGTTTTTCTTTATATGTCACATCTCCAGAAAACGAAAATGGTCGAAAATCTTGATAATTTTTCCAATTATATATATATACATAGGCAAAAATAACATTAGAAATTGCATACATTGAAACAGTATGAAACATTGTAGAAGAATCTAATAATAACCTATACTTATTCAACAAGAAAAGATTACAATATACGTGGTATCATCTTGATAAAAAATCGCGACAAACTATCGAAGCTCGTTAATTAATATTATTATCCTTAATTTTTGATTGATTCGTTTGGTTCACTCTTCTCCAAATAATAAAATAATCGTACAAAAAATGACTAGTACAAGGACTACAATAAGTTCACTACATCAATAAATATTAAAATATAGAAATGTTTATATAAATATATATGTATATGTTACATTATGCGCGCATGGTATATTTTTAAGTTTGAACATTTCAATAACACAAAGTAAGTATATATGAGATACAGTTGCATTCGAGAGTGAATTTTTGCTTACAATTACAGCAAAACACTGTGGGTTAATTTCCAGTCGGATTCTGTTGAACGATATCGATTCGTAGCCTCGCGGGTCCATTACTCTTTTCACTCTATTAAGTATGTATCTGTTGTAACTCCTAACATCGAACAGATTCGAAAATCCCAGTCCCGAAAAAACATTTTCTCTCCGAATATTGTGTTTTGCTGAAAATGCATCCGGGCAGTGGCAATAAAATATAATTTCCCAACTCTGATTTAACACGATCTGAACCCAGATAACATACATCTAATATATATATTATATAACTCAAGAAAGGTAATTTTCCAACGGAATCGGTCTCCAAAGATAATAACACATAAGATTAGCTAACGAAATATAGAACCCGTATTAAACATTTAACGAAGTATTGTGTCGCGTTTCGTACCTCGAGAATTCTGGAACATTTTTCTACGAACAACTTATATTTAACACGAATATCTGCAAGATACGAGTCACGATTTTGATTTTATGCTCATTTTAAACTAGTCTTAATCTAGTGTTGCCCTTTCTACAGTTTTTTTTTCGTACATGGCGGACAAGGTGCGGTTTCTATTCGTAAATGCCGCCGATTTCCCACTTGCCTCTCTCGACAGCTCGTAAAAATACTCTTCGGATCGACTATATCACGCTAGATTCTGAGTTCTCCTTTTAATCAAATACAATTTATTCATCGATCGTTTATCCGACATCTAATACAGGGTGTACTAGAGTGAGATTGTCTAGACGAACACGAAAATAGAGGAAATCAGAAACCGATAAACATTTGAAGATTGTGATTTTGCAAAAATAATAAAAAAAGACAGGAAAAACGATAATTCGTCTCCACGTTTGTTTAATAACCCGTTCCTATTCGTCTTGACAAGCTCATGATGCGTAGATGGAACATTTTGAGGTATTCAACAATCATTACAGATTAAAATTTGAGCCTGATTTCCAAAGCAATATTTTTGAAAGAAAAAAGAAACAGCAAAACGCACCCCGTATTAGTAAAACGTAGCTTTTCCCGAAGTGACCGCAGGAACCAGATGAAATCCGTATAAATTCCATTTCAGTGCGTGCCAATGTAAATTCTATGGAAAAATTGCGTGAAAATGATATTTCCAGTCGGTTTTTGCCGACGGACAAAATCAGAATTCGCGAAACTAAAACCCTTATCCGTCGAAACGAGAGCGGCACGAGGGTGAAATTGAACGACCACGACTATAATGTTTCGATAAAATTAAAAATTCTACAAGTGGTTCAGTTACATAATCGTTATCGTCACGCTCATATTCAAAGATGGATTTAATAGGAACTTCAATCTTTGGCTTTGTTTCAACTGAATAATGAAATTGACATAAAACGTTAAAGATTCGTACGTGAAATCACGAAATAACAAGTGCCGGTGTGTAAAATTCGGATTATTGATTGAGCAGATGCATAAATTTGAAAAAAAAATGCAATTTGGGGGTTTTATATCTCATACGGGAAACGAACGCCGGGGAGGGTAGGCGACACGCGTCGGGCAGCTGTTTAACGAAATTCCAAAAAGGGGGAACATTCACACAATGGCACAAAAATTCTAAAGAAATCAGAAATTATTTGCATCAGGTCATAAATTTATATGAAGGGCATTTCGAACGCCGAACAGTAATAGTCTTTTGTAATTCCCAATTTGAATATGAGCGAAAGGAATGCGCCTAAAACATCCCCTATTTTTCGAACTGACCTGGACATAAAACCATTCGGCACGGTGACGCGATACGCGACGCGAAGCGGCGCGACCTTGGGGGTATTTTCAATAGGAAATTTGCATCTATCGTTTTCACTCGCGATTTCAATCACGTCCAGATCAGCATTTTCTTGTTGGAATGTGTGTTTAACATAATATACTCATTTCATAGCACCCAGATTGTTATATTATGAAATAGCAGGTCATTTGCAATTACCGAAGGCACACAGCTTATAGTATTATAACTAGTAATTAGCAAAAAGTTTCTCAGTTTGTACTATAGAATAATATTAAATAATATGTATGTAGGTTTGTTTCTGATAGAAATGGTTCCCGGTCAAACCGGATTTTCAGTTTTGTTTCAACTTCTAAAATTATATAAACAACTCTGAAAATATAAAGGTTTCACCTTAGTGGGCTTTTGCGCTTCAAAAATAGAATTCGTCTCTAAGACTTTGGTACGAATTTTCTATAATACATTTTACCCACTTAACTCGCTTAGTGCGTTGTTTCGAGGCTCCAATTGTTCATTTCCCGAAACCCGAAAAGCTTTTGACATCACGATGTGAACTAAGTACGTGTCTCCCGTTATGGTTAATAAAATAATCTCAGAGTTTGTGATTTTGAGCAGGGAAAAGGGACACAGGTCTACAAAATTTATGGCTCAGAGAGCTTTAACTCTTGATGAATGTTTGTTAAACAAATGGTCATCTACGTACGATTCTTTATTTCAAATTTATCGTAACGTCGAGACGACATTGTTATCTGTGTTTGCCATTTCTTATAATTTTGATACAATCTTGAACATAGTGGTGAAGCTGGTGACCAAAACAATTTTGGCAAATGAAATTGTTTCATTATTTCCACTATCATGCGATACAAAAGAAGGGCTTGAAAATTTGTAGCGAATACTAAATTTATAAATTTTGATATTTGGTAAATAAAATTTTTTTGTATGAAAGTATTCACTTAATTTATAACTATCGTTATAAAATCATTTCTAGTTGTCCAAGTAAAACAAAAAATTCTCCTCGTTACATGAAATATTATTAAACCAATTGGAATAAATAAATTCTGATTCCACAGAGTATAATTTTTTTTTAAAGTAAATCATGTCATTATTTTATGAAACACGTGTTTTTCTTGACATATTAAAACTTTTATAAACACTTACGATATGGTGTCAAAAACGACATTATAAATTTGATAATCTCTGATTTTCGTCAAAAGAATAAATTTTTTTTGCTAGAAGTTACTTAAAAACTAAATTGTTCTCGGAAGAACAATGATCCCAAATCCAATTTTTGGAAATTATCCTGGATAGAATAACTCCAAAGTGAAATAATATTCTTTGAACCAAAATTTCATTGAGGTTTCTGAAAAAATTTAACAGCTATCGGCATTTCGACTGATTATGAACTTGTATTATTTCTTTTTCCAAAAATGCAGTCAACAATAAAAGAACATTTGGACGTTTCATACGACGTTTCGCTCGTTATACGATCATAAACTTGTATTTGTCTAATTGAAAAAATTTTTTCAATACAACTTTTGAGTGTGGTTTGACAATTTGAAGATGTTAATAATGTTGCTTAGATACAGATCACAGCTTACTGTTTAACAATGACTTTAAAATAGTCCATTTTAAATTATACTTAAATTTTCAATATCTGTTCTAAAATTGACAGAATTTATTTCTTTTTTGATATGTATCATTTCTTTGATTAATCGTTTCTGATAGTTTGATTCTTTATCAAGGATTGTCACATTATTGAAATCAAAATTGTGGTTTAAATCATGTGAATGTTTACTAAGAGCTGTACATTCACCATTTAATCGTAAAAAGTATTTATGGTTGTAAATTCTTTTATGTAAATCTTGTTTTGTTTGTCCAATATATTGTCCTGGACAATTTATACAAGAAATTTTGTATACTACATTCGTTTGTTTATTTTCATCTGTAAGGTCTTTTGATTTACTGAAAAATCTATTTAGAGTGTTGTATGGTTTATTTGTTAGAATAAGATTGTATTTACGTAAAATGTTACGTATTTTTTGGATAATGCCGGAATATACGGTATACTAATATACTTTATATTAAGAGAAATCAATTCATTATCATTATTATTATTATATATTCTGTTTATTCTTTCTTCTATAACACTTTTTTTCAAAGAAATGGTATAATTGTTTTCTACTAAAATATTTTCCACTTTATTAATTTGTTCTTTGCGTTTTGTTGGTTCAGTTAATTTCACTGCTCTATTAAAAAAACAATAACATTCTCCTTAAAAATTTTAGATACTCTTGAATTGAAATTGATATATCTTCCAGAATGTATGTTTTTGGTAAACCATGTTGTATTTATTTTGTTTTCATCATTATTATAATCGAGAGTTAGATGTAGCAAAAATTTTTAAGAAGAATGTTATTGTTGGTTTAATAGATAGAGCAGTGAAATTAACTGAACCAACAAAACGCAAAGAAAAAATTAATAAAATAAAAAATATTTTATCAGAAAACAGTTATCCCGTTTCTTCAATAAATAGTGTTATAGAAGAAAGAATAAACAAAATATATAATAACAATAATGATAATGAATCAGATTCTTATAATATAAAGTATATTAGTATACTGTACATTCCGGCATTATCCAAAAAAATGGATAACATTTTACGTAAATATAATCTTATTCTAACAAATAAACCATACAATACTCTAAATAGATTTTTCACTAAATTAAAAGACCTTACAGATGAAAATAAACAAACGAATGTAGTATACAAAATTTCTTGTATAAATTGTCCAGGACAATATATTGGGCAAACAAAACAATATTTACATAAAAGAATTCACAACCATAAATACTCTTTACGATTAAATAACGAATGTACAGCTCTTAGTAAACATTCACATGACTTAAACCACAATTTTGATTTAAATAATGTGACAATCCTTGATAAAAAATCAAACTATCAAAAACGATTAATCAAAGAGATGACACATGTCAAAAAAGAAATAAACTCTGTCAATTTTAGAAAAGATATTGAAAATTTGAGTATAATTTATAATGGAATATTTTAAAGTTATTATTAAACAGTAAGTTGTGATCTGTATCTAAGCAACATCATTAACATCATCAAATTGTCAAACCACATTCAAAAGTTATATTGAAAAAAATTTTTTAATTAAACAAATACAAGTTTATGATCGTATAACGATCGAAACGTCATATGAAACGTCCAAATGTTCTTTTATTGTTGACTGCAATTTTGGAAAAAGAAATAAAAAAAGAAATTTAACGCCCATCAGTCATAGAATAACTTTTAACTGAGTTGATATTCTATAAACCATTTTTTGTTGAAAATAAATGAAAAATAATCATAATTATATGGAACATAGATTTTTTGAAAGCCGTTGAAATTAAATAACAAACTCTAGTTAAAAAGTGTCGGAGAAATGTCTTGAATATTCTGAAGTTGCGTTAAATGCAGGCACTTTAAACTTGGAAAAGATCTGTTGCAAAGCGGGTTTGTCGAATTGGTTGATTTTTCTCAGATCCTCTCTGCTAGCTAAACTACAGTTGAAAATTTCTCTGGAAATTATTACAACGATACTTTTCAATGTAGAATATTCATTATTGAAAACATAATTATATTTGAAGCCTGTTTGAAATAGTGGGTAATAGTGAACATTTCGGAAAATCGACCAACATTTCGCCCATTATCCACTGTCAAACTTCCATCTTTCTCAGAATTGTGTTTTCCTAAACTATTTCTGATGCAAATCCTCCTCAACTTTGCCATACGAAATGAATCAAATTTTTTTCTACCAACAATCTGCGAATACAAAAATTTAATATTCCAACTTAATTTTTGTTTGAATCAACCAATTTAAGCAAAATTTGTCGAACTGTATGATTATGCTATATATCTTTTAACGGTTGCCTTTTTATTTATCAAAAAGCAAACAGACTCCTTGAAGTTCAGATTGAAAAAGAAAATTCTTCTTTACGAAGAATAGGTCAGTCTCCACGTAAATAACTCAAGTACTTTAAAAAATGTTTTCCAAAATGTTTTTCAAGAATATAAATAGAAATCTTTCACCATACCAGAAGTACTTCTTTGATATATTTTTCTCATCCCCAAAATCTTGTATACCTGTGTGTTAGGTGGTAGGTAGATAGGTTGATGCGGAACTAAGGCGACGTGGAAACACGTAGTTCGTTGTGATCATTGCCGCGGGATCCTATTCTAGTAGTGGTGGTACGGGGAAGGCTTACTGTTGTTGATATGGTCAAGAAACGGATGCAATCGATTTAGTCATCTCAAGGGACAACAGAGGAACCGAAGAAAGGAAAGGATGGCCTCGGCCATAGTATGATTGTACTCGTTTCAGCTAACCCTGAGTTGCATGGACTGGGTATGCGGTTTTAACTGACTGTTGAGCAAGCTACATCAAACAACTCAAAAACATACACACTAGTGAAACCGATAAACTGTTAGTTATCATATCGAGAGATAAAATAGGAACTTCTTTAAACATCACCTAAAGCTTTCTATCATACAAAACATCAGTATCTCGATATTTAAAAGTGAAAATCAACAGACTATATAGTATTTCACTCAGTCTTTCCGGTATTTGCATAAAAATATGTACTCATACGCTTCTCGTAATATACGAGGCTTCTTGCAAATATAGGAATATGCTTATACATATAATAATTTATGATTATTCAATTAAAATCGAAATGAATAAATGAATTATAAATCACAGGTGTCGTCGAATCGCCGTCGATTGTTTCTTTAAAAAAATATTTCGCATCTACGCAAAGTGATCGTAGATGAGGGTTAGGCCGGGGTAAGTGAAAAAGTCACCGAAATCGGGGTGGGTTGTTTTTGTAGAACTGGCAGAAAGACGACGGCGGGTGCGAAGTGGCGTTCTTTAGCCTCTTCTTCCACCAGAAAAGCTTGCATGAAATATTTCGGAGCAGCATGTTCCTCGCCCGGTGGAGTTTTTGGCAGAGCATAAGTAACCGGCATTTGGGTGGTTCTAGAAATTTCCTTCATAGATTGCTCTACTTCCATACCGAAATCTAATCTACGCATCTTTTTCTTCTGCTTTTTTGGCTTAGCACCTTTTGTTGCATCTTGTGACGTCTCCTCGATTTTGGTTTCATCTTCAACTAATTCAGTTGCGTCTTGTGAGTCGCTGCTATTGAATACCGAGGGTAATGGAAAAAGTGGGTGTTGTTTCATCATGTGATTTTGCAGTAATTCGGGTTGAAGAAAGGTTTGACTGCACATTGAACATTTAAATTCGCCGTTCTCCGTTTCAGGAGGCATTTGCAGGGAGTGGGAACGTTCATGAACGAATAATAGTGGCATAATGGTTGTTGTGAATGAGCACATGCCACAATGATATAATTTCGATCCGGGTTCGTCTACGCCAAATACAGAAAGCACATTTTGCAAACCCATTTTCATAATATTCGCATCCTGCGAACCGCCATTGGGTATTTTCAGCGAGTGCGTGTTATTCTCAGTTTTCACTTGGAACTTGGACGTCTGACTTAGGTTTTGAGAAAGTTGGAGTTCCATATCGGCCCACTTTTCCGCTCCAGCTTGACCGTGATCACTCAGTAGATGCGCTTTTAGCCATTTGGTGCTTCTGAAACGGCGGCTGCATATCTTGCACACTTCCGTGAAATGCGAAAAATAACGATGGCTTAAGTCGGCTAGATCGTTTGGTTTTAGAGACGAGTCCGATTCGGAAGATATCGACGGGGGAGTCTCTTCGTTCTTCTTGGGCTGAATTAGACTGGTTCCATATTCGACGATACCGTGCGTGTTATGCTTGTGCACTCTTAAAAAATACTTACTGCATAATTCCTTGTTGCAAATGTCACAGATGACCCCGCCAATTTGAGCGCCATTTTCGATTTCTATTCCGTGCATTCTTTGCATGTGCGTTTTCATAAAATACTTATTGCATAATTCCTTGTTGCATATGTCACAATAACTGCTCGTTGGCGTTAAGCTAATAGACATCCTCCTTTCCGATATATGGAGACTGGAAACCGACACTCTGCCGCCAGTTAGTTTTTCGTGAGTGGGTATGAATTCCTCTTTGATACTGTTCTCCACATTCACATCAATGTTCGGGTGGCATTCTGTTATATGCTTTTTCAGTTGCTCAATATTTTGGACATCTTTTCCACACAAGTCGCACATGGTGTTGTTGTTGGGTATAACGTCGGTTTCCAGCGATCTTTCTGCGTCGGCGGCTGAAACGTCATCCGTCAAGATTCCGTGCTCGCTGATCATGTGGGCGTGAAGGAAATAGCGACTATCGAATTCTTTGTTACACGTGGGACACGCAACTGGATATTTGCCCACCTCCAATTGATTTAGTTGGAGTATCATAGTTTGCAACTTCTTTAAATCTTCACTAATTGTCTCTGGTTTATCGGTGTAATCGGTGATTTTAACTGATTCCTCTTCAGATTGCTCGCCAACCTCCGGGGGTTCTTTGACATGCAATTTGGAATGTACGCTGATGGCGTGAAGTTGAGCTAGACTCGCGTTTTGGAATTTAATGTCGCAAATGTCGCAGTTCGCGCCCGATGGAGGCGAAACTGTTTTCCTTTCGCCACTGGAATGTTGTTGTTCGGTAACGATTAAGTTTAGCGGGCTTGTTTGCATGGTCATCTGATTCCACGGTGACGAATTTTGAAGATCGCTCCTACTTTCTTTCTCGTCCGGAATGAAAATACCGTGTCGCTTCATTTTATGAGTTCTCAGAAAATATTTATTACAATATTCTTTGCAGCATATTTCGCAAAAAGCTTTCGGGTTCATAACACCGATTTTTCGCAAACGATTCGACACTTCCGTTTCTTTGTTGAAGCCGATTTGACCTGGAGACATTTTGCTTTGAGGAACATAATATGAACCTTCGTGATCACTTTTATATGAGGTAGATTCGTTTTCGGCTGTTTTTGGACTAGAACATTCGCCGTTTGGAGGGTAATCGGTGGGAATTTTATCGCTTTCGCCATTAGACGATCCACTGGAGCTTTGATGGATTTCGTTTTGATCTTTTTCGTCCGAGTTCGTTTTATTTAATTGACCTATTCTAGATAGCTTACTAGAGAACGGATTCTGACTTGAAAACATATCACTAATGGTATTCGGTATACTCGAAAAAGATTGGGGTTCGATTTTAACTTGTGTTTCGCTTGGCACAGATGTAGGTATTCTGACGAACGACGGAATTGAATTCGAGAATGTCTCGGTTGAGGAATCCGTATAAATACCATGTTTATTCGCTTTGTGTGTTTTCAGGAAATATTTGTTGCAGAATTCTTTGTTGCACAGGTCGCAATAGGCGTCTGGATTGAAAATTTTGATGGGTTGCCTTTGAATACTGTCGGTTTGAGAAAATTGCGGTAGATGCATAAACACGGGATTGACGGGATTCAACGAACGCGCTATCCACTCCTTCGTTTGTAACTCGTTCATCATCTGCAATTCCGTTCTTGGGTATTTGAAATCTCTCATCGTTCCTGGTGGAGGATCGAACAGCGGTTGATGAGGCTCCTCCAACGGCGATCTTTTTATATCGACTGTGGCATGAACTGTGGCCATATGATTCTGAAGATGGTCCGGATAGTCGAAACTTAATTGGCACACGGGGCATTGCGGTGGTGGTTCGGGGGAGGTAGCGAAGGTCTTACCTTCAGATGCACCTTCCAATTCGGCAGCGGAGATACGTATTGGTGTCGATTGTTTGCGCCGTTTCTTACAGGAATCCGATATTGTTGCTGTTGAACAACGTTTGCTAGGCTGAGTGGTTTCGAAGACGGTTTCGCTGCTCGGAATTTCTTCCGATACTGACGAATAAACTCGATGTATAGGACGAGAAGATGAGGACAGCGTGACAGATGTCATGGCTCCGCCGTGCAGACGACATGCAACGATTCTGAAGGCCCCTGAAAACATTACAACAACACTTTCAGAATTCAAATACACTCTTTCAACAACAATCTTCGGAAACTTAACTAACCAACTAAATCATGCCCCTTTCTCTTTAGGGGTTGGCAAAACCCACCACCTCATTCCACGTCTGAAAGTGCCTCACCCTATAAATTATCTCTCTAATCTAAACCGTCCACAATTCATCAATTTTTTCAAGGGCAAGATTTCAATTCCTTCAAGGTCTAAAAGTAGTGAAAAGTAAAGTATAGCGTTCACCAACTCAACATTTGAAAGCTTGTCTATCTTTCTTTATAGATTTTAAGATCAAACTTTCACAATACGTAATCAAAACACAAACTCGTGGCATAATCAGAAACAAAACTTGTAATTGCGAAGTCTTAGTCTAATGCAATAAAATTATTTAATTGCTCTATCTCTATCTCTATGACACATCGAATATCAAAACAATTCTTATTCGCAAGTTTTAGGAAATTTTTCTGCGCAAAATACAATATCTAAGTGGGTCAACAGCTTTACCATTTGACTCCTGAATCAATCTTCTGAATATACAAATAGAATTAGGTAGTAATAACTACTCACGAAATATGAACGATAAACCGTAGACCGAAACAGTTTGAATTATATTAATGTATATTATCACCAAATCTATCGACTTGTGCTGCAGTGCATTTTCTTAATGAAACGAAACTCTTTCCGTATATGAAAATATTCGATTTCATTATTCAGTTCTTCCAGTGGTCGACAGCTATAATCGCTGTTAATAGTTCCGCCTTTTTCAAGATAATCGACAATCAATATGCCATTTGTAACCCAAAATATAACTTATAACTTTTCCGAGTCACTCAGAATGAGACAACATACATATAAACTGGGGAATGGATGACTTTTGTAATTGGCAATAACAAATTTGTAACTTCGGTTTAGTGAATATAAAGTGGGGACCCCAGATAGATAGATGAGTTCTGTCGACAAAAAATTCAAGCACACCTAATAAATATTACAATAAAATAGTCTTATGAAAATATATTCCTCAATATACACTTCGCGCAAAAATTAAAGGAACAAAAGAATTTTTTTGGCAACTTTCAGCAAGCTGTATTTCTGTGAAAAATGGTCGTACAAGGAATAAAAAAATATAGCTTTTGAAGCTTGAACACTCTAGTTTTAAAATTTTTTAAAAAATATTTTGAAGCAGCAGAGCCATGCAATTCTTGCATAAAGCACAAAGAATAATATATTTCATAAGGAGTGCAGAAAGTCGGTGATTTCATGCGTGTAAGGCTAGACACGAACAATGAAATCTAACTTTCCACGAGTAATGAACGGCATTTTTCAGGCGTCCAAAAAATTGGAATTATACAATAATTATATTGAAAGCAGAAAATGAACGTTTAATTCCGAATGGAACTGAATAATTCATTCTTCATCTTCTAGATGATGAGCTGAAGAAAATAATAGACAACTTTATTTGTTTATTTCGTGCCTTTGAGACTTGGACTTGTTAGCAATAATTCTCACGAGTTTTATACTTATAGCAGTCCCTACTATTTCTGGAGGCATATTTCCGTCACTTTACATGTTATAAACGTTTTTTGGCTCAGATGAATGAATACTCGATAATACTTCAACCACTTCGAACAATAATAACAATATTTTATTGAGAAATGATAACCACAGAATATATTTCTCATCTGTGGTGACAACTTAAAATCCATTTTGTCTATGACAGCAAATTAAACTGAACTGAACAAAGTAGTCCAAACCAGCTCTTTTCTTTAATGTCATTCTTGCAAGTAATGTTCAATGTTAGATATATGAACTAAATTTCCCATCTATTTCTGGTATTGACGTTTGCCCTACTCAGGATACCTTTGACTATAAGGACGTTACTCCGCGACTAGCTTAATGTATTCATGAATCTAAAATTGAAAAATTGGCGAATTCAATCAAGTTATGCTTTTCGATAATGGTACGATATGTTCTTTTAAGTTCTGGTATCTCATTAGCGTCATTAATATTTAATGAGATATACGAACTAAACTTCTCAGCTATTTCTATCTACTTGTCATAGGTTTCATTTCGATGTCACCACTTTCCCGCACGGATCAAAGCGGTTTTACCCGTCCGGGAAAGATATTCCCGCACAGTTGCAGGCAATTGGTAAGTTTCTACAAAAGGCGAGCGTGACGATATGTATCACTTTCGAACGTGATTCTAAAATTTTTCCTTTTTTCATTTTACTCTACGAGCATGAACAAATTTTTTCTGCAACCGTCAAAAAAGGTTTCAGGTGTTACTTTTGAGACATCCAGTTTTGAATGCAAAAGTATCCTTTTTCGCTCAACTGCCGATATCTCTGAAACTACTAGTCGTCTAGCGAGCGTTTAAATTTTCCTTTGAAAATCTATTATGTTTCATTGGAAAAATTTTTTTCTCCACCTGTAACGTTAAGGCGAAAAAAGACCAAAAATGCCATTTTCCCTTTTTTTTGGTTAATCCACAGTATGCTCAGCAATATTGGAGGAGAAGATTACGTTATAAGAAAATTTATTATTCTAATGTACAACAAAGGCCCTCCTTAATTATTAGATCTATCGATTCAATAGTTTTCGTGAACCAACAAGATTTTCCTTAAATGCGACTCAATCTTTTTAAAAATCAACAATTTCATTTTTTTTACTTTCTACTCAAATTTGGGTTTTCGGAAGATTGATTAAAGGTAAAAAAGATTTTTTTTTTAAATTTCGAAAGTTTTCCCGAAAATTGTTTTTGAAAAGTGAAAAAAATTATAATAATTTTTTTTTTTTTTGAAAATTTAAAAAACCCAAGAGAGAATGTGTCCATAGCTTCAGAGAGGTAGTTCAAAATGTTCTCGCAATTTGATGTAATTTTTTTTAACTTTTCAAAATTATTTTCTGTTTGATTTTTCCGAAATATTTTGAAGGAAATTTCACGGAATTTTTTCAATCGTGAGAAATAAATGTTTTTCATTTTATTTTTCAATTTTCAAAAATAATTTTTGCAGAAATTTTCTGAAAAAATTTTTTTTGATCTTTTTTCCTTAATCAATCTTCCGAAAACTCAAAATTGAATAGAAAGTAAAAAACAATTCAATTATTGATTTCAAGAAAAGATTGAGTCACGTTTAAGCAACAAATATCTCGACCCCTCAATTTTTTCAACACTTCAATCAATCGGTCCAGGAAAACCGTTGAAGCGACAGATCTAAAAATTTGGAGGGGTCTTTGGGGTGCATAAGACTCATAAATTTGATTATAACCTAACCTTTTACACCAATATTGCTGAACATACAGTCGATTAATCACAAAAAGGAAAAATGGCATTTTTTTGCTATTTCTTCACGTTAACGTTACAGGTGGAAAAAAATTCTTTGCCAATCCAGCAAGACAAATTTTTGAAGGAAATTTTCTGCAACAAACGAAATTTCCTATCCTTCCGCTAAGTAACAAGTAGTTTCAGAGATGTCGGCAGTTGAGTGCAAAAGGATTCTTTTGCATTCAAAATTCGATATCTCGAAGACAAATAGTTGTATCTGACTCCCGTGAATCGCAAATGAAGGCTGAATAAACAGGCTATGCGATCTATGTATTAGTTTAGGCCAAAAATTTTCATGTCCGTAGAGTCAAATAAAAGAGTAAAAATTTTTCTTTGTGCTCTAGTCAAGAATTGCATGCCAACGGGTGCTCCAAACAATTTTTGATCAAAAAATTCTTAAATAAGGATCTTTGAGCTTTAAAAGCTGTATTTTTATTTCATGTATGACTATTTTTCACAGAAATGCAGCCTGTTGATAACTGGCAAAAATTCAGAAAATTTTTTGTTTTTTAATTTTGCGTGAAATGCATTCTTCAAATTTTAAAATAATACAGTCCTGAAAAACAATTGGTAGAATAGTACTGGAAGCATTTACCGTGAAAACTCATCAATATTTTTGTATATCCGTTTTCAATATAAATATAAATTATCAAACGTCAATTAATAAATTATTCAATTCAGATTTCAAGTTGAATCAAAACGGGATCGATGTGAAAATTTTTTGTCACGTTTTGACAACAATGAGATTTTGAAATATCAATATTAATATAACTACTGCAAATGGAGTCAATTAGATGATGCAAATTTTGTTTTAGCGATCGAAATTCGTTCATATCGTAGTGTCGAATGATTGACTGAAAAATAAAGAAACGAGGATTGTTGACATATCATAATCATTTGCATCGATTCTGAAGAATATTTTAGAAGAATCGGTGAGAAAAGATCAATCAAGAAGATTTTCTATTCGAAGAGTTTATATAGGAAACATTTGTTTCTTGATTTATCACACAAAATATTTCGTCATTTCTAAACAGAATCGCTAGAATCGAAGGAAGAGGCGATAAAAGTTAGACTTGAGGAAGCGAGAGTGAATCATGCTGCTCCCTCAATTAATATGCTCCCCTTAATATTTCGGTATTTCTGATGAAAATGAGCGTTTCCGAACGAATTATTCGAATGTCATCGGGGGAGAGCGAAATTTTTATGTGTAATCGATGGAGAATAAGCGATATCGAAATAACGATCATTATTTTGTACTTGAAGAAAGGAACATGCACAACATAATTCCACCATAATACGGGGTAAAGTTCCCGTTCCCGCCTGTCATTAAACGAATGGATAAACTATGGATAATGAACAAAATTTCGAACTCGCCTAATTTTGATGAAATACCGATAGAATCGATATGTCCGATAACGAATGCCATCCTCGCCAGCCCATATATCAATCAACAAGTTTTTTAAAAATACCTTTTTCCGGTGAAGATTTCCGATAGATTCCGATTCCGATAGACAGTAACCGGACGAAATTGACAGCCGTCAGCGATTTTGTACAAATTCAAGAATGAATACTTCTTAGTCAACCTGTCTGTCACACGAGGGAGCAAATATAACAATACGAGTACATCGCACACACCACTAGGAACCCCTCATTGTGAATCACCACCAACCACGTACTGAACGCGAACGCAAAATAACACAAAATAGGGTGGATTTGATGGAACGTGCTATGTTCCCAATAATAGAATCCCCACCAATCGCAATCCCCACTGTTCCATTTATTCAAATAATTTCTCGCTTTTACAAATTTCAAATTTTCCCATACTGCTACAAATAGAGGGGATGTAATACCGAATGCAGCAACATCATAATAATTGAATGGATCGTTAAGAAACGAAAAAGAAATACGAATTATCGTTAGTTTTCCCGAAAAATAGCCTTCTGTATTTCCGTTGTTCGAATCGTTAGAACGATAATTGAAATGAGATTATCGAAACTTAACCAATTGTGGAATTGATCGCCCTTCTAATTGGAGAAAATTCCTTCAGCTGTCATTAGATACATTCAATGTACATAGAAAAAGTTTAAAGAAGATCGTTTTCCCAGACAACTACGTTAATAATGAGAAGATAATAATACACGTTCCCTTCGATTCATTTTTGTACAGGAAAATACTTTCCTTCATAATGAATGTCATTTTCGAGAAAAATCGAAGATTTGTTTATTAGCGACTATCATTAAACCCAAATGATTTTAATTGATTTTGTGTTTGGAAATTCGTTCATTTATTTGAGTTATAATTAATCGACGATAATTGAATATTGAATTATCGAGTTTTTTTGAGGTTGCCAACACAACGAATTTTTTTCCAAGCACTAAACCAAATATTCTATTATAATCTACTCGGGAAATTTGAGAATTATAAAAGAAACACTTGGAATCGCACTTGTTTTTAAATAGAATCGGCATTTTGACTGATTATGAACTTGTATTATTCCATTTTCCAAAATTGCAGTCAACAATAAAAGAACATTCGGACGTTTCATACGACGTTTCGATCGTTATACGATCATAAACTTGTATTTGTTTAATTAAAATATTTTTCTTTTTTCAATACAACTTTGAGTGTGGTTTGACAATTTGATGATGTTAATAATGTTGCTTAGATACAGATCACGGCTTACTGTTTAACAATAACTTTAAAATATTCCATTATAAATTATACTTAAATTTACAATATCTGTTCTAAAATTGACAGAGTTTATTTCTTTTTTGATATGTATCATCTCTTTGATTAATCGTTTCTGATAATTTGATTCTTTATCAAGGATTGTCACATTATTGAAATCAAAATTGTGTTTTTAGTCATGTGAATGTTTACTAAGAGCCGTACATTCATCATTTAATCGTAAAGGATATTTATGGTTGTAAATTCTTTTACGTAAATATTGTTTTGTTTGTCCAATATATTGTCCAAGACAATTTATACAAGAAATTTTGTATACTACATTCTTTTGTTCATTTTCATCTGTAGGGTTTTTTAATTCAATGAAAAATCTGTTTAGAATGTTGTATGGTTTATTTGTTAGAATAAACGTAAAATTTTACCTATTTTTTTTGGTAATGCCGGAATCTAGGTCTTAGTATATACTAATATACTTTATATTAGAAGAATCTAATTCATTATCATTATTATTATTATATATTTTTTATTCTTTCTTCTATAACGCTATTTATCAAAGAAATGGGATGACTGTTCTCTACTAAAATAATTTTTACTTTATTAATTTGTTCTTTGCGTATTTTGGTTCAGTTAATTTCAATGCTCTATCTATTAAACCAACAATAACATTCTTCTTAAAAATTGTTGGTACACTTTTATCATCAAAGAGATGATGCATATGAAAAAAGAAATAAACTCTGTCAATTTTAGAACAGATGTAGAAAATTTAAGTATAATTTATAATGGAATATTTTAAAGTTATTGTTAAACAGTGAGCTGTGATCTGTATCTCAGCAACATTATTAACATCATCAAATTGTCAAATCACACTCAAAAGTTGTATTAAAAAATATTTTTTAATTAAACAAATACAATTTTATGATCCTATAACAATCGAAATATCGTATGAAACGTCCAAATGTTCTTTCATTGTTGACTGCAATTTTGGAAAAAGAAATAATTTGAATAGAATGTATTAGTATTTTTTTTTCATCAATCCTTATTTTTCATCGAAAAATAAAGCTAATTTATTCATACAACTCATAGTTGATTCTCAATTGTTTTGAAGTTATTTCAACTTTTGTGATCTTTTGGCACTTGAAGAGCTTCACTTCAACCTATTCATCTTTGAAACCCCTTGACATGAGGAATTTGAAAAATCGCAGGGTATTAAAAACTCATCAAACTAATTACTGATAATACGAACGACAAAAAAATAATCGAGCAATATATGTGAAAAAAAATCTTAAAGAGCCTGCATTTAAATCTTGAATAACTTCAGTTTTTCAAATAGCACGGCATACATTGATTACACCGTTTAATTGCTACATCAAAACTGGACAAAATTGATGTACATTGTTCCTGTCTCAAATTCGTAGTTCTTAGATAATTTAAAAGAAACTAAAATTTTAAAGTACGTTCACAACCTCGAAATTAGAATTAGAATTAATACTTAGAATTAGTGGTAAGACTTTGCTATATCGAAAGTAGTTAAACCGTTCAGAAAATCGAAATTAACATTTCAATTACACTTACAATTAAAATTAGAATTACCAGCTTGCAAAGTCCATGCTTCGAAGGATAATTGTAATTGAAAAGTCGTCTGCGCAGAAGCGGTAATTGACATTTCTATCCGACATATGTATATCGTTATTGCTGATAGTTAATGTAACTTATTCTTCGTGTCGTATCTATTAATTGAAACATTGTGAATGATCGTATATCGTTAATTTCAATTTCCACTCGTACCTTAATTTTGAGTACTAATTCTAATTCTAATTGCGAGGTTTGTTCAGTGCTTATGGAGAACTTGCTTCAGATTATTTTCCTCCATACAATTACTATGGCAACGAGAAAAATATATGAATTCAATGTGTCAAAAGCCAAACTGTCAAAAATTTTGTATTCTCTATTTGAACTTCAAACAAACACTACTACAGAAATGAAGTGATTTTGACTTGTTGACAATGTTTGGTGAGAGTCAAAGAAAACTTGAATGAACTTGCAGAAATTTCAACGAAAAGTATCTCGGTCTACCAAAAATGACTCGTAGCAAATTTCAAAAGTCGAAATAACTTCAAAACAATTGAGAATCAGCTATGAGAAAGTAGAATAAGGATTGATGATTGGAAGCGTCGGAGGGATTGAATTTACAAACCCACAATACAAATTTGAGATTGGTATATCAAAACCTCAAATTTAATGAATTACGGAAGTTATGTAATTACGAGAAGAACCAAAATCAGTTTGATTTTTAGTCTCCAGTTTCTGGACTACACTGACCACTGACTGGAAACTGATTTGTCTACACGATCAATATTGATTACCAAGAGTGATATAGTGTTAATGTAACAACCAATAGAGAATTATCCTGTCGAAAATCAAAATTTCACAATCTAGAATGACTTTCCACATGACCATATTAAGGGATAATCAGATCGATATGCACCCGTTCGAGGAAATATCCTCACAGCAACATGGTTATTATGTTGAACAGTTGTTTCGGACTAAAACGAAACTTTCACTTTTCAATTGTCCTTATTTCTTCAGTAATAATCAATTCGTGAAAATCAATCGTCCTTTGTGCGCCCAATAAAATCAGCTAAGTCCTGCGGGGATGAAAATTGTCCGTCCAAATTAATAATGCAAAATGCCTGAAATTTATTCCATCAATAATGGTTTTCGTCATTACGTTTCAGGTAAAATTCACTATTCAATTAAGTCTTATCGATTGAGACCAGTGAAGGGTTTGGCAATTGTTATCTCTCATCCATAAGGTGGATTATTTTAACAACTGTCCATATGGTTTAAATTTGGAAAAAACAAAAGTGATACGCTTTATCTGCTTTATTGGTTCGCTATTAATTTTATCAGTAATCTGCGACTAATTCAATATCGAACTGAAAAGTGAAATAGTTAGTCAATAACTGAAGATAATCTGACGACATATGTTGAGACATTTACCCATTTTAATAATCGATCCGAATTTCCGAGCTATTTTAATTACCTCCCTGTCAAAAAAATTATCACGGACCGATAGATATTTATAGGAACTGCTAGAAACAGTGCGAGCTGCTACAACATTCAGCAAGATGGCGATTGAAAAAGCATCAAGCGAGGGTTGGCTAAGCTAATACATCGTTAGAAGAGTTCGTCCGAAATCAAGACACGGAATTATATTTTTCGGCGAATAAATAAATAATTTTCAGACGAATTATGAATTATCGATTGAATGTGAGGGAGCCGAAGATGTAATACGGAATGAAAATATCCCCAGAATGTAAGTAGGGTGAGTATAAGTGCGTTTGGATGCGTGTGCCCTGGCGATCAATATATCTCCCACACAACTAGACCAGTGGTCAAATAAGTCGGCTGGACGCGCAAGTTTTATTTCATTTTCAGATACGGAGTGACACGCCTAGCATAATTCATCAATTCACAAAATTGAAATCGACGTTCGCATATATTCGTTTTGATCATCACATGGTCAAACTTGTGACAGGCAGTTTAAACTTTCCTAATAATTATTACAACTGCTAATGATTTTATAAATGAAAATATTTGATAAATAAGGGTAGCTACTGGAATTTGATCGTGTAGCACCCGTAGTAAGCATTTGAAAATCCAAACGGCTTTCATCCACTTAGTACGCAAATGTGGTGTAGAAAAGGAAGGAGCATTACTTCAAGCACGTGCATTTTAACCTCTGCACGTTGCAACCCTTCGAAATCAACACACTTACCTCCAAACCAATATCCATCTGATTTCCCGATTGTTTTTTAATCACTACCTTAGTTAATTGATAATAGACTCAAATTTTAAGTGAAACTAACAATTTTTCGCAATTTGCTTTGATACCAAAACATGTAACCGTGAGTAAAATTTACAGGAATTTAACAAAAAATCGGTCGCAAAGGCGAAAGGAAATTGAAGCGAGGACATATTGCCAGCTATTATGTGTTATGAGCCCAACAAGGAGAAATGAAATCCCAAATATCTAATCTTTCGCAGAGGGTCGCACGTATGAGGGTGCGATGAACGTACACAAAAACCCCGATAAGCACACGCATAACGAATAATTCGTAAGACAATCAACAAAACCTATCGAAAATTCCATACTTACAGAGACCACTGCCGAATTTTACAAAATAGTCATTGCGGACACCTATACGATACTAGCGCTTTCTACCCACTGTTAATCTATCGCGAGCGTCGAAAAACGACGCCGTGCGCAACTCTGTGAAATTAAAATGACAAAAGCCGCCATTTATTATAGGAATGCGTCAATTTTCTGTTTCACGTTATATCGTACAGATTTTTAACTCGGACTTTTATTTCATGAAACTCAAGAATTAATTACTTTCTATTTGCCAGTATAGTACAGACCCTATTGGACGGCGAAATTAATTTCATCACATAAATACAAATAATTATTTTTAATTGAAGCAATACCCCCAACAGATTATTGAGAATGTATCACAGATTGGACAGTTTATTAGTACATTCTGAAATGTACTCCTGTTTTTATATCCGAAATGTAATTGTTTTCAATAAAATTAATAATATATTAGCCAAAGCAAAAAACGTTTTCGCGAACAATGTTTCATTTTTACGAAAAAACTATATGGCAGATTAAAAATTGCAACTCGGAGGTTCTCTAGCACAAGTCGCAAGCTTCTTCAGATGTACCTAAACCATTTCACTTCTGAGAAGCTATGCCGTCCTATTTGCCGTGAAGATATAAAGAAAACAGAAATAGTAATTGTTTTTTTTTTAAACAATGCTCTGTCTCAAAAAATATAAAATGAACACGCATCAATATAAACATTAAATTGGTTGAAAAAAAGTCTCCAGTCATGCCACCCTTCTGAATCAGCGACTGATTATCGAATTATTTTAATTAAATACAATGATTTATCTACTGGAATTTCGTTTGAGAAAAGAGCTTTTTTTCTAAACAGTAATTTTCAATGAAAACAAAAAATATTCCCAATTTCTATATAACCACTCAAAAAATGGTGTCATTTTCAAGAAGAGCATTCGATCAAAACAATAATTAGTTTACAATGTTTATATTTACTTAAAAATACCGACTATAATATTTCATCGTCCGGATCTAATGTAGATAAAATAACACAGTTTAATATCAGCAATTATACCTGCAAAATATTTAATGACTTTATTAAATCAGTTTCTTCCAAAGTTCATGTGACAGATTTCTATGATTTTTTTCTTGTTCCAGTCGTAGAACGAGCCAATTAGTGTATTAATTGAATTTAAATTTATAGCTCGTGACTTGAACAATCATTTCAAATACGATTCTAATAGGAAAATCCTCAACCTCGGCCGAAAAATTGAGTGTGTTATAACGTAAATTGTTCCTTATTGAAAAAACCTAACCTTCTGATAATCCATTAAATCAGTTATGTAATGGATTCATTAAAAACAAATTATATTTCATTGTGAAGAATAACGAAACTATTCCATTCAAATGACTCCGTTATATAGAAAAATACAATTTAGCGTAAATAACGAAAAGCTGTATTTACCCGAACTAACGTTCGCAACATGTGAGAGATGAAACCATTGTGATTGACGTTTCAAATGGTACATACACCCTTTCGCTAAAATTTCCCCTTTTACGTAAAACGTAACCCTCAATTTATAATAATTAGGCATTCTGATGTCATTTTGGAACAGCTGCAGGGATTTCACGAACGGCACAATAGATTCAAGAAAAATATTTCATTTGATAACACAATTGAAGGATTTATCGAATGAACATCAGGCTCGTGCCATTATTGTTGATATTTGGCCATTTCACCCTTTTTGTTGGATTAACTGAAATTTTTATTTTGCGGAAAGTTGTTCAGCTGTCGCATCTAACGATTGAAGTGAGAATTCCCTAAAATTGTGATTTTTTTTTGGACACTTAGAATGATTGATTTCGGATAAAAAACGGTGTCTACCCTATGTTTTGGTACGCATTCTGAAGACCTCCCTTTGTAAATTGAAAAGACGATTGGGAGCGGTACCTTCATTTGTTATGAAATGATTGGACTTGCTCGATCACGGGCCTTGTCAATGAACCCTAATTTTTAAGCAGTAGCGAATACGGAGGATATTTTCGGGGGGTTGGGGGGAGGGGGATGAGATATAAATCGTTGCCGATTTTGGTTCGATATGGAGATGGAAATTGGATGACTTTCTCTTACATTTTTTCATTCCGGGAGGAGGATTTCCTTCCCCCCACCCTAAATACGCCAGTATTTTCGAGGAACCAAGATGAAATGCGTCATAGTC
This sequence comes from Novius pumilus, assembly GCA_020654155.1. Taxonomy (NCBI): domain Eukaryota; kingdom Metazoa; phylum Arthropoda; class Insecta; order Coleoptera; family Coccinellidae; genus Novius; species Novius pumilus. Next base: position 2,147,611 of record JAIFOV010000472.1, read on the forward strand.
GGAATTTCTTGTTATAGATTGCATAAACCTTTTTTTTTATAATAAGAAAATTAAAGTAATATCGTGTCGTTTACGTTGTAATAGCAAAAATAAATGATATTCTTGCTGTTTATCCTTGAGGTTCCATGATTGATGAAATGTGACAGAAATTTTATGAATAAATTAGACATTCGTGAGGAAAAACCATTTCTAACATTTTATGCAGTACGATTTGATTGAAATTTCTTGATTCGAAATAGAAAAGTTTAATTGGAATCGTTTCGAAAAAAACCATTAGTTCAAATTACTTCAAGAAAAGTAATGGAAAACTAATGTCACGTTTAATAGTTTTCAATATGTAGATAAACTGAACTCCACGGAAAATTATCGACTTCAATCACATCAGGACAATTACTGGAAAATATAGATTGGGTTGAACAATTTTGGTGCATAATGAGATTAATCGAAAACAATTACGGGAAAAATCGTCGTATGTTATACAGGGTGATCGGTTATCGATGTCGGAGCTTTTAAGGGTACATTGTGTTTTCAATTTTTTCGACAAATCACCTTTCATATTCAATTTTACCACTTTCAGAAAAAAACGGCAGTCATTTCAATTTTTGACGTGATGTGTATGGTAATTTAGAACGTTCTCGAGAAGTAGCAGCTCTACAAATATAAAACATATTTTATATGACAGGTTAAATTCTGAGCAATAATATAATGATGAAAATTTTACAAATAGTTTCGAATAAAAGACGTAAATTCATTTAAGTCTTTTTTAGAAAATATTTGTAGAATCAGATTATTGACTAGAATTTAATTCATCAAACGAGGCATGTTACGTGTTTGTAGATCTGCTACATATCGAGAAATTTTAAAAGAAACGAACACATGAATGATTTCGTACGACAAAATTGAAAATGTCTGCCATTTTTTTCTGAAGGCAGAAAAATTACATATGAAAGGTGACTTCCGATAAGATTGAAAGCAGAATGCACCCTTAAAGGCTCCGACACCGGTGACCGATCAGCCTGTATATCAGAGGAGTTTAATAAAAATTTGCCCGTAAATTTGTGAATCCTTCGGAAATTATCGAAATTTTGGCTTGAACGTTAGAATTTTAACATCTCGTAAACTAATCTTATACTAATTCTTCCTCTGACTTGATTCAAGAAAATTGACATATGATTTTCGTTCATGCTATACTACATGGCCCTTTGCATCTAAATAACTCACATGACGCGTTACCTATTTAAATATAACTCGGACAAAATTTATTAGATACAAAGGTGAACATTAAGTAGTGATCTCAACTTTGACCTTGAACTCAGTTGTCAAGATCGTTTTGAGGTTCAATTCAATTTTTCAGGCGGGAATCCCAATTTTTTATTTTGAATTGAGAAAGGGCGCCAAATTCTATGTTTGTAATCATTGCAACTTGTTGAACTCATTTTGAAGTAAAGATAAAAAATATTTTGAACTGCCGAGAAACGATAAGAAATCAGGATGTGTGAATTCCACACATTCAAACTCTTCACTCTTCAAAAAAGTTGAAGAAATTTTTTCTTTGTCCACTTCAAATAGTCCCAAAATAGTTTTGTCGGTTCTAAACATAAAATTTTTCGCTATTTGAAAATCCAAAATAAAAATGTATGGGTTCATGTATAAGAGTACGACTTGACCTTGAAGTCAAGGACGCCATAAGATTTGGTCCCTGAAGAATATCTAGATCATCTTCTGGGGGTATATTGATATCAATGAGATAATATCACTCTTTTTGTTCAGGTGTAATGGCCGTCGGTTGTTGGAATTTCTTCCTAACGTTTCGCTTGCACAAGTGACAAGCTTCGTCAGAGGTAACACCATGTTCGATGCACTCTTACACTGTCCTAGTACCACACTTCATCAACTAATGTATTGAGTATAGCGGCTGGTTTAGGAATTTTAGAGAAATATCTTCCATGTGCTTGGTAAAAAATCACTGGATCAACGTGTGAACAACAGCCGATTGTCCTGCGCCCATTTGTACATTCACAGCAATATTCCAATACTGCGTTCCATCCAATTGTATTTATAATCAACGAAGTACCTCTAAAATTCTCTACTTATGTGGCGACTTGCGAGATCGTACTTGGGCCTTTAGTATATTAGTTTCCGCCTTGACAAACTGGATTGTTAGATTATACGAATTATCCATCATCTCTGCTAAATATGATATTGCTTGTTTATATTGATAAGAAACAGTAAATAAAAATAACGGCGAGAAAAAATTAACAAATTGGATTAAACATATAAATGATGAATATGTTTAAGTAAATGCAAAAACATTAATAAAACAAAAATAGTTTTGAAAAATTATAATTTTATCATTATTTTACATATTTTTCATTATTTTCAATGATAGACTATTCGAGTAAGTTTCACCCCTGTTGTTTTACCGGTCAAACATTTTATAAAAAAGACACGTTTTTTCATCATTTTCATCATGAAGTACCATTTCGATCAATCTGATAATTTGAGAACCCATTCTATATCAATAGAGTAATCAATAAATGATACTTTCGAAACTGTACAAGAACGTTTTCATAAGACAAAAAAATTGACATTTTCACACAATTGTTCTAAAGGTTATTGTCCCATAATTGTTATAGCTATAGCTCTTGCATATGAGAAAAACATCAACAACTATCATTCAGATCAATTGAACTCGTTCCGAGAAAGAGAATTATATCATGTTTTCTCTTTTTTCGGTTTTTTCCGGTTTTTCCGAAATCTACTATAGATAAACATCTGAAACTTGTAGGATCGACATATCTCATTGATGTAATTTTTTAAGCTTCCGCAGCCGTCTTCCATAATAATACTCATTTTGTTCGGGTGTAATGGCCCTCGTTTGTTGGAATTTCTTCCTTACGTTTCGCTTGCACGACTGGCAAGCTTCTTCAGAGGTAACATCATGTTCGATGCATTAGAACATACCACCATCACCGATGCACTAATAACACTGTCGAAGACACCGTAACCGATGCACAACTTGACACTTTCACAGATACACCAGCACTGATGCACTATTAGCACTGAGTTTTAATAATAATAATTTTAATAATAATAAATGACTTTACTTAAGAAAAAAGGAAATATAACACTTCAGAATGGAATCAAACACAGGACGATGTCTAGCTAAGCTACTCTACTTAACCCCGCTACCAAATATTAACAAGCTCTAATAATTATAAATTTACAAAATATAGCTAAATCTAAATAGTAGTTACTACCTGTCTATTATATATTCTACAATAATTTAACTAAAATCCTCTAAATTATATAGGTATGATTGAAACAATAAAAAAGAAAAAAGAATTTAAGTTTGCCTAACCAAAAGATAATTCTTCATATTTACACGGAACTTCTCTACCGAGAGGCCCCTCATAACTTTTTCAACTCTATTATACAGGATGAGTCACCACAGTCGCCTCGGTCGATTGAGACAAGAACGATAATTTTTTTCAATTGATTTTTTCACAGATCTGCTTCCAACGCCATAATCTACGATTTAAAATTATAATGCACTATACAGGTTGGTCCATTTCTGAGATACTATGAGAATTTATGATTTCTGCATAATGAAACCCTACATTTTTTATCATTCTTCAAAAACACTTCAGTTCTAAGTCTAATGGTTTTCAAATTATTTGACCTTTATTGAAATTGTTGAGCCTTTTCCAAATTGTCATTCTGCTGCGTTTAAACAACTAAATGTTCCAATTTTGTAAATGATTGATAGTAAAAGAAATTGACTCTCATTGTTTATCATTGAAATTCGGGCAGGATCACACTGGGTGTTCAATACACAAAAGTGAACTCGACCTTTTTTCAAACTAATTTTTTAACGTTATTTCAAAGGGCAACACGGGTAATTTATAACTTCTCCTCGATTTTCGAGAGGAAACTGTTTATTGAATTTCATTTCGGGAATTCACGAAATGACGGATGTCATTTTCAATGTTTTGTATGCATGAAAAGCCTTCTTTTCGTACATGAAGTCTCGAAATAGAAGTTAAAAAAGAGTTTCTTCTCGAAAACCGAGGATAGAAGATATCCACTACCAATTCATTTTCGATAGATATTGATACTATGATGAACTTATGAATTGCCGTGCTGCCATTTGAAATAACGTTAAAAATTAGTTTGAAAAAAGGTCGAGTTCAATTTTGTGTACTGAACACGCAGTCCTGCCCTAATTTAAATGATGAAGAATGAAAGTTGGTTCTTTTACAATCAATCAATGACAAAATTGGGATATTTAGTTGTTTAACCGCAACAGAATGACAGTTTCGAGAAGGCCCAAAATTTCAATAAAGATCAACAAATTTGAAAACCATTAGATTTAAAAGTGAGGTGTTTTCAGAAGAATGTCTTCATTTAGTGCAAGAAATCGAAAAATGATGAAAAATGTGAGGTTTCTTTATACAAAAACCATAAATTCTCATAGTATCTCCGAAATGGACCAGCCTATATAGTGCATTATAATTTTAAATTGTAGATTATGACGTTGGAAGCAGATCTGTGAAAAAATCAATTGAAAAAAATTATCGGTCTAGTCTCAATCGACCGAGGCGTCTGTGGTGGCTCACTCTGTATACGCTTACTGCATTATACGTAAATGACCTATGATATACTGTAAGGCGGTATCTTGGAAGCGCCAGAAAATGAGTCGACCTAATATTTATATCATGCATATCGCCTCTGAATATAAGCTTTTCATATAGGTAAGAAGGACTTCCAGATTCAAGTATTTCGTGCACCATGGTAGCCAACTGACACTCAAAAAGGTACTGGATTTTCAACTAGTTTAAGTCCTGGATTTTAGAACAAATTCTCTCGTATCTTCTAATTCGAAACACTAATCTACAACAACTATTCTGCACCCTCTGCAAACGGTCCCGACTGACTCGACCAAGACAAGGCTAGACCGCCAAAAGGCCGTAGGTAATCTTTGGCATTACTAGACTTCCAACCAGCTCTTTTCAAACTTTGAAGTTTAATAAATTTATATTATTATAAATAGATTTTATAGTAAGAAATATAAACCTCAAAGCGCAGTCTAGCATCAACATGCACACCCAGGATCCTTAGTGAGTCTTTAATCGGAAGTTTACATTATTCTATTGCAACATTCAGATTCCCAATCACGGTATTTCTGCCAGATATACATAAAAGATTGCACTTAGCCGGATTGAGCTTCAAGCCATGCTCAACCGAAAATTTCAGAATACTACCGAAGTCAGAATTTATTTGTTCAGAAGCAATCACTGAATTACTAGGCTTAAAGGGGTAATAAAGCTGACTATCATCAGCAAACGAATGAAATCTGCAAAAATTTAAATATATCGAACGAATATAGTAAAAATAACACAGGTCCCAGGATCGACCCCTGAGGCACTCCGGACATTATTCAAACGCAGTGTGAAGAGGTACCCTCCAGTCTCACCATTTGCTAACGATTCTCCAAGTATGACTCAAAAAACCGGACAGAAATGTCATCAAAACCCAGGAAATGCAATTTAGCACAAAGCAAAGCGTGATCCAAGGTGTCAAACTGATCACACTGAGTGTTAATAGTGCATCAGTGCTGGTGTATTTGTGACAGTGTCAGGTTGTCAGTGTCTTCGACAGTGTGATTAGTTCATCGGTGATGGTTGTACTACGACAGTGCATCGAACATGGTGCTACCTATGCAGAAGCTTTCCACTCGTGCAAGCGAAATGTTAGGAAGAAATTCCAACAAACGATGGCCATTACACCCGAACAAAAATAATGTTATTATGAACGACGGCTCCTACAAGTTTCAGATGTTTATTTGTATTAGATTTCGAAGAGACCGGAAAAAACCGAAAAAAAAGAAAACAATATAATTTTTCTCTTGGAACGACTTCAATTGATCTGAACGAAAGTTGGTGATGTTTTTCTCATATGTAAGAGCTATAGATATAACAATTATGGGACAATAACCTTTAAAACAACTGTGTGAAAATGTCAATTTTTTTTTGATTATTTTTTTCTCTTGTAAAAACATTTTTGTACAGTTTTGAAAGTATCATTTTTGGATAACTCTATTGATATAGAATGGGTTCTCAAATTATCAGATTGATCGAAATGGTACTTCATGATGAAAATGATGAAAAAACGTGTCTTTTTTATAAAATATTTGACCTGTAAAACAACAGGGGTGAAACTTACTCGAATAGTCTATCATTGAAAATAATGAAAAATATGTAAAATAATGATAAAATTATAATTTTTCAAAACTATTTTTGTTTTATTAATGTCTTTGCATTTATTTAAACATATTCATCATTTATATGTTTAATCCAATTTGTTAATTTTTCTGGCCGTTATTTTTATTTATTGGTTCTTATCAATATAAACAAGCAATATCATATTTAGCAGAGATGATGGATAATTCGTATAATCTAACAATCCAGTTTGTCAAGGAGGAAACTAATATACTAAAGGCCCAAGTACGATCTCGCAAATCGCCACATACGTAGAAAATTTTAGAGATACTTCGTTGACTACAAATACAATTGGATGGAACGCAGTATTGGAATATTGCTGTGAATGTGCAAATGGGCGCAGGACAATCGGCTGTTGTTCACACGTTGCTCCAGTGATTTTATACCAAGCACATGGAAGATATTTCTCTAAAATTCCTAGACCAGCCGCTCTCAATACATTATTTGATGAAGTATGGTACTAGGACAGTGTAAGAGTGCATCGAACATGATGTTACCTCTGAAGAAGCTTGTCACTTGTGCAAGCGAAACGTTAGGAAGAAATTCCAACAACTGACGGCCATTGCACCTGAACAAAAAGAGTGATATTATCTCATTGATATCAATATACCCCCGGAAGATGATCTAGATATTCTTCAGGGGCCAAATCTTATGGCGTCCTTGACTTCAAGGTCAAGTCGTACTCATATACATGAACCCATACATTTTTATTTTGGATTTTCAAATAGCGAAAAACGTGTCTTTTTTATAAAATGCCATTCCATTTCGTAGTTTTACCTCCAAAACAACAGGGTTGGAACTTACTCGAATAATCTATTCAAAATAATGAAAAATTGTTAATTTTCTCTGGCCGTTGCTTTTTTTCACGGGTTCTTATCAATATAAACAAGCAATATCATATTTAGTAGAGATGATGGATAATTTGGATAATCTAATAATCCAGTTTGTTAAGGAGGAAACTAATATACTAAAGTACGATCTCGACAGTTGCTCCATAAGTAGAAAAGTTTTCAGGTGCTTCGTTGATTATAAATACAGTTGGATGGAACGCAGTATTGGAATATTGCTGTGATTTTGTACCAAGCACATGGAAGATATTTGTATAAAATTTCTAGACCAGACGCAGTACTCAATACATTATTTGATGAAGAAAATATCACTGACGTTATTGACGAAAACAGCGATACAGATTAGCCCCAAATAAAACACTTTTTTAGTTTAGTAATGTTTTATTAGTGTGAGAAATAAATAACAGTATTAAAACAAATCTGACCTATGAACTAGGAATCTGAAACCAATAAAGGAAATTAAGAATATGTATTGAACATATAAATGATGAATGCAAAAATATAACTAAAACAAAAATAGTTTTGAAAATTTCGCATTATTTTGAATATTTTTGTTATTTTTAATGATAGAGTATTCGAGTAAGTTTCAATCCTGTTGTTTTAGAGATGAAAATATAAAAGCGACTGGAATATTAAAAAAAAAACACGTTTTCATCATTTTCATCATGAAGTACCATTTCGATCAATCTGATAATTTGAGTACTTATTCTATATCGAAAAATTATACTTTTGAAAGTGTAAGAAAACGTTTTCATAAGAAAGCAAATTAATTGTGAAAAAAAATTGACAGTTTCACACAGTTGTTCTAAAGATTATGGCTTCATAATTTCAACAGTTATAGCTTTCACTCATAAGAAAAACATCACCAAGTTTCATTCAAATCGATTGAACTCGTTCCGAGACAAAAATTATATTATGTCTTCTTTTTTTCTGATTTTTTCGAAATCTACTACAGATAAACATCTGAAACTTGTAGGATCGACATATCTCATTGATACCAATGTACCTCCGAAAGATGATCTAGATATTCTTCGGGGGCCAAATCACTATGCTTGTGGTCCTATGGCCAATTTAAGGTTATTATCAAATATTTCCCTTCATATTCTATAAATGTTGTTCAACTTATTTTGTTTAGAGCTTCTGATAAAATATTTCGATACATAAAGTAAAATAGGTTAGTCTGTATTTCTCGATAATTGGAGCAATCTGTTTTGTACTATGTACACAAATACAAAACAATTAATAAAATAAGGTTTTTTGATAAAGTACACATAAACCTATTGGAATGGTTTAGGGTTTTGTTGCATTCTTATCAATTCTAGACTAGAATCACAACGTATATTCTTAAAACGTTTTCGAAACTCAATTTGTTTATATTCTTGCATTAGACGTGGAATTCAATTTTTAAACCTAATTTCCGAAGACAGTACTATTGAAAAAAAATGGGCAAAATAAAATTATCAATCTCACCGACGTAATACTTTTTAATTCTGCTCGAAACGAAAATTATTTGAATTAATCTTTTCTTCAGTATAATATGTACATACAAAAAATATGTATGCCCTATAGCCCAATTCAGTTCAACTGCTTCGCGAAGGTTTTGGATAGGATAGGGTTCGACTCTTATACCTGGGAGGAGCAGGTAACGCCACCACTGGTTCAAACGTCATATCGAGTTCTGTGTGATGTTGCACCGTTGTTGCACCGGTGCCGATATCATAGAATATTAAACATAACTGATAACCAAATGTCAAACATAGGTATTTGCAAGTGACCTCATCTTCTAAGTGGAAAAACGAAATGAACGGTGAAATCACCTATTTACCTCAATCCAAGTCGAACTAGCCTGAATTTACATTATTTTTATTAAATTATCGGAGTAACACATAGAACTTATTAAAATGTGGATGCCTACCCATGTACAAGTAACTGGTAAATATTTTAAACAGTTTATTTATTTATGTAAACTAACGAATGATGTTTAGTCCAAAAAGCTACTGGATTACTGACGAAAGGAAAAAATCATACGAACGATTGCTTTGTGACCATTGGGTTAGGAAAAACAAAATATCAAACGTCATTGAAAGAAAAATCACCTCCAAATGTTGAATGGCATGAGGAATGTGAATTGTAAGTACTTCAATAATACGTGACTCAAACGATTACATTATTCATTGTCTCTTCATTATCATTATTAGCATTGAAAACATTTTTATTGAGTATTGGGAAATGACACTTACCTTTTTATTCTCCAAGCTGTATTTAATAGGTGCAACATTACTTTTAAAAAATTGATTTTAATCTGTTATATTTTATAATTTTTTAAAAGTATACACAGAAAAGAATTGCATACAGTTTGTTTTCAACATGAATGAACCGCACACAACAATACTCAGCTTCTGTTTATTGGGCAACAAATGAATAATAACCAGGTAGATTTCATTTGTTCCCTTAGCAACCCAACAACAATGCCATGCAATATTTTCAAATTAGTTTTGAAATAATCGGTGTCATTTTTTTCTCGCCCTTTCACCTTTTAATCCAAATTCTGCTTCGCATCATTTTCCGCACTGGGTTTGCTCCAGTGAAAATAGTTAGAACTGTGTTTTATCATAAAAAGAACAAATGACAACTACACGTGCCACTAATTACCCCTAAACACAACATGAAATTATTATATGACAATATTTCTGGTTCTTTAGACCAAAAGTATATTTCTTTACTGTGTATATTCCTAAAAAGTACGAAATATAAATGAAAAGTACGGTAAAAATTACACTATTTCATTTTATTATATTCATTTATTTTCTGTTTGTCATGCAAAATTGAAACGCTTCGAGTGTTGCCTACCCTTCACGTCTATTCCACGTGCCTCAATATGCGAATATACGCATGCGCCGATATGGATACCGTAAGTTTTAATACAAACTTCGAATATTAATATCTGGCGGATTATTAAACTCTGACATTTACTAGGGACATTATATCTGGACGTGGTGAAACAGGCCCTTAGTATTCTACACGTGATCCAATATTGATACTGAAGAATATATAAAGATGTTATACACAGGAAAGTGATTTTTATAAATTGATCCAAGTGCAATTGAAAATGCATTCTGATTGAATTTGTTTTCACATACCAACTATCTTTGAAAAAAATTTTAGGTCTTTTGATTTTAATTTATTACAGCCATATCTTCATTAATAATTTATATCTTCGAAAGTATGTAAGTTTGAAGTATGTATATTATTTACTTGAATACAATGAAATGAGTATCGCTTATCACCGAAAGAAGTTATTTCCACTAATATTTATTATTTTTAACAATAAATATCAGACATGTCAATATTTATCAAACTAATGGATTATTTAAGTATTGAGCGGGTGATATTTATACCATAAATAAATAGGTATCTTTCAAATAGAAATAACGAGAAAACTAAGAGAATTCCATGGCATTCCAACTAAAAATGATACGTTTTATCCCCTCATGAAATTGTAAATTATGTTTCTTCGATTCTCTATTCTGAAATTCATGTTATTCAAACGATTACTTAATGAATTTGATTTTGCACTCATTGTCATAATCTTTCTGACAACCACGTAGGAAAGTGGTATATGTCGCCACGCCTACCTATCGTAGAAAGTTGACAAATAAATGCAACTGTGCGGGTATGTCTTTTCCGCACAGGTAAAACCAGTTTGATCTGTGCGTGAAAGTGGTGACATCGAAATGAAACCACGCCAAGTAGATAGAAGTAAATGAAAAGTTTAGTTCGTATACCTCATTAAATATTGATAACGCTAATGAATTACCAGAACATACCGTATCATTAAGTTCATTCGATTTGCCAATTTTTCAAGTCATGAATAAATGAGATTATGTTTTTCTGTGTTCTAGAGTTCATCCTTATAGTCAAAGATATCTTAAGTACAGCAAACATCAAAACCAGACAGATTGGAAATTTAGTTCATATATCTAATATTAAATATTTATTCGACCCAGTTCAGGTAATAAAATACCAATACAAATTATAAATATACCAAGAATCGACCAAGACCTTTAAAATTTCATCTAATATTAAATATTACTTGCAAGGAAGATATTAAAGAAAAGAGTTGATTTGGACAAATTGGATTTTAAGTTGTCACCACAGATGAGAATTATATTCTGTGGTTATCATTTTTTAATAAAGCGTCGTTAATATTGTTCGAAGTAGTTGATGTATTTTCGACTACTCATTCATCTGAGACAACAAAACGTTTATAATACGCAAAGTGACGGAAATATCCCTCCAGAAAGTTGTTGCTGATCAAGCTCAAAAGAAGGTACGAAATAACATAAACAAATGAAGTTATCTATCATTTTTCGCTACAACGCCATCTAGAAACTGAAGATTGAATTATTCAATTCTACTGGGTCGAAACGTTCATTGTGTGTTCTCAAAGTAATTATCGTATAATGCCATTTTTGTGGTCGCCTAAAAAATGTAGTTCATTATTCGTGGAAAGTCAGTTTTCATTGCTCGTGTCTTAGACTCACTTGGCTCCGCTTCGCTTCGCCTCGTTCGTCAAACTGACACTCGCATGAAATTATCGACTTTCTGCACTCGTTATGAAATATACCATATCATCAAAAATATGAAAAAAAGGGCATAGCCGGATAAATGAAACAGTCGTATGATGATTTTTCAACGAAAATTCGATTTTTAACGAAGGAAAGAAAATTAAAATCGTATTTTTAGAGTTTTCGTAAATATGTTTTTTCAATCACGAAGGAAAGAAAATTAAAAAATTTGTCAGAACATGTCTTTTATACCCCTCTACACTTAGGAATTTTTTCAGATATTTTAAATTGGTGGAACAATGTCGAAAAAATTAAAAATTCATTTGTTTCCCGAAGTTCTGCATTTTAACACACTTTTATTTTTTATCTGCTAGAAAAAATACGTAGAAAATTATTTTTTACTTATAGTTCATACAATTGCATTCTACTTAAACATTTCTAATCAATTTACTAAACAAGAATGACGTGAAGACTATGTATTTTGAAATTCGCGCCAAATTACTGCTTTGGAACGTCATCTACCGGGACTTCTGAAATCTATCGATCATATCTATTTAAGTTATAGTCTCAATATAAAAGAACTGAATTAATAAAGAGAACAACTCTTATTCAATACATACAATGAGTGAATCATGAAGACTACTTTATTTTGAGGTTGCCTGAACAAACGGCACTTTAATAGATATGATCGATAGATTCCAGAAGTCCCCATAGATGACGTTCCAAAGCAGTAATTTGGTGCGAATTTCGAAATACATAGTCATCACGTCATTTTTGTTTAGTAAATTGGTTAGAAATGTTTGAGTAGAATGCAATTGTATGAACTATAAGTAAAAAATAATTTTCTACGTATTGTTTCTAGCAGATAAAAAATAAAAGTGTGTTAAAATGCAGAATTTCGGGAAAAAAATGAGTTTTTAATTTTTTTGACATTGTTCCACCTTTTTAAAAAATCTGAAAAAATTCCTGAGTGTAGAAGCGTATAAAAGACATGTGCTGACAAATTTTGGTGATTGACATATTTCAAAAACCCTAAAAAAAATGATTTTAATTTTCTTTCCTTCGTTAAAAATCGACTTTTCGTTGAAAAATCATGATCATACGATTTTTTCATGCCTTAGACTCCTAAGAATAAGCAAAAAAATCACCATTGATTAATTCCGAATTTTATTATAATGATAAAATTAAAATCGAAAAAACAGGTTTCTTTTTGAAAATCTCGAACGCTGTTTGAGTTAAAGGGCTAAAATTTGGTATGGATTATTTTCATTTGTCACGAAATCGATTTCCCAAGTGTGGGTCAAAAAAGCCATGGGGCAGATTTCCCATATTTATTCGGCTATGCCCTTTGCTGCTCGTGTTTTGTATCCATTTTTAAAAATTTCAAAAATCGAAAGCTTAATCTAAGGTTTATCTAAACAATTCGAAGTGCTTTGTCAAATGTCAATCGATGACGTTAAAAATTGTAGGAAAGTAAACAACAGGTGTACCAACCTAACAAAACACAAATAATTTGAATCGGGTAGCTGAGAGCGCCACACAGTAACAAAGTCAGGAACTTTTTGATCAAGGTGTTTAACTATTCATTGAACAATGTTTTCTCTTATATCTTTAAACGAGCAATTCTTGTATATATATATATATATATAATCGGAATCTCGGAATCGGTTGCACCAATTGTCATTTGGCATATAGGGGGAGTCGGGGATGAAAAATCGATCTAGCTAGGTGTCATTCTTCCCGAATTCCCGAATTTCCCGTTCACCCCGTTTTCGGAATAAAAATAAAAAATAGTTGCGCCATCTCGTAGAGGGTAGCGTAATCAATGTTTGATATTGTTTGATATGAAGGTAAGGTAGATCCCTAATTTTCAAAAGGGATTTGAAAAACATAATTAATGCTTTCCTTTCTGAATAGTTAAGGTTCAAAGAAAATATTCGAGTCCAGTTTTTATGCAGGGCATGTTATACGTCGCCTTTTCACTGGTTAAGAGACCATTCGCACTTCAGGTCCTTCTTTCAACCGAAAATCCTAAACATACACGAAATATTGTGTGGAAAGAAATATTACCAAAATCGAAATGGATGTTTCATTTATTTTATGTGTATATATATCTATAATATTGAAAAAATTTTTTGAATGGGTAGGAATAAACTGGGTTTTTAGCGATGATTTCCAAATAGGCGAATTTTCCGACGCAACACTATCCGAAATTTGCCTTACATAGTTACTATATTATAAATAATAAGTGCAGCTAGAGATAATATTCTTTGAATACAATAACATAACACCACTATTTCCCGTGGCATATAGATTCTTCTGTGCTTATTAGTTTGTGGAGTTTATATACCACCGAAAGGGTATTATGAAGGACATAAGCCAAACGAGCGAAGCTCGGTCATCCAGGTACTCTCCCTTTATATCCAAATAATTCGATAATTGGAGGTGTTATTGGTAAGTAGAGAATAAAAACCTTTCATTAACATAATAAACAATAATCAATTTTTATTATATGAGCTATTAAATTTACATTTTTACTAAACTGAGAATGTTTGTAACATTACTTAGAAAATCGATTTTAGTAATAAAAGCAATTTCAATTGAAAAATGTTGCACTTTGTGTCCCTTTATATCCATGAGGAATATTCATGAGACACAAGTATGGTCGAGTTAGAATATTGATTTAAACAAACAATGAAAATTATTTCTAAATATATTAGCTACAATTGATGTAATAAAGCCAGACAAAGAAAAAATTTTAAATGAATAAGATAAACAAATACTTATTTCGTTTTGCTATGACCGTTCTGGATGAAAACTTTTATTTTTACCCAATAACTTTAATGATGGTCATAGATTGACAGCCAGTTTTCAGATTTCAAACTTGAAATACTTTCCGGTTTTCCTTGAGAAATTATTATATGAACTGGACTTTTCATCATTGACAGTACTTCAATTTCGATGATTATTTTTAGAATTGATTATTAATTAATCTCAAAATTCAAGAAACAATTGCGAAAATTCTTGGAGGTGTACAAACAATAGTTATGAAAAGAAAATTAAATCTATCATTTCTGTATTTATTCAGCAAATCATTAAAGCGAGTTAAATAAGTATGATTTACTATGTAACATCGTATAATTCGATAATTGGATGAAGAAACAATGTACTCATAATTTTGTTAATAACTACTTGTTGTTTTGGAAATAGTTGCGGATAAGAACTTTTGCATTGATTAAATTGAATAACTTATACCCATTTTTATTATGTATGTAGTCCAGTCTACATAGTTGAAGTAAGTGATAATTGGATGAAGAAACAATGTACTCATAATTGTTTTTGTTCGCCGTGTTTCCTATGCAGCTCTAGCGGATACCTGCTCGTCGGATCGGCGACCCTATCGTAAATTCGACCGAAAGGGAACGAAAAAAAAAATCTTTCCGCTATCCCACAACTTGGCGGGAATTTTACTTGAGAATCGAAAACAGATGTATGTAGTAAAATTCTGAAACGAGGATCGCGATCTTTCAATAGATTGTTTTCAGAGACGTTTTATACAAACTTAGGTACACTACGTACACTTATTATATTTTGCTTAATTGCGGTGCGCAATGAAACGGTATGAAAAAATGAAAAATCAACAACCGAAAACTCCGCTTGCAGCATATTGTCGGCGAAAAATCATAATGATCGACCTTTCGATAATTATCACCTCTCGGTGAGAGAGGGTTTAAAATTGATTTCGCAGCGAAAAAAATTCTTGGATCTTCGAACACTTGTCATTTTGTCAACAAGTTCGCTAAAAGTCAATTCTCCCGCATTTCATAGCTTTATCCCGCTTGAGTTTCAAAATTTCCCGCGTTTTTTGTTCGCCGTGTTTCCTATGCAGCTCTCGGACCGGCGACCCTATCGTAAATTCCCGACCGAAAGGGATCGAAAAAAATCTTTCCGCTATCCCACAACTTGGCGAATTTTACGAATCGAAAACAGATGTATGTAGTAAAATTTATGAAACGAGGATCGCGATCTTTCATAGATTGTTTTCATAGACGTTTTCTACAAACTTAGGTACACTACTTACATTTATTATATTTAAATTGCGGTGCGCAATGAAACGGTATGAGAAATGAAAAATCAACAACCGAAAACGCTTGCAGCATATGGTCGGATAATTATCACCTCTCGGTGAAAGAGGGTTTAAAATTGATTTCGCAGCGAAAAATTCCTGATCTTTTCTAAAGTCAGCTATCAAAACTTCCCGCGTTTTTTTTGTTCGCATCAACTTAGCTGCGCCGGAATTTTACCTGCTTGAGACCTATCGAAAACAGATGTATGTAGTCAGAAATTCTGAAACGAGGATCGCGATCTTTCAATAGATTGTTTTCATAGACGTTTTCTACAAACTTAGGTACACTACTTACATTTATTATATTTTGCTTAATTGCGGTGCGCAATGAAACAGTATGAGAAAATGAAAAATCAACAACCGAAAATTCCGCTTGCAGGCATATGGTCGATACCTTTCGATAATTATCACCTCTCGGTGAAAGAGGGTTTAAAATTGATTTCGCAGCGAAAAAAATTCCTGGATCTTCGAACACTTGTTATTTTGTCAACAAGTTCGCTAAAAGTCAGTTCTCCCGCATTTCATAGCTGTATACCCTATCGTAAGTTCACACGAAAGGGAAATCTATCTTACACAACTTGGCGGGAATTTTACTTGAGAATCGAAACCAGATGTATGTAGTAAAATTCTGAAACGAGGATCGCGATCTTGCAATAGATTGTTTTCATAGACGTTTTCTACAAACTTAGGCACACTACTGACATTGATTATATTTTGTTTGATTGCGGTGCACTTAATTTTTTTATTCACGAGGATTAAGTTGGGAGATGAAAATTATTTTCTTTTACTTCATTATGCCTACATATTCAAAGTCATTATAAAGTGGGAATAAAAAGTAGGAAAAGCTACTGTAGGTATTTATGGAAACTGACCGCTGTTGTTCCTTAATATAAGGAATTCATATTTATTATACTTGGTTCCATTGCTCTATGCTCGTTCTTTTCTGATACGGCATCGATATTCCATACTCATTAAAATGAATCAAGCAGCGATGTTTTTGCACATATGAATAAAAAATTTGACGTCAATATACAATGAAATTTCCCCGACTCGAATTTCTTAGGGCCGGCACATTCAGAGAAAATAATTAGGAAGTCGTAATAAAAGATATGTGTTTGTACAACGTATGTTAATTTGACTGCCATATTTCATTCTAACTATGGCTGGGCGAATTAAAATTAAAATCTTCGTCTCAATGAAATGAGAAGGTGAGGAAGGTTGGTTATTGCAACTTCTTCTGTTTTGTATCCAAATTTATGTTTTTTTTTTTGTCAATTGAATTATTCTCAATTGAATCGATGTTCTAGAAAAAAAACCAAAAAGAAAGTATGATGGGATTGAAATTTTTCGTCGCATTGTTTACTCCGAAGTTAGATTTCAAAATTAATAGTCTTTATTTGGCATGAAAAATTTCGTTGTTCATCAATCGAATCATCAATCTGCTTCTCTGGATTGAAAAACAAATGTTCTAAGTTGTTACCATTACATCGTAAGTTCACACGAAAGGAAATCTATCTTACACGGATTGAAAAACAAATGTTCTAATAATGTCGCATTCATATTACTGAACGATGTTGAGAGATAAATCCAAACAAACATTATATTACACATATGCGACTTTGCGTTGAACAATTTATAAAAATCCGTCAAATTTTTCTAGTTTCTATACCTTTTCTTTTTTCTTATGAGAAACTACGAAAAGTCTAATTTTCTGGTGTTTCACTATTATTAACGATTCAAAAGAAATAGAAAATTTTCATTATGATACCACTTCTTGAATTTCCGTTGAAGAGAGTTCAATGATTGACAATTTCACAATGGAATTCAAATTCATAATTTCTGCTACAAATCTCTCACCGAAGTATTTGGATAAACAGTTTTGTAGAAAAAAGTTGATTGTTAATAAGTCGTGTTTCCGATGTATCAGATGAAAGTATTGAACTTAAATCATTCCATAAATTTGAATTTGAATCTGAGAACTGTTTAAGAAAATCAATGTGTTGAGCCAATTTTCACCGGTGTGTAGATGCACCAATATTTCAAAGAACAATAATCAATCTTGTATTTCTATCAAATTAGTCTAGCACATTCTGATTAGAGTGAATAGAGACTAATTTATTTGAAAATTATCAATGTTCAATGGCCATTGAATGTAATTCATGAAAACAAATAATGAAATTCATCAACAAAATAAGTTTTCATTTCCCCACTTTTTCAAGAAAGAGTCATATTTTTAATGCTCCATTTCTTAACTCTTATATATACTCATTAAGTTATTTCTTCTACGAGCATCGATCTTCACACATATTACTTTCTCATTTGCTTCTTATATGTGGTTTTTCTTTATCATCGAAATATTTTCTCTTTTATCAAGATCATATATTACTAAGATACCATGGGAGCATTACATCATAATAACCAAAAGTATCTCAGGAGATTACATTCAATTTTTCTGATAAAACATTGAAATGAATTTGAGAAACATTTCTATGGATTCTTTCACGCAAAAAAACGAACGTGAAAGTTTCCGCGTCAAATACAACTGAAGATTTACAAGGATTCTCAAAGTTTGCGGTACAGTTTAACAGACTTCATTCTCAATTGACCATTTCTTTTCATCGAAACGAGCGATCATTTACGCCAACGAAAAGCAAACTAGAAAACGACCCTTCGCAGGTAGAACGAGGAAGATACGATGTTGCCAAACCGAAGGACGTAGTAATATGCGAAAATTAAATAAAATATACTACACGAAGTATATTGGTTCAGCGCCTCTACCGGAGAAGTGCTGAACTCACGATGTACATTATTGCGTCCAAAACTGCAAAAATAATCCTCTTATATCTTGGCCATCCTGCCAGATCTTCTACATTTTCTTGGGATGCTACGAAGATATGAACGTCACTCAGACATTCCACCAAAAATTTTACTTCACTCCAACCTAGAAGACGGGCTAACATGGGATGACATTACTGCGTCCGGTATACGGACGCAATAATTCTCCGGACGCAATAATATCCGCAATCGGGATGTTTAAGGACGCGATAATGTTGTTACCATAATAAATTAATTGATACTATCATCACAACCTCAATCAATTGCAAATTCTTCATAGTTCCGTTACTAAGAACAAAATTCTTCCTTTACATCTTCCCATTAAGTTTCCAGTATCCCATTCCTCTATAACATGTCTTTCAATGTTTCTCTTTCCTAAAACATTTCTGTACTATTCATAATTATAAATGTTAAAAATGTTCTGTTGTACGCACTGTTTAATATCACTTTGTTAGGTTTATTTCCCTCAATTAGAAATTGAATTTATTCATTATTTTCCTAGAAATCTTTTTCACTTGCCATGAATACTATAACGATATCTCAATGTCACTCATCTTGGCGCGTCCACCATAATGAATTCAATGGAAGGTCGCATTATTCTTCATTTGATTCGCAGCAAATTTTTTATATACTAGTTAAGTCGAATAGAGATAGAAAATTGATTAGAAATGTATGAGTAGAATGTAATTGTATGAACTATAAGTAAAAAATAATTTTCTACGTATTTTTCTAGCAGATAAAAAATAAAAGTGTCAAAATGCAGAATTTCGGGAAAAAAATGAGTTTTTAATTTTTTGAACATTGTTTCACCTCTTTGAAAAATATAAAAAAATTCCTGAGGGTAGAGGGGTATGAAAGATATGTTCTGACAAATTTTGGTTATTGACATATTTCAAAAACCCTAAAAAAAAATTATTTTAATTTTCTTTCCTTCGTTAAAAATCGACTTTTCGTTTCGAAATACATAGTCTTTACGTCATTCTTGTTTAGTATATTCATTAGAAATGTTTGAGTAGAATGCAATTGTATGAACTAAAAGTAAAAAATAATTCTCTACGTATTTTTTCTAGCAGATAATAAATAAAAGTGTGTTAAAATGCAGAATTTCAGGAAGAGAAATGAGTTTTTGATTTTTTTGACATTGTTCCACCACTTCAAAAAATCTGAAAATCTGAGTGTAGAGGGGTATAAAAGACATGTTCTGACACCAAAAACCCTAAAAAAAAACGATTTTAATTTTCTTTCCTTCGTTAAAAATCGACTTTTCGTTGAAAAAACATGATCATACGATTTTTTCATGCCTTACACTCGTAAAAATAAGTAAAAAATCACCATCGATTGATTTCGAATTTTAGTATAATAATAAAATTAAAATCGGAAAAACAGGTTTTTTTGAAAATCTCGAACGCCGTTTGAGTCAAAGGGCTAAAATTTGGTATGGATCATTTTCATTTGTCACGAAATCGATTCCCCAAGTGTGGGTCAAAAAAGCCATGGGGGCAGATTTCCCATATTTATCCGGCTATGCTCTTTGGGTTATAAAAGTTTGTGCCTACGCTCTATCATTCTACAACATTTTCATTTAAAAGGCAAAGTGATCCCCACTTAATTTTTTTCAATAGAATGTAGTTATTTTTTCTTGCACATTAGAGCCATATGAATTGGAAATATAAAATGTTTGTTTTTTTTTTCTTATCGTTAACTGCAAGTTATATATGCGACTTAAAAGCCCGTAGAGAGATAAAAAAATCCGTCAGAAAATCGTTTTCTTCTTCTTACTTCCTTCCACGATTTCGTTCATGGCAGCTTTGGTTTCACGTTTCAGCTGCTGTTTCGATGATGATCGTTTCAAACAAGCAGATAGTTTTGTTGTTGTCGATAGATTTCAATCTCCAAATTGAAGATGAACGTGCATTCGTCTGGAATGGTATCTAACGATCAACACTTATTCATAAGACCGAGTATCTAGTCGATTATTAGTGATCCAAAAGACTTCGACAACTCTACTGAATCTCATAACTCATCTAGACCTACGGCTCTTTTTATTTTAGTGATTTCGTTCTGTTGAGTTAAAAACGCAAATTCAACTTTGCGATTTCTGAAGAAATATAAACCCATTTTAAATATATCAGATCCTTGTCTAAATCTTTTTTTTGGCGAATGCGAAGGTTTCTGGTGTTTGGCTTTTTTTTGACAATCAGCACTGACATTTTTTTTCGATATATCGGCTTCAGTGAACCTGAAATTGGAGAAAATTGAAGATAACAATTATAAATCTCTTTATATTATGCCATATATTAAAATTCAAGATAGAATTCAAGAAAGGTTGGTTTTCAAACTTCAATTTGATAACAAAGTATCTGTTTTTGACATCTTCAAATTATTGTTGAAAAAGCTCAACCTAATATGAAGATTTTAATATATTCATATCAATATTTTAACTTTCCAGACCTATACCCGATCAAGGAAATAAAGCGGAGATCGTACTGACAGTCTTACATCGTAATTTTATGAGTGTCGATGAATTTCTGGGACGAGTAGTGATTCCCTTGAACGAGTTGGATGTCTACGAGAGACCAAAGAACAAATGGTACGCTCTACAAAGTAAGCCCGGCAAGGAGGGCAAAGCGAAAGAACGCGGCCAGCTGGAGGTGAAGATAGCCTTTAACGTTAAATCAGGGAGTTTAACTGACGTATCAAAGAAAGATAAACACAAATCTTCTCTCGGTCAGCTATCACATGTTGCACAATCAGTTGGCGGCAGTTTGTTGAGCTTGGGTAGTGCAGAAAAACGTAAAGGAATTAAGAAATTTGCGAAATCGATAGGTTCGAAAATGCATTTGAAGAGTAAAAAAGACAGCGATGTCGACGAAGGTTCGTCGATTGGAAGTGTTGGAAGTTTGCAGAGGAGAAATCGAAGTTTCAATAGCAGACAAACGAGAGAGGATGCCGATCCAGGAGTCGTAAGCGAAGACGAGGATGAATTCAGGGTAAATTTCGTCACCTGACACCATAACAAATGACGTTTAAAAAAAAACTTCTAGTTCGATGAACTTTCACATAAAAGTTCCGCAAGTTCCCTTAGTCAGAATATAAATAATAGTACCAACATTGACACAAGCACAACAGAGTTCAGTCCTCCAGTACAGTCCACTAGACTGGATGCAAATCCTCAAGATGAATGGGAATCAAAGTTACTTGGAAAGAACAGAGGTGAGCATTATTAAATCACTTCCCAATTATAATAGATATATTTAATTTTAGCCAAACTAAACAATTCTGATTCTATGAATAGACGATCCTGGGAATACTCTACTAAACTAGATACACAAATTGTTGAAGAACCTTCGGAAATATCTCATAATGTTTCGAAAGGTAGCCCTAGTAAAAATCAAGACAAGGAAGATAAAAAAGGTGAATCCAAAACATTTTTGAAAACAGTTCTTTTGAAAAAAGGTACCATTTTTTAGCTGTTGCACATCAAATCTTAACACATATCATTACAGAAAAGTCAGATTCCCAAGAAATGAAGAGAAATTCCGTTAATGAAAGAATTATTATTGGAGGAGAAAACAACTCGTCGAGGAGAAACGACGACAGTAGAGTACCGATGGAATTGTTACAGAAATATCAAGACAAATCCAAAGAAGTAATAATTTTTGCGTAAAATTAACTTATGAAATAACTGCGTTATTTTGAAGGATCTGATTTTGATGAACATCAACTTACAAAGCGAGTTAGATTTGCAGAAGAAAAAACTGAAGGATCTTGAAGATTATCTGGATGACTTGCTCTTACGGGTAATGGAGACAACACCAAAAATCTTGCAGAATCCTTATGTCAATTGTAAGCTTGATTTTTCGAGGAAATATTAACGCAATGACGGTAAAGAATTATAAAGTCTCATGGTGTCTTCAGCAGTGCCTAATTTACGTAATTTTTATTGAACATAGGTGATATAGATATATTGATCTTTTTTAAAAAATCTGTGATTGTTAAATTGGAATGACGATAAAAGAGACATCACTTGATTAATCACAATTTTGCAAGCAACGCGGGAGTATTTTGAGATGTTGGACTGATAATTATTCACGTTTTGCCATTTTGCATTGATAATATCATTTAGGTTCATTCGAGAGTTATTTCAGTACACAGATTTTCCATTTAAATATTCCAGTACTATATTAACATTAACACAAGTAATTGCGTAGTAATCAGTTAATAGGTTGTACATTATCAGGGTTGAATGAATTTTAATTTTTTTACGAGTAACTCATTAAAGGTTGAACTGATTAATCGATATTTTGAAAATTTCTTAGTTGGTAAATTTAAATTGTTAAAGTTGTTGTGGAGATGGCTAAATGTTGGGCTTATACATTAGCGTCTTATCTATATATAATTGTTTTTATTGAATTTATACCGTATTATTTTTATATTTATGCAAGGGATGTTCCATTAAAAGTACAAATAATTTGCGACTTGTATTGCCCATCCTGTTATCTCTTGGCTCCTTCGCCTATTTGTTCTTATTTGGAAGTGAAACGATGAGGAACAACTTAAGTGAAATCAACTTTAATTTCTTTACATTAAATTACAAACCAAACGACTGGCACTCATTCAAATTGTACCCATGTTGACAGACGTCTAAAATAGATAGTTATTAAAAATATTCTTCTAATATGTGCAAATAACGAAATTGTACTGGACATTCGCGAAGTAATCCTAAACAGTATACTTTACAGAATTTTTCTTTGGTGTTTGACGGTATACGTGTCAGAATGCTTCCATACCATGTACAGTTATTCCACAATATGAAAAAACAAAACGAAAATCATTTCTTATGTGTACATTAGAAAACATCTAGGATTTTTTAGAAATTTTATCACATTTCAAAGTCTTCAAACATTTGTATCATCTATGCTACATAAAATTCTATGGCTTTGAAGGAAGAAGGCTTTTATCCATTGAAGACAATAAGTAAACAACGTGAACACAAAAAAAATTAAATGAATGATTCGGTTTTACAATGCAAAATGGGAGTATATCACACGAAAGTTGCAAAATGGCGCATGAGCCAGTCTAAGGGTAAATCTCACTTTCATATTGCATTGTACTAGTCAATTTACACGGGTTATAAAAAACATGGGGATATACAAAAATAACAAAACTAAACATTTAAGTACATATAACACGTAAGAACCAACTTCTTTGAAGTAACATAAATTTGAAAAACGACTCAAATTATCGTTCCATTTCAATAGTTCATAAATTCTGGAGGTAGGGTGACAAAATTTAAGACTATTTGATATCTAGAAAGTGAGAAATAAAAAAAATTCTACAATTAATACCTAAATTCTCGTTATGAACTCTTGGAATGAACACCCTGTTTACTGAATTGTCGAACTTTTTAAGTTTTACGAATTTTCCGACGTTTTAAATGTGAGATTCAACAGAACATCTTTCGTCGAGTCGACTTGCTTTTGGAACAGCGACTCAACCGATAAACTGTTCGATTTCAGAATATCCTTGAACGTTTTGGGAGGTAGTGACGAGTCCGTAACAACCGAGGTGGCCGAACTTTTCGAATCGCTTTCAAGACTCGAGTTTGAACTTTGGCTCACAGTTTTCGAAAATATTCGAATTTTCTCGTCCCCCGACTTAGCGGAATCTTTGGAATTTGTGTGATTTTTATGTCCGGCCGCTTCTGCATTCGATATGTTATCGATTTTCTTCCATTTAGTTCGTCTATTCTGAAACCATATCTTCACCTGAAACAAATTGTGGTAAATTAAAATCAATAGGCGAATGCCGCGGGCGGTGCACGAATTGCATATCACGAGATGAATAGATGGAATAGCGGAAGCTGAATTGCGTGGCACGTATTCAGTTTTGTGCCGTCGGTCGACGCCGAAAATTCAACGACGACCGAATTATACGCAGGGAATCGTAACTCCATTGGACGATTTTTTTATATTCGATTGGTTTACTTAGTTTATTGTGGAAGGGATCGAGTTAGAAGGAAAAGAAGGAGGCATTTATAAACACGTTTGTTTGGTTGGCATAGTGAGCTGCAGCCTGACCTGTACCGCAACCCTTGATGCCGATGCGCTATTGATCAATTACAATCCTCTTCCCTTGATACAAATCATGTGCCTTTAATTATTATCCAAGTTCGATACACGTCGCGTAATTTCCATCGAAATACATCTATTGAAATGGCACAACGATCTCATATTTGTGCGGTATTGGTTTTTGAATAAATACAGGAATTCGACGGTTACTTTTTGAAGATAGTTTTGTTGGGGTGGAGTATAAAAAAATGATCGATTTGGTTCCGTGATAAATTAATTGGCAATTTGAAATTAAACGATAGGGCAGGAGAGTGTTGAAACGACAGGAAAATCAGAACAGCTCTATCAATGGATAATTAAAAACCTTTTATACCCTTTCACTTCAACCTCAATTCATTAATTAGCAAATACATTACCAATGAACGAAAGGGTGCTGCTGAAATGTACGCTGAAAATATTTTACTTCCTTATTGACAAACGTACCTCTCCTAATTACCAATGAATATTTCAGCGAAAGCAATTAGTGAATTAAATGGAACTTATCCTTTGTTACTCAAACAACTATAATCTAATTGCACAATTTGTCGGTGTGGATCCATTCCACATTATTTGCACGGTTTAAATGATTATTTAGTCATTGTGGTAGGAGGATTGTATTGATTGAAGCCACCTCGTAGAAAATGGAATTAATCATCGAGCGACAAATAATCGAGAAAATTCTTGTAAATGCCGATTTATTGCGTTCGTGAGGAACGGGCCCGTTAGGGCCCTAGCAGGATGAGGCTTCTCGGGACAATCGAACAGCGGACCCACGCGACGGTGTCCTTTCGGGCATGCGTTCAACCTTGTGCTCTTTATATTACTATCAGAAAATGATTATACCTACACGTTACACAGTTTACTAAGTGGTCTGTTAGTATTATGTCAACGCGGTTACTCCTTTAGCCGTCAGAGTGCACGATTTATCGCTCAATAAATTACGAGGATACGATCCTTGTCTGGCTCACGTTCAGAGTATCAACATCGTCGCGATAGTCCTGGCCCGCCTTTCTTCCGCCCGATATACAAATCATGTCGTTATTTTCGTGTCCCAACGTAACGATGCCGTGTTGCCGACTTCTGGCCATAATCGTTCTGATGGATCGTTATTTATTAGGCTTAATTGCCGCAGAAATGAACAGGAACTATTTAGCTCGAGCTCTCCGCAGACGCTCATTAAAACCTATCTCGGCGGAACTCGGGAGATTGTTCTAATTTCGCCATTTTTTTCTAGTCGTTTGTTCGCGCCCGAGGAAAACCCATTAGCGGTTATTCGCAGACAGTTGAATTTCTCTTTCGCTCGATATCCCGCCGATCGAGAGGAAGGAAATTATGTTGGAGGTTGCTGAGGGCTACTTTCGCGGCCGGCCACCATTACTATCTTTTGCGCAGGTCGTTTCAAATCAACGGAATAATTAAATCGCTTTCAATAATTAGTCGATTATTCTCAGAATTTTTTCTTTCATTCATTATACATTATACAAAGAAATAAAACAATTAACGTTGCAGGAATTTGTAAATATGTAATTATAAGAATCTTCGAGTTTTTTGGTGATCCAGGTTTATTTTAAACAATTTACAATATTAAAGACGTTTCGACAGAGATTCTATTTTTGTCAACTATCTTAAATAAAATAATTCACATATGAAAATGGAAAACCAATTTGATATTGAAAAATCTTACCAGAAAGTTCAATGACGTTTAATATTCTTTCAAATGTTCGAAATTATGTGGAACGTATCGTTATAACACAAAAGAGTATATTGTACTTAGTCCCTTTATGTCGATTTTATCGTTTACAACATCTTTTTCGTTCTCTTTTTTTTTGTATCATTTCAAGAATTTCTCTAGATTTAACGTTTTTTTCTGTTGCTAATATACTGACGTTGTTGTAATCAAATTCATGGTTGTTTGATTTTTTATGCTTGTTTAGTGCGGTATTGGCTGTTTTCGTGTATGTATGGGGTTTCATTCTGTCTGTAAGTCGTTGGGAAGTTTGTCCGATGTATAATTTGTTACTCTTCATACAAGGAATTTTGTATATTACATGTGATCGTTTTTCTT
This sequence comes from Novius pumilus, assembly GCA_020654155.1. Classification (NCBI taxonomy): domain Eukaryota; kingdom Metazoa; phylum Arthropoda; class Insecta; order Coleoptera; family Coccinellidae; genus Novius; species Novius pumilus. Next base: position 2,174,444 of record JAIFOV010000472.1, read on the forward strand.
TAGGAATTTTACTTTTGAGTTTTGTATAAATTTGTTTTATCTGATTTTGAGGATGGTACGCAATTTGAATATTGTATGGTTTCATCATTTTTAAAATTTTTTCTGTAAGTACGGGAATGTAAGGAATTGAAATATATTTCTTTTGTATGACAGGAAAATTAGTTGATGTTTGATTGTAAAATTTATGAGTTCGTTCTTTGATAATTTTATTCATTATATGATCAGGGTAATCGTTTTGGGTAAATATTATCTTTACTTTACTAAGAATTTCTGTACGGAATTTGGGAGATAAAAGCGCTATTGCCCTGTCTACTAAATTTTTTGCTATGCTTATTTTTTGTGGCTGATGATGTGAAGAATGAAAATTTATAAGTCTGTCTGTTGACGTATTTTTTCTGAACCATTTTGTCTCAAGTTTGTTATTTTGTCGAATTATTGTCATGTCCATGAAACTAATTTGGTTATCTTTTTCTTCTTCTAAAGTGAATTGTAATTTAGAATTATAATTATTAAAACTATTCACAATTTTTTTTATCTCTTTTGAGTCAGCTATTAACAAACAGTCGTCAACAATTCTCTTGTATAGTGTTATTGTGAAATTACCTTCACTTAAAATTTTTTCTGTTTGTTAATAGCTGGCCCAAAAGAAATAAATAAAATTGTAAATAGTTTTAGTAATTGTAATTCCAAATTACAATCCACTTTAGAAGAATAGAAAGATAACCAAATTAATTTCATGGACATGACAATAATTCGACAAAATAACAAACTTGAGACAAAATGGTTCAGAAAAAATACGTCAACAGACAGACTTATAAATTTTCATTCTTCACATCATCAGCCACAAAAAATAAACATAGCAAAAAATTTAGTAGACAGAGCAATAGCGCTTACATCTCCCAAATTCCGTACAGAAATTCTTAGTAAAGTAAGAATGATATTTACCCAAAACGATTACCTTGATCATATTATGAAGAAAATTATCAAAGAACGAACTCATAAATTTTACAATCAAACATCAACCAATTTTCCTGTCACACAAAAGAAATATATTTCAATTCCTTAGATTCCCGTACTAACAAAAAAAATTTCAAAAATAATGAAACCATATAATTTTCAAATTGCATACCATCCTCAAAATCAGATAAAACAAATTTATATAAAATTCAAAAGCAGAATTCCTAAAGAAAAACGATCACATGTAATATACAAAATTCCTTGTATGAACTGTAACAAATTATACATCGGACAAACTTCCCAACGACTTACAGACAGAATGAAAGCCCATAAATATTCGAAACCAGCCAATACCGCACTAAACAAGCATAAAAAATCAAACAAACCATGAATTTGAATACAACAACGTCAGTATATGAGCAACAGAAAAAAACGTTAAATCTAGAGAAATTCTTGAAATGATACATATAAAAGAAAATGAAAAGATGTCAATGATAAAATCGACATAAAGGGACTAAGTACATTATACTCTTTTGTACTTTAACGATACGTTCCACATAATTTCGAACATTTGAAAGAATATTAAGCGTCATTGAACTTTCTGGTAAGATATTTTCAATATCGAATTCGTTTTCCATTTTCATAGGTGAATTATTTTATTTTAGATAGTTGGCAAAGATAGAATCTCTATCGAAACGTCCTCAATATTGTGAATTGTTTAAAATGAACCTGGATCACCAAAAAATTCTTATAGTTTATATAAACCAGGTACGAAAATAAAAACCATACACTATGTAATTATAATGAGGTGTTTGAATCAAGATATGTACTTTAAGGGTAAAGTGTTTCAATGTCAATCGGATATTTAATTACGATCAAGTATCATAATCGCAATTAACCTAGGAATACTTGTCAATATTTTTTTATCACAATCTCGATTGATCACAAAACGGTGATTGACAGTCAAATCTCAATTAAATGTATAATAAACAACACGCCCTGGATCAATTAGGAAACAGTAATCTTTCTTTAGCAACAGCAAAAAATGAGACGTGCTATTTAAAAAACTTACGATGACACTAGTGTTCGAAAATAGGTAAGGTCGTAAATGAAATGATCACATCATAAGTTACTTTTAAAAAACGCGATTTGGTTCAGTCGCGATATCCACGAATTTCATGCATTTCAAAATTCCCTCAGACAAACGGCGCTGTCGAATTATCCGAATTTTCGGTGAAACGAGCAATAGTAAGTATGTTTTCGTTTTATCGTACGGCAAGGTAGTTAGGTATTTCTAATCTGATCGTGAGATGTATGATCATTGAAGCGTTGAAAGGGAAGAGGAATTCCGAAGGATCAGGTGAATCCGAGCGATAAGAAGACCGATCAGCGGTTATACAATTCAGTTTTGCGGCTATTTCCAGTCGAAACGCTAATCGACGTGTTCACATTTCGGAATTAACGTGTGCATTTAAACATCCCCGATCTCAAAGCCGAAAATTAGTTAAGAACGTTACGGCACGGCCGCGGACGGTCGGCTTTTTCACGATTCCGTTAAAACGTAAACTCGTCGCTTACGAAGCGTGTTTGTTGCCTCCGTCCATTTAACCATATAAATCGATTCAATTACGTAAAGTTTGGAGCATCCAATTATTTCTGCAGGCTGGACTGACGTTTCCGAAATAACCAATAATGAATTATTCAGGACGGTCCATTAGTACTAAACTTCGGGTAATATCTCCAAACGATTCGTCGCAAAGATTGTTGATCCAAGTCGTATAAATCCCAATTGGGAGTGTATCTATCGAACGTTCGATTGAACAATGAAAATATTGGAAATAGCTGCGATGGAATAATCGCACAATTCCATTAAGTGTTTAAAGGCTGAAAGCGTAATCTACAATGAAAATACACCGCATCGAAGAAATCCGACGTTTTGATGAATGATTGTAATATGGGTTGCACCCGCCGGGAATAATACCGCTAATGTAACACGGAAAATTCAGTTTCACGATACCCCGCAGAAAAACGTCATTCCATCACCAGATTCCGGAAAAAAGGACGCACCTGTAAAATCCTATCTACTATTGTCCCAATTTTAAACCCGTTTTTTATGAATTCCAAAAATTCGACAAATCCTGATATCACTCAAATGAAATACATTCCTGCTTCCATCATTTCGAACAATATCAATCGATTAGTTCGTATTGGTATTTTGACCGAATCACGTAGGCGTTTGAAGCAAATTAAGCCTGAAACAGTTTCAAACTCGCAGCAGAAACAATCTATGTCGAGACTTGTGCAATGCATTGAACCTTTTTTTATCATGACTAGGTGGTGGTGTTAGTTTCCATGGGAATCAAAGGGATCAACGTGCTGTAATAACAGATGAAACGAAAACATTTTCATTTCGTGGAATTCAGGAAGTTTGACCGGTCAATTTATATCAAGTTGCTTTCCAGCAAATACTAAGAATATATTAATAAAGTGTTCGTAATGCAGTTGATAGGTGAATATCGCACATTTCACACGTTTCTTCCGATAACACTATTTCGAAATGATAAAATGATATGACGATATACAGGCTGTTCTTCATTTTAGAGATGCCCCACAATAGCATTTCAGTTTAAATAAGATGAGAACAATTACGCAGCGAACATTTTATCATTTTCGCTTTCTGTCAACAAACATCACCTTAAAATTCGAACAAGATATTGGCGATGAAAAAAACTCTAACGTTTGTTTGAAATGAGAGATTCTAGAAAGTTTTCACAACGAATTTTTTTTCTATCATCGAAAATTTGTCATTAACCTAACAATTTAGTTTTATAATACATTATTTTCACTTTTAATCCGATACCTTTCGTTGCAGTTTTCGATAAAGGGTTTTAGACGAAAACTTCATATTAGGTATTTCGAGAGACTTCAAAAGTTTCGCCGTTTCATTCGATTTGCTTATTATCATTTTTATAGAAACGGTGAACTATTTTCTGATTGAATCAGCAAACCGCTTGCAAAGACGGACTCTGTTAGAAATAACCAGAAGCAGATCGTACCCTGGTTATGTTAAAACCATAAAGTACGTACCTTTTATCCAATAATGAATGAATGTCATGCAGGAAATGGATTTTCAACGAACTAATTCCCAGTAAAAAATTAATCCTTCCATTATTACATCAAATTTGTCCCTACAAAATAATCGAAACAAAAAACAATAATCATTACCGCGCTTCGATGTCGCATTGTTATGCAATCAACAGCTGAAAACTAATAAAAACACGTAAATCGCTATTATCAAATCGTATCTCATGAATATAGAGCGGTGTTTAATTAAATTTAATCAAAACTAACGATTTGAATATAATAATATTGTACAGTTAAATTTTGCATAAGAACTAATCTGCAATATTTCGAACCGTTCGAAATTTGCCATGTTAATGATTGTTCAACAAATTATCGCCAGAAATCGATTCCAATGTAAATTGACAGAGGAGCGGGCATTTATAATTGACGAAACCGCCGTTCGGCCGTTCCACTTTTTAGGAAGTCGTTGGCGTAAAACATTTCATACCCCTATAAATGCGAATAAACGCCACCTGGAATGGCCCAAATTAAGGATGGAATTTCAGCACTTAAGCTCGACACACCGTTTCGCGAGTAACTTGCTACAAACCACGAATATTGCATAAAAGCGGAATTGATGTACAGGGCGTTTGCTTGACTCATTGATGATCTGGACACGTGACACTGCCTATCATGACATCAATACAAAACTCAAAGAAGATACATGAATCAATTCAAGAAATTAAGATGAAGTTGAATCTAACGTTATGATGGATATAATGGAATTTAACGGGAACTGCTGAGGGATGATGTTCGCTGTTTATATTGATTGCAATTCATAATCAAAATAACGCGTAACCGCGCAGTGTAGAGTGTAGATTGAATGTGCTTTCGGCCAATATGCGACAACATCAAAAAGGTATCCTTAAATTGCTGAATCAGCATTTTTTTGTGTGACGAGTATTAAGGGGGAATGCCTTAATAAACTTATGTGTGTATATAAGAAATATTTTTATCATTGTCAAAAATGTAAAATACTGAAAATGTTACCTAGCTGGTAAAATAGATTAAAAACTAAATTCAATTCGTTTGTCCCCGAAGCGTGAATATGTTTCTCAAAACCAATAATTATAGGATCAAATATACAGAGTGTCCCACCGGGAATGCCCATTACAAATTTACGGAGAAATAGTTGTGCGATTTGTTTGAAATTTTGTACAGGGGCAACTATCCATCAGGGCAAACTTTCTAAAATAGTAGCAACAATTTTCCACTTCCGGTTACACAGGAAATGACATCTGCTCTCTTTTTTTTAAACGGAACATCCTATATATTTTAATATTCTAGTTGATTTCATGTACCATTTCTCATATCTACATTGAGTAGTTTCCGAGTTATCCGCATATTTGTCGAAAAAATTACAGATAAGGCTTTTCAAAAAAATCGGTTTTAACAATATCACAATACATAATTTTAGATCTGCTCGCTGAAATGAATTACCAGAAGATTGTCATTTCATAAAGGTCGGCAATCTATGTTATATATACATCATTTCTAGAATGCGTCTGCTAAACATATTCGATTCTCTGTCGATAATGGTAGTTTCTTCAAAATTAGGTACGTGTCCTGTTTCAATAGAGTGTCTAGCAAGGGCACAGGATTTCACATTTCTTCTTATATCACTTTTGTGAGATGTAATTCTTTTATTCAAGGTTCGACCTGTTTCCCCTATGTATACTTGTTCGCATTGACCACAGGGGATCTTATAAATGACGTTAGGTGAACGGAAGTTTGGAGTACGATCTTTCAATTTGGTGTAAACTGACCCAGCTTTTCTAATCAGTTTTTTAGTAACTCTTATATTTTGTGATCGAATTAATTTGCTAATTGCGTGAGTCATTTTCCCAACTTCTGGTAGAATAATATTTTTTGTAGGTTCGTTTCCATTGTTTGGTAATATTTCATCTGTTTGAATCGAAGTTGGTAAACTATAGACAATTTTTTTGGCAAAAGATTTTGGGTAGCCATTTGCTTCCATTATTTCCACAAGTTTTCTGAAGTTAGTTTCATGGAAACTCGAATCAGACAATTTGATTATTCTTGTCTTCAGATTCCGCATGATATTAATTTTCATGCTCATAGGATGGAAAGATTGGAAATGTATATATCTCCTGAAGACATAGGTTTGGTATACCAATTTGTTAAAATTTCTTGATTAGTGGTTCTTATTACTTTTGTGTCAAGGAACGGAACAGAGTTATTATTCTCACATTCAACTGTAAATTGAATACTGTTATTATATTCATTGAAAATATTCTTAATGATATTTGTTGAATTTTCCGGAACAGCCGTTATCAAATCGTCAACGTACTTTTTACAGAAAGGCAAGGAAAAAGAGAGTTTTGGAATCATTGTATCAAGTAAGTCATCCATGACATATTGGGCAATGATGGGAGATATAATTGAACCCATTGGTGTACCTGATTTTTGAATGTAAAATTCTCCATTATATGAAAAATACGTTGATTGGAAAATAATTCGGATCAATTCCATGAAAGATGTTTTGTTCATTTTACAATTCGAAGAAATAACATTCCACTTCTTATCAAGGACTTTTAGTGCGAGATCCAAGGTAATATTTGTGAAAAGCGACACTGCATCTAGACTGATGAGTACGAAACCATTTGGTAATTTAGTGTTTTTTATCGTCTCAACAAAATGGAAAGAATTCTTCACGAAATAGGATTATTCTTATCGTAAGCCTGATTAAGTATGTTACTGAGAAATTTGGAAATTCTCTCGGTTGGACTACCTACTGATGAAATTATCGGTCGTAGTGATAAAGTAGGTTTATGTATTTTGGGTAGGCCATAATATTTTGGACAAACACCGTCGTACGTTCTCAGGTTTTTGGCTTCTATATTTGTTATCATTTTTAGCTTTTCTAATTTTGAAATTTGTTTGTTGATTCTTTGCTCAACGGTATTAGTTGGATCTGATAAATTTTTCTTATAAACGTTCGAATCATTCAGTAATGTCTGTGAAAGATTCACGTATTCAGTTCTATCTATCAATACAGTAACATTACCCTTATCTGATAATGTGGCAATGATATTAGTATGTTGTTTCAAAAAATTACGTGTTTTGCTTTCCATTTTTTCGAATTGATTCTGAATATTGTATCTCGATTTTTGAAAGAAATTTGTTATGATGTTAGTTAATTTGGCTCGAAAGATATTTTTTCTGTCATTATCCACGTTGTAACAAAAATTCTCAATAGAAGTTATCAATCTTGGTATATTGAGACGATAAAAAACACTAAATTACCAAATGGTTTCGTACTCATCAGTCTAGATGCAGTGTCGCTTTTCACAAATATTACCTTGGATCTCGCACTAAAAGTCCTTGATAAGAAGTGGAATGTTATTTCTTCGAATTGTAAAATGAACAAAACATCTTTCATGGAATTGATCCGAATTATTTTCCAATCAACGTATTTTTCATATAATGGAGAATTTTACATTCAAAAATCAGGTACACCAATGGGTTCAATTATATCTCCCATCATTGCCCAATATGTCATGGATGACTTACTTGATACAATGATTCCAAAACTCTCTTTTCCTTGCCTTTCTGTAAAAAGTACGTTGACGATTTGATAACGGCTGTTCCGGAAAATTCAACAAATATCATTAAGAATATTTTCAATGAATATAATAACAGTATTCAATTTACAGTTGAATGTGAGAATAATAACTCTGTTCCGTTCCTTGACACAAAAGTAATAAGAACCACTAATCAAGAAATTTTAACAAATTGGTATACCAAACCTATGTCTTCAGGGAGATATATACATTTCCAATCTTTCCATCCTATGAGCATGAAAATTAATATCATGCGGAATCTGAAGACAAGAATAATCAAATTGTCTGATTCGAGTTTCCATGAAACTAACTTCAGAAAACTTGTGGAAATAATGGAAGCAAATGGCTACCCAAAATCTTTTGCCAAAAAATTGTCTATAGTTTACCAACTTCGATTCAAACAGATGAAATAGATATACATATACAGATATGATATACAGTGCCGAATTTAGATTTTAAAAAATGACGATAACTCAGTTTTTTCATATGTAAACTCCAAATTTTCTTTTCGTTTTTGGATAAAGAACAAAAAATAAGGGTAGTTTGTTAATAATTCCCTATACCTAAATAGTACTGTTTTTGAGATAACTTGAGATAATTAAAAGAATCTTCGAGTTTTTTGGTGATACAGGTTTATTTTGAACAATTTACAATAGTAAGGACGTTTCGATAGAGATTTTATCTTTGTCAACTATCTAAAATGAACTAATTCACATATGAAAATGGAAAACGAATTTGATATTGAAAATATCTTACCAGAAAGTTCAATGACGTTTAATATTCATTTAAATGTTCGAAATTATGTGGAACGTATCGTTCAACAACAAAAGAGTATATTGTACTTAGTCCCTTTATGTCAGTTTTATCATTTACAACATATTTTTCGTTTTCTTTCATATGTATCCTTTCAAGAATTTCTCTAGATTTAACATTTTTTTCTGTTGCTAATATACTGACGTTGTTGTAATCAAATTCATGGTTGTTTGATTTTTTATGCTTGTTTAGTGCGGTTTGGCTGTTTTCGAATATTTATGAGCTTTCATTCTGTCTGTAAGTCGTTGGGAAGTTTGTCCGATGTATAATTTGTTACAGTTCATACAAGGAATTTTGTATACTACATGTGATCGTTTTTCTTTAGGAATTTTGCTTCTGAGTTTTATATAAATTTGTTTTATCTGATTTTGAGGATGGTATGCAATTTGAATATTGTATGGTTTCCTTATTTTTGAAATTTTTTCTGTTAGTACGGGAATGTAAGGAATGGGCCTTTTCCATGCGGTGGGCATTTAAAATTTGACGGTTGTACACAAAAATAGGTTTTTTTTAAACGCACATAAATGTCCTAATCATTAATATTGGTGAAATAGTTATTGAAAAATCTTAATTTAAAGTTTTAGAATTGAATTTTTTCATTGGTCGGTTTCATAGTTCGCCACGATGGAAGTATCCAATTAAATTTGACTGAAGCTGGCAACATTGCTTAAGACTCAATGGAACTTAGGTTTTAAGGTTATCTAGGCATAGAACTTTAAAACTTCTAAGTATCTATGTCATTGTTCCTAAGCGACGGAATAGTAGATGGTTTGAATCTCATTCCCATGTTGCCGGTTATACATAAAATTTAAAATTCAGATTTCCCGCCTTTCAAATCGATTTTATTTATTTTATAAAAAACTAAGAAGATTTAGAAAAAAAATTTTTGGGAATCTGTTAATTTTGACTTACTCCATTTAATTATGCAATAAAAAAAAATCATGGGAAAGGCCCATTGACATATATTTCTTTTGTGTGACAGGAAAATTAGTCGATGTTTGATTGCAAAATTTATGAGTTCGTTTTTTGATAATTTTATTTATTATATAATCAGGGTAATCGTTTTGTGTAAATAATATTTTTACTTTACTAAGAATTTCTGTACGGAATTTGGGAGATGTAAGCGCTATTGCTCTGTCACATGGAGGCAAAGTATCAAATTGCATCATATTATTATTCTGTGCTCGTTTATTGCACTTGCACATCAGAAAGCTCTATGAGCATCGAATCAAATTTTGGTTCTATGCTCTCATTGTTGACAGTTATCCAAAAATGGGTGAATGTTTGAATTACACAAACGAAGATTATTTAAATTTGTTCAGCATTTATGTTGAATCTAACAGGATTATTTCTCGACCATGCGATACATTTGGAATTAGATTTCCAGAGAAGCCGAAACCGTAACGAAAAACTCTGAAACGAATTATAGAAAAATTCCTACGCTGTCTATAAATCTGCAGAACTGTTCAACAATTATTAAAATAATCTTGCCCTTATAACTCTTGATTTTCATTTGCCATGGAGTAGGAATTTTGTTATAATTCGTTCCAGAGTTTTTCGTGACGGTTTCGGCTTCTCTGGAAATCTAATTCCAAATGTATGCTCGAGAAATAATCCTGTTAGATTCAACATAAATGCTGAACAAATTTAAATAATCTTCGTTTGGGTAATTCAAACGTTAACCCATTTTTGGATAACTGTCAACAATAAGAGCATAGAACCAAAATTTGATTCGATGCTCATAGACCTTATTGCAAGTGCAATAAGCGAGCACAGAATAATAATATGATGCAATTTGATACTTTGCCTCCATGTGACAATTATTTCAAGTTATCTCAAAAACAGTACAATTTACGTATAGGGAAGTATGAACAAACTAGCCTTATTTTTTTGTTCTTTATCCAAATACGAAAAGAAAATTTGGAGTTTACATTTGAAAAAACTGAGTTGTCGTCATTTTTTCAAATCTAAATTCGGCAGTGTGAGTTGAACATTTATGAAATCACATTGAGTAAGCTTCTGGTAATTCATTTCAGAAGGCAGATGTAAAATTATGCATTGTGATATTGAGAAAAGCCAATTTTTTTGAGAGGCCTTACCTGTAATTTTTTTCACAAATATTGATATAAGAAATGGTACATGAAATCAACTAGAATTAAAAAGTCCATCGAATGATGTTAAAATATATAGGGTGTTCCAGTTAAAATAAGAGAGTAGGTGTAACCGGAAGCGAAAAATTGTTGCTACTATTTTAGAAAGATAGCCTCGATGGATTGTTGCCCATGTACAAAATTTCAAACAAAAAAGGACGACTATTTCTCCGTCCCGGTGGGACAGCCTGTATGGGTGCGCACTATTGGCGTACTCAAACACGGGCAAACTTCTGAGATTTGAGAGTGCTACTTTTTCACCATTGTATGAATCCTTGTCATATTTTTCATCTTTATTCACCTACTCAGAAAACGTCACCTAAGTTTATCATCAAAATTTTTCGGATATCCATTCAGGGATGGAAGCACTTGATTTATTATTGCTGATATCATCAGTTATTATCATTCACGTAATTGGTGCTAACGTAAATCAGACTAACATTTAGCATAAATTCATCTTATTGCTTCTAGGAGTGACAATCATGTAATTCTGCTTTCTCCTAGTAGGTACATTATCAGTGGACGAATCGAGAATCTGGTGCTAATCGTCGCAAATCGGTCCTATGTCTGATATTTCACATAGTTACCGTAAAAAATATCCCTTGGACATCCGACGTGCTTTTTATTAATTACACCTAAATATGGAGGTTTTCATACCATTGATAATGGTGGTTCATTCATTAAGATTGTTGTTATATTGTTGTTCCTTACATTATTAAACGTGAACTTGCATTCGGTGTTGAATTTTTAATGTCACAAATGCCCTCCGTCGACTTCCTCTGCAAAGAATTTGATACAATCCATATACTAAAAATGTACGACATTTTATCCATCATGTTATTTCGAACATAGCTGATTATAGATAACTAACTACAGAATAACAAACGTATCTACTCGACTATAGGCTTTTCGTTATAAATGCGATAAACTTGCTTTCTATTCATTCGGAATAACAACGGTTTATATTCGTGTCTGAAGTATGATAGTGATTTAAGTTATCGATCGTATTTTGTAAAGTGATTATATTGTCTAAGGTCAAGTTTTTATTTCAATTCGTCGAGCATTATTTACTCAATATTGAGCTTTACCGTTCACGACACAACAGAAGAGGCAAAAATCAGAGTTTTAGTCTAAATCGATTCAGTTCATTCTAATTTGTTAAGAACAACCTACTTTTGTATCACTTTTTAAATCCCCATCATGATCATTATCGGATCTGAACAGCAATTAATAATCAGTAGATGCTGAAAGGAGGGTCAACCCCACATTTTACTATCCTAGATTGATATCAGATTAGGTGCGCGAATCATACATTCGTGTCGTAGAAGCATTTAAAACTTGAGCGTAAAAGTTTGCTTCAAGCATTCAAAAACTAATTAATTTTCCAATAACATTCTCAGTGATTCGGAAAACAATTCGTGATATGTAAGAAATTCAAGTTCTCAACCCACCTCGAAAACCTTTAATAGATGCTATAATGATATGCTCGTTAGAGAGTAGGGGATACACATGCAGATGTATTATTATCATTGGGGCTTCACTTTTGGTTGATCAAATTTGGGAAGGCGCGAGCGGCGCATCGACATTTCCTGCGGCCGAGGATGAGGTACAAATCGATGGACCGTTCCGCGTTCGAATTATCAATCGTCCACCCGTTCACTCCAAGCCTGAGATGAATGATGTTCCTCCCTTTGTGTGTTTTAGCGAAAGAATATCCTATAGTAGGCCCGTGGGGAGTTGAGTGTACGCCACTGTAGGGATGAATCGCCCTTCTGCGTGACAATGGATTCGTTCATCGCTGAATTACAATGACTTCGTCATCAAATTTTCGAATATACGCGTTTTAATTGGCAATTAAAGATCGAAAATAAACTAGAGTTGAAGTGGCATTAATAAAACTGGTGTAGGTATATGCGTAATAATGTAAACGTCTGGCAGGGTGAGCTGCGCGCATTATCTGCCGGAATAAAACGGAATAGAAATTGGATCCTCCCCTATTAAATAATGAGGTAATCAGCTTGTTAATAATTTAGTGTTTATTTTGAGTTTTATTTAGTCATTGTAGTCGAGATATTGTTTCCGTATGGTCGGATATGAATTTTGATGTTGGTTCATGTTCAGGCTGCCCGGAATAATTGGTCGAACAATAACTGTTGGCCAGCTTAGGGTCGGTATCTCATAATGAATATTGATAGAGATATGTGTGCAGCACAATTAGCAGGGCGTTTGGTATTACAATGTGTATTGATCGGTCGTTAGACTGGGGAAGACTGGCATTTGTGATTTGTTGTCGATTGCTAAACAAGCTCCCATTCCACGGCTAAACGACAACCCTTCGCAAATTCACCCTGTCACTTATTAAAACCCTACTCGCTCTTGCCTAAATTCATCATCAGCCTAACGATTTATCCCGTTCTTGCCGATTGCCACGTTGTTTAGGGCGAGGCAACGACGAAAAACGACACGGGGGATATGTTGATAATTTTTTATTGTGTTAGAAATTCTCTAATGAATGAACACTTTGTCCTTACGGCCTGAGGTTTCGTTCCATATTGACGAGCTTTCATTTCAACCTGCCCCGTTTGTGTGTATTCGGTGTCTCCCTGGTGCATCATCGATTGTATTCTTTTCAAATTATTCGACTATCCCAAATTTCTGCGTACACGTTACGTCCATTTACGTGAAATTTTCATGTGACTGTTTTCAATCAATTATCTGCTTTGTACAAATCAAAAGTTGTTCCTCCTTTCGACATATTTGAAACATTCTGGAGGACCTTTCGTCACCACTATTTGCAGAACATTCTAAAACAAAGGAAATTTCGATTCAAACAAGCACCGGAATCCGTAATTCTTGGAATCATTGAGTTTCAAGATTCGGAATCAATTTCACATCGAGCCTAAGGATTAATGCTTGGTTCAATGGATTCCCATAAAACGGAGTGAGCTCGTGGAGATTGGGGGTAATCAGTTAAAACAGAATGGAATCAATTAACTCGGGGATAATGATTTAAATTACACTAGATTTTAGGAATTTTTGTGGAAATTAGTCGGTTTGCTTCAACTAAATGAAAAGTATATCTTTACTTGATAAAAATCAAATAAGGATTAATCACTTTCGAATAGTGTTTAATGCTTAAATTCAATAGCAAATCTGGGCGATTTTTGTGTTGTGTGGAGGGGGATGCAACAAACATGGTAGTTGTTGTTTCCCCCTTAAGTATACCAGTGCTGAATTAATTAATTGTTATTTCACGATTCATGTTGTTGCTGTTGTAATTATCCAATTCAAAAAATTTTGTGATTATTCGGTGAGCGAGAACCATACTCAGTGTGTCGAACAGCTCCAGGATACTATTTAACCAGATCGCTCGCTTCGCTGGCGACCTGATCGGCCTTCGGTCCCGACAAAAATTAAGAGAATTGTTGGTTGCAATGCGGTCGATTTTCGATGTGAATGTCAGGGGATGAAAGAAACTGTTTTTTATTTAGGCTATGGTCGGAGTGTAGCGATAATATAAGATTTTGAAGTGTGCGGATGATGATTTTCATTTGTTTTTCAAGTATTCATATTGAAGAGTGTGAAGTAATTTCTTCTTCGTTATGTTATGTTATGCTATATTCTTTTATTCTAGTCCATTGAAAAGAATATTTTTTTCTTATATAAGTTTATTTTCATAGTAGTAATCGAAAATCTGTGAATTTATTTTTCGAATTTTTATTTTATTTTTCATTTCGGCTTTGATCAAAACAAAGCGGGGCTATATGATTTTAAAGTGAGTTATGGATCGAAGACAGAGAGTAATTTTGCTCTGCTAATACCAGAACGGGAGGTATACGCTTGCAAATGTCAGTGTAACATATCAGATGCGAAATGAAGCTTGCAACTATTACAAATTTCAATCATGATTCATTTTGTGACTGAAAAAATTGGCAAATTGGATTTATAATGACAACTAAGAAGTTCCATCTGTTGGAATTGTGCTTAAACTGATCGGATAGGAAGTGATATTCCTACTAAACGTAAAATTACGGAACGTAGCGCACGTCATCTGGAAAACAGACTTCTTGATCTCAATATCGAATTGATTCGGACAAGAATTAGTAATTAAAGCGATTTTTCCATCGAGCAAACGAAAAGTTCAATAGGGAAAGAGATCGAAAGGTATAGAACCGGCGATAGCGCCTCTCGTCTCGACGATTTTACTATCCGAAATGCATTCCTTTTTTCGGCATCGAGTATCGACGAGAATGATGACTGATTCGAACGGTCGCGTTTCGTTCGAAGTCGGGAATGCGTGCATAAGAATGCCAAAGTTAAATGCACCGAATCGATTCTTTTTACGTATTTCATCGATTTTCTTGAAAACGGTAGGCCATAACTATAAACGATGAAAAAAGCAATTGTTGATGAAATTACAGCGAAACGTTTGGTAAGAGATCTAAAGCGGTGCAATTATTATCAGTCGAGTTATGACTCATCGAAAAAACGGTTACTTTCAGAATGTTTCAAAATTTTTTTTCTCAGGAAAGGTTCATTTTAGGTAGGAATAGTGAGCGAGGCCCTATGTGATAGGAATTGAATGGTAAAAACTTCAGAGCGTTGGAGGTTTTAGAAATTGAGTTATATTAGAAAAGGCTAAAAAAATCTTTGGCATTTTTATGTTTTGGTATGATTTTGCTCCAAAAGGGCTATTTGTGGCACCTTCATCGACAAAGGCAATCATAGTGAAAGAAAATATGAATTTTTTAGTGAAAATTTGGGAGGGTTGACTGTTGAGGGGGCCATGCTATGGGTGAAATATTCAGCGAAATCGTAAACTTTTGGGATTTTGAATTTTTTTCTCGAAATCTATGAACACCACGTTTTAGATGTTTGTACAAATCAAGATTTTTTTTGATATAAAAAAGTTTCGTGTCGCTATCTGCAATAGCTTTAGAGTTATCCAGATTAAAAGAAGAAAAATTAAATTTTTTTTTTTACTTCTTTGATCAAATCTCCAGATTCTCGCCAAGTCGCCCTTCGTTTAGTCATTCTACCTGAAGAATACATTTCTAGGTACATTTTTGCTGAATCTTGAACCCGTAGCTCCGAAAATAAGGTCGCAAAAAATTCCCGAAAATTTTTCAGTTTTTCGAGTATATCTCGAGAAATAATTCTCCGATTGCGATCGAATGAGGAATCAGACCTGGAGACCGTTACTGTCTATATTTCCCCAAAATTTCGTTGTTCTAGGTAGCGCCGTTTAGCCTGTAGCGTGAACAGAAAATTTTGCCGCACACACATACACACACACATACATACATACATACATACTACCTCGATCTCTGAACGACGGCAAGGTATAACGCTTGATGCCCACTCACTTCGTGAGTCGGGCAAGCGTATACAATAATTTGCATTTTGAAGTTCGTGATGTTTTCCAATTACGTAATCCGGACAGTCCAGAGAATTCCGTGGATGATTGGACATTTCGAAGCATTGGGAGCTTTAAACAATGCTTCAAAATGAGAAGATAACAGCTTTGACAGCCACGAAATTATGTTTCCCCGTTAACTAAGAAATCGTGCTCTTGAAATCAATTGCCACAATTATGAACAAAAGACTATCACAGTTTTTTCCAAGGAGGATTAATTTTAGTTTGTTTTATTTCACGTACATGTTTAAATTTTTTTATAACTATATTTGTATACATACATATTTTTGTCTAAATTGACTTTCAATTTCCACTTTAATAAATAAAAGTCAAAATGCAATTTTGTTCTATTCCCATCAAAATATTGCACACTATAACCTGGACACCTCGATCTGGATTTCAGTCATAATTTTTTGAATCATTTCTTTTGAATTTTTACTCTAAAACATTTCCGGTGATAAAGGTCATCTTGAATGGATAAAATTGTTAAAACTGAAATTTTTTTGACCAACTCGAGATACCAATTTTTCAAAATATATAGGTTGACACTACGTATCATTGGTATTAGGTAAAAGCCGAGAAAGGGAAAATCAATATGATGCAGAAAACGTGTAATCGGGAGCAGCGGTAATTGATACATCGCAAAGCGTCGGAATCCCGTCGCACAAAAGGAAATCCTAAATCTCGGAACGTGGAAACTCAGGAAGGAAATTCACCCGTGAAGTCGTAATAAAAGTACACCCACTTCTGCGCGGTTGTAAAATAGGGGAGGGATTCGAGAGCGAGTTAATTTATCATCCGATTAATCGGAGCTAATCGATGAATAACAAACGAATCGGACATAAACGAGGCAACTTGATCCTTTCCAATGAAACAGCTGTGGTAAATCATGGAGATGAAGGATGTTTAGTGAATGGCCAACCAAAATAAGGCAGGATATTTGAATTTCAAACGTTGAGAACGAGCCGACCGGAAACTCCTAATTACGTTTGACGTGAGCCACTCAACTGACACTAAAGACGTGTGCCCAATGTTTATAGTCTGTTGCCGCAGTTTTAAAAGCCGAACACTCAAATATAACTAACAGCTCGTTTACAGCTTTAGGGATATAGGCATTGAAGATACAAAAATACACACTGAGCGTCAAAGAGACTACCTACTTGTGGCTGATATCGAAAGCACAGTAATTATCTTCGAATAGGTGGCCCTCGCTTTCGGAACCTATTTGTTTCAATAATATTCACTTTGACGCATGGAACGGTCAGATTTGTTTTGCAATTTTTTCAATACCATCCGTCGGCGTCGGGTTCATGACTCGAATCGCTTCATCGTCAACACAAAAACGGCTCATTAACAGGTAATCTCGAATTTCGGCCGAGGAAATCAATGAAAGAGCGGGAGGAAACGCTGACGACCACATTTTATTCACAATAGAACGTTAAGATCCAGAACGGAGATGAGCTACGTGTTAATTTCGATGTAACGAAATACAGACCACTTCGGGACATTGAAAGCCAACATTAAATTATTAAGTGCAATGTATGTTAGAATCCATATATGTAAGTAAAAAATTATAGTCAATTACGAGAACTACTTGCTTTTCTATTCTTCCCATTTTTTCCAAGAAGAAATAATGTCTCATTGGATATATTTCCGTATTTCTATTTGAATCGTCTTTACGCAACGGTGTTCAGATATCACTACTGGATTCGAAGCGTCTGGTGTGGTGCAGGGCTCAATTCTTGGTCCACTTTTATTTTTAGTATATACAGGCTGTCTCAAAATTGAGGCCCGTCCTCTCGGATATATATTCAGGGAGCTGAAATAAATCGAAAATCAAGAGTGCCATTTTTAACGATTATCTTTTATTTGAGAGATATGACCAAAAGACGATTGAGAACGAAACTTTTTCAAAAGAGATAAATTATTAAAAAGAAATTTATAAATGCGCCGCTGCTATCACAACTAAGTCTAGCGCGTTCTATCATCGATTCTCGAACCCGTTGTAGCATATTCCCATCCACTAACGTAACAGCTGCATGAATACCAGCCACCAAGTCTTACGAATCCAAAACAGATGTCTGGTAGACGTTTTCTTTCAAAAATCCCCAGAAAAAAATCCAGTGGATTGAGGTCCGGCAATCTAGGAGGCCATGGTATCGGCCCACCTCTCCCAATTTATCTTCCAGGAAAAGTTGTATTAAGAAATTCTCTCACTTGGTATCCATAATTCTTTTCAGAATCTTTGTTTTCAATCGTTTTTTGGCCATATCTATCAAATAAAGGACAATCGGAAAAATTGCCCCCTTGATTTTCGATTTATTTCAGCTCCCTGAATATACACCCGAGAGGACGGGCTCCAATTTTGAGACATACTGTATAGACCTCTCAGACCATTTCTTGCAATGCCCAAAGGTTTGCCGGTGACAGTCAATTGTCATCTACTACTCCAATGCAGAGAATACGATGCCGACCTTGAGATACTTTATAGATGTTTTTTAGCGCATAATTTGCTTTTTTATGCCTTTCTGTTTCGAGCAAACAGTTAGCAATTCAGATTATTATTATTAAATAAGTATGAAAAACTAAGTGAAAGCGTATTATGAATGACATATAATACATAATGCGTCATTAATCAGTTCCAACACACAATACATACAATTCCACATAAATGTAGCCTTGAGGTACGCTTTCAAAAAGCATTTCGTGTCCGATTCATTCAGTAATAATTGATCACTTTAGGAGCCGTTCGTCTAATACCGTAAAGACTTAGTTTTCCGTGCTTTCATTCATGATTTATGGAATCGAAAACCGATGAAACGTCTACATACAATGCCAATGTCAAATAGCTATTGTCAAAATATAACAACCGGTCATTTATGAATCCATGTCCATGGACATGGAATAGATGAAACATCGCTGCAATTGGGATCCTTGGAATCGAAAATATTCTGATTTTCAGTGATCATCAGGAGACAGCTGAATTCAATACAGACAACTATGAAATTGCATAACATCGTGATTTGAATTAGAAACATGAAACATTATTATTCATTTGACTTCATGAAAATGTCACATTAAATGATTCGAGATTGCGTAATTAATTAATCGAACTTCGTATAAAACTGAGCATGTTTCAAATGTGACTTCTACCTGATACGAATAGTTACGTACTACCAATACTATAACATGAATAATATATCAACAAATTCCGTTAGTGTTTTTAATAAATGACTATGTCACTGATACTTAAGATTTTACGAACTTGATTGTAAAATGAAATGAAGCTTCCCCACCGAATCGTTATTTTAGACATTTTTTTGATAATGTCTTATTCGAAAAAATGCAATTAACAAATTTTCATGTTTTGAAATGACGAAAAAAGTTTGCATTCTAAGAAACTCTTCGTGAATTCGTCTCGAATAGATCATATGGTAAAGAAGAGAAAATGTTTTTTTTTTGACAAAGGGATTAAACGTTAGATTGAATTTTATTTCAATCCGTACGCATCACGACCTAACAAAATTATTTTCAAAAAAAGATGAGCATATTCTTATTGCTTCAGAATATAACATTTTTTAATACAATTTGTTTTTTTTATAGCCAAATTCACATTTATTTTGGAAAATATTTTTCTCCCCTTGTTTCAGCACGTCCCATTTTCCCTTGCTAATTTCAGAATATTATAGTCGGGGCTTCGAATAAAACGTCACATCGAAAAACCAATTCGAAACAAAAATTAATACTTCTTTTCAGGCTAAGCGGAAAATACGAGTCGAAGTGGAGACACTCTCAAAATGAAAAATACCTCATAAACTCGCAAGCAATCCTTAATGTCGGGACGGAAACCGAGAGAAAATGTGATGAATGGATGATGACGACTCCCCTTCAGATAAACCACCATCCGAAGAATTTATTTTACGGTAGGAAATTCCATAAGCATTCGAATGATGCGGGAACGATTTACATTTCAGTGCATCGACAATTGAACAGTGTCAGTTAAAATATAATTGTTCTGAGAAATTAAAAACTATTATCAGGTGTTGATGTTAACAGTAAACGAATGAGAATGATGAAAAGTATTCCCAACTGCAAATTTCTTATCGAAATATCGGATTACACAGGCAATGAGATCATTGAACGACATTGATCCAGCTCCTCATCATTTTCCTAGAAGGAATTCAATTAGCCCAAGGTTTTCTTTTGTTGATGCATGGGATGATAGAATTTTCACTAATGCTGGCAAAAATGCGAATTTCCCCAGAAATTAGCTTCTAGCAATAATATGGGTTTCGAAGTTGCTGTATTATTTATAGCCGGCGACCTGCTGGAGAACTGAGTGCCACAGTGCATCCGACGTTAAGAGGAAAATGTAAATAGAAGCTCATTAACTTCTCTTTAACAGTCGCTTTACGCCTACCAGACAGTTGTTCGAAATATTTAAAGCATCATTTCAAAGCATTTCGTCACTTAGTAGCTCGTAAAAATTATGGGAAATATCCGAGACAAATTTATATAACTTATTGCTTTTTGTTGGCGAAATGCTGCTTGTATTCAGAACTATCGAAACGGGTAATTTAACAGGGCGACATGGCATGATGGTTTAACTCGCCTCACCGTCTTAATTGATTCATTAAGCCGCGTTTCATTCTCGATTTACTATTGCATAAATGTTCCTATCAATCGCCAAGAAGTGCTTGATTTCGTTCTTATAAAAGACGTTAATTGTTAGAAATAAATTTCAGCTATAGCATTTTTCACGGGAACGAACAATGAGCGTCGTTAACGCGCATAAACACTTAAAAACCTCATTTGTATTGTGATTGTAGGGAAGTATTTGCACTGGTCGAACATGAAGTAGTGAAGTACGCTATCCGTCACCTTCTGGATTCCTTCGGAATGGTTATTGTTTTCTTATGGACGTACGATATAACCTACACCTACGTGAGAATAAAGAAAATTATGGATATTCACCTACAGGAAGGTAATCAACTAATAGTGGAGTGTGATCCGCTGAAATTAGATGAAGCGGTAGGAGATTTTCTTGCATATATGTATTTTTAAGACAAATTGTACATTTCTTCCAGTGGCGGATCTAGAATTTTTCAAAGGCTGTCCCTTTCATTCACTCATTGACAAAAATTTCCAAGAAATTTCGCGACCCCTAAAAAAATGTTCAAGAAGTTTGCCTTCCTCGAATTTGTCAAAAATAACTGATTTTATTACGAAGGTTTTCATTAGATTTATGCTGTTGGAATACGTTGAATTTGCCACCCACTGAACTTGACACCCGGCGCATGCGCCGCGACATGCCCCTCTCCCTGGATCCGGTCCTGATTTCTTCCATTTAATAAAACCGATGACAAAGACGACTTTTTCTTTAACTATGAATCTGATATTAAAGAAATCATAAAAATCGATATAAACCATCAAAAATATTACTTATAAATAAAACGTTCTACCAATACTTTGAATTGAAATACATATGTATATTCATCAAAATGAGACTTTTCGAAAAATCTTCGAATTTCAGACAGCGATTTCGATATGGGGATTAACTTCGAGTAACAAACTCAGTAGCAATTGATTTTATTCAGAATTACCACCAAATTTACCAGATGTACAGCATAAAAAAGAAATTTAATTCTCATTAGCAACCACATGAAAACGAATTATTTTCATAAGTAGTTCGATAAAAAAATGATTTATTGTAGATACCCGTCGTTAGTATTACTTTTTCATGCAGTTATTATTATCAGATCTTTAGCAGACACAATTTTGACAATATATAATTTTCAAATACAAATTACAATATCTGTCAAATTATAATAACGAATCCAAAGAAACAATTATTTTAGTCACCCACCAGATGTTCTAATCAACTGTTCAGATAAAAATAAACAACGAATTTCGCACTACGATATTGTTGAAACGTTCACATTGGGTTGAAAAAAGTTTCGCGATAAAACATTTGTCAAAAATATTTCAAATCAATGGATCTGTTGTATTGATACGCGAAATAAACATCTGACGATTATCGTATCTCTTTTGGATTATCTTCTGTATCTTTTCAATGGTGACCAAAATTAATTCTGAAACATTAAGAGTGTATCCATCGCGAGTGAAGCCGATAAATAACATAGAATGATTCTTTTTTTATTTTGGCTGTGCTTTATTCGGAATACAGTAAGTATATCATAGTAATCTATAAATTTTGTATGAACTCATAATGGTCTCACATCTGACAATCGCGTGAAGTGCACTATTTCCTCCGCCGCCCGATGCTTGCCGACGGCATTAATCATCCAAGGGAGGGAGCTCCAGAAGCATGTATATGATTTTTCAGGCGACCACGTAGGAATATATATCGCCACGCCTACCGATCGTAGAAAGTTGACAATTACATGCAACTGTGCGGGAATGTCTTTTCCGCACAGGTAAAACCAGTTTGATCCGTGCGGGAAAGTGGTGACATCGAAATGAAACCACGCCAAGTAGATAGAAGTAAATGAAATGTCTAGTTCCTATATGTCATTAAATATTGATAACGCTACTGAGTTACCAGAACATATCGTATCATTAACGAAGAACTTAACTTGATGCGATTCCCCAAATTTTCAATTCATGAATAAATGGTTTTTCTCTGTTCCAGAATATCATCCTCATGGTTAAAGATATCTTAAGTAGAGCAAACGTCAAAACCAGACATAGATGGGAAATTTAGTTCATATATGTGGGATTCGCGAATAAATTTAATGGTTAGGATAATTTTTTTTTTATAAGCAGGCCTCTCGGTGATAAATAATGTAAAAATCAAGTAGTCGTAGAGTAGTTAGTTGAAAACATATGAAGTAAGAGGGTTGTCATATTTTTTGCGCGAGAGAATTAACGACGAAATAAAGAGAAAAGACGTGGACGAAGATTTATTTAACTAGGAAGCAACAAATTCCTACATATATCTAATATTAAATATTACTTGCAAGGAAGACAATAAAGAAAAGAGTTGATTTGGACAAATTGGATCTTAAGTGGTCACCACAGATGAGGAATATGTTCTGTGGTTATCATTTCTCAATAAAGCGTCGTTAATATTGATCAAAATAGTTGAAGTAGTTTCGAGTACTCATTCATCTGAGCTAACAAAACGTTTTTAAAATCCAAAGTGACCGAAATATCCCTCCAGAAATATTGAACTCGTGGGAGTTATTGCTGACTGAAAGGAGGGTACGACGAAACAGTTATTGTCTCTGACAAAGTTTTTTTCCTTTTGAAATCTCAAATTTCAAACAATCGTTGATAATCAAGTACGTGTTGATATTTCATGCTACATAATGTGTCACGTCATGTTTTCAGTTCAAATCGTCACTGATGAGGGAGGAAAAAACTTTTACCTCGCGCATTTTACTTCACTTCCCTTGAAAGGTACAGTTCTCCTTTCTTCCCTCAAAAGAGGCAGGAATGTGTCACTTTCGGTATGAAAAACTTTATAATTATAATACAAGAGCGTGGTAGAAATTTTAAATTCACTACAATTTTTAAAATTGTTTTGGTGCATTTTCTCCGACGAGGTTCAAATGACGAATCGATTTTTTTTAAGAGAATGGCAATGTTTTTTAAAATATTCCTTTCACTGCTGAACTATCAAGGAATACCGTCTAAATTTTTGAGACACAAAATTCTATGAAATTATTTCTGATTTGAAGGAGAACATTCAGATTTAAAAAATGTAATTCCTTTTTTGGAGAGCTATATTGATATAAATTACCCTTCATAAAGATGATAATTTCAGTTGAGGTGTATGCCATAACGACCAGAGAATTCTTTGCCATCAAATCACAGAAAAAATCATTCATATGGTGATTAAGAATCAATTATTTGAACGATTGTAGATGAACGTTGCGAGTAAGAGAAACAAAGAAATTACCCACCTGCGTTTCCGTAACGTTGAGAAGCTTCGCCATTTCCGACCTCTCGCTACTACTCAGGTACTTTTTAAGTTCGAACTGTTTTTCCAGCTCGAAAATTTGTCTGCCAGTGAATGTTGTCCTCGCTTTTTTCTTCTTGTTCTTCGCCTCCGCGTCTTCGGCTACAGATTCAAGGGAATGCGCATTCAAAGAAGCCAATTTCAGGTCTAAGGGTTCCCTGTCTCTACCCTTTTTCCTCTTCCGATTCGATTCTAGAAGGAACGAAACGTTTGTATCCATTTTGAATGATTCGAAATAACAGCGACACAATCGATGTGGAAAATTTTAAAAATTGAATGAATTTAATTCCAATTGCAATACTTCGATTTATCATTTAGTCAAATTTTAATGATACTATAAACGTAATTACCTATTATGTATTGAAATCAAACCGAGATATATGTTAATCGACTATTGAATTGCGACGGTATGAGCGGTTACAACATATTGTTTTGTCAACAACTTTATGAAAATTGTTCGACAATGGAGTTGGAATATCTAAAAGTATCGGAATTGAACGTAGCAGACAATTAATTAACGAGTTCGTTTGATATTTATACTAACATGTCTTATCACAACTGCATATTCAAAATTAATTGAAAGAAATTCCTCTACGATAAGCTGCAAAATTCCTATAAACCGATTCTGAAGGGAGGAAAGAAAGGAGGGCGGGGGAATGCGTAAGGTTAAAAAAGTTTGTGGAATAACGTTTCTGATCGAACTTTACATCTCTGTTGATTTATAATAAATCGATAGAGTTTAATGATGAGATTAAAAAAAATTGTCATTTCTTTGAGAAGAAAACTGAAATTATTGCAACTACTTCATTCAACCTTTTTGTCATAGGTTAATCCAGGGACATAACTAATTGTTCAAATTTATCATAGAAATATAAAAATAAGAATTTTTTATTCTTAAAGGCATTTCTCATAAAAATAATATCGCACACAATGCAAAACTTGGATCAAAAAATTGTCTCATGCTCAATCGTCCGATATCATATTTGAGAATTATTCTTAGTTGTAACAAATAAACAAGTATATAAATAAAGAAAAAATGTAAATTGAAACAATTTTTGGACCTTTCATCTATTTTTTTCAAAGAAAAAACACAGATTTTGCTTCCATTTCTCATGAATTGTTTCTTATAAATTTCGATGGAATAAAATAATTTGTGAACTGATATGAATTCCCGAAGTCAAGACGATGAATAATATTGATGCATATTGATTTTTAATTGATTCTTTTTCAGTAGTTTAGTTCTTTATCAAGGATTAAATGAAAATGTGGTATAAAATGTGAAAGGTGAAATACGTAGTCATTTTTTACTAAAAAAAGAAAAATTTTCTTGATCGAAATATTGTAACAGAATCATGACGAATGCTCACACCAACATCTGCTTTCTGTTAATATTTGGTTGGTGTAATTTTTAACTGTTTCCACCGGTGTGAAAATAATTCTTTTAGAATGCTGGACGTAACATTTTGAGAATAAGGTCTTGAGATACTGCTGCTTATCTACTAGCGTTCTATTGCTTATCTAACGTTCGATGTTTCATTTATGATTTCTCAAAACTGAT
Source organism: Novius pumilus (assembly GCA_020654155.1). Taxonomy (NCBI): domain Eukaryota; kingdom Metazoa; phylum Arthropoda; class Insecta; order Coleoptera; family Coccinellidae; genus Novius; species Novius pumilus. Next base: position 2,200,029 of record JAIFOV010000472.1, read on the forward strand.
TTAACGTTGAAAAGTATTTCAAAAATTCATAACACAGATGGGTTCAAAGAAAGATTTTACAATACATGACTTAAAATTCAAATTGGTGATTTTATTTCTGCAATGACAAATACCTGTAGATCAGATGAGATAACAGATTTAAGTGAATCTCTTTTACATCAACAACTACTCCGTAACCCACATAAAGGAATAAAGTTTTGTATTACATTGAAACTTTCCTTATAAGCTGAGTTATAATGAACTTTCAACGAGGTAGCTTGAAACGAGCATCCGATAATGAAAAATCGATTCTGAATTTTTTGTTGAATTCACCTTCACGAAAAATCAAAATATTTCTTTATTGCTTTTTCTTTTACTTCATGAAAATGCGTATTGTAGAAAAATAATATAAAATTATAATCCAATTATCCTTCTGATTTTTGAATGATTGATTCATATACAATATATTATGAAATTTTTTTTCTGAGTGTTTTTATCTATAGAGGTGTCGAGTGTGGTTGAATGAAAATCTAAAACTCTTGATAAATGTAGTAAAAAGTATAAATTCAACATGTAATCTGATTTCAATTTATTCTCATGATTTGTTCAAGTTCAACCAGAGTAAGAATGCGGATAGGTGAAAGATAGCTTGCTTTTGACTGCATATACTATCGAAAGCAAGTTATCGTCATCAAAAAGAATACCTATCTGCTATCAGAATTATGTCAAAAAATAATGAAACCACAAAACCAATAATATCCTGTTATTTACGACAAAGTAGTCTTCGTTCCCAGAAATGATACCTTATTTAATAAACACTTTATGTGGCCACTTTATCTTCATTTTCATGGCTGTGAAATAATTTTTTTCTTATCGAATTCTGTAACGAGGCTCTGAGAATATTATCCCACACTTGTATGACAGAAAATAATCTCAGAAAAAGGAAATCCACCATGTCACGCGATTCCTGGCCCTTGCTATGCATCTGATAAAAATAATTGGCACAAAGGCATCCGTCCGGGGAATTTTTTCGGTGAAATAAATTTCGCTATAACGAAGGTATCTCGAAGAGGAAATATACAAAGAGAAATGTATACGGTGAACAGGAATTTTTCGGAAGGATGGATATGGAGCGGAATGGAACAATCTGTCATTCGGGCGAAAATAGCGTTGTCTGCGAATTGTTTTGTTTCATCGAAAATGGCTACTACTGTCCGTTTATGTCCGTTAATAATATTTGAGTACGAGTGACAAACGTGGTATTTACACAACTCTTTATATCAGATCGATTAAGCTCATCGTCCCGACTCCGACTGTAATATGGCGCACTCGCTTTTCAATCTATCCATTAGAATAATTGATGTGGACGTGAAATAACAAATTCTTCACGCGACTCGAATCATAAAGCTTTCGCGCAGCGCAACTCAATCACGTTTAGGAATACTTTAATTCGAGGGGTTGAAGGCATTCGTTTGTGAAAATTTTCAACTACATGCGTTTACGGCTTCCACCTATTACGACAAGGATAATACTCGTAAATCACAAACAGCGAAATGTTCGTAATTCCCGGCCCAGTTGTATCTTTCCGGGTAACAAATATTCGTCAATTTTTTTATTGGCTAATGAAAAAGTTATCATACTCACCTTTGTTTGTTTTCGTTTTTACTTTCGTACTAGTTCGGATAGATAAGTTTAAAGGCTCATTACCGTCCATCATGTTCGATTCGATTTTAACAAGAGCGTTTTCGGAATTTTCTGGCAGGCACGTGTTTTTGGAATCGGCGATATCTGCGTGTTCCGGAGATTTGCTAGCCTGCATTCCCAAAATGTTCTCGATGTAATGCGGGGTAGGTTGTGACGTTAACCGCCTGTACACATGCTCGTGCCAACTGAGTGTCTTTAAACTATCGATATCAATCTCTTCTTTCTTCACATTCACGGCACATCCATTCTCATCGGGCGCACTACTTTCGTTTTCCTGCTTGGCGGTAGCGCTGAGTGCGACGATATCGCTTTCCACCAGGAAGGACGGGGGTAGCGCATCCTGCGGGGATAATTTGGCACTGTCGTGTTCCTCCGAAGAGAACATTTCAATACGTCATAGAGAAGGAACTACGGACTACGGGCGAGATCACTCCACGGACCGATTAGTAAACCGGCTTGATGGTCGCGAGAGCCGCCGCCGACGTCGACTCGGGGGTGGTTGCAAGGACTTTGTTGTTGTTGCAGCAAAAACCGCGTGTTGAGTTCGGGCCGCCGCGAAACCATCCGAATCGAGACGAACGCGCGTTCGCAGGACCACGCGCCTACAATCGAGGAACCGAGACGAGAGAGTGCTTTACGCCATATTATAGCAGGTGTACCAAAGCTCCGGACGCTAGAACACGAACACGAGACTTGCGTTACGACCCACCAAACGAAAGCTCAACGATCTTGTGAACAATACTGAACTGAAACTCGGCCGCTCGGTCTGAGCGTAACTGCGCTCTAACTGCCGGATAAAGTAGGGGACAATCTGCAATTATGTTAATTCATCAACCCTTCATAAATTCGCGGTACCCTATCCTACACTTTCCACCTTATCGGAAACATATTATAATTTTTAAAAATCGCTTCAGACTACTTGAATTCAACAATTGATACGAGAAATAATTTCATTTCATTTCATTTCATTTAATTAGCAAAGTATTACAGAACAGACCGGTAATACTCAATTGTCACAATCGTACACAATAACGTAACTACATACACAACACATAAATACAAGAGAAATATGTTCGCTCAATAGCCTAATTTATTGAATTAAACAAATAACAAAAAAAAGTCATCTTAAAAATTTTTCATAGCTGTAGTGGGCACCGTCGATCAAAAATTCACGGAAACTCTTTTTAAAATTTCTTGCATTCTTGACATGTGGTGGTAAATGATTATAAAATTTAATGCCCCAGTAATTGGTACCTTTTCTGGCGGCGTTCAAACGTTGATGCGGCACATCCAATAAGTTCCGGTTTCCTGTGGGATACACATGACGATCTCCATTTTTTAAATATTTCTCCCTGTTTTCATGGACTAAGTGGTACATGCGTATATGAACTCCGAATAGAAGGTGAGTATTTTGTACCTTCTAAAATAATCTTTACATGAAGTTGTATTCTCTATACCCGAGATGATTCTTATAGCCCTTTTTTGTTTCAGGAAGATGTCCCTTCCGTGCGCACTATCCCCCCGCACCACTATGCCAATAGGACATCCTATTGTGGAATATTGTGTAAGTAGTAAGCATCGTTTCTAAATTTACTATCTTTTTCAGACTATTCATAATGAACATAACTTTTTACAACCGCATCAACGTGCATAGTGAACCTGAAGTTCCCTTGCATCACAATTCCTAAAAATTTCGCACCGGTAGTAACTTCCGAGATTAATTTTGTTTCAATTTGTAAAGTTGTTGTTTTCTTTCTATTGAGAAATAGACCATTCTCAGAGAACCACCGTTCTGCGTCTGTTCGGGCTTTTTCTGTTTTCGTTACTTATGTCAAATTCAGAATCACTTTTATCAGATTCATCTGAGGTTCTTATCGATCAGGTGATTCGTGTTCCTGCGTTCATTCAATTAAATAACATAACTTTATTTTGATCACGAATTCGTTGATATGCATAAACTTTGATTCCAGGATTACAAGATAGTGGAGGTGGATAAGAATGTTCCACGGTACCGAAAGTTATTCCTAGTAGTTTCTTAATCTCTGAACATTCTCCATATTAATTCTTCAGAAAACGTTGTCTTATGCAGTAATGACGTGAAAGACTATTTTTTATTGTTATTTTGCGTTTGGTATTAGTATTATTAACACGCAGATGTTCTCAAACAGATTGAGGAACGATGTCGATATTTTTGACTAATATGCACAATGTATCGACGATTTATCGTCCAATAAAACATCTATGTTAACATCAATGTCCATGAATAATATATCGACATTTGACAAACATCGATGTGTCGTTTGCATCCCTACGTATGTGTGTGTGTGTGTGTGTGTGTGCGGCAAAATTTTCTGTTCACGCTACAGGCTAAACGGCGCTACGTCGAACGACGAAATTTTAGGAAAAGGTGGACAGCAATGGTCTCCAGGTCTGATTTCTTATTCCATCGCGATCGGAAAATTATTTCTCGAGATATACTCGAATAACTGAAAAATTTTCGGGAATTTTTTGCAACTTTATTTTCAGAGCTACGGGTGTACCTCAAAATGTATCCTTCAGGTAGAATGAGTGAACGAAGGGCGACTTAGCGAGAAGTTTGAGATTTGATCAAAAGTGTGAAAAAAAATTGAATTTTTCTTCTTTTAATCTGGATAACTCAAAAGCTATTGCAGACAGCGACACGAAACTTTTTTTTATTGAAGAAAATCTTGATTGAAGTGTCTTTTGTAAGAACATCTAAAACGTGGTGTTCATAGACTTTGAGTAAATAAATCCCAAAAATTTACGATTTCGCCGAATATTTCACCCAGATCATGGCTCCCTCAACATTCAACGCTCCCAAATGTTCACTAGAAGATTCTTATCTTCTTTCAATATGATTGCCTTTGTCGATGAAGGTGCCACAAATAGCCCTTTTGGAGCAAAATCATACCAAAACATAAAAATGCCAAAGATTTTTCAACATTTCCAATATAACTCAATTCCTAAAACCACCAACGCTCTGAAGTTTTTACCATTCAATTCCTATCAAATAGGGCTACATTCGCCCCGCCTACTATTCCTACTTAAAATGAACCGTTTCTGAGAAAAAAATTTTTGAAACTTTCTGAAAGTACCGTTTTTGCGATGAGTCATAACTCGACTGATAATAATTGCACCGCTTTAGATCTTTCACCAAACGTTTCGCCGTAATTTCATGAACAATTGCTTTTCTCATCGTTTTTAGCTATGGCCTACTGTTTTCAAGAAAATGAGGTACGTAAAAATAATCGATTCGGTGCATTTAACTTAGGCATTCTTATCCACGCATTTCCGACTCCGAACTAAACGCGACCTTTCGAATCAGACATCATTCTCGTCGGTACTCGATACCCGGAATGCCGAAAAGAGGAAAGCATTTCGGATAGTAAACTCGTCGAGACGAGAGGCGCTATCGCCAGTTCTGTACCTTTCGACCTCTTTCCCTATTGAACTGTTCGTTTGCTCGATGGAAAAATCGATTTAATTACTAATTCTTGTCCGAATCAATTCGATATTGACGTGCGCTACGTTCCGTAATTTTACGTTTAGTAGGAATATCAGTTCCTACTCGATATATTTAAGCACAATTCCAACAGATGGAACTTCTTAGTTTTCGTTATATATCCAATTTGCCAATTTTTTCAGTCACAAAATGAATCATGATTTGAATTTGTAATAGTTGCAAACTTCATTACGTATCTGATATGTTACACTGACCATTTGCAAGCGTATACCTCCCGTTCTGGTATTAGCAGAGCAAAATTACTCTCTGTCTTTGATCCATAACTCACTTCAAAATCGTATAGCCCCCTTTGGTTTGATCAAAGCCTAAATGAAAAATAAGATAAAAATTCGAAAAATAAATTCACAGCTTTTCGATTACTGCTATGAAAATAAACTTATATAAGAAAAAAATATTCTTTTCAATGGACTATAATAAAAGAATATAGCATAAAATAACATAACGAAGAAGAAATTACTTCATACCCTTCAATATGAATACTTGAAAAACAAATGAAAATCATCATCCGCACACTTCAAAATCTGATATTATCGCTACACTCCGACCCTAAAATAAAAAACAGGTTCTTTCATTCCGTGACATTCACGTCGAAAATCGACCGCATTGGAACCAAATATTTTCTCAATTTTCGTAACGATTTTGGTGATATTCTAGAAAAATTCGTTACGCCTATAGTGACCTAAAAGATCGGATGGAAATAAAAAAAGGCGGCCGATGGTCGGTCAGGTCGCGAGCGAAGCGAGCGATATAGTTTCCACTCATTTTATAAAATTTCTTTATATATCTCATTCAAGTTAGTCTTGAAATGTCAGTGTTAAATCTGTGTTTTCGAGGCTGGAAGTCAAAGCAAGTTGCAGAAGGTTACATAAATGAGTTTATAAATTATTAAAAGACTACAACAAATCGACCGAAACACATCATCTTTTTCACCCACTGCAAACAAATTACAAAATATTTGTTTGGAGTATATAACGCGCAATAAGTAGTGTTATTACCTCGCAATTGTTAATCCCCCGCCGCTACGCGGCATCGGGCATTAATCCAACTGATCATTTCGAAAAGCTCTTTGTTTGGAAAAGCCTACAGAGGAGTTGGAAAGAATCGTTCAATTCACTGTAGTCCATTTCTGAATTCTTTTTCTAATTCCTTCAGACTCTTCAAAGAGTTTTTGGAAAAATTTATATCTGTTGTATAATTTTTCAGGAATTCCGTGGAGATCAGTAAGGAAATTTCTCAGTTAATCTTTTCGAAATGAAATAAAAAGTATCGTTTCATTCCCAATTCAAAATATAGTGCAGCATCGTTTTCATAAATTGAAAAAATCAACGAAAATTTATCGACTGCTTTATTGAGAATGTGTTTCATGTAATTTCATGAAAGGTAAGGTGTCGTTCTGGGCCCAGAATCGAAACGTTTTTCTGTTCCCAATGACGCTCCATGATAAAAGAACGGTCTTGACAATTTTTCAGCTTTCTCCAATTCTCGACCAAGTTTACAAAGCTGAAAACCCCCAACTAAATTTTTTTCGATATCTCACGAACCGTTCAACCGATTAGGCTGAGACAAAAATGAGTACTCCGCGAAGCAATGGATGAAAGTATAAAACTTTTATTCGCGATCCCTAGTTTTTTTGAAAAACATATTTTTTCAATTTTTTTTCCGAAAAAATTATAAAACATAGTCCGACTACTCTGAAACCTACGTCATTAAGTGGGCCGAATATCTTTTCATATATGACAAGTTTTACAGAATTTTCGGACTTTGAGCCCATTACTAAAAATTGATTTTTCGTAAGAAAAAACCATATTTTCCGTTTTTTTCATTTTCTTGACACTATCGACCTAAAACCCGGTAGTTCTAATAGCGGTGGAAATGAAAGAGTTCAAGCTACGAGTCACTGAATCGGCGATTTTATGTACTTTAGAGTTCTGTGGTGCTGGCATAACAAAGCCACAAAGCGGAATTCGGCGGCCTTTTTTTTTCTCCTCTATATGTGCACGGCTACTAAGGCCATCTACACAAGCTCAAGTTATATATTCCATACTATGTATATTTTCTTAAATTACGACACACACAAACACCCAAACCCGAAGTGGGACTCGAACCCACGACCTGGCAAGTGAAGGTAACTCAGTATACCTCTCGACTAGCAGGTCGGTTCTGCGGCTTTGACAAATTAGAATTCAATGCTCGTAAGCAAGGCCCATCTTTAATTTCCCCGATTGCATCGATAGATAGAATACTGGAGTCGTGAAATATTTTGGTCAGCTAACCACTTGTGATTTTGTTAATGTTACACCACTATATTGTAGCTAAGCCACTTTTTCGATGTACACTTTTTCTTTTACGTCCGAGGACGTGCAACTACGTACGAGTTGTTGTGTAACCGATATATTGATATGCTATTTGCTCTGTGCTTGGGGCTGGCTGAACTTTATGTCGAATAAACACAAATGAACCCATAGTGAAGTCAAGGAAAAGGAAAATTTTGTTCCCTCGAAATAAATTGTTCTGATGTTACCATTCCAGAATCCAGAATGGCATTTAGAAGTCCCAGCACTCAAAAAAGCATATCGGTGTATTTTTTCCGTGGTGACCTTCAATCCTAAAGAAGTCATTTTCTTTTGAAAACATGTGCACGTAAATTCTCCATCGAGTGAGATGCCGTGACAAATATTCGGTTATTCAATGAAGATGGTATAACCAAAAAAAGGTTTTCTCATCAGGAAAATCAAATTTTAGTCGTGGGCCCAAAGCCCGAAAATTCTGAAAAAAATATGATATACGCATAAATACTTGATGTACCCAACGATGAGTAGTCGGACTAGGGCTTGATAATTTTTCAGCCAAAAATATTACAAAAAATCCAGGAGGCATAAATAAGGTTTCTACAGGGCCATATATTGCCCCAGTGAGTATTCATTTCTCAGCCAAACCTCAGCGCAATCGGATGAACAGTTCACGAGATATTGGGAACAAACTGAACAGAGGCCTTTTGCCTCTGTAAACCTGACCAAAAGTCGAGGAAGGCTGAAAAGTCGCTTGCACCGTCTTTTTCATCATGGTCTGTCATCTAGAGCACCCAAACATTGATTTCGTTTCTGGGCCCAGAATGACTACTTACCGGGCTATACCCTTTCATAAATCTCTATTTGAAAGTCTGTAGAAGGTAATTAAAACTATCCGATTTTGTCTAGATATGCTTGAACTGCAGTTAGGGTATCGCACCTGAAAAAAAGGTTGAAATTCATACTGCGTTCCTATTGAATTCATCACCAACTGTCATCCATTTCATTCTTGTTTCAATTGAGTTTCTTTCATATCGTGAAAAAAATTGTATTTAGACAAAAATTGATGATGGCGTTTACAAAAAATGATTAAATGTTAATGTCGTAATTCACATTTGTTTTTGACTTGCGGCTAAATCTTGTGTCGCTCGAGTTGACCGACCCAGCCCAGTATCAACCATGTTGTATATATCGTTTGAAGAAGTTTCCGATTCTGAAATATCGTATAGAAATAATTGTAGGACATTGACCTTGAATTTATTAGAACTCACTCCCAACTTTGAATCTTTCAAGCCTCTTGCTATGCCATCAGTGCTTTCGCGATTGTTCCTTAGTTCTGAGGTTGGACTTTCTGGTTGGTAAACGTGGTACATATAGAAGCGTTGGTTTGTTACTTGTAGGTAATTTTGAATTTCACGAAGAACGTTATCCACGTCTGAGGGTATGACCTTAGCTCTACCATAGAACTCTTCATATGACACTATTGGTCTTAATGAATCAATGTTCGATATTTTGTATAATTGTTCATTAGGTAAGATAATCACCGAACCAGATGATAAAGAAACAATTATGTCACCATTTTTACCGATACTATTAATCCATAAGCCCCTTGAACTGACGTCAATCTTTGGAAAACATCTTGTTTTGGATCCATTCAAGCTTAATAAATCTTTTTTGGCAGTGTAGCTACTTTGAAATATAGATGAATCCACGTTCAGTCCTTGTATATATGTTGCTGTAATATCACCCCTGTCATGAAAATATCTCAATGGTAAGCAAGGTATCGAAGCTATGGATTCAGAAAGTTCATTTGGCTTATCCAAGCCCTTTGAATCCTCATCAACTATTTCATACATTCCTTTCGGTAAGTACATCATTGTTGAATCCACCAAGTTTAAAAGTTGTCTGTTAGCAATATATTTGGTTTGAATTGCATCTCCACTATCGTGGAAATTTCTTTGACAATACTGCGATAGGGAATCAATACTCATACCGGCCATGTCTTTAAATACATTTGCATTATAGGTTGAAACTGAATATGTTGAAATGCTCTGTGAATTTGATGCGTACATCGAAACTTCTGATTCGGTCTCAGCACATTTCTGGTTTGGGGTTGGTACCGTTGTTGCAATTTTACCTCCGTCCTGGAAAGATTTGGAAGATTGCCATGCCACCAAATATGGCAACTCGTTGTCGGTCATGTTGAAAACTCGATTTGGAAGTGGATTATACCTGTCTGATGACTGAATATGTGGCATACTAGGAGAACATATGGGTGTCGAAACTGTCGAGTATGTTGATTTGGTATAGGCAATATTCTTGGTTAGATTGAAAGATGATTTCGAATTCACTGTTAAATATGTCTGTAGATCCTGCAACAAAGTAACTACAACTTTCTGATTGGATTGACACTGAGATGGTGAAGTATCGAAATTTGATGAATTCATGTTAGCTATGTCACAGTTTTGTTTGGAAAATAAAGACTCAATCCAATCGTTACATCCTTCGAAAGGCGCATTGTATGAAGAAACTTCAAGCCTTTGTGATTCGTTCTGATTATTTTCATAAAAGTGGTTGAAGGAGGAAGGAGAAATCCTCAAACTCGAAGAGTTGGTATTAGCAGCAATTATTGTCAAATTATTTACTTTCTGAAGTCGTCTGTGGGCAGACGACGCCAATGAAGGATCGGACGTTGTTATTTTCATATCATCCATGTGACATTTTTTTTGAAAAGGAGTTTTCAGCAATTCAACTCGTAAACTTGTTTTTTCCTTCGCATCTATATCGTGAAACTTTTTGTGAAATGTTGAACTTGATGTTTCGAGATCAGCGTTTTTCTTCATTTGAACAGATAATGATTTCGACGTTGCCCTTGAGTTTGTTGACACCGTTACAGAAAAATGATCAATTCGTTCAGGAAAAAATGTGACCATTGAGATGCCTCGATCTTTCGAATCGATATCACCTAAATTGCCCACTTTGTTTATAAATGCACAGGAAACTGGAGCTGCTGCATCCATTCGCTTGTAATCAATCAAATCGTAGATTCGACAGGACGACGGTGTTTCTGACAAATGACATTGTCCAGTAGTTCTAACACGTCCATTGGTGTATACTTCCCTTATCGAACTTCCAAATTCTTCCATAAAGCTGTGTTTAAAGGCATTATATGTATTCTGGTATAGTTCAAAAGCTTTCCAATATGCTTCATAATCATTTTCATTAATAACATCTGGATTCAACCTTGCAATCTCAGCTAGAGTCAAGAGTTTTCTGTTTGGCTTCTTTTTAGAACGTTTCTTAGAACTGCAGTTCTTTTTCATTGTGATTTGGTACTCAACGTTTCGCCAAAATGAACTTTGACAATTAGATACGGAACTGAGTCGTTACTTGGATTCATGTACGGCCTGCTATATGGTCTAACTATTTAGTCAGGGGTATCACGATTTCCATAAATTTTTATGATTTTTTTGATTGTAGCTTTAAAACACGCGCTTGTTTTGCGTTTTAAATGCGCACATTAGTCTTTGATACCAACAAAAATAAATAAATGAAAAAAAAAAAACATATGCACTAAATCTCAGTACATAATAGGATTCAAATACCTGCTCTTCAGCTGCACGTGGGGAGCCTATATCCTCCCCACTCGAACGGTGGAGGTTTTTACCCCATCCCCCCTAATAGAGCAGCCCGATCATTGTATACTTATAGATCAACCTAAAATAATATAACACTTCACGTACCTTGATATACATTTACTTTATTAGTTTTCATTTCATTATTAAAAGCCTCAACGACATGTTTCAATTTTCCTTTGATATTTTCAACGTAAGATCGTAATGCGTTACTTATGAGTTGCCGTTTCCTAGTATTGTAAGTAATGAGGTATCAAAATATCAATGGCTTGGCCAAACAATCGGAACAAATAATTGTTTTTTTTTTTTAATCCAGCAGTCTTTATTGTGAATGGAATGTTCTAATTTTGATTTCTTAATATTTCTTCGACAACTTTTCGTTATTTATTTTTTTGTAACGAATAAAGATTGTCTTTTTCTTCGCAGGAATACGCCGAGTATTAAGTTGAATCAGTTTCTGCAAATAAATCAATCTACAAATTCTAAAAGCGCTGGAAGCACTTGTCTGCTTCTTTAGGATATTTGAGGGCACAAACTGTTTTCCCAACGTATCCGACTAAACGAATTTTCGAATGTGTTACATCCGCCCTATTATTGAATTTTTTCTCCATCGATCTTTTGGTGGTTTTTACTTCCGTTTGTTCATTTATGAACATATTAGCTGATGTGTTGATTCAATATGTATGTACTTGTATGTACATGAATAAACGGTGAACGCTAAACGGAAATAAATACATACTACATTGGGCTTTTATGTAGGAATTCCCAATTCAAAGCGTGCAGTTTGTCCTTTGAAGGCTTACGGAGATTAGCAGGACTCGCATAGCACTAGAGAGCGTTTCGTAGGAATCAAAGGTAAAGCTCGAGCAAATGGCAATTATTGTAGGTAGGATATTAGGGAAGGTCCATTTGATGACGGCGCAACGGAGAGAATGCTTGCGCGTTGATCAACTCTGTTCTTAAACGATTCGCTAACACAAGTTCACAAGTGAACGTAACGAGTCTCCTTACAGGATGATGGGCTACAAAATAAAAACAATGGGAGCAATTTATGCCATCAATTCAGACGGTGTATGATGTCTTTATTTTATTTTGACAAAAAATAATCAATAAGTTTGAAGCACATTTTAATGTTTTCATGTTTGAAATATGTGGAAATTCAATTGAATTCGATAGAAATCGGGAAGTCTGATGTTGACTTTGAACTGAACACAGGGACATTATAGTATTGATGATAAAAAGATTTTCATCTTGTCCAAAAAAAGATAAAAATAAACGACAAGAAACAACTTATATGATTACAGAGCAATTCAATGTTTTTCTGCTGGGGTATGTAATTAACAATTATTCTTCTTCTTCTTCTTAAACCACACCTATCCGCTCCAACTAGCCCTGGAGTGCCGGAAAAAGGGGTTCATGGACTCAGCTAGAAGCCATGCGTCCAAATTCCGTAATTACCAGTGATCCAAGGGAATCTCTGGGCAGTAGAGAGTCTAGGATGACCTATTTCCCTTGGAGAAGGAATCAGATATATTAAACGTGGAATATAAAACAAACATTCCGCACATTCGAAATCTTAAAGATATGAAGCATTACGAGTCGACAGCGTGCAAAGAGGAGGATCAAATGTAACAGCAGCAAAAAAGAGGCAAGAAAAGAAAGCAGCAAGGAAAGGAGGAACAGGAGGCGAAGTAGTAAACATCCACCAAAAGCCAAAGAAACATCAGAATTTTTATGTTTGATGTTACCAAAAATGTATTGAGGCATAACAGGACATCCAGGTCATTAGAAAAAATCGCGTCAAAAATGTTGACCGGTCTCGGAAGCTGACACCTGTATAAATTTTCCATCAGCATATTAATGTTAGGAAGATTATTTTCGCATTTCAGGAAGAGGTGACACATGACACCCACTTCGCCGCATGCACAATTTGGTGAGTCCACCACACCTATTCGGTATAAGTGAAGAGGAACCAAACAATGTCCCGAACGAATTTATTGTAATTTTTTAAAATGAATTTTTTTTTTTTTGGAATTAAGAAAAGTTTCGTTTAGTAAAATAACATCCGGATCAATTTGGACGATTAATAATTTAAGAAAATCAAAACTGCTATAAACAGATCTGATATTCCATTGTAAAATGTTGAAAGTAATTATCAAATGTACAATTAAGGATCCAGGATGTCATCGTAGTAATATTCTACATGTACCCCGAAGAGGGTTCACTATCCCCCTCTTCCAAGTCAACGTATTCAATTATATTTCTGTGCTTATTTATTTCTTGGTCAAATTGCGGCAAAAGTTCGTCAATATTTTGAGTTTCCACAGACAACTGTGAGGAGGGTTCAGGTAACGATTCCTGATTATGATACGTAATTAATTTTTTAGAGACTGTGGGTTTGTATTTGTATAACGCATCTTCGTACGCTTCTTTATCGTACCCTGGGGATGAGGGAAGTTTACGTTTATTAATTCTGTTATCAGTGATCACAACTTTGGAGTTGGGTTTTTTAATGATTTCTGCATATGATTTAGTACGCGAAGGGTTCCCCACTAATTGTGGGCTGGTGGGTCGGTTACTTTTTTGATTTTTTCTACCCTTCATAATAGAAGGAAAGGGCTCATAATTAGCTGAATGGCTTTGGCTATTAAGGAAACCGAACGGTGGATCAGTTTGACGTACGTTATATTCTTTTATGGAATCAAGTGATTTATTTTTAGTAGCTATGTTTGCTTCATAAAATGAAAGGTTGTACATTGCCATAATTTCCCTGATTTTGCACTGTCTCAAGTATTCAGTACATGTGCGGTCATTAGCTTCATGGTTTTGTTCACAAAATAAACACTTGGGCGCTTTTTCACAAATTTCTTCGCTTTTATGTTCAGAACCACATCTAGAACATCTAGATGTGCCCCGGCACTGTTTTTGTATGTGACCATATCGCAGGCTTTTGTTACATTGAATGACAGGAGGAATATATAAATTTACTTTGATTCGATTTGAATAGATGGTAATAAACTCAGGTAATCTGGTTCCAGAAAAAGTGACAAGGCATGTAGTGGTTTTGACATACTCAGTAGAGTTACCGTTGGATATTTTTCTATTGAACCTTCTAACCTTGACGATCTCAGAATCGGGATTCAAACCCCTTCCCTCACAAATAATATCATCGTCAGAGATATCTATGCCAATATCCCTAACAATTCCTGAAACGGTGACCATCCGTGATGGTACATAAATGCTGAACTCATTAACGTCAAATTTATTATTTTCAACGAAAGAATTTGCAGACAAATAAGAAGAAAATTCAAGACCCACACGTTTCAATCCTTTCCTACTGATATTGAGGATGTCATCACTTTTAAATTTGGAATTCGTGTAAACGAGTTTACCAACGCTAACAGGGTTCAAGTTACCGATATTCTGACTAAATGTCTCAATATATACTATAAAAGGACCTGAGTCCGAAATGTTGTATTTGAATCTACACGTTCTTTTAATTAGATTAATGATGTGGTCGAATTCGTTATTTAGTTCTTTGTTAAGTTCACATTCTTTAAGTGCAAATATTTCATTCATGAATTGCAAATTATTAGTGGAATATTCACATTTGCCAACTTCTAAGAACGAGAGAGCTTTGTTCCCGTTTTGGGACAATAGAGACACAATTCGGGGGGAAAAACCCCCCGGACTGGAGTTATTCATTTAAACGAAACCTCAGTGAATGAATAAAAAATTACACACTCAATACAAATTCAGTATAAAAGCGAAGATAAGAAAGTTGCTATCAGTCAAACAAGAGATAACGACCGATCGAGAAACGAATTCAGCTAATGGTAAATATCAAAAAACTCACCAAACCTGCAGTCAAGCGGTAAACAATCGAAGGAAAGGAAATCAGGAGCACGCGGAAAACAACTTGCTCTGTCGCTTACTTTCGAACGAATGAATTAACAATTAGAAATAACATAATTTTTTTAATTTTTCTGTTGACGCTGATTATGAATGTACCGAAATGCAGACAGTTCTTGTTATTTGATCAAGAGTATAGTTACTAAGAAGTCGAACAACATTCTACATGATACCACCAAGTTGCCACTGAAGGAAGTCCCATATCACAGAAGTAAAGAAATAGTTGAAGTAGAATGCCGCCTATTCCGCCTACATCTGGAACCAGCTCATATGAAACTAGCTAAAAACACTGTCATTTTGGCGGATTGAGACTGACAAAAACCTGATATCACAGAAAATTGACAAATATATGACAATACGTAGATCTATAAATATCCACAGAGCGATTAGAACTACTGAGATCTTTGCCGAAAGGCCTACCTAAATTGAAACAACACAAAAATAATAGGTTTATTTCAAGTAACGAAATTATCGAGACGGAATCGTCACAGATTTGCGCAGTAGAAGATAAGTGTCCGACAGACAAAGAACCAGAGATTGTATTTGTCACGAGACTATCACGAAACCACTACTTGATACAAAATCAAACATAGATCCACTTGTTCCGAACGTCTTTTTCCAATTATCCTCTTTAAAGACCTCCTTTATTCTGCTATAATATAATGAACAACTTTGTAAAAAGTGTTGCCGAAACCGATTCTGAAGGAATGACGGTTCATATAATAAAAAATAATCTGTGGTTGTGATTATAGATGCGAGCATCGAATGTCTTGGAGATATCTGTATATCATTATTATATAATTCATTATACCCAGCTATTTTTCCAGTTGATCACAGAAAGCAACTAAGTGACATTTGTTTAACGCAGTTGAGATTGATCAGATATTTTACATCAAGAAAAAGGTTGTCCTATCTCTCTATAAATTTACTGGTAAGTTCAAAAATTACTTGTAAATCCTTGCCGTTTGGTCTTCAAAATATTTCTTTGGATAAATTCTATTTTTGATATACCTGTAGATAAACTCAAGTTCGTAAGGTCGATTACACGAGATCGCAATAAACTTAGCTGATCAGAGTGGGATCAACAATTTTTGAAATAGGGGGGAAAGTAATCATTGACTGCCCCATTTGATTCAAAATTTCCAATGCTGTTTCAATGACGGCTAATATAAAAAGAAGGTATCCAATACTAGAAGTTAGACCCGCCCGGAGTAGTTGCCCCCACATGACCCATCCCTGTATCGGGTTCTGCACCTCTTACAAATTTTGATTTACGTTTCAATTATAAGTTGCTTATAACTTCCTAATCATGAAAAATAAAAAAAAGAAAAAATCTCATTCCAGCTTTGAAACATCAATAATATAACCAAACTAAAATGAATCCCGAGAAGTTTCCCTCAAAAGTACCACATAAGAAAGTGTCAGTTTTACCCTTGAACCGCCCAAACGAATCAAAGTCGCTTATTATTTGTGAAGATGATGATCGAAAAGCTTGGAAAGCTTATGAGCAAGCTCAAAATACCTACAACCTGGTCAAACATGGTTTCAGCGTTGATTTGACCGAAGCGATGATGGCAAAACTTCCGAGTTCAGGTAACTGCTTCATTTTCAAACATTCTCTTCATTTGCTTTCTCATAGACTCCGAAGATGAAAATATCGACACTATTAAGGAATCGAAAGCTTGTAAGAACGCACAAGGTGATTCCAGCCGTCAATTGAACAAGGAAGAAAAAAAGTAATTTTTATAATATTCAACGTGCAGATATAATTTTCTTCAATATTTGCAATTTTTATATTCCGATTTTATCATTGAAATTTTGAATTACATAGACAGGCTCGAACTGATATATTTTGAATTTTTATTTCAGGAAATCATCTCAGCCATTAAGGAAAAGCATGAATGATATTAACTAGTTTTTATTTTGCTACTTGTGATACGGTATTGTTCTTCAAATAAAGTATTTATACTATATATTGACAATACGTAAACCTTTTTATTCGAGTTTTTGTTTATTCCTAGTTCTAGTTACTCCAATTCCTATTCAAGTTGAATATAATGTTATTTATTTATTCGTATGCCAATTTTAACTAATTATTTCAAAAATAAAATTCATAAAATCTTGATCTTGAGATCTTGAGCATTGTGTATTTCCATGAATCCTCCAGCTATCTTTGAATTGGGGCATTCTTCTACTATATGTTCAACTGTTTCTTGAGGAAAACCACATTGGCATTTAGGATCGATCGAATTATCCCATTTGTTTAGCATATAATTACATCTCCCATGTCCAGTCCTCAAACGGTTGAGAGTTGACGATATTCTTCTAGGAAGATGAAATCCAGGTACTTTTTTCGTGGGATCTGTCACGATGTTGTTGTTAAATAAGTTATTTCCGGTATTAAACCAGCAGTGGACAGCGCTGTGTCCACTTTTCGTTCAATTCGAAAATTTCATGAAGATATTCTTCCATCCAAAAGGGTTTTCTAGACTTAAGTCTAAGGGTTGGTGGTTGTCGTAGAACATTAGTGATGGAGAATATTTCTGGATGTAATGAAAATTTATCAAACAGTTTGTTCGTCAAGTTCTGTCTTCTAAGGTCCGAGGGGGGAATATTTAATAAAACTGGTAGCCAAATAAGTGGGGTAGACATTATTGTGCCCGATATTATTCTCATCGCCTCATTTAACTGAATGTCTACTTTCGATACATGATAACTATTTTTCCAAACTGGAGCACAATATTCCGCTGTAGGATAAACTAAAGCCATAGCTGATGTTCGAAGAATATTAGCATTTGCACCCCAATTAGTGCTCGCCAGTTTCTGTAGAATATTACAACGACTCTTTAATTTCTGCTTAAGTTTATCCAGATGATATTTATACGTCAAAGATGTATCCAAAGTGACTCCAAGATATGTAGGTTGGAAGTTATGATGTAGTTCACGTCCTTTGAAAAGTACTTTTAATTTTGTAGATTTTCGGTGGTTATCTAAATGGAAACAAGATACTTCCATTTTGATGGATTTAATTATAAACGCCAGTTTTCAAAATAACTATTTAAAATAGCTAAGTCATCTGTTGAAATTCGTTCAATTTCTTGAAAATCTTTATGCTGAACAGAAGTGCAAATTCATCAGCGTATATAAATTTTGTTGATGTTGTATTAGGTAAATCACTGATATAGAGATTAAATAGTAACGGTGATAAGACAACACCTTGTGGTAGACCGTCATTTAAAATTTTGGATTTGCTACCTTTTTCTCCTAGAAAGACTTTAAGATATCTATTCGATAGCATACAGTCGATCAGTTTTATGATGGAATCATTTTTTATAATCTTATATAATTTGTAAATCAGGCCCTGTTTCCATACAGTATCGTATGCAGTCGATAGATCTACGAAAGCAATTCCAGTTTTGAGGCGGTTTTGAAAACCAGCATCAATATTTGTTGTTATGGTTAGGACTTGATCACAACAGTTTCTGTTTGGTCTGAACCCCATTTGTTCGAGTGGAAGATGATTCTCAATGACAGGTTGTATTCTGTTATAGATGAGTCGTTCCAAAATTTTGTAACAAACACTAAGTAGAGAAATTGGTCTACAGCTGGCAGGATTTTCCGCTGGTTTCCCAGGTTTCAATATTGCGATGATTTTGGCTTTTTTGAACTCTTAAGGAATTCTGTATGATATTAAGATGTTATTGAAAAAATTAAGTAACCACTTTAAAGAGGAAGTCCCCAAATGGATATATTTCATCAAAACCTGCAGCTTTACCTTTCTTCAACTTACTCATTGTCCTTTTTAATTCATCTAAAGAAAACGGAAGAATTTTTTCTCTAGATGAGATTTTCTTTTCTTTCTTTATAAGATTTTTTACTTTTCTTTTCTTGTTTTCTAAAAATTCAATAGAAGGTGATATATTCGTCAAATGTGTAGCGATCACATTTGGAGAAATTTTGTGTTGAATTTGAGTTGATTGTTGCATAACACTCAGTTTATTCAACAATTTTCAACTGCTTCGACTGTTATGCGTGAAATTCATATTTTCCATTAACAAATTCCATTTCTCTTTTCTTGCAACATTCAGTGAATTCAAAATTTTGTCTGCTATGTTCTGACTAGAATTTTTTTGGTATTTTCTATATAAATTTTCATTTTCGTTTGACCACCCTGGAATTTAATCTTTTCTGTACCCCCTTGGGATTGTTTTTCTTACTACAGCAATAATTACTCCGACAAATCGATAATAATTGCTAGTAATAGGCGGGATCCAGCGCAAGTGTCTATCAACCAGTTCCCTGAAACTTACCCAATCGGCTTTCTGGAAGTTCCATCTGGGTTTTTGAATCGAACTACTGGTTAAAATATCAAAACCTGTTCTAATGAGAACTGGACGATGTTGTGTATGTGGAAAATCATTCAACACTACGATTAATATCAAGTGGAATTAACATCGAATTCATTGATGATATGCATAAGTTTGGATTATAGTCTTTCTTCCATCGGGCCGAAAAAAAAGTTTTTATATCTTTAGCATTGTAATGTAGATAAAAATTGTTCATTTCCTTCCACTTACATAGGAGAATACCATTCGTAT
Organism: Novius pumilus; assembly: GCA_020654155.1. Taxonomy (NCBI): domain Eukaryota; kingdom Metazoa; phylum Arthropoda; class Insecta; order Coleoptera; family Coccinellidae; genus Novius; species Novius pumilus. The sequence continues at coordinate 2,219,689 of JAIFOV010000472.1, forward strand.
CATTTTCACGATAGCCCCAACTGGTATGGTGACAATTAAAATCTCCTAAATATATGGATGGATGCTCATATGAGAACGGGAAACTTTTCGGCCAAATTACACCAGGAGGTTTATAAATATTACTTATACTAATTTCTCCTACCTTGATCGAAATAATGAAAACGCCTTCAAATATGGTTTTACAAATAACTTCAAAGTTCGTGATTTTCTCTCTCAAATATATTGCGCATCCATGAATTGAACTATCCAAACCGTCCACTAACTGATAACCGTGTATATTTCCCCTTTTCATAAAATCTTCGTCATTAACAAAGTGTGTTTCTTATAATATAATGTTGACCATAGTTTATGAAAAAAAACATTACCGCTCTTTCACACATCCATGTTCTTTTGGAAAACTTCGGTGGCTTTAAGGCCGTTGTCACCAGGATCTTTAGATTTTTCACCAAAGTGCATCTAGATATACCAACCCTTCCATGTTAAGTAATCTGTTGCTTGTTTATCATAATAAATACAGATACAAATGAATACGAAAAACAGTTAAAAAATGTTTTCTGTATTTTAAAGACTCTTAAAGGTTCTTCAAACCAAGAACACTCTTAATTTAAATCAATATCGTTGAACGTCATAAAATGCTTTCGGACTGTAAAATAAATGGAAAATGGAGCAATCGAAGATGTCTTGGAAAAAGTATTTGGGTTAATATAGAAAGCTATGAATCCTATGTCAAATTTTTTGCAAATCACTAAATTATCAAAAATCTCTTGGTCTATAATGGCTGATAATATCGAATATTCTACGGAAATTTCGATGGATAAACACGCAGAAGGGGTTCTTAACTTAGAAAATATGAAGATAGAGCAGTCGTGTTCAGATTATCCAATAAAAACTTCACCATCCCGTAATTATTGTTCCTTAGAAACTTCTGATACGGTTCATAATACCGACGAAGACGTAAAAGGAACAAAATTAAACAAAAGAAATTCTTCGATGGAAGAAATATATGAGATATATAATATTATCGAACCGTTGTATGGAGTTTCCATTTCCTCCGAGTTCGACGACAATCCACAAGATGTTAGGAGCACCAGGAACAACGAAGGTGACCCGGAAGAGATACTACATCTGTCATCTTCGCGGCTGCAATTCGATCACCTTGACGTAATCGTGCCTGTTCCAAATGCTGAGGATATGGAACCGAAGATACTAAAAAATTTACGAATCATAGATTGGGACTCTGAAGGAGTTGTAGTTTTAGATCCACTCAAAATATTAGAGGAGCAGAAAGCTGCCGATAAGATGTTCGTGGAATCACGTAGAGAGTTTTTCAATGAATTGTAAGTTCACGCGTTTTTCTTCAATTTTAATTAATTGGCTTCATTCGATTATTCATAGAGAAATCATACTTTGAAATATTTATTACAGGGCAAAATGTGACTATAAATACCATTACTTTTAAAGGGCAGACAAGGAGATTTTGCATTCTAGATTTTGAAATCAGTTTTTTACATTGGTGAAAATTCTCTAAAACTGTGGAAGTTTTGATAACATTTTGATACAACTTTTCAATGAAATAAATTAAAAACAATATTTCACTTCAATTTGTCCAATTGTGTAAATATTATTTTCAATAAAATATATCTTTATATTTCAGTGTGTTATTCAATTTTCCTGCAGAAAATAAACAAATATTTAACAAAGTTTTAATTCTCTAAAAAATAGCACTGTAATCGTAATAAATACAATAAATATATTCATATTGATCGGTTGTTATTTATCTCGAGTATTTTCTCTTATCCAGTCTAGATAACCACTGACTCTGGTATAGACTCCAGGGTAACCAGGTTCTCCACATTTATTACCAAACGACACGACACCCACTTGGACCCAACGAGTGTCCAAAAACGTCATCAACGGCCCTCCTGAGTCTCCCTGAAATATTAAAACTCCAGAATAGATATTTTTTTGGTAAATTCTCTTTACTTGACAAGCATCGGTTCCACCTTGAGAATAGCCCGCACAAATAAAATTCGAAGTAATTGGCTGGAAGTATGCTTCGTTGCAATCTTCATTCCGCCACACAGGTAACACTGCTTGCCGCTGAACAGTGCTTTCTTTCCCTCCATAATAAGTGGTACCCCAGCCGACAACTGTTGCCTTTTTGCCTGCGAAACTTTCCCTCCTCATTTGCAAGGCTGGCAAACACAAAGGTATCACGTATTTTGATTTCCTGGCGGGTCGATCTAAAGCCAGTATGGCAATATCATTATAAAAACCAACTCTGCTAAATTGAGGATGCACTCGGATATCAGATACTTTGAAATTCACCGGAGCTGACGGTTCATCGTTTCTTTTCAAATCGATATCACCTAAACGCACTGAAAATTGTTTAGCTGCAAATCTAATGAAGAAATTAATTATCGAAGATATGTAAACGTCGTTACTGAATTCCATACTTACGGCCTTTGTCTGGAATCTCTTGTACAGTGAGCAGCAGTCAACACATGTTTAGCTGAGATTAAAGATCCCCCACACCAAAACTCTGTCCTGCGAGAACCGCGCAGAAATATCGCTGCCATCCAAGGCCATCTTCCAGGCAACGCTTCTTCTCCACCGACAACTCTGAAATTCGCAGCTTCCGGTTGACCGCAATCTACAATACAAGGCAAAGCAAATTTGAGAGTGTGGATTGTTTCTTCGCAATATTAGAACGAAAGTGCACATATCAACTTATTCGTTTTCCTTTTAACGGAAAAAGAAAGTATTAAGTCGAATCGATGAGTAGATATTTAATGCTTTCTGCCCAGAATTATTAATTGATCATCGAATTTGTTTCGAAAATTATTAAATATCGTATTATATTGTCTCGAAATGAATTAACGTTTTTTGAATTTTCTAGATGTTCTGGAACTAGCTTGATTTACTTTCGCAACTTTCACTGCTATCCACCCACGGTATGGAGTCGTAGATTTACGCGAATAGAGCGCGCCCGTATTTTTGTTACACGCCTGTTTTCATTTAGACATGGCAATATGACATTAGAAATGGAGAAGGTTACGAGGACAATTTGAAGATAGTGAAATTTGAATTCCATTTATCGTCATTGAAATCTAGCTTTGGAATACCTACCATCGACAATATATATTTGGATAATCCATAACAAACAAATATAACAAAAAAGGGGAATAAAATAAGGAAAAACACCAAAAAATGAATAATAACCAGATTGCGATGGGCCATCGGCCCCTCCGGCAGAACCGACTTGCTAGTCGAGAGGTATACTGAGTTACCTTCACTTGCCAGGTCGTGGGTTCGAGTCCCACTTCGGGTTTGGGTGTTTGTGTGTGTCGTAATTTAAGAATATATGACATAGTATGGAATATATAACTTGATCTTGTGTAGATGGCCTTAGTAGCTGTGCACATATAAAGGAGAAAAAAAAAGGCCGCCGAATTCCGCTTTGTGGCTTTGTTATGCCAGCACCACAGAACTCTAAAGTACATAAAATCGCCGATTCAGTGACTCGTAGCTTGAACTCTTTCATTTCCACCGCTATTAGAACTACCGGGTTTTAGGTCGATAGTGTCAAGCAAATGAAAAAAACGGAAAATATGGTTTTTTTATGAAAAATCAATTTTTAGTAATGGACTCAAAGGCCGAAAATTTTGTAAAACTTGTCATATATGAAAAGATATTCGGCCCACTTAATGACGTAGGTTTCAGAGTAGTCGGACTATGTTTTATAATTTTTTCGAAAAAAAAATTGAAAAAATATGTTTTTCAAAAAAACTAGGGATCGCGAATAAAAGTTTTATACTTTCAGCCATTGCTTCGCGGAGTACCCATTTTTGTCTTAGTCTAATCGGTTGAACGGTTCGTGAGATATCGAAAAAAATTTAGTTGGGGGTTTTCAGCTTTGTAAACTGGGTCGAGAATTGGGGAAAGCTGAAAAATTGTCAAGACCGTTCTTTTATCATGGAGCGTCATTGGGAACAGAAAAACGTTTCGATTCTGGCCCAGAACGACACCTTACCTTTCATGAAATTACATGAAACACATTCTCAATAAAGCAGTCGATAAATTTTCGTTGATTTTTTCAATTTATGAAAACGATGCTGCACTATATTTTAAATTGGGAATGAAACGATACTTTTTATTTCATTTCGAAAAGATTAACTGAGAAATTTCTTTACTGATCTCCACGGAATTCCTGAAAAATTATACAACAGATATAAATTTTTCCAAAAACTCTTTGAAGAGTCTGAGGGAATTAGGAACAGAATTCAGCAATTGACTACAGTGAATTGAACGATTCTTTCCAACTCTTCTGTAGGCTTTTCCAAACTAAGAGCTTTTCGAAATGATCAGTTGGATTAATGCCCGATGCCGCGTAGCGGCGGGGGATTAACAATTGCGAGGTAATAACACTCCTTATTGCGCGTTATATACTCCAAACAAATATTTTGTAATTTGTTTGCAGTGGGTGAAAAAGATGATGTGTTACGGTTGATTTGTTGTAGTTTTTAATAATTTATAAACTCATTTATGTAACCTTCTGCAACTTGCATTGACTTCCAGCCTCGAAAACACAGATTTAACACTGACATTCCAAGACTAACTTGAATGAGATATATACAGAAATTTTATGAAATGAGTGGAAACTACCGACCATCGGCCGCCTTTTTTTATTTCCATCCGATCTCTTAGGTCACTATAGGCGTAACGAATTTTTCTAGAATATCACGTTACAGAAATTGAGAGAATATTTGGTTGCAATGCGGTCGATTTTCGATGTGAATGTCACGGGCTGAAAGAAACTGTTTTTTATTTAGGCTATGGTCGGAGTGTAGCGATAATATAAGATTTTGAAGTGTGCGGATGATGATTTTCATTTGTTTTTCAAGTATTCATATTGAAGAGTGTGGAGTAATTTCTTCTTCGTTATGTTATGTTATGCTATATTCGTTTATTCTAGGCTATTGAAAAGAATATTTTTTCCTTATATAAGTTTATTTTCATAGTAGTAATCGAAAATCTGTGAACCTATTTTTCGAATTTTTGTTTTATTTTTCATTTCGGCTTTGATCAAACCAAAGCGGGGCTATACGATTTCAAAGTGAGTTATGGATCAAAGACAAAGAGTAATTTTGCTCTGCTAATACCAGAACGGAAGGTATACGCTTGCAAATGGTCAGTGCAACATATCAGATGCGTAATGAATTTTGCAACTATTACAAATTTCAATCATGATTCATTTTGTGACGGGAAAAATTGGCAAATTGGATTTATAATGAAAACTAAGAAGTTCCATCTGTTGGAATTGTGCTTAAACTTATCGAATGGGAACTGATATTCCTACTAAACGCAAAATTACGGAACGTAGCGCACGTCATCTGAAAAACAAACGTGTCAATCTCAATATCGAATTGATTCGGACAAGAATTAGTAATTAAATCGATTTTTCCATCGAGCAAACGAACAGTTCAATAGGGAAAAAGATCGAAAGGTATAGAACCGGCGATAGCGCCTCTCGTCTCGACGAGTTTACTATCCGAAATGCTTTCCTCTTTTCGGCATTCGGGGTATCGAGTATCGACGAGAATGATGACTGATTCGAACGGTCGCGTTTCGTTCGAAGTCGGAAATGCGTGCATAAGAATGCCTAAGTTAAATGCACCGAATCGATTCTTTTTACGTATCTCATCGATTTTCTTGAAAACGGTAGGCCATAGCTAAAAACGATGAGAGAAATTACGGCGAAACGTTTGGTGAAAACTCGAAAGCGGTGCAATTATTATCAGTCGAGTTATGACTCATCGAAAAAACGGTACTTTCAGAAGGTTTCAAACATTTTTTTCTCAGAAACGGTTCATTTTAGGTAGGAATAGTAAGCGGGGCGAATGTAGCCCTATATGATAAGAATTGAATGGTAAAAACTTCAGAGCGTTGGTGGTTTTAGAAATTGAGTTATATTAGAAAATGTTAAAAAATCTTTGGCATTTTTATGTTTTGGTATGATTTTGCTCCAAAAGGGCTATTTGTGGCACCTTCATCGACAAAGGCAGTCATAGTGAAAGGAAATATAAATTTTTTAGTGAAAATTTGGGAGCGTTGACTGTTGACGGGGCCATGCTATGGGTGAAATATTCGGCAAAATCGTAAATTTTTGGGATTTTGAATTTTTTTCTCAAAATCTATGAACACCACGTTTTAGATATTCGCACAAAAGACACTTCAATTAAAATTTTCTCTGCTATAAAAAGTTTCGTGGTGCTATCTGCAACAGTTTTTGAATTATCCAAATTAAAAGAAAAAAAAATTCAATTTTTTTTTACTTTTTTGATCAAATCTCAAAATTCTCGCCAAGTCGCCCTTCGTTTACTCATTCTACCTGAAGAACACATATTTAGGTACATTTTTGTCGAATCTGGAACTCATAGCTCTGAAAATAAGGTCGCAAAAAATTCCCGAAAATTTTTCAGTTTTTCGAGTATATCTCGAGAAATAATTTTTGCTACACCTGAACAGTTTGGCTGTAAAAGTTCAAGAACAAGTCGTTTGTTCCGGTTTGGACGAAGCTTATTCCGATTCTTTGGATATAATAAAAAGATTGCACGAGGATGTACAGACGAGCCTTCAAAAATTGAAAGCGTTCAAGGTGAATTGAGGTGATTATAACGTCGAGTGTGGGAAATCAGAAGTTTGGTTGAGGAATACTGAAGCTGAATTGAACGCTATTCAAGATCCCTCGACGCAAAGGAGTCATATGCGACAATTTTGGGTAAGTTTCTGCGCTTTATTCGAAAAACATTATTATATTTAAGTGAAAATGTTTTATCCCGATCTGATGGTGAAGGGTTTTCTTGGTTGACAGGTGACAGCCGTGGATCGTTATTTTGAAAATCGGAAAATGTGGAACGTTGTATCACAAAAATAAACAAAATAAAAAGAAATCGCAGTAAGTGTTTCATAGAAATTTCATGAAAATTTTGTCATTAGCTAAGATAATTTGGAAATTTCGATGGTTGTTTTGGTCATTTTGCAAAAATGAATTGATATCTTGAAATTTTCAAAGCAATATAAAAATTTTCAAGAAACTCTTTGAACTCCTGAGAATTTTAAAGATATTACAAAGCTTTTGAATGAATCAGAAAAAAATCATGAAAAATCTTCACGAGTTTCCGTAAAATTACAAAGTTTTCCGAAAAGCACTTAATGGATTCTGTCCAAATTCTTTTATCCTTATCGTGAAATTCAGAAAAAAGAAAAAAGCCGTTAAATGTCAAAAGAAATTTTTCATGACACAAATGGTTCAGATTCATGGATTTCCACAACAAAATCCAGATTCAAATTGTATTTTGTGAAAATTTCCCGAATATTCCATTAAAATCAAAAGGGGCAATATATTTTCTTCCGGTTTTTCACAAATTTCGGAGATAAATGTGATTAACTGGAAGAAGTCGTCAAAAGCCAATAAAGTATGTTAAATCTTTCATGATTTTTCAAAGTTTTTAAAATTACACGAAAATTTTGTAGATTTCGGCTAAAAATTCCAGATTTGTGTTGAATTTTGCGAAGATCTCAAATATTGTGCCGAATATGAAAAATATTATCGAATTGTTAAAGGATTTAAGAATTTTCTATAAATCATAAAAAAAATTTACTTATTTTCGAGAAATTTCACGTATAAGACATTTTTATTTAAGGAAATTTCTTGTCAATCTCCTAAAAATTTGGGAAAATTCATAAAATATTCGGTAAATTTTCCAAAGGAAACGGGAAGAATGTTGCGCAATTTTCTCAAGAGCCCTTTGGGAAATATTCATTGATTTTGATCACATCGAAAAATGAAAATAAATCCCAAACGAAATATGGAAAGCGTTAATAGAAATTTGTCATAAAAATGTTGCTAAAATTCATCAAATTTTGATGGAAGTCCAAAAGGAATATGGAATTTTTGTGGCATTTCTCGAAAAGTTTCTGGGAATACAAAAGAATCTGTTTGCTCATTTTCCACACATTTCAAATATATATTAGTCATTTGAAAATTTTGAAAGATTTCTTTATAATTTCGGAAATATCAACGAATTTCTTATAATTTTCTTCTACTCCGAAATTATGAAATATTGGGAAAATTTCTCAAAGTTGTTGAAGTTGAAGTTCAGGAAAATCGGAACCAAATTTTTCCACGAAAATATTTCAAGCTTTACCTGGAATTTTGCAGATTTATCAGATTTTCCAAAGAGAAACAGAATTTCACAATTTTTCTCAGAAACTACTAAATTATAATCGATTGTAGAAAATGAAAGAAAATCGAGTTAGAATTTGCAAAATGTAACAAGAAGTTTATCATCATAGAAATTATTGGAAAATTCTGGATTTCCATATCAAATTTTCCAAAGAGAAACGAAACTTTTCAATTTTTCTCATAAACTATTAAATGATAATCGATTTTAGAAAATGAAAGAAAATCGAGACAGAAATTGCAAAATGTAACAAGAAGTTTAACATCATAGAAATTATTGGAAAATTCTTGATTTTCATAAAAACTTTTAACTTTCTTTAGAGAAATGTCGTGGATTAGCCATTTTCATGATTCCTTTGTAATATGATCTCAGAAAATTCATAAAGCATTTAGTCAATTTTCCAAAGAAAATGTGAAAAATGTTCTCGTTTTCCCGACATTTCAAGTATATATTAGTCATTTGAAAATTTTGAAAGGTTCCTTCGCAATTTCGGAAATATCAACGAATTTCTAACAATTTTCTTCTTCTCTCCCGGAGTTATGAAATATTGGGAAAATTTGTCAAAGTTGTTGAAGTTGAAGTTCAGGAAAATCGAAACCACATTTTTCCACGAAAATATTTCAAGCTTTATCTGGAATTTTGCAGATTTATCAGATTTTCTAAAGAGAAACAAAATTTTTTAATTTTTCTCAGAAACTATCAAATGATAATCGATTTTAGAAAATGAAAGAAAATCAAGACAGAAATTGCAAAATGTAACAAGAAGTTTATCATCATAGAAATTATTGGAAAATTCTTGATTTTCACAAAAAATTTTAACTTTTTTTCGAGAAATGTCGTGAATTAGCCATTTTCATGATTCCTTTGTGATATGATCTCAGAAAATTCATGAAGCATTTAGTCAATTTTCCAAAGGAAATGTGAAAAATGTTCTCGTTTTCCAGACATTTCAAGTATATATTACTCATTTGAAAATTTTGAAAGGTTCCTTTGCAATTTCGGAAATATCAACGAATTTCTAACAATTTTCTTCTTCTCTTCCGGAGTTACGAAATATTTTGCAAAATGTAACAAGAAATTATTGGGAAATTCTTGATTGTCATAAAAATTTTTAACTTATTTTCGAGAAATGTCGTGAATTAGCCATTTTCATGATTCCTGTGTAGTATGATCTCAGAAAATTCATAATTGCGCTGGAATAAGGAACCAGACGTGGAGACCATTACAGTCCATCTTTCCCTAAAATTTAGTCGTTCTAGGTAGCGCCACTTAGCTTGTAGCGTGAACAGAAAATTTTGCTGCACACACATACATACATACGCACATACTACCTCGATCGTGGAACGACGACAAGGTATACGGCTTTATGCCCGCTCACTTCGTGAGTCGGGCAAGCGTATACAATAATAATAATAACGTAGAACACACGAAAACATATCACTCACCTTGTTCATCGACATAATTTGAGTCAATTGTCGATATATCCGGTGCAATAATCGTTGGTTTAAATCTGTCGGGATCAGTGGTCGATTGCGTTGGTGGCTTAGTATTCACACTAACTGGTCCCACAGAAGTTTCAGTTAACACTGGCAGTTGTGGAGGCGCTGGTCTAGTAGTAGTCGTAAAAGAACTTGATACTGGTTCAAGTTTAGTACCTTGAACCGAAGGACAACACACTCCGGGTACAAACAAACTTTTGAAGCAAATGGATTGCCTCAGGGATCCCAAATTGAGGAGAAGCTGCGGACAATCGCTGAGATCCTTACACAACCTATACAGGGAAAAACACTGGTTACATTTTCATTCTTTACCGCCCCCCAACAAAAATAAACGAATCAAGTTTCAATCTTCTCGTTTATAATGATAGTAGAATCTTACCCTGAAGATCCGGTGGGAGTTGTGCAAGTGCTCGATTTATCCTCTTCCTTATTTACCAATAATTGGTCGTTTTCACCTTTCGTTTCCACAACAGTTGGTAACGCCTCTCTAACTAAAGGGGCGATGGTGTCCGTGACGTTTCTTCCCAAAACATTTTTGCTTATAGTGTAAATGGCACTGGGTACTTCGTTTGTGAATTTTGCGTCTTGTTGATCTCCTATTGTCATGTTAACGATATATCGACCGACTGTGTTAATGGCTCCTAAAGTCTCTGTAATTTTATCCAAAGTGTCCGGTCCAAAATGTCTTGTAGAATCTCCATTGTGCGGAGGTTCCTGTCGCTTCAAAAGAACGTGGCGCTGTTGCGGTATTCTCACCCATCTATTATTGGAGAAATCGGTGTTTGTCCAAGGATGATTATAATTGTAATTTTCGAAGGATCGTTGAGAGGCTGAGCAACATACGAGGCAGAGTATTAAGGATATTCCTGAAAAATGAATATGTTGTAATCGGCAGTTACGGTCATCCAGTCAATAATCTGCGTCACTTCTTACGAAAATACTGGGATTTCTTATTACATCAAAACGGATACACGAAGAGAGCGCATGGTGAAAGTGAATGTGACTTTGACATTGTTACGCTGGCGTCTACGAACTGATGCCCATAGGCTACAGATCATCGCCGATCGGAACTGCGTCCTTAATAATGATTTTGGTAAAGAACTTTACGCAACGAATCGAGTATCTAGTATTTCAGTTTAATGAATCATCGTCACTGTTGATTGACGAGAAAAACACAAATATCCATCCCATATTCGAAATGAGTGTGTTATAAACGCCATAAATATAGAATACAAATTGATATAGATTATTGTAAAAAATTAATATATGTTCGTCAATAGTTGAACGTTAACGTTGTACATTGTTTTGAATTATTAAATCAATTTGAATTTTTATACCGAATTCGCTGGAACATATTACTCTATAATAATGGACAGGTACATATCGCTATTACTTTTTGATAGATGAGAAAAGGGTATTTTTATTTCGGTAGCGCGGTTGAATGAATTCAAAAATATAATTTCGCGCTTGTAACCATTTCGTTTATGAAATTGGTCCGATAATTTTATATATATTTTTGGTGTAATGTAACTTTTTTCATATTATCCGATATGCAAAGAAAATGATTGTCACAAGGCGTTTTGCGAGCAGAACGCTCCTTAAAGACAGCTAGATTTGATAGTAACTGATTTATTCTCTCTCTGCGATTTGATTCACCATTTAGGTACACTTTCTCGATGTATCGCTTTTATATACCTAGTCAATTTACTTCTCTAAATTCAATTAAAGTTTTTTCCTCCAAGAAACTATGGGAATTTGAAATTATCAGACTCACAATGTACATACGTCATTCACCCTCAACTTTTTTCTTACAAACGATTGTTAAATCAGTACAATGTTGTGCGTTACCAGTCTTACCGCTGAAAGTGATCCGGATATTCTCGCCAGAGTGCATAATAACAATTTACACTCAGCACAACATTCGTGAACGTTCACTGTATTCAAACTATGACCCGAATTCTCGGCGTCTCGAAGAAAGTGATGGTCATATAGCATTTCTTGAATTTCTCCCACTAGAATCGCGGGTGAATTTTACTTTCATTGAGTCGCTTCATTATCACAATACATATATTGGTTCCAATTGGCTTACTGGTTTTGATTATATGTGATTAGATGCGACATCGGCTCATTAGATTGGAAGAAAATATTTGAATTCTAGGATTATGTATTGGAAAGAAATTTGCCCACCAACCACTTTGCGCGTTAGGTACTAGCGAGATATCAAAAATTGTCTCGGTTGAGGCTTGTCATGGAATATAAAATTAGTCCGGTCAAATTAGACCAAAAAATAAGAGTAAAGTTACATAAATTCCCACAAATCTGAAAATCGGTAAGATTGATTGAAATATCATTGAAAAAAATTTGAAAGTTCTTTCCCTTGTAAGGAAAAATTTTTATTCAAGGTCAAAGGTAAAAAGAATGAGTTTTTCGCGGTTTTCAGCAAAACGGTTTTATCATAAAAATATCTCAGCCAAAAATTGTAGATCATAAAATTATCTACATAAAATTAATTGATACTTTTTTTTCTACGAGCCACCGTTTTTGAGATATCACGATTCAAAAAGTTATAAAAGTTGTAATCGTCATAATATGCCCACGTTTCCTCGCCACCTATGAGGTAGTGTACTTAGCGCGTTTTTTTTGTGGTTTCCCCAGTAGGCCTGTTCCACGGGTCAGTTTTGATCTTGCTTAATTTGAAACTATTGAAAAATAATGGATATTAGCAGAGATTGAAAAGATAAAAACAATTTAAGTTGAAAAAGAGTAGTGAAATATAATCGTCCGAGTCGTAACTTTCAAAATCTTCTTCTTGATCTTCTAGTTCTTTTTCGTCTTGTTCTTGTTCTTCTTCATCTTCATCCTGAGTGCATGTAAACTGCGTTAATAGCGATGAATATTACCAAGTCAACAATTAATTAGAACCAGTGCACACTTTACTTCCACCTGCGCCTGAAAAACTGCTGAACTCGCTTTTTTGCAACTGCAAAAAGGGATGCAGTGCTAAATTTGGTTGCAAAAAAGTCGGACTATTCTCTTCTCTGGCATGTACACATTGTCAAGGCCGGTTGTGCTCTAATATTATATCACCAACAGTAGAGGATCCGTTTGATTCCAATGAGGCAACATGCGATACATTGCTATTAACGCAGTTTACATGCACTCAGTATGAAAATGAAGAAGAACAAGAACAAGACGAACAAGAACAAGAAGAACAAGAAGATTTTGAAAGTTACGATTCAGACGATTAAATTTCACTACTTCTTTTTAACTTAAATTGCTTTTATCTTTTCAATCTCTGCTAATATCCAGTATTTTTCAATAGTTTCAAATCAAACAGGATCAAAACTGACCCGTGGAATAGGCCTACTGGGGAAACCACAAAAAAACGCGCTAAGTACACAACCTCATAGGTGGCGAGGAAACGTGTGCATATTATGACGATTACAACTTTTTGAATCGTTAGGTATATCTCAAAAACGGTGGCTCGTACAAAAAAAAGTATCGATTAATTTTTTTAAGATAATTTTATGATCTACAATTTTTATCTGAAATATTTTTATGATAAAACTTACCGTTTTGCTGAAAATCGCGAAAAACTCATGTTTTTTACCTTTGACTTTGAATAAATTTTTTTTTTACAGGGGAAGGATGGGGAACTTTCAAATTTTGTTTTTAATGATATTTCAAACAATCTTACCGATTTTCAGCTTGGTGGGAATTTAGGTAACTTCGAATGTCTGAATTGACCGGACTAAAGGGATATAAGTAGCTTAACAGTGTCAGAATCATTTCAAAACAAAGATTCAAATACTTAATCTAAGATAACAATTTTATATTTCATGACAGCCAGGATAATTTTTGATATTTCGGCACAAATACAGGATGTTCGGGAAAATGTGGGAGATCTCTCGGATTCAGATAGAACATTAAAAAATAAGATGAAAAGTTCCCATAAATTTTTGTCCTAGCGCACCTCCCTACGGAGGTACGGCCTCTTAAATTACGCCACTGGTAATCAATTTTTCTCTTAAACTACTTAAGATAAATTAATGAAAATGTAATACGATAAACAGTAGGAAGGACCTCTTAAAATACTACCCTTAAAACATAATTAGCTTCTTTAGTTCATCAGAGGCGGACTAGGTTGTACATTTTATTGCATACATTTTTAGCACCCTGTATGATAAGAGATAAGAGTTAAAAAAAATAAATTTGAATATTTTGAACATTAAGGTAAAGAAAAGTTACTGTTGTTCATTGTCTATAAAATCAACTGTTTTCGAGAAAAAAAATTAAAAAAATTAATGTTTTAGTTTAATTAAAGAGAAACCATGATTTCTAATTTTTTTGTCTGCAGCAAAACGTGTTACGAAAGACATTCAAGTGACAGAAGCGTTTTAGTTTAGGTTATTTAATCCGACAAAATAACTAGATTTTAAAAAATGCAGTTTAAAAGTTAAAAGAAAAATTAATTACCAGTGGCGTCCTTTAGGAGGCCGTACCTCCATGGGGAGACGTAGGGAGGAAAAAAATGTATGGGAACTTGTCATTTTATTTTTTAATGTTCTATCTGAATCCGAGAGATGCCCCACATTTTCCCGGACACCCTGTATACTTTATACAGTGTGGAAAAGCGAAATGGAATAAATTCATTATATCCCTTACTGTAAATTTTCATGAAGAACCCCGAAACACGACGAGTTTAAATTGAAATTTGACACTCTGCAACGTCAAATTGCAATCCCTCCCTTCAACCCCCTTCGAATGACAGGTGCAAACCCCAATTTTTTAAATAGGAAGTGTGGTCTTGTGATATAACATTTGAGAGGTCTCGTCATTCGTTATTCAAAAGTGTTATCGGTTTCCAATTTATTGCAGAAATAAACTTGAAAAAAAAATAAAATCGTGTGATTATCGAAATTCAACAATAAACACAAATCTAATGCAAATAATGAAAGAAAAATAAAACTTAGTTGAGCAGATGTTCAAAATGCTCCCCGCGAGCTTCTTGGCAACATCCTAATCTCAAATAAAATTGTCGTCTAACATTGCATAACACATCAGGCGAGATGAACCTAATCGCAAGTGTTATTCGTTGTCTCAAGTCATCTAGATCCAGAGGTTTGGTTTTGTAGACAATATTCTTCACATATCCCCATAAAAAGAAATCGAGTGGGGTAAGATCAGGTGATCGCGCTGGCCATTCAATTGATCCTTGCCTCCCTATTCACCGATTTGGAAATGTAGCATCGAGGTACTGCCGGACATTATATTGGTAATGTGCTGGTGCTCCTTCCTGCTGAAGCCATCTTGTACCCGCTGGAAATTGATTGTTTCTGGGATTAAGATGTACATTTGCCAAACTTGGAATGAGTTCGTTTTGAAGAAGAGCTAAGTAATTATCTCCATTCAAATTGCCCTCAATGAAAAAAGAATGGTTTCCAACAATCCCTGCCCAAACATTCATTTTTTGAGGGTATTGCGTGCATTCTTCTCTCAGTCGGTGAGGATTCTCCGTTGACCAGTATCGATAATTTTAGCGGTTAGCAAATCAGTTAAGTGAAAAAGTGCACTCATCAGAAAACATGACGTCTTTTAATAGAAGAGTATTGTTATCCAACATGTCCCTCATACGTTCTTCTATCAAAATCATCTTCCATGAGTTTTTGAGTAGACACCATTTTGTAGGGGTGCATTTTATTTTCTTTTAATATGCTCAGAACCAACGAATGGCTAACATTTAATGCTGCGGATGCTTGTCTACTCGACGTGTGTGGGTTTTCCTCAAACTAAAGCATCACATCTGCTTTGATATCCACATCTAGTACATTATAAGCAGCTGCTTTTTTCACCGGACCTACATGTCCAAACCCGCGAAACTGTTTCTCTATTTTGCTTATTGTCCCTTGGGATATGGGCGGCATATCCGGAAATTTCTCATGAAATAAGCGAACTACTTCCAATTGCGTTCGGGTACTATCGCCGTAACCGATCATTTGAAGAATTGTGATTTTATGCATTTCCGTTAATCTCACCATTTTTTTGAATTGAAGCTCACTCAAAAATCATAACACTGCCAAAGAACAGCAACTTGCAAAGGCATTTTAAACAAACTACGGACTACGGGCACCACGGGAACTGTTTAATGTATCTTTCCTGTTTGATATCTGAAAAGTATGCTGATATGTCTTTTTCTGAAGACCTGAATGGCAGATAAGATGTGGGTGATTATAATAAGTTTCGTAAAGAACTTCGCGATAATCATACAAGTTTTTTTTTCAAGTTTATTTCTGCAATAAACTGAAAACCGATAATACTTTTGAATAACAAATGAAGAGACCTCTCAGATGATATATCACAAGACCGCACTTCCCATTTAAAAAATTTTGGGTTGCACCCGTCATTCGAAGGGGGTTGAAGGGAGGGATTGCAATTTTACGTTGCAGAGTGTCAAATTTCAATTTAAACTCGACGTGTTTTGGGGGTTTTTCATAGAAATTTACAGTAAGGGATATATGTAAGGAATTTATTCCATTGCGCTTTTCCACACTGCATGCGTAATAATATAATTCCCCTAGTACCTAGCGAGTAGTACCTCTGCGTCGCGCAGAGAGTGAGAATTTCGTCCTCTTGCTCTCTTCTTCTGTTGTATTATTATATATCGATGGCAGTCACGTGGTAGAGGGTTATAAACTGTATATACAACAAGCATTATTGGAGTATTGGGTGAAAGTCCATCATTAAATTTTTTCGAAAATTGATAATACAAAATCAGATAAAACTGAATTTTCGCAGTCATAGTTGATGATGAAAAAATGAATACTGCTTTTCGTGCTATAATACTGGGTGCCCCGGCGTCTGGAAAGGGTACAATATCATCCCGAATCGTGAAAACATTCGGTTTTGACCATATCGCAAGTGGAGATAAATTACGAACCCATATTTCTCAAAATACTCGTAAGTTTGGATGGTTTCAATTCGTTTCGTAGTATAATATTCTACTGGCAGCTCTCGGTCAGGAGGCTAAGAAGTACATGGATAAAGGTCTCCTTGTGCCTGACCAATTTATGGTGAATCTGGTTAATGATGAACTTCACAAACTCGGCAGTCAGAAGTGGTTGCTGGACGGTGAGTGTTTAAAGCTTTACTAATCATACCTGATGCACGGATTTGAATAATGGGAGTATTGTGAGGCATTATTAGTAAGTGTATTGCTGTTCGCTACTTCAATTCATTGCAGGATTTCCTCGCACGCAAACACAAGCAAAAGCTTTGTGCCAAGTACAAAAAATAGATGTAGTTATCAATCTTGTAGTTCCTTTTGAAATAATTATTGATCGTGTGAAGGGGCGATGGGTGCATTTACCTAGTGGTAGGGTTTATAATACTGATTTTAATCCTCCCAAAGTACCTGTAAGTTTCTAGTACTTAGTCTTTTTCTTTAAAAAAACATGTCAAAGAAATTGAATGTAAGATAATGAAATTAATGATTTTTATAGGGAATTGATGACATCACAGGTGAACCTCTAGTACAGAGAGATGATGACAAACCAGATGTTGTTAGGAAACGATTAGAAGAGTATGAGAAACTAACGAAACCTGTTCTGGAGTTTTTTAAAATAACAAATCTATTAGAAAGTTTCGAAGGAAGAACTTCAGATGAAATATGGCCTCACGTGAAAAATATGATAGCGAAGAATGTTCAAGAATGTTGAAAAGAAAAACAAAAGACTATATTTTTTCTACAAAAATATACCACTGAATACTTCGAGGTTGTTTTTTTTTAAAGAAATAGTTCACTCAATTGATTTATTGAAAATGGAAAACATTATAAATAGAATAAATAACAATGAATGGTAGTAATTTGATTAAGGATTGCATGAATAATTCCACTGAATTTTAAAAATTAAGTAAGCTGAGCTTAAGAACAATCCCTGTTGGATTACCATCGTTTTCAGATAAATAATCCACAACTGAAGATAATCGCACCATGTGTATAACAATCAATATTTTTTTCGCTAAACTACATAGGAAGGAATCTAACTGAAAAACATCCCCCTGCTTAGGACATTGTCTTTATAAAATAGTAAGTATCAGCAGAATCATGAAATTGTAAGGATTTCACGTAAGCAGTGAATGAAAATTATTCAAATGATTTTAAAGTCTTCAATCTCGTTGTCGCCATTCTCGGTGCTACTAACAGAATATTCAAAGTCTTGTGGTGGTAGTTTCTGAGGAGAAAAATCTGAATCTCTACCAAAACCTTTATCAAATATAAAAAGGGGATAATCCACTCCCAAATTATTCGATTTTCCAGGAGGAACAATAAGCTGTGAATCGAAATTTATAGTAAGTATATTTATCCAGTTGCAACTTACTGATTGAACTGTATCAATTAAGTTGAAAAAGTCATCTTTAGTTGCACAATAGAAACCTATACAACAAGACGGGTCCATCTTGCTGATATGCAGCTTTCTGGGAGATCTACAGTGGAAACTTGCCAGTGGAAAATCAGGAGCCCAAACATCTATCATTTCCTGACAATAATGCGGGTCTAAATGAATTAATTTGTCATCTGCAAAAGAAAGAATTCAATTAAGATAATCTGTTAACAATCTTTTAAGCAACCTTGAAATCCCACAAAGTACATAGAATGTTTTGGTCTTCCTCCAATAATACCCAAACTTTGCTTAAGACTAAATAAGGCAGTTAAACAAGGACCATACACGGAATTGAATTTTTCCAAGCCTAATCTAACAGGAATTAACAATATCAGAAACTTCCATTTTCCTTCATCACTTAAACACTCTTCCATAATATCCCCAATATAAACTGAAATGTAGAATTTTAAATAAAGTTGAAATAAAACTATAATAATAATACCTGTACAATTCTCTGCAACAAAAACATGTAAATCGTCAAATTCGTAATTCTCTTCTGAAGCTATTCTAACAGCTTTCTTGAACAAATGGGCCACAAATCCAGGACCATACCAATCTCCCGCTTTCTTCCCAGATTCTTCCCCAAGTGTCACTAATGCATGGATTGACAAAGGACTGTTTTTAGAAGGTTTATCTCCAAACCATTTGATAATTTTTCGATGATTTACAGTTTCAATAAATTGTTCACGAGTGCTAGGAATAGAATCTGGATCCCATCGCCAATCTGCCAATGAAAAATTTAATTCGATTTCACATCAACTGGTGATATTTTTTACGTACTCCTTCCAAGAAATCTATACATCAAAGCTTGGGCCATCATCATTTGTCCACTACGCAGCATACAGCCCCAGCCACAATCGCTGCTCAAATTTGAACCATTTAAAATAGGAAATTCTCTACGATATGTGAACCATATTCGACTATAAAAATCTTTTTTGAACGCTTCAAAATTCTCATCATCTCCTGTTACCAACTAAAAACGTGATTTTGTTAAATATAAAAGTTTAGACTAATAAACGTGACGAAATGTAAGGTCCTTACTTCGCCTTGACTATGAAAAGCAGCTACATCAGTTCCAAGTTCTGTGGCATCGGAGGACGGGCTTTCAATTCTACGATAACATTTTCCAAGAAGCCATACAGGAGATTCTTTGGAAAAGTTACTTCGCAATTTCATACCTGAGAAATCTGTAAGGAGTTATTCACGTGCTTTTAATTTAACATTTTTGTATTTAGAAAATTACCATATTTAACATTATTCCACATGGATAACAATTTATTTCTGACTTTTCCTTCTGTTTCTGTAGCACTTTCATCACGTTGTTCATTATCTGTATTTGAGTTGGCTTGTCTCGAGAAGAATACTGGTTTTTCCTTTGATAAGATTTGAGTGTTCATGTTTTCTACAGCATAATTGTGTGACGATTTCTCAACAAAGAATCATACGCACTATATAGTACCTAATTATTCAAACAAATATTGTCGTTTCCCTGATTGTTTGACTGATTAGACATTCAACGGTCAAGGAAATGGATATAAAAACAGTCACAAAAAACATCAGGCGGTTTCCCACGAGAAACTTGAAGTTTTATACTGTTTGATTCATTTTGATTTTCACACTAAGCTTATTTTGAACATGAAAAGTACGTTCCATGAAAGTCAAGATAGTTGACGTTTGTTGTTGCAGCTGATTGTCAAATTACTGATGCGTTCCGAAACTAAACTGTCATATGTCATCAGTGAACAACGCCCCAACGCGCGAATTTCAAATATTTAAATAACGAATCAGGCGGAAACTGTTCAAATAATGAAAGTCGATTTATTAAATAAACCCTCTGATTTAATTTCAAATTAAATTCATACAACTTTTGGTTAAGCTTACTACTATTAACTTCTACTGACGTTTATACGTCTAACAATTTAATCAACAATATCAATGGCACTGGTTAAATATCACCCGATTCTAAAAGTATACGCATAAATAACAAAGGTGTTGGTATTATATACATTTCAATTAACGACTATAATAGTGTAGTAGGTATGTGATAACACGGTTTAGGAAAAATTTCTGACGAAAAATCCACATTACGAGATGAAGAAAGAATGTCGTATATCGAAATATAATTGATTATTAAAATGACCTGCACTAATATTTCGTTGAAAATAAGAATTCTCACTTTTTACCAGTTAATGTGGAAGTTGTGTCACAGTCAGAAAGTTTTCACATCATTTCCGTTTGAATCGCAAAATAAAGCATAAATATCCAACAGAGTATCATTATCATAAACAGACTAAGTACATCAGTCGGTGTATCCCCGTTGGATAAATGACTAGGAAAATATTTCAAAAAAATCAACAAAGCGTGACCTGAAACGGACAAGACATGACCTGACTTTTAGACGTTTTTCTTGCTGCGTTTAATTTAACAATCACAGTAGTATACTTTTTCAAATATCATTCTCGACGATACTTGGAGGGCCATTTGGTGAATAATGAATGGAACTGAAAAAAAAAGAATCAAAGAACAAAGCGTTTTCTTTCTATTCGAAAGTACAAGCCTTGATGAGAAAAATCAAACATTGGCTCCCAAAGATCGTGACATGGCTCAAGGAAACTATACAAAAACATATGTATATATTATATCTCGAATCTTCACGAACTTAAGTTACAAGTTCTTATTGATGATCGAAAGACTTGCAAAGTTTCGCATTCCAAATGCGGAAACTGAAACATTCAATCATCGACCTGACTTTTTCCATTAATAATTCGAGCAATTTATCTTAGTTACCCTGCATTTGAAAAGTCTGTGTCAGTACTTTGCTAGTCTTTGGATCAGTTGAGCATTTCTAGCGATTAAATCAAGCTCAGTAAGGTGTACTATCGTCGTTTATGCTATATTAACAAGTTTAATTATTGTAATACTAAGGCACAAACCCAGCTCACTGCTTGTTCTTGGAAACAAGCCATAATCATGGAAGACAAGCACCGCTGGATATACTACCCAACATAGGAACGGAATTGAAAACAATTTGAACTTCACCGAGTTTAAGGCAGCGTGAAGAATTTTTCTTTAAGCCTAGGGCCGGTTCAGGTTGTAGTGTGTCCCTACCACCTAAGTCGGTCTGTGGACTACCATCAGACACTGCCAAACTTGGCATAGTCAACACTCTAATTTTATTTATAAATACTCGTACGTTATGCATTCAAATTGCAATCAAACATATTTCTCAAGTTCTTTCTTATTGCTCATTGTGCGCTACGATTTATTTGTTTTTGTTTCAGTTGTAATTCACATTTCATCGAAAAATTTCTTACTTAGCGAATTGCTCATTTTAAAATTATATTTAACGATAGACTATTGAGAATAGTTTTTTTTTTGCTACACGTAAGTTTTTTTTGATGACAAGGTTTTGAGACAATTTTCATTTCCTATTATAAAAATTTTAAAGAATTTAAAAGAATGTCAAATCGAACTGATTTATGATTCTACAAAAATAATAAATTATTTTGATTATTTTTTTCAAATTAAATTAATTGTCTCTAGATGATAAGTTTTTGAAACAGTGAAATTAACCGTTTTAATATTTTTGAATTATATAAATCGCATACGATAGACCTAACTACCTCTCATGCTCATAATATTTCGATTTCTAATTGTAACTTGATTAAGGAAAGATTATCAAGCAAACAGTTGCTTATATTACTGTATAACAAAGTTATACTGAAGGCACCCTCAGAAAAATTTCAAAAACTATCGAACTATGAGTAGTAGAGAAGCAGTAAGGGTTTCAGATGCGGCAAATTTAAAAATGAACAGTGTATATAAACTCTATTGATAATTGGAAACCAATTGAGGAATATAATCTATCAGTTGGTCCCAGAGGGAATTCTAGACATTATTCCGACGGTTAGACCTTCTTGAGAAATATGTTTATTGTACTTATCTAATCGGTCATTTCGGGATCAACATGATATCAGAAGAAAAGTCTGGTAGATGAATTCCTGTGACCTACTAAACGATAACTTCTGTCAAAAAATCCGGAATAATTATTTGTTTTTTCAACTGATTGAAAACTTAATTTTACCGTGTAAATGAATAAACCCTTCATTGTTGAAAAGCTGTAGAAGTAGGAATAGTTAATTTGAAATAATGCTGCTAAAATATGAAATTTCGTGTTTCTCCCGAAGACATTCAACTGATAGGGATCTTCCGGTTAATCCAAAAAGTAACCCTTTCCTAAAAAACTATTTGAGCAGCCTCTATACGCACGAAATCGCGCTGAAAATTATCAAAATCCAACATAATCATCACACTCAAATTGGCAAGAAAGCCGCGTAAGGCAGTTCGTAAATCGTTGTAAGTACACACTAAGGAGAAGTCGGTGCCGGTAATTGGTCGTTCTCCCTCGTGGTGGACGCTTCCAAGTCATTCGTTTGAAAAAATCTGTCCGCATCACACAATAAGTTCGCACTTGTGCAACACTGACTCGCGTGCTCCGACGTGGTCGCCGCGGTTGTACCATCTTCCATCAGTATTATGGCATTTGGTTCCGCGTTGGAAGAGTGCGTTATCATACTGAAGTCCTCCTGGTCCAAGGTGAACAGCGGCGTGCTCCATCTGGGTATGCTAGAGCGTGGAGTACCTCTCGAACAAGATACTGTCGGACTGTACATACTGAGATTCGTGGGGCTGATAACACCACTCATTCCGCTCATGTTGGGGTAGCTGAAAATCTGGAACAAAATTTGTTGCTAAAAGATTTTCCATAAATATACTAAAGTATACACCAGCGAGAAAGGAAAGGCAGGAGACCCTCGATTTATGAAGCAATATATACAGAAATTAAAAATGGCGTCTTATCACGAATGTTACGAGACGAGATTTTATTAAACACGATATATACTCTTCATTACATTTGGAAAGTTACTTCTGAAAACATCTCTATTGCGATCAAGCCATAAAAATTGTTTTCATATTAATTTTCCTATTTTATATTTTAGATACCCAGACTGTTCTTTTGAACAATCAACTGGGCCATTTTCATCTTGATAAAAAAGATTTTCCTTCCTCTTTCACGGGGAGAAAGGAGTGCTGTACCTCCTACGAGAGGTAAGGTAAAATGCGCATCAACGACAATTTAAACTGAAACACATTCTTGGTTGTCAAAGAATATTTGAAAGTTGAGATTCTAACAGGAAAAAACTTTGTCAGAAACAATAAACACTTTTATGTTGTATCAAAAATCATATATATCCCTATGGAGTAGAGTGCTGTTCCCTCCCTTGGGTGAATAATGCCGTTGTTGGCAAGCCTCGAGGGCCAAACTTCATCCGCGGGAGGCAACAATGCACTTGAAGTGTAAAATATTTTCGAATCCCCTTCCTATCTTTCATCCCTGCATACTACCAACATGTCCCGGTTGGCCGTGAAAATGGTTGAAATAGTCCCTACTAGGCGAGTAGGGGCTGGTTGGAGGCACAGAATTTCTCTGAGTTGGCGATTTCCTTCTGTCGTGCCTTCCAGGACTAAGAGGAGGTGAAGAACTGATATCAGGCACATCTTCAGCGGCCGATGCCTCGCTGCATGGCGGCGTTATGCTGGCTGGCGGCGAATTCGTTCCACCGCTCATTGAGGCATCAACCGTTGACCGGATGAGCGCCACTGGCCTCGCCATCGGTGGCAGAGGAGGCGGGGGTAGCATCGTCGAAGGAAAGTATTGCGGTTTAGGGCTTCTAGATAAGTTCGTCTGCATCTGCAAAACAGCACTGTATTAGTGAGTAACTCTCCTCTCGGATAGAAAATCAATACTGCCGCCATTCAAGCCGGCGAATATTTTCTGCGAGAATCGCCGTCGGCCCTTTCATAATTCAACCGGAAAAACGACCTGAAGAAGATGGAGAAAAGATCGCTCTTTTATTGAGCTAGAATTCTCGACGCCGTCTGCATATTGAATTCCGTTTATTGTCCCTAACGGCCGGATGAAATCGTTAATTATTTTCCGCCAGTCGAAAGCTGTAGCGTTTACCCTAAATATTAGGTCACGGAGTTCTTGGAGGCGTCGCGACGCCATACGGATTACATTCTCCATTTCGCAATTAGTGGAACGCTTACCTGGCTATTCGGATCGTTGTCGGTTTCTTGGCAAACGTAGGTCACGAAATCGGTTAAGGTGTCGTGACCATTCTCCTGATATTTCACTTGACTTTGATGATGCTGATGCGATTCAGGACTATGCTGATAGAATAAATGACTCGGACTTGCTTGAGAACTGGAAGACACTAACGTGGTATTTTGGGACATTGCTGCAAGAACGGGAGAGTGAAAGTTGAACTATCTCGATTGAATCAAAAAATCAAATTTAAGTGGAGTTGAATGAACACTATATTATACTTCTAAAGGACATCAGTTTTATTACAAGAAGGAGTAAAAAGATTACTCATAATTGATTGAACCTAGAAACGTGTTTAATTCCTACAAATGATTTTTAAAGTTCAAAATAATTTACATTGTACAGTGCTACAAAAAGTGAAAAAATTTTCAGAAGATAAATGCTGATTTAATGAAACTTTACTTGATTCTTTCTTCATGTTTGATTAGTTGTATTTAATACATGCTGCCCAATTGCAATCTTCCTTTTTTTTAAGAGGAAGTGTAATTTTTTTAAAATTTCAATTTGTTTTGAAGGATAGAAATTATCTTAATACTTTTGAATGTTTTTATTGCTGTTGCCGTTTTTCATTACCATTTTCATGAAGCGCTAGCATTTAAAATTCATCGACAATTATGCATGCGTAAAGTGCTAGTTTACTCACAATATGCGGCGGAGACGACCATTGCATCGACTGATGTTGATCTGTCAACGACAGGACCCTCCGAGTAACTGTTAGAGTAATACGAGGGATGTTCCAGTTTAACACTATTCACATTCGGCTGGGGATCCGATAATTCTTGGAGAATTGAAGCTGAAAACAAAAACGATTAAAACTTCAGTTAATGATTCGGTATCCGGTATTTACATTTCGATAATTTCCATAGCTCTTCTGACGAAAACACTCCAGTCGCTATTATTATTTCATTAACTATTACACCGTTGTAAGGATTATGGGTGTATCCTGTAATTGGAAAGAATTTCACTCGATTATGTGACAAAAATTGGAAACATTGAATATTTCAAGAAGAAATTGTTGCCAGTTACTTCTAATACACTTTCGAGTGAAAACTGTTGACTTTGGTGTTTCTGTTCAGATACGAGATCAGATAAAATACTTACCTTTGTTTTTCCGATCGTCATCTTTTTTACTGTTTGTGAAAAATAGTCCATCTCTCAGCAGTAGTTCTGGAATAATCAGTGAGATAACGGTAAGACTGTTGCATATGGGAAGGATTGAAAGTTTTACCGTGACAGTTGATGAAGTTTGCTAAATAGAGATCCAGTTCCCGAACCGACACGTTTATATGATATGGATTAACGCAGAGTCCAGGTTGCGAACAATCTGGACTTTTTTCGAGTCGTTCGCCGTCAGTACTTTCTAGAGGTATAGCCTTAAACAATATCACCATTACCAGATCGAGTCGCCAGACTTTGTCGGCTTGTCTAAGGCAATCGATCCGGCGCATTTTCCCCTTCTGATCCGGATTGCTGAGTACGCAAGTGGCCGGCCGTTTTCCAGTAATGCTGAGCACGAAGTCCTCTCTACACTCTTGCGTGATATCTTTTCGCAACTTCCCCAGTAGTCTGGATGCCCATTTCTGCTTAACTTCCGCCTTCTCGTTCTGAAAAATGGCAATGAAGAATTTTCAATGAAGAACATTTTTGTAACAAACCATATTTATTTGTATCACAGCTTATGTGTACTAAAGAGTGTTTTAGCGTATGTACTTTTAGGATATTTTCGGTGATTCGAAAAAAGTCTGTTGCCATATTTTCACTCGCGAATTGTATTTTTTACTCTACAAAAATGTGACATCAATAATTTGAGAATCGGCTAAACGTTGCTGAAAGTGGGAAGATTTCAATCCCTTTCAAGGCCTCTCTGAACTACAGCTTTCACATTTCCCGATTCATTCGTTTTTGATACACTCTCCTATTCCTCTTAGTAGGTGCTTTATTACCGGGAATAGTTGTCTCTGACCATCCAGGTTTTATTTAGTTAATTATCTTGTTCAATTTCCACTAAACTTTGCATTGTGCAACTCTCTTGTCGGCCAATTTTGGTTCATTCGTTTTATACTTTTGGTAACACCATATTTACACTACACTCTATCCTTACAACATTATTATAAATTTCATTTTTTCACGCGCGCTTCTCAAAAACCTCATTCACACTGCAGCCACTTACTTTATATGTTACTCCTGACATACACACAAAAATTCACTGCTTACACCCAAATTTGACCAATGACACCCCCTTTTTTCATTTACTCGTCTCGTGATTTCCTCAATCATTTGACCATCTTTCGTGATTCTAAATATAAAAACTTATGTACCATCTTAATTGAACTCGCTATCATCAGTCATACCATCCTTATCAAACACCATTACTTTAGTCTTACTGATATTGACGTAGAAGAAAATAGTACTAAAAGAAGAAATATAATTAGAGATTATAAAGCGTTTTTTTTTTGTTCTTTTGTGGACTTTTAAAACATTTTTTTCTGATAGCTTTCTTGTAATATTCTTAGAGAAAATAAAAGAAAATTTATAATATAGTACCTAGTTTCAACAAAACGATTCTCAACATTGACTAGGGATAACTGAAGCGTATATCCGGCACGAACAATTTTTCTGTACTAATTCCTATTATTGCAAGTTGTATTCTTCTTCTTTAAATGCCGTCTTCGTTGCGAAGGTTGGCAATCATCAGTGCTATACGTATTCGTGACACAGCCGATCGAAATAGTTGGTTTGTGGTGCACCCGAACCAGTCACGTAAGTTTCTCATCCATGAGTGACGCCTTTTTCCTACACTTCTCTTTCCCTGAATTTTCCATTGTAATATAAGTTGGAGTAGGTGGTACTTTTCTCCTCTCATGACGTGTCCAAGGTACTGAAGTTTCCGCTTTTTTACCGTAATGATAATCTCTTTTTTCATTTTTTTCCAAGATTTCCATGTTGGTCACTCTATCGGTCCATTTCACCCTAAGTATTCTACGGTACAACCACATTTCG
Organism: Novius pumilus; assembly: GCA_020654155.1. Taxonomy (NCBI): domain Eukaryota; kingdom Metazoa; phylum Arthropoda; class Insecta; order Coleoptera; family Coccinellidae; genus Novius; species Novius pumilus. Next base: position 2,247,044 of record JAIFOV010000472.1, read on the forward strand.
AATGCCTCCAGTTTCCCTATGTCACGTTTCTTCAGAGTCCAAGCCTCCACATCATAATACAGCACCGACAAAACATAGCATCGCACCATTCTGATTTTTAAATCCAAGCTGAGATCGCTGCCACAGAGCACTCTCTTCATTTTCACAAATGTTGTTCTCGCCTGTCCTATTCTAGTTTTAATTTCTTCAGAATAGTCGTTATTTTTATTTACAATTGTACCTAAGTATTTAGAACTGTCAACTTTTTCTATGGAGTAGTTATTTATATGAATTTGTGAATTGTTTTGTGCTGTTTTGGATATTATCATAAATTTTGTCTTTTTTACGTTTAGTGACAATCCGAACTCCTCACTCGATGTACTAACTTTTTCTACTAATCTCTGTAAATCGTTTAGATTGGCAGCCATCAGGATCGTATCATCCGCATATCTTATATTGTTGATAGGCACTCCGTTAATTTTAAGTTCTTTCGTTTCCTCGTCCAGTGCTCGTTTCATTATTTCCTCTGAATAGAGATTAAACAACATCGGTGATAGCACGCACCCCTGCCTAACGCCTCGACGGATTTCTATTTCTTCGGTGTTATTTCCTTCTATTTTCACCACTGCTTTTTGATTAAAATAAAGATTCGTAATAACTTTTATATGTCTGGTGTCTAATTTCTTTTCTTTCAGAAGCTGGATAAGTTGTTCGTGTCGGACCCTATCGAAGGCTTTGTTGTAATCAATGAAACATATATAAAGATCCTGATTCATATCCATACATCGCTGGGCGAGGACGTTCAAAGCAAATAGTGCTTCTCTTGTGCCTAAGCCACCTTCGAACTGAGTCTCGCTGATATCTTGTTCTAATGTTTTGTAAATCCTGAAATGTATCACCTTCAAAAATATTTTTAGTGTATGACTCATTAGACTGATTGTTCGAAAGTCTCTGCATTGCCTTGCATTATGTTTTTTCGGGATAGTGACGAACACTGATAGCAACCATTCCCTGTGTATAACACCTGTTTTGTATATGGTGTTGAACAGATCTGTTAGACTGTATATGTTTTCCTCTTCTATCAATTTGAGAATTTCAGAGGTTAACTCATCAGGTCCTGCGGCTTTTCCATCTTTTGTTATTTTTATAGCATGGATGACCTCTTCTTTAGTTATTTCCGGTCCACTGTTTTCTTGTTCTGCTACTATTTTGCTTATATTTCTCTCATCATCGAATAGTTCCATTATGTAATTCTTCCATGTTCTCAGTTTCTCTTCCATTTCTATAATAATTTTGCCATTCTGGTCCGTGAGTATTGTCGGTTGTCTTTTTTTCTCCAATCCTGCTAGTTCCTTTACTTTTTTGTGAACATTGAAGCTGTCGTGCTTTTCTTGAAGGGCTTCTATTTCGTCGCATTTTCTTCTGTAGAACACCTCTTTTGCTTTTCTTATTTTTGATCGGATTTCCTTCTGAATACTCTTATATGCGTCGTTGTTGCCTTTTACACCACGTCGTTCGTTCATCAAGTTCAAAATTTCTGGAGTCATCCATTCCTGCTTTTTTCCTATTTTCTGTCTGGTCAGAATAGTCTTGCTCGACTCAATCAGTGCATTTTTTAAAACCTCCCATTGTTTTTTCGCGTCTTCTTCCGTTGTCATTCGGTTGTTCCTGAAGGTTCTGAGGTTGTCGTTGATCTTATTTTGTAGCTTTTGCCTTGTTTCTTGGATTTTCAGACCCGAGACGTCTATATGACTTGCTGTTGGTAGTACTCGTTGTTTTTTAAGTGTTATTAAAAACCGGGCTACTTAGGGATTATGGTCCGATGAGACATCTGCCCCTGGGTAGGTTTTTACTGAGTTTTACTAAGTTGTATACTCTACCATATCTATGACTATTCAGTAAATTAAAAATTCATCCGCTTTATTTATACAGTGCGGTTCAATGAAAAAGAGTTCCCTTTCTCTCATTCTATCACTATCACCAGAATTCAACAAAATACGATCAATACTGTTTGGAGAGGGTCATATTTTGAGATAGGTACTCTTGAGTCTGAGAAAAGCAACCGTTACGAGGGGGAGCTTTAATACCATGAATGTGAATAGGGAATAGTAGTCGAGTGACACATCATTTTGAAAGTCTTCGAATTCTCTTCTCAAAAATGTGAATTCTGATTTTCTTAAATGGAAAATGTTGTAATAAAACGAATTTTCTTTGTAATGTCATATTTCGAAATCAAGCAATAAAATTGAAAGCCATTCAAATTAAATTTTCGAATTGTTCTCCATTCACTTCTATACAAAAAGAAAAAGGCGATTCAAATATTCTGCGATCATTTCCAAAGACTTCTGGTGTCAACTGATTACACTTTTCGATAACTCTCTACTGCAAGTCGTCTGTGCTATTTAGCACAGTTTGAAACACTTTAGATTTCAAGTATCCGCACAGAAAAAAACAAGAGGTTTCAAATCCGGAGACCTAGCCAGCCATTCTATTGGACCTCTGCAACCAATTCAACACTCCGGAAAATGTTCGTTAAGAAGAATCGAACTGATGATGAATAATGAACAGGTGCTCCATCTTGTTGAAAGAATCCTTGTTCTTCAATCAGATTCTCATCGTTCTGGGTTATTTCCAAGATTCTTAGGTAGACTGAGTTTTGAAACAGTTCCAGGAAAACTTCACCATTCAGGATTTGTGGAAGAAAAAATGGACCAATAATATAATCTCCAAGAATTCCACCCCAAACATTGAGTTTTTATGGACGTGGAGTATGTCTTACCTTCATCAAATAGGGATTAACATCACTCCAGTACCTAAAGTTGTGACGGTTCACATGACCGTTGAAAGGGAATGTCCAGTCGTCTAAAAACAAATGTTGTTAAGGAGTTGTGGGTTGATATTCAGACGATCTGTCATTTGTTCACAGAATTGAACAATCTGGATCATCTTCGTTTAATTCTTGAAACTTGAATTTGTGGAGAATCCTTGAAACCGATGATTGGCTCACTCCAGAAGCTGCACATATTTTTCTCAGGGACTGAGTGATTGGCAATAAAGCTTCATTGTCCCAAAACAGCAATTTCAGTTGCTTCATTGTTGACTACCCTTTCCAGTTGGTGCTTTTTATTCTGAGCAACAGCAACAGGACGTATTTATGGCCAACAGAATTAGTCCGGTCAAATTAGACCAAAAAATAAGAGTAAAGTTACATAAATTTCCACCAAGCTGAAAGTCGTCTTGTTCTTGTTCTTCTTCATCTTCATCCTGAGTGCATGTAAACTGCGTTAATAGCGATGTATATTACCAAGTCAACAATTTATTAGAACCAGTGCACACTTTACTTCCACCTGCGCCGGAAAAACTGCTAAACTCGCTTTTTGGCAACTGCAAAAAAGGGATGCAGAGCTAAATGTGGTTGCAGAAAAGTCGGACTGTTCTGTTCTCCCGCATGTACACATTGTCAAGGCCGGTTGTGCTTTAATATTATATCACCAACAGTAGAGGATCCGTTTGATTCCAACGTGGCAACATGCGATACATCGCTATTAACGCAGTTTACATGCACTCAGGATGAAGATGAAGAAGAACAAGAACAAGACGAACAAGAACAAAAAGATCAAGAAGAAGATTTTGAAAGTTACGACTCAGACGATTAAATTTCATTACTTTTTTTTAACTTAAATTGCTTTTATCTTTTCAATCTCTGCTAATATCCATTATTTTTCAATAGTTTCAAATTAAACAGGATCAAAACTGACCCGTGGAATAGGCCTACTGGGGAAACCACAAAAAAAACGCGCTAAGTACATTACCCCATAGCTGTCGAGGAAACGTGTGCATATTATGATGATTACAACTTTTACAATTTTTTGAATCGTTATATCTCAAAAACGGTGGCTCGTACAAAAAAAAGTGTTGATTAATTTTATGATCTACAATTTTTGTCTGAGATATTTTTATGATAAAACTTACCGTTTTGCTGAAAATCGCGAAAAACTCATTTTTTTACCTTTGAGCTTGAATTAAATTTTTTCCTTACAGGGGAAAAATTGGGAACTTTCAAATTTTGTTTTTAATGATATTTCAAACAATCTTAACGATTTTCAGCTTGGTGGGAATTCAGGTAACTTCGAATGTCTAAATTGACCGGACTAAATGTCCCGGATGATTTTCGTTGAAATTCTTTTCTACTCGTTCTTGAATTGAATAAACCATTTTCACTTACTTAGGGTCGTCGGAAATTACGTAACGCAGTTTTCGACATTTTCACCCCCCTCCCCCTCCCGCGTAACGTAACAGGAAGTATATTTTTGTTAATGCGTACTCTAATTGGGATCGTTTGTCCCTCATACAATCTCGCGCTGTTTGAACATACCTTAATAAATTACAAAAACTGATATCGCAAAAAATATATAAAATAGATGCTCGAAATACAAAAACGACAAAGAAGGTTGTCAGGTTGGGAGAATTCCTGTCTCGTTTTTGCATTTCTTGAATAGAAATGAAATGTTACGTAACGGACTCTTTAAACCCCCCTTCCGCCTTTATAACGCATCGTAACGTTTCACTAGACCCCCCCTCCTCCAAAAATGCGTTACGTAATATTTGAACGGGCCCTTAAGCAGTACTCTTGAAGATCAAATTTAATACGCACCTGGCAAGAAAAAGATACCAAAGTTTTCCTTCATAAATTCAGATGAAGGTCAACAATAGGAATGTCATATGGTTCACAAGTATTTCCAGAAAAAGAAAAAAGTACGTAGAATGTTTGAAACGCGTTATCTGATTTGAATGGCTTAGAATTTTCTGCTCGACTTCAAAATAAGTACACCATGTAGGCAATTCATTTTATTTAAACAATTTTGATTTCAGGAAACCAAAGTAAACATTATTGAAAAGAGAATTTCAAGACTTTCAAAATGTATCACTCGACCCCTATTCCCTATTAAAAATCATGGGGTTAAGGCGCCCCCTCGTTAGGGGTTGCTTTTCTCAGACTCAAGACATTATTGAATGTATTTGATTGAATCCCGGTGATAGAGATAGAATGAGAAATATCAAAGGTGGCTCTTTTTCATTGAAGCACCCTGTATTTATCAGCATAACGACTTACAGCGTTTTCAAAACATATTCTTGGTAACTCGTTTGTAGTGAATGAAGAAGATGATGCATTACTGTTGATTGTGTTGGCAATAGTATTTGTAGTACTCAGTCTTTTTACAATTTATAAATTTATCAATGTAACCTTCTGCAACTTTCATTGATTTCTAGCCCCTATGACACACATTTGACACTGACAATTTAAGTGTTTGTTCCAAGACTAGCTTGAAAAGTTTATTGCTTTGAGAAAAAGCGGGATAATGGGCCTTTCCCATGCGGTGGGGATTTAAAATTTGACGGTTGTACACAATAATAGATTTTTTTCAACGCACAAAAATGTCCCAATCATTAATATTGGTGATATAGTTATTGAGAAATCTTAATTTAAAGTTTTAAGATTAAATTTTTTCATTGGTCAGTTTCATAGTACGTCACGATGAAAGTATCCAATCAAATTTGACTGAAGCTGGCAACATTGCTTAAGACTCAATGTAACTTAGGTTATAAGGTTATTTAGGCATAGAACTTTAAAATTTTTAATGTATCTATGTCATTGTTCCTAAGCGACGGAATAGTAGATGGTTTAATTCTCATTCCCATGTTGCCGGTTATACAGAAAATTTAAAATTCAGATTTCCCGCATTTAAAATCGTTTTTATTTTTTCTATAAAAAACTAAGAGGATTTAGAAAAAAATTTCTTGGGAATCTGTTAATTTTGACTTACTTCATTTAATTATGCAATAAAAAAAAATCATGGGAAAGGCCCATTTCATGATAAGAAGAAGAGGCCTCGTATCATTATTCCCGCTGATAATAATATTCAACAATATTATACAGAAACTAAAAATATAATTGTAACATTACTTGGTGATTCGAATTTTCAACAATATTTGATGGACCCATGATCTCATGAATCTTTTGAGGGAATTTTATAATTGAATGGGCCTTTCCCATGCGGTGGGGATTTAAAATTTGACGGTTGTATACAAATATAGATTTTTTTCAACGCACAAAAATGTCCTTATCATTAATATTGGTGATATAGTTATTCAAAAATCTTAATTTAAAGTTTTAAAATTGAATTTTTTCATTGATCAGTTTCATAGCTCGTCACGATGAAAGTATCCAACAGGGGCATGCCTTACGGGCCCGCGGTGCGGGGCGGACAATTAAGGGCCCCCAATTTCCTAATAAGCTAACCTATTTGGACGGCGGTAGGGGCCACAAAATTTTTTTGCGGGGGTTGGGGCCAAGAAACTTAGCACGCCTCTGGTATCAAATAAAATTTGACTGAAGCTGGCAACATTGCTTAAGACTCAATGTAACTTAGGTTATAATGTTATCTAGGCATAGAACTTTAATAGTAGATGGTTTGAACCTCATTCCCATGTTGCTGATTATACAGAAAATTTAAAATTCAAATTGCCCGCCTTTCAATTCGTTTCATTAATATTGGTGATATAGTTATTGAGAAATCTTAATTTAAAGTTTTAAAATCGAATTTTTTCATTGATCAGTTGCATGTCACGTCATCATGAAAGTATCCAATCAAATTTGACTGAAGCTGGCAACATTGCTTAAGACTCAATGTAACTTAGGTTTTAAGGTTATCTAGGCATAGAACTTTAAAACTTCTAAGTATCTATGTCATTGTTCCTAAGCGACGGAATAGTAGATGGTTTGAATCTCATTCCCATGTTGCCGGTTATATATAAAATTTAAAATTCAGATTTCCCGCCTTTCAGATCGATTTTATTTATTTTATAAAAAACTAAGAGGATTTAGGAAAAAAATTTTTGGGAATCTGTTAATTTTGACTTACTTCATTTAATTATGCAATGAAAAAAAATCACGGCAAAGGCCCAATGGGCACTTCGATTTTAGATTGCCGTAAATACCTTATTTTCAAAAGAGAGCAAAATGTTACCTGTTGTTGCCCTTGATAAAGGCATTCGCTTCCAAAGTTCAAACATAAGCAAAGTAAGCAAAAGCAAAATCCAAAATTAATAATTCAAGTCCAATTAAATTATCTGCGCGTTACATATTACTATAACAGTTATAGTAATATGTAATGCGCAGATAATTTAATTGGACTTATTATAGTATAACTTTTTCTTTGGTTGCCGCGATGAAAAAAAAACGACATAAACTCAACTATTCAAAGCATCTGTGAATTAGAACAAGCCACAATTTATTTCGAATACTTATTATTCATTAATTACCTGAAGGGCTTCTTTGCATTGCCGTTCCTCCTCCAGAGACATTCGTTTCTCATGTTTCTTGTAATATTTTCTCTTAGCTGCCTGGAGGTTAAACCATGTGTAGGCAAATGACTTGACAAAGGGAAGCAGGGCCTCAATGAAAGGATGGAACTCGTCCTGCTGAATGAAATCCTTGTTAATTTTGACGTATCATTTGGAATGGAGATTGTTGTGATTCAAAAAGTCGGATAGCAGAGAGACATCATTTTTCGTTGCATTCGACTTACGAGAATGAATAGACGTTATTTCTGGCAGCGTTCCCAGAACTGTTGACACGTTAAGAATTTGGCATTATTGTCACTTTAGGGCAAAGTTAATCGAAATCCGATTGATGTTCTGTTCAGTATACACGTGCAAATGATAACATTCGATTCGTTTCATACATCACTTCAACAGGTCGTTGTAATTAATTAAATGGAGAGTGAATATTGAGCCATAGTACAGAAAAGTCAAAGATTATTTTACAGCTCCAATCATTATATAATTCTTACGTAGGAACTGAATCTGTTTACGCTGTCCCAAAATAACCAAAAGTTTCGGTTTCGTTCGAATGCAAATTTTTGACGACTCCCGACTATCCAAAGTAAAACAGGAAGAGCTACCTACAAATAAAAACACACATTTTCTCCAATATTTTCTATCGTAGCATATTTGTTAGCGAACTTTGTGCATTTCAATCCATTCTTTTAGTCAGGGTAAGATTCACGAAATTCATCTAACATTGACCAAAATGAAGACATTCTGTTTCTGTCATCGTCTGCGATACTCATAAAACCCGGTCATTTGCTCGAGAAATTCGCAGATATGACAGAAAAAAATGTATTAAATTCTTCAATTTTCCGCATGGAAAAACAACTGTCATTCTAAAACTCACAGAAGATATATTCAAGAGTCAAAATTCAAAGCATGCATTTCAATAGAAAAGTCTCAACACAACTAAGGATTATAGAAAACTTTTGTGAGAACCGATTTTTTGTTTTCGAATCATTATTTTCTGCACGTTATGTGGTTTGTATTTGTGTTCTGTATAAGTTAGAGTGATGCGAAATATAAAGAACCAACGATAACAGGAATGAAAAACTATTAAAAAAATATCGGGAAATTTGAAGCTTATTGTCTATGCAAAAAAATGTACTGATTGTCGTAACGAATTGAAAATTTGTTGCTTAAATGATTCGAACTAGTACACTTCGATTTAACAACTTCGTGAATAGGACGTGTCGGTGTTTTTATGTAAAATCATGTTCAAATAATGTTTCAGTTTGGATTTAAAATATTTGTCTGCAAAAAATCATTTCACTTTCCACATACTTAGTCCCAAAAATCATGCAGAGAAGTATTAGTTGTGTTCGAATGATGCTTTATTTAAGAGAAGTGATTAGAGATGGGTTTTTATGAAACCACGCATTCAAAATTCATATATAGGCATATTTCTAATTAATAAATCGTAAGTGCTGTATACTGCGTACCAAAATATTGTTATGCCTATTCGAGGAAATTATAATGCCGATTGTTAATTTTGCACGACGAATTTGTTAAAGAATATGTTGCACAGTCTGGCGGAGCATCCGGGTCCTTACCATCGATGTCATCAACTTATTACGAAAAAGATACCAAAAATACGAGACAATCTCCAAAGTCTTTTGGGTTATACAGCCAATCACGTCAAGAATAAAATCAAACTCTGTTGAATCATTTGGAGAGAGAATATTTGAAACACCCTCGTTTCATTTACCATTTTTTCTGGACCCGGAAACATTACTTTCCATGACCTAGAAGACGTTAGTACGAGACAAGTTGTCACGTAAAAGATGCAATTCATATAATGAGAATCAGTGTTTATCATTGAAACCATCATTTCAGTTCACAAGCAATCGGACTTGGATATTCACTTCCTGTGAGAGAGACAATTCTGTACAATTTCTGAAAAATAAACCGTTTGCAGGCAGACATTTTCAAAATGAAGAAACTGCGTTCAATTGAGAGAAAGGCGGAACATTTCTAGATATAGCAATGCTTTCAACAGAAAACATTTGATAGAAATATCCACAATGAGCGGCGAAAGGTGAATAAACTAATAAGTCTACTCAAAGTTTGGAGCTACTTGGAATTCTATTGGTATAACACCTTGATCAAAAAGTCCCAGACTTTTATTAATAAAATCTAAAATACAATGTTAGTCATCAAAATTAATATTGTTTCCTTCAAAGTACTCTCCATTGACTGCAACGAACTTGCGCCAGCACTTGATCTAATCCTCGAAACATCTTTGGAATGTTGGTATGGCCATTAGAGCTTTCTTCGATTTTTGCATACTTTCCTATCAGCAGCTGAAACGCGTTCCCAGTAGGGGTTTTTTTAGTCGACCGAAGAGGAAAAAGTCACAGGGGCCAGATCGGGTGAATGCGGTGCCTGTTGAATGACATTCGTTCCGTTTTTGGCCCAATTTATCGACCAAAATGTTTTGAACGGAACCAAATGCGATACTCAAGTCCATTGCAATCTCTTTAATGGTCAGTTTCCTGTTGGTAGCCAGCAAATCTCTAATTTTGTTGACGTTTTCCTCATTTGTTGATGTTGATCATCGTCTGCAATGGACATGCGTCCACTTTTAAATCGTCCATGCCACTCGCGAACTGTCAAAGTATCGTCGCCGAAACATTTCCAACGTATTCAGAACGCTTATTTTATTTTTAACAGAAAATTGAATGCAAAGGGCATAGCCGGATAAATATGGGAACTCTGCCCCCATGGTTTTTTGACCCACACTTGGGGAATCGATTTCGTGTCAAATGAAAATAATTCACACCAAATTTAAGCCCTTTAACTCAAACGGCGTTCGAGGTTTTCAAAAAACCTGTTTTTTCGATTTCAATTTCATTATTATACTAAAATTCGGAATTAATCAATGGTGATTTTGTTGCTTATTCTTAGGAGTCTAAGACATGAAAAAATCGTATGATCATGATTTTTCAACGAAAAGTCGATTTTTAACGCAGGAAAGAAAATTAAAATTATTTTTTTTTTAAGGTTTTTGAAATATGTCAATTACCAAAAAAAACATGTCTTTTATACCCTTCTACACTCAGGAATTTTTTCAAATTTTTTGAAGTGGTGGAACAATATCAAAAAATTAAAAACTCATTTTTTTCCCGAAATTCTGCATTGTAACACACTTTTATTTTTTATTTGCTAGAAAAAAACGTAAAAAATTATTTTTTACTTATAGTTCATACAATTGCATTCTACTCAAATATTTCTAATTAATTTACTCAACAAGAATGACGTAATGTATTTCGAAATTCGCGCCAAACTACTGCTTTGGAACGTCTTCTACCGGGACTTCAAGTAGTCTTCATGATTCACATGAACATACATATATTCATATGTATTGAATAACAGTTGTTCTGTTTATTAATTCAGTTCTTTTATATTGAGACTATAACTTTAATTACTATTTGCCGCGAATTTCGAAATACATAGTCTTTACGTCATTCTTGTTTAGTAAATTGATTAGAAATGTTTGAGTAGAATGCAATTGTATGAACTATAAGTGAAAAATAATTTTCTACGTATTTTTTCTAGCAGATAAAAAATAAAAGTGTGTTAAAATGCAGAATTTCGGAAAGAAAATGAGTTTTTAATTCTTTTGACATTGTTCCACCACTTTAAAAAATCTGAAAATTTCTAAGTGTAGAGGAGTATAAAAGACATGTTCTGACAAATTTTGGTGATTGACATATTTCAGAAACCCTAAAAAAAAATGATTTTAATTTTCTTTCCTTCGTTAAAAATCGACTTTTCATTGAAAAATCATGATCATACGATTTTTTCATGCCTTAGACTCCTAAGAGTAAGAAAAAAATTACCATTGATTAATTCCGAATTTTAGTATAATAATAAAATTAAAGTCGAAAAAACAGGTTTTTTTGAAAATCTCGAACGCCGTTTGAGTTAAAGGGCTAAAATTTGGTATGGATTATTTTCATTTGACACGAAATCGATCCCTCAAGTGTGGGTCAAAAAATCCATGGGGGCAGATTTCCCATATTTATCCGGCTATGCCCTTTGGTGCTCGTGTTTGGTATCCATTTTTAAAAATTTCAAAAATCGAAAACTTAATCTTCTTTATGTAAACAACTCGACGTGCTTTGTCAAATGACAATCGATGACGTTAAAAATTGAAGTAAAGATGAACAACAGGTGTACCAACCTAACAAAACACAAATGATTTGAATCGGGTAGCTGAGAGCGCCACACAGTAACAAAGTCGGGAACTTTTTGATCAAGGTGTTTAACTATTCATTGAACAATGTTTTCATCTCCCTTTATATCCAAATAATTCAATAATTTGATGAAGAAATAATGTAGTCATAATTCATTACATCGTAAGTTCACATGAAAGGGAAATCTTACACGGATTGAAAAACAAATGTTCTAAGTTGTTATCATAAATTAATTGATACTGTCATCACAACCTCAATCAATTGCAAATTCTTCACAGTTCCGTTACTAAGAACAAAATTCTTCCCTTACATCTTCCCATTAAGTTTCCAACATCCCTTCTATAAACATGTCTTTCAATGTTTCTTTTTCCTAAAACATTTCTGTACTATTCATAATTAAAAATGTTGAAAATGTTCTGTTGTACGCACTGTTTAATATCATTTTGTTAGGTTTATTTCCCTCAATTAAAAATTGAATTCATTTATTATTTTCCCAGAAATCTTTTTCACTTGCCTTGAATACTATAATATCTCAATGTCACTCATCTTGGCGCGTCCACCATAATGAATTCAATAGAAGGTCGCATTATTCTTCATTTGATTCGCAGCAAATTTTTTATTTATTAGTTAGGTCGAGTAGAGATAGAATGATATGAAAAGTTCTAGCTCTTATACTCATATCATAAGATCAAACTAGATCAGAAGACTCAAACAAACTTCGACGAGCAAAATAAAAGCTCTTCAACCTAATTCTATTGCCATTTCTGTCACTATTAAGTACTTTAAAAGGTAGTTCCTTTTTTCCGTTTTAACAATTTTTAATTAACACTTACGCATATTCTTTTCACCAGAATGATATACATCTGGGTATTGCATAATAATTCTAGAATACGTATTGAATTTTCGCTTTGAGATTTTATTCAAAATCATTTATTCTTGATATTTTGATGAACGTTTAATTTTTTTATGGCAACACGTGCCAACATGTTACCAAACCAAAATTGCGAATAATGTTACTGATTTGATCCACAAAAAATGATACCAGAGTTCATCTTCTCAAAAGAAGCTTCAGAACATTCCCCGAAATTTTTTGACCATCGAACTATTAGTATTCCAATGAAATTCTAAATTAGTTGAAGAGCAATTTGTCGCATAGAGCTGAAGCTCCTCATTCTATTATCGTCTTTTCCAAGCTAAAATGTGGAATGTGGTGATCACGCAAACGAAGAAGAAAAACGCGAAGGTGATGCGAAATCGATTTGCCGGGGTGTGCATTGCAGAAGCCCATTTCTAACACGATTTCAATTCGATCCGGCGAACGGTTTGCGTGGATCGGAATGCGTTCCGTAACGGTGGCTTAGCCGGTGCTGCGGATTTTCTCATTTCCTAAAGCTCGCAGTAGCGACTATAAATATCCATAGGTATAAATAGACGACATCGGATTTATCCGTCCGCACGCGCCCATCGTGACATCCTAAGACCATCTGGATGTCCGGGCTTCGATTTGAATTTCAAATTGCTCGTTTCGGAACTGAATATTCAGCGTGACAGGAATTTTCCGCGTTTTTATAGACCCCTTTGGGCAGGAACCCGAATGTGATAACCAAAGAAATTAGGGACGATTCATTATCGAGTTATTTGAGTTAAACCTTAGATTAAGGGTCATTAAACTTTTCTTTTACAATTCATCATATTCGAGTTTAAAAAATAATTTTAACCGATTTTATATATTGAAATAATTCATGATTCGCCTTATTCTCTCTTATGATGCTTTGCTTTGATCGGAGACCATCTTCACCTTGGCAAATCGCCACATGCTCTTCTGGCCTATAATGATCAAAGCGTGTTCACCGGTTTTAAATAAAAGCGACAAACTTTGTGTTGATTCTGTGCTCATCAAAATAAGTGAGAAATATTTTCGCGCGATCTGGCTGATAGTTTGCTAAAATTTTTGATTATCGATCCAAGAATCTACTTACAGCAATTGATGTTATCAGCAGGCCTTTGAGTGTTCTATATATTCAACATAGCTTCTATAATAAAAGAACCACCATTCAACCAAATGAAAAATTTAAATCTTTCAAATTATGAAAACATACATACAGAGTATCCCATAAAATTGTTTTTTAGTTTTTATGCGAAATATTAAAACGAACTCCATATTCGTAATGTAAGGTGCCTATTTATCAGCGCAAATAATTTACACCCTTCGTAAAAATAAACTTTACGTATTTTTACTATTTTTTACTCAACTATCGGTGACTGAAATTTGATATATGAAACACAACTCAAGAAGCCCTAATAAATAGTTAGGCGTCCAAAAATTGAAATAATTAAATCACCAACATAATATATTTTTCACTTGCATTTTTTCTACTCTTCATTTCTCCATATTAATGTGGTTCTCTGTTGCCTACTTATTCTATTTCCATTTCAATTGTACGTTGCATATGGCTTCTTACTATACATACTTTCAATTTGTGTGTAAAAAATATTTTCGCTCTTGGTATATGCATTTGCCACCGGTGGCCGAGCGGCTGTGCAGTGCATCGGAGGAGGCTGCCCGCTCTAACGAAACGTAAAGAAGAAATGATCAAATATAATCCTCATTTACAACATGATATTTAAGGTAAGCAAAAAGAATACATAATCAATTTTACATCAGCATTTCACTCAGATTTGCGTATCAGATGATTTACTTTTATCTGAAAGTTTCATTTTGATCCATAGTTGAAACTATCTCCATAATGACTAGAATGCGCAGACAAGAAAAATTATAAGTGAAGATCTTGTCAAGGAATAGAGACGTGTTCAAGTATTTTTAACACAGGCAACGTCATTCTGTATATCTTTTCAAATTGTTGATTATTCAAGTCGATGCAGCACAGTAATATAAATGATGCAAAGTAATATGATGAATTATTTACATTAAACATAGTACAATAATAAAATAATAACCTGAATTTAGAGACGCTCGTATTTCTAGTGTGTTGAAACTGATTATTCTTTCCGTTGTAGTATTTTTTATTTGTCCCCTCGTGAATCTGTCTGCACAGTTATCTTTTTAATGTGCCTATTCAGATATCATGGAATACCCTGTATGAATAAACGGCATGTATATAGTTTTTACAACAGAAATACCATATCATTTTAGATATGATGAATCACTTATAATATATACAAAAATTTCACCCATAACAGCTTCCCGAAAGTAAAAAAAAGTGATAGTTTTGTTTATGAAACGTAAAAGTGATTGGTGTATGTGCGGAGATAACATACATGGATAATAATAGACATCGATAGCGAGCATAAAATAGTACAGAGCATCAAAACTAGGAATCGACCGTTGCCTTGTGATTTCTGCATGTCAACAACAGGATTTTGCTAATACCATTGGCATGATCATACTCAAATTTACTATGTGAGCTGACTCCATTATGAATATTTAGTATACAGAATATTCTAATAAGTTGCGGCTCTGAAAGTGAATTTCGATTATGTAGCGTTTTTCATAAAATTGGATATTGAACAGTTTAAATGTTCAGAATTATTGGATTGTCATCATACATTTCTTTGAAGCAGCTTGCAATACCTACTTGAAAAATCGTTCAATTAGTTGATTCATCACCAACATTTTATAGACATATTGAAGCTGAAGCAAATCGGTTCATTTGGAACGTTATCATAACTTATTCAACTTTGGCCGATGTCACAACTTGACTGTAAAATAATCAAATCAAATAATACGTGAAAAAGTTCGAAATAGTCAATCCTCGTTTCACACTTCACATAGTGGAAGTGATTTCATTTCACGTGGGTCAGTCATGAACAGTGATTTGGACAACAATATATTAGCTCAATAAAACTATTGCAATTTTAATAGAACAGTCCAATGACCTATGTTACTGCAAAAACACAAAAATCAATACTGTGGAACCTCTTATATGCTGATGACATAGTCCAGATATTGAATAATTATCACGAACTTCAAAATAACCTTGAAGAATGTACACAATCAATAGAAAAAAAATGGACGTCATTATTAAGCTTGACGGCATTGACGACATATGGAGCAAGTGGCGTACGCTGATTGAACTCCTTAAAGACAGTATGTAAAATAAGTACATAAGGAGGAGTTTCGAAGCAGCCCTGATCACAAATGGAATTTCCGAAGCCGGAGCGTCAGTATTGTCACGTTTTCAGAAGACCGGACTATCGTGTAGTCCAGAGTGACTTTTCATAACACGATAAAGGAGGGGAGACAGAAAGCCTACATGATGAGTACTCAAAGGGATGTGAAAGTATTGAGACTACAAAAACAGAAAATGGCGTCGCATGTCTGGGAGAGCCAACTGTGCCAGAAGATTATATGATATTGTATGACGGAAAAACACTAATATTTATCACCTAGTAAAATAACGAATGTTAGATTCACCACCATTCTTTCTGTTTTGGTAAGAGAATAAAAATATTCTTTTTGGGACACACAGTGCACTTGATGTAGAGGTGCATATTTTAGGGAAAAATAATTCCTACATAATAGAAGTATTCTGGATAATTTGATAAAATCCAATTTCTGATAAAAAATACTGACATTTTTCCTGGAGGACGTTGCTATCGGACGCCGGTGCCATTAATTATACTCAAGGTCCAATCTGAATTGGATTCGTGTTCAGCGATCCCAAATACCCCCTATTTCAGGGTTGTTAGCTGTTTGTTTAAAAGTCTAACTCATTCATTTTTGCGTCTTCATTTGTTCACCTAATTATAAATTTAATTTCTCACACCTAATCTCCATAATGTGATCTAATCATCACAGGAATCTACTCCAGAAATTCGGAAAAAAAATCGATATTACTTTCTGTAATGCCTGAAGTAAAGTTGTTTACAATTAGCACCAAATCTGTTACAGTGTCCAACTCTTAAAAATAAAGCAAAAACTGTTCTACTGAGCAGTCAGTTTTTTCTGCTTGTGGTTATTCATTACAAAGTACTTCGATATTCGACTTGAAACGTGAGTGCCTTTTCAAGAATGAAGATCGAATATTCTCTGAGATGAAGCTCAGAAAGCTCAAATAAAGTGAAATGTGAATCGAGGATTGAGTAGCTATATTTTCTCGACAAACACGTGTATATTCAGAAAAATCCAGGTTGAACAACAGAATTTAAGGCGATTTTCAAAGAAAGTCGGTCGAGACCTAATGATAAATAAACAGTTAGAGCGAGCATGTGAGATGAAAAGTACGGAGTCCAAAAGACACCCAGCATTATACAAGAACATGATACAGTACAGTTACAGAACAGATAACACTCATGTTAATCATGTTAATTACATATCACGCATGACGTTGCGCGGGGGTGTGGGAGAGAGGGGTTGTAGCAGCATAGGCACCTGTCCCGAGGAAGGCGTTTGCAGATACGACGATACATCGGGTTCCACCATGCAGCTGCGCAGGGTATCCGGGATGAACATTCCTGGCGGCCCGTCACCGGGTAGGTTTCGGCTGAATCCCGTCCATCACCTGACTAGGGGTGGTATTCTTGAAAATTGCAACTACTTCCGAACTGGCAGAGTACCTATTCGTTCGATTGGCGCAAATGGTGAAGACGACGGTGATGATGGAAGAACGAGAACCCCACGAAGGTCAAGATCCGGCAACGCTTTAAGGGGCTATTAGTGAATATGCTGATCCGCGGGACAACGAAGGTTCTAACTACCGCCTCAGAAAGTACGTACATCATTACCAAAACTTAAACATAACCGGAGAATATTTTCTTTACTCGATTATTGCGTCGTGTACGTTACGAAACTATAATAAACACCCCCCACCACTCGAGCCATCTACTCAGCCATTTCGAGTTGTCAGTTTTTATTTACCATTCGCGATGCTTCAGTGCAGAAATAATCTTAGGCACCTCAAAAGTAATCTTTGACACCTGATATAAAATTCGCGAAAAAGACGAGTCGGTGTAGTTGATCCGTGTTAGTTTCAGTTCAAGTATACCAACGACGCAAAAGACAGAATAGTTAGAACCTCAATCGAGAAAATGCCTTTATCCGAATGTTGGTCTCAAATCAACATACCAAAAGAGTGTTAAACTCAATCTCGCACGAATACATGTACAACGTATCTCCTTTGAAGACATTAACTTTCCCCTTTTTTCAAGTATACCACCCCAGACAGAGTGCTCATCGGCCCTGGCCACTGCACCACTTGCACCACTACTTGCACCGCGCGCACTATTGATCCCGGCACGGCGTCTCCTCAAATTCTGCGTCCACGATATTATTTATACACTGATGGTGGTTTGAGCGAGGCCCACGTTTCTCTTGTGCCGCTCCGCGCCGGACCATGTCATGTGCTTACAGCGACTACCGAAAAACCGGCGACGACTATCTTCGACGCCTACGACCCGCGCCGACGCGACCCCATTCGTCGACTTCGGCGTCGACGTCTCTCGCCATTTCCTCGCGTCACGCTATTTCATTACATTGTAAAAGATTTCACGGATGATGCGCAAGACGACGTTTTCTAAGAATCTCCAGAAGCCTTCATCTGTTATCATTTCGAGATGGCAATCCTAGGACAAGTGATGAAACGGGATGCGATAAAAAAAGCACTACAGTTCGAATTTGAAATAATCGTTCTTAGCGCCATCTGATCACTACAGCTTGAACCTATGTGAAATTTTATCCCGGTACGCAGCACTTTTAATACAATCTTTGTAGATGTCGCACTCTTCGCAAATAAAGCGCATGCGATGTAAAAAGTTAGCTGTCATACTAGCTGTTTATTTTGGTTGTAAACGAAAATCCCCAAATTTGAGGATTTGACAAAACGCATGAATGATTTCCTTCGTATTCCCTAGATGAATCGATTTCCGTAAGGTAACCTCTAATGTTGTTTTATCGTTTACGTATTAGTTATGGGAGCTACGTTCGAGAAAACGTAACGTTCGAAATGTGTATCAATGGAAGGCGTTCTTGAGTCGCCTAGTCGGTGAACAAAGGGCTGCATATAAATATCGTCAATATGGCTACTAACAACAATCAGAACGGATGGATCAGCGGGACTACTTACGGCGTTCAGTTGTCCGCTCTTCAGGAACAGCAACCCGGCCTTTCACAAGAAATTAACCAATTTGAGCAGTTGGAAAGATCCAACGCTGGCTGCAACACATTAAAGGTACTTGGATTTACTTTGCATAACATAGTCATTTAATCATTATCCATACAGAGAAATCCTAAAATGGAATTGTCCAAGACTGATCTGTTGAAACTTGTCACATACTTTGAGGGAGAAATTCAAGCGAGAGACATTGCGATCGCAGCACTGAAGGTAAGTTAAACTTTTCATAAAAATAAACAAAAACATTTTCAACACAATGATCTTAAAACTGATGATAAAGTAATGATAATTTGCAATTTTACTGCTTTCCAAAAGTATTTTTCAAATTCTGATTACCATTGGCAGTGAATAGGTTCAGGATTTGTTACAATTTGGGAAAGCCTCGTCAATCTGATAACTTTATGTTATGTTTTATTATGAAAACTACAGAGGAATTTGCGTGCTCCTCTTTAATTTCTATTTTTTGCTATTCATCCATATAGCTTGACTGAATTTTTGCAAAGCAAAATGGGGTTACTGAATTTCAGGATGGAATATTTAGGACGATTAGGGCATGATAATATATAATAATAATATGTAGGTTCTATGTTCTTGTACCGTTATTTACATTCGTGAGGGATAAATCTTGAGTTTTCGGTACGAATTATTCAATTTCGAAATAGTCGGTCTTTATTGGTAAAACATTACACGTGTTTCGGCATTTGCCTTCTTCAGATGTCTGAAATAGACGAAATTTACATAACTTTTACAAGGAAACAATTTTCTAATCTATTGCTTACCTATGATAAGAAATTAGCAAAATCAGAAGAATATTTGGATTTCTACATGTTATTCGTTCTGAAATGATTGAACGACCGACAAACAAACAGGTGTTTAAATTGAACGTTATCGTAAAATGCTCTGTGTTTTTCGATTACGTCTGCAATCATATTACCATTGATTTATTTTATTTTATTCGTAACCTATTGGATGTCAGTGATGTTATTTCTAAATTATATTTTTTTACGCTTGGGCTAAATTTCTGATATCTGTCTATCGTTTATACTATCCTTATTTTTTTGAATATGTATCATCTCTAGGATAGTTCTTTTATTGTAATTATTATCTCTCTAGTATTTGGAAAGTCTCGAAATCAAATTCATGATTCGAATTCTGTTGATGTATTTTTAAAGCTGTTAAATTTTTTTGGTATTTGTGGCCCTTTATCCTTTCGGTTATATATTGAGAGGTTTGTCCAATATATGTACCAGGACAATCTCTGCAAACGATTTTGTAAACGACATTTGACAATTTTTCTTTTGGAGGTTTCGTTTTTAGTTTGGTATATAAATGGTTTAAGTTGTTGTCATTTTGATGAGCGATTGTAATATTGAATTTTTTCAGGTGATTTTTCATGTTTTATGAGAAACTTCTTATATATGGTAGAGTGATATATTTGTTCTCCACTCTGTTGTGATTCCTTGTGATATTATTGCTATTGTAGAGTTTATGTATTTTTTCTTTAAAAAATTTTTCTATAAGATATCTTGGATATGCATTCTCTACAAGAATAGACTTAGCTTTATCGATTGTAATTGCTCGGTATTGGGGTGATGGTAATTTCAAAGCTCTATCAGCAATGCCTGCAATAACATTTTCTCTATGTTGTAGAAGACAATTGGAATTATAGTTAAGATATCTGCCTGACCATGTGGGTTTAGTGTACCAGATAATTTCTATTTTTGATGTTTTATTAATCAAAGTGAGGTCTAAAAAATTAATTTTATCTACCTCTTTTCCATAGTGAACTTAAAATTCGTATGATATGTTGGGTTTTTGTACAGATGTTGTTTCCATTTCAATCGGTTAGTTTCGGAACTATTTTATTATACGGATTAGGGAATACCTAACTTTCTACTATGTCGGTTCATTGGTCCTTCGGGCCGGATATAATTTACATCGTAAATTCGTGAAAATCGTGAAGAGTGCACAAGAAATCCTTCAGCCACCACAACGAGAAATCTACTTTGATACCACATCTGGATCTGGTGCAGCAATTAAACTTCTACAAGATAGAAGACTTAGAGCCACCATTTCGGAAGAGGAAATCAACGACTATCAAAGCTGGTGCAGCATATAGGCCTTCAACAGTGAGTAGTGTGCATCCAATTTTCCATATTTTCACTTTCTTAGAATATTTATTCAATTTGAGAAAATGTCGCTGTCAGGTGAAGCTAAAACTGAGCTTAAGCATCTAGAAACAAAATTTCAAAGGTCGGAAAAAATAATGATGACCATTCTAAATCAAGAAGCGTTTGAAAATTCAGATATAATTGAATTACAAGATAGACTAGAATCTGTCTCGAATTACTTAACATTGCATGAAAACTTAACTCGGAAAGTAGTTGATTCACTAACAAACGTGGACGAAATCGACCTATATGAAAACGCATCATTAGAGTTTGATAGGAAGTTCTTTAAATTAACGGGGAAGGTGAAAGGCCTTATTGCCGAAATTCAATCAAACACCGTTTCTCACGCGGTTAAATCGGAAAACGAAAGCACTCAAGCAAGCAGTAATGTAGTTTTACCAAGTATTTCCTTACCGTCATTCAACGGCGATTACGAAAATTGGGTAGAGTTCCATGACATATTTGAAGCTTTAATACATAATAATTCAGCATTGAAGGATATTCAAAAACTTCACTATTTGCATTCGTGTTTAGCGGGCGAAGCAGCAAAAGCAATAAGTCGTATAAAATTGTCAGCCGAAAATTATTCTGTTGCATGGGGAATTTTACGGAAACGTTTTGAAAGACCAAAACTAATTGTTCAGAATTTGATTAAAGGGCTTTTTAATTTAGAAGCGATGAAAAAAGATTCGTACGCCCAATTACAAACCTTTATAGATAGCGTCCTAAAAACAACGGAGTCATTAAAAATCTATCAACAGCCGACTGTAGATATACTGTTGATTCACATTTTAAGTTCAAAGCTTAGTGACCCAACACGGGACGAATGGGAACTTTCTCAACATAAAGATGACTTTCCGGAATTTACGAATTTCATTAAATTTTTAGAAGACAGGTGTAGCCGATTAGGATCGAAAGAGGCAAACAAATCAATGAATAGCAACACTAATCATAATAATCACAAGTATAACAAATATTCAGGGTTAGGCAATAGTAAAACATTTTTAGCCAAGGGTTCCGATTATCTTAATTGCGTGTTCTGCAAGGATAAACACCCTATTTTTAAATGCAGTCAATTCTTGTCATTCGATGCGCCAAAAGAATTTCAGAAATTAAACGTTTACACCGCTGTATTAATTGTTTAAAACAAAATCATAATGCGTATCAATGCACTTCCCGCGGTTGCAATAGATGCGGTAAAAGCACAATTCTTTGTTGCACATCGAGTTTTCGGCAACTGATGAAAATAAGAATTCGCCCTCCAATCAGAACGGAGCTTCCAACAACAGAATCTCTGAATTTGAAGAGGTATCATTAAACACTCCCTCTACTAGCAATACAATCGAAAGGCATCTTACACATACAAGTATGCACAATCCTTCCTCATTGAAGGAAACAATTTTGGCAACAGCTGAGGTTAATATAAGGGATGTACAAGGTAGAATCCACACATGCAGGGCATTGCTTGATCCGGGATCTCAGTCTAATTTCATAACAACTGGATTATGCAGAAAACTTAAATTAAAAACGTCACGAACAAATGTGACAATTGGTGGAGTAAATCTAACGGAATCCCAAATTAAACTCAAAACTGAAATCGAAATCCAATCTAGGACGACAAACTTCAAAGAAAGATTAAATTGCTTTATCATTGACGATATCACAGACAATCTGCCATCAAATAATTTTAAAACAGCTGATTTAAATATTCCATCTCACTTAAAATTGGCGGACCCATCATTCAATAGAGCAGGTAAAATAGATTTACTATTAGGAGCAGGTATAGTATGGGGATTATTGAGCATCGGACAACACCGTTTAGGTAAAAATAAACCCATTATGCAGAAGACAGTTTTAGGGTGGATAATCGGTGGCGATTTACAAATACACAATGAAAACATCAATAAAAACAAGCGGTTATGCTGCTTAGGTAGGATAACCGATTTAGAGGAACAGGTCGCTAAATTCTGGTGTCTAGAAGAATGTAACAATAATCTTCCAGTCTATTCTGAGGAAGAAAATTTTTGCGGGAAAACGTTTATAAATTCTTCTTATCGTAATTCGGATGGTCGATTCGTGGTCACCATTCCGCTGAAACGTAGCGTAAAGGATTTAGGTAACAGTAAAGGTAGTGCGTTACACCAATTCTTGAATTTAGAAAGAAAGCTAGAAAGGAATCCTATACTTAAGGTCGAGTATTCAAAATTTATCAGCGAATATGAGGAACTAGGTCATATGACACGAATCTCGTTAGATAATATCAACGAAAAGGATCATTATTTTCTACCACATCATGCGGTGTTAAAGGAATCAAGTACGACAACCAAATTAAGGGTCGTTTTTAATGCATCGAACAAATCTACGTCCGGTTTATCGCTTAACGATTTACAATCGGTAGGACCAGTAATACAAAGTGATTTAATTTCCATTCTCTTAAGATTTAGAAAGCATAGGTTTGTTCTTACATCCGACATAGCCAAAATGTACAGACAGATTTTAGTGAATGAAAATCAACGAAAACTTCAATTAATTTTATGGCGCCCTAATCACGATCAACCAATTAATTGCTACGAATTAAATACCGTAACTTACGGAACAGCGTCGGCCTCATTCTTAGCAACAAGATGCTTGAAACAAATTGCCCTTGATTGCAAGGAATATCATCCTCAAATTAGCGAAATAATAAACAAGGATTTTTATATGGATGATTTGTTGACCGGGTGCGATTCCAAGGAACAGGTGCAATATGTACAAAGAACACTATCCGAAATTTTCAGTTCGTACGGTTTTGAGCTGAGGAAATGGTCTTCCAATGATAGACAAATTTTGAATGAAATTTATGTAAACAGTGACGTTAGCCAAGAAAAGGTCGAGATTGCTGAGCATCAGTTAACCAAAATGTTAGGAGTGCTTTGGGATTCAGAAAATGATTATTTCCAATATAGTGTTGGAAATTCTATATCCAAGGATAAAGTTAGTAAACGTTCAATTTTATCGCTAACAGCTCAAATTTTTGATCCCCTAGGTCTTCTAGGACCTATTGTAATTATCCCCAAAATGATAATTCAGAGGCTTTGGCAGTTGAACATTTCGTGGGATGAAAGCGTACCAGCTGACATACATACACAGTGGCTAGCATTTAGAGATCAGTTAAACGAGCTTCATAATCTGCGCATTCCACGCTACGTTTCACAAAGCAATGCAGAAAGGTTAGAGTTACACGGGTTTTCCGATGCATCCGAACGTGCATACGGAGCATGTGTATATTTAAGAGCTGTTAGCGCCAATAAGTCAATCACGGTTCATTTGCTCTGCGCTAAGTCAAGAGTAGCGCCCCTTAGAAATGTTAGTTTACCCCGTTTGGAACTTAGTGGCGCATTACTGCTCGCGAGATTAATGAAAAAGGTCCAAGATTGCATGAACATCTCATTTCATAACTTCTATTACTGGTGTGATTCGTCCATCACACTACAGTGGATACATGGGGCACCCAATAAATGGAAAACGTTTGTTGCCAATAGAACTGCAGAGATTAGAGATTTATCTAATGTAGACGATTGGAGGCATGTTCGGTCAGCTGACAACCCAGCTGATATGCTTTCGCGAGGAACCGATGTGAAAAAGTTAGTAAACGACCGTTTATGGTGGTATGGTCCCGACTGGCTGAGTCAAAATAATTGGCCTAATCCTATTTTTCATTGTATCGAAGACAATAAGATCTTGGAGGTACGAACTATTGTCCATCACTCTACCGTAATATACAAGAGCGATATAAGTCAGTTTTCAAAATACTCCTCGCTGTTTAAACTAAATAGAATTGCAGGTTATTGCTTTCGATTTATCGATAATGCCAAATTGCGCGTCAAAAATAAACCAGTAAATGACGGACCATTGACGATTAAGGAATTAGACCAAGCTCTCATACGACTAATTAAAATTTCTCAATTTGAAAATTTTCCATTAGAAATCAAAAATTTAATTGACAAGGGCATTGTATCACAGAAGAGCAGAATATTATCATTAGATCCATTTTTAGATGAAAATTCCATATTGAGGGTCGGAGGTAGATTAAGGTACGCAGAATTTGAGTATGATAAAAAACGCCCTATAGTACTGCCACCCAGCTGTTGGTTAACAAAATTAATAATTAAAGGCGAACATGATCGTTTGTTGCACGCAGGGTGCAATACTACCTTAGCCTCCTTACGGGATAAATATTGGCCAATAAACGCTCGGAGTACAATAAGGAAGGTCATTCACGATTGCATAATTTGTTTTAGGGCAAATCCGAAAACGATTTGCCCAAAATGGGTAATCTCCCTAAACAAAGACTCACACCCGTTCCGCCTTTTTATAATAGTGGCGTTGATTACGCGGGTCCAATTTTGATAAAGAACAAGAAGGGACGTGGATCAAAAATGGTAAAGTGTTACATTTGCTTGTTTATTTGTTTTACGACAAGAGCCATGCATTTGGAAGCGGTATCCGATTTAAGTACTTCAGCCTTCCTTGCTGCTTTACGCCGATTTATCGCAAGAAGGGGTTTGCCAAACAATATTTACTCGGATAATGGTAGCAATTTTCTTGGTGCACGGTCTGAACTCCGAGAATTGGGGAACTTCCTATCTAATTCTAATAATAAAGATGTTATTGTTTCAAAAATGAGAGATGAAAGTATAACGTGGCACTTCATCCCACCTCGGTCACCACATTTCGGTGGTCTGTGGGAAATTGGTGTAAAATCGGTAAAGGGTCATTTACGACGTGTGATGAAAAACGCTCATTTCGACTTTGAGGAATTTTACACGGCATTGACTCAAATTGAATCTATATTAAATTCGCGCCCCCTTAGTCCCATATCTTCCGATCCTAAGGATTTCGAACCCTTAACACCCGCACACTTTCTCATCGGGAGAAAATTGACGTCTCTTCCGGATCCCGACATCACAACAGTTCAGGTCAACCGGCTAAACCAATTTCAAAGAGCTCAGCAAGTAATTCAGCATTTTTGGAAACGGTGGCACAGGAGTATCTCGGTCAATTACAAGCTCGATCGAAGTGGAAAACCGACCCCGGCAAGATTATTGCGGTAGGATCCTTAGTCGTTCTCCGCGAAGAAAACGTTCCTCCCTTCAAGTGGCAGCTGGGCCGTGTTACGGACATACACCCTGGCATAGACGACGTTATACGTGTGGTGTCCGTGCGTGTATCGGGTGGACTTATCCTCAAACGAGCTGTTCACAAACTTTGCGTCCTCCCTTTGGACAATTGTTGAGTGCTATTTATACTTCGGACATTTATTCTATTCACTTTGTTATATATTGTATTTAGTTGTTATAGTTAATCAATAACTTGTAAGTTGACCGCTTCGCGGCAACGGGGCCCGGGATGTTGGGTTTTTGTACAGATGTTGTTTCCATTTCAATCGGTTAGTTTCGGAACTATTTTATTATACGGATTAGGGAATACCTAACTTTCTACTATGTCGGTTCCGAAACTGACCGATTGGGGCAGGCATCAACCGAGCCTACCTGGCCATTGTAAAAATATATGCAAGGAGTCTTGTAAAAGCAGTTATTAGAAAAACATCGTACAAAGTCTTAGCTTCAATATACGTTTAAAACCACGGCGACATATTTCCTTATTTAAAAAGATAAGTGCGAAAATTACAAGTCGCAAATTAACATGATATGCATGGAATTTATTAAGAATCGACAAAACTTCACTCTCAGGAGCAGTCATCAAACAGTCGTCTACATATCTTTTAAAAAATGTTGGTGTATAATTGAGATTTTTTAATACTTTTTCTTGAAGGTTTTCCATGAAAAGTTCGGCGATTACAGAAGATAATGGTGCTCCCATACTACAGCCATCAATTTGAGTAAAGAATTCTTTGTCGAACTGAAAATACGAAGTGTCAAAACAGATTTTTGTAGCTTTTACAAATTCATTCTTAGGAAGAAGAGTATTTGGTTCTATTTTATACCAATTATCATTTATGAGTTGAATCGCTAGGATTAGTGGAACGTTGGTGTATAAGCTGACTACATCCAAGGATATTAATTTTTCGTTCGGTTTTAGTTGAATTTTATCTAAATTTTTTTAAATCCCATGAATCTTTCATATGATATCCATTGTTTCCTAAGATTGGTTTATTACAATTAGTCAAGTATTTAGATAGTTTATAATTTGGACTTAGCATGCAACTTACAATGGGGCGTAATGGTATATTTAATTCATGTAATTTAGGGAGTCCATATATTTGTGGGGGTGGAGCATTATGTATTTTGAGTTCAGTAGAGGTATTTTTTGATATAAAATTTTTCTTTTCCCAGTTGTTTATGATGTTGTTGATTTGTTTTTGGCATGAGATAGTAGGATCGTTTTTAATTTTTTTATATGTTATCGGGTCGTTGAACATGTTAGTTATTTTATTATTATAATCTTCCCTATTCATTATCACTGTTTTGTTGGACTAATTATAATAACTAACATGTTAAACGACCCCATAACATATAAAAAAATTAAAAACGATCCTACTAACTCATACCAAAAACAAATCAACAACATCATAAACAACTGGGAAAAGAAAAATTTTATATCAAAAAATATCTCTACTGAACTCAAAATACATACATGCCTTACCCCCACAATATGGACTCCCCAAATTACATAAATTAAATATACCATTACGCCCCATTGTAAGTTGCATCCAAAGTCCAAATTATAAACTATCTAAATACTTGGCTAATTGTATTAAACCAATCCTAGGAAACAATGAATATCATATAGAAGATTCATGGGATTAAAAAAAATTTATAGATAAAATTCAACTAAAACCGAACGAAAAATTAATATCCTTGGATGTAGTCAGCTTATACACTAACGTTCCACTAACCCTAGCGATTCAACTCATAAATGATAATTGGTATAAAATAGAACCAAATACTCTTCTTCCTAAGAATGAATTTGTAAAAGCTACAAAAATCTGTTTTGACACTTCGTATTTTCAGTTCGACAAAGAATTCTTTAGTCAAATTGATGGCTGTAGTATGGGAGCACCATTATCTTCTGTAATCGCCGAACTTGTCATGGAAAACCTTCAAGAAAAAGTATTAAAAAATCTCAATTATACACCAACATTTTTTAAAAGATATGTAGACGACTGTTTGATGACTGCTCCTGAGAGTGAAGTTTTGTCGATTCTTAATAAATTCCATGCATATCATACGAATTTGAAGTTCACTATGGAAAAGAGGTAGATAAAATTAATTTTTTAGACCTCACTTTGATTAATAAAATATCAAAAATAGAAATTATCTGGTATACTAAACCCACATGGTCAGGCAGATATCTTAACTATAATTCCAATTGTCTTTTCCAACACAGAAAAAATGTTATTGCAGGCATTGCTATAGAGCTTTGAAATTAACATCACCGCAATGCCGAGCAATTACAATCGATAAAGCTAAGTCTATTCTTGTAGAGAATGCATATCCAAGATATCTTATAGAAAAAATTTTTAAAGAAAAAATACATAAACTCTACAACTGCAATAATATCACAAGGAATCGCAACAGGGTGGAGAACAAATATATCACTCTGCCATATATAAGAAGTTTCTCAGAAACCATGAAAAATCACCTGAAAAAATTCAATATTACAATCGTTCATCAAAATGACAACAACTTAAACCATTTATGTATACCCAACTAAAAACGAAACCTCCAAAAGAAAAATTGTCAAATGTAGTTTACAAAATCGATTGCAGAGATTATCCTGGTACATATATTGGACAAACCTCTCAATATATAACCAAAAGGAGAAAGGGCCACAAATACCAAAAAAATTTAACAGCTTTAAAAAAACATCAACAGAATTCGAATCATGAATTTGATTTCGAGAATTTCCAAATACTAGAGAGAGAGAATAATTACAATAAAAAAACTATCCTAGAGATGATACATATTCAAAAAAATAAGGATAGTATAAACGATAGAACAGATATCAGAAATTTAGTCCAAGCGTATAAGAATATAATTTAGAAATAAAATCACTGACATCCAATAGGTTACGAATAAAATAAAATAAATCAATGGTAATATGATTGCAGACGTGATGGAAAAATACAAAGGATTTTACGATAACGTTCAATTTAAACACCTGTTTGTTTGTCAGTCGTTCAATCATTTCAGAACGAATAAAATGTAGAAATCCAAATATTCTTCTGATTTCGTCAATTTCTTATTGTAGGTAAGAAATAAATTAGAAAATTGTTCCCTTGTAAAAGTTATGTAAATTTCAGACATCTGAAGAATGCAAATGCCGAAACACGTGTAATGTTTTACCAATAAAGACCGACTATTTCGAAATTAAATAATTCGTACCGAAAACTCAAGATTCATCCCTCACGAATAATAATAATATATATTAAAGGAGTACACATGAAAAATATCAATTGTCAGAAATGAATATTTCCTTCAAGTTTGCACCTATCAAATATCACGGAAACAATTCGCAGTATGGAAAAAAAGAAAAATACAGGTCACATATTTTTGAAAAACTATTGAACTACATTTATCATCAAGTACATGTCCCAGGATACTATAGGAAGGGGTAAGGGCAACTTGTCTTTTTCAAATGAGGACCATCAATTTATTTTTGCATATTCAGTTTCTCTATCAAAACAAACATAATTTTTGTCTGCAACATTCATCTCTACTCGGTGTCGTAAAAAATTAAGAAAATTCTATCAAGTTTAAATATGGAAATTAAAAGAGTAGTAGAGGTCGAATAGTTTTTGAAAAATCTTCAACTGTGTTTGATATCATTCCATCAACCTGCTCTCGGAGGTGGAGGGGGCAAATGTTTTTCTTGGAATTAGAAATGAGACCCCTGTTTCCGGCAAAATCGGTTTGTGTGTTGAAAAATAATTGCTTTTTATCCAACATGCATGTCCCAGCTGTTATCTTCTGTCATATTTCTCATTAACATAAAAACATTATTTTCGCTCCCTCCCCTACCTAGAGCAGAATGACGGAGTGAGAACAGATGAAGCTGGAGACTTCTTTTAAAAATATTCGTTTCTTATTTTTCAATTTTCGGTAAAACGTTTCCTGTTCGGAAAACTTGATCATATTTTCTTATTTTTTAAAGAATTTGGGCGCATTCCAAAATGTTTCAGACAAAAGTTACATTGTAAGAAAAACTGGGTGATCTCCTTTGAAAAAGGGTAGTTGTCGCCACCCCTGTCTGCAAGGGCGGAGGTGGCGCTCGGTCGAATAGTTTTTGGGACAGTCGGTATAATAATATTTTGTGGGTTTTGATGGAATTCTTTTTCGGGTTTTGTTTTGTTTTTTCATTCTGTTTCCAGTAGAAGTATTTTCTGTGAGCAGTCATTACATTTGTAAACTATAAGAAACTTGCCCTCCAACAAAAAAGTTTCCATTTAATCGATGTAAAGGATAAAATGTTGAAATGAAGTATTGGAATGTGAATAAGAGCCCTACGTAATGGAGGTTATCACGGAATACTTTCAGTAAATGAAAACTAAAAGTTTGAACAATCAAACTTTGTCAAAATACTAAAGTTTGGCTTCCGTGGCCGACGTTCACTACAATACTTTTTTGACAAAAGTGTAAAGGGCATCGTTTTTCGAAATTACTTCTTAACGTTTCGCTTGTACGAGGCTGCCAAGTCCATTAAGAAACGTAAATATGAGTAAAAATAGTGTTGTACCGAATTTCGTATTCATGTAGAAAATGTGCAATATAGCTTGGCCCCATTTTAGAATTTTGATAATCTGGAATTCAAAATGGAAGAACTGTGTGAACCAGAATTAGTACAATAATTATGATTATCATACATAGATACATGAAGTTTATTGTTTTTGATAAAATTTCTTAAATTTGTCTTAAAAATAAACTTATAATTCAAATCAGATAAATTGTACTTGGACAAGTGTATAGTCAATCAAAGATTGCACAAAGAATTTTGTTTTTTTTGAATATTTTGGGACAGGCACTATCAAACTTGCATCAAGTTTATCTCATTTGAATTATAAGTTTGCTTTTAAGATGAATAGCAATTTAGGAAATTTTATCAAAAACAATAAACCTAATGTATCTTAATTCCAAAAATCCGGAAATCCGGAGTATGCAAATTAAACTGTGTTACATGCAATAAATTTTACATTGGAAAAACAACCAGAAGTTTCAAAACACGCATTGCAGAACAAAAATCTTGATTTTTATCAAATAAACACATGTAAAACTACTCATTCATGTAACGAGAATTTTATAGTTTTACATAGCACAAGGCAAACATGACTTACATTAATATGAATCAAACAGAAGCATTCAGAAAATTTACTGAATTGTCAAACAGATGTCAACCCAAGCATTCTATTAAACCTTTTTACAACAAAAAGTAGTCCGAACGGGATTACCAAAAATTATTCATTGCTTTTCACGATCCGACTCCCACAGCTGAAACTTTATTTACTTTATGGCTCCCTTTCCGTTTCCCTCTCACCATATTTTTTATTATATAAACACTCTGTATTCAGAATTATTGTATTTGATAAAGAGCGGACAGCTCGAAACTGCAGTCGTACGATTTTTTAAAATAAATTTGTGTAAATCTCAAATCTTCACTTGATAATTAAAAATTGATTTACATCAAGTATCGCCCTCAACCATTACTTTCTTTAAATTTATTATGGCATAATAGAGTATAGAGTTTGATGAACTTGGTAATTGAAGAACAATCTGATATTCGTTCTTTGCTCCATTTGACCTTTTTTTATTATTTTTTTATAATTCAATCAGGATTTCGTTCATATTCAGTCCAAAGCGTTACTTCAATTTAGCCATCCAGTAAGGGTTGCCCCTCTCACCAAATATCTTCAAAATATCATCAAGTGGGCTTTGATTCATTTCTGGTTTTATATCATCACAGTTACTAGATGTTTAGGTGAAATATTTATTTGACATTCTGATGTCGTAAAGTTGAATCATGAAGCGTCGATTTGTGCCAGAGTTCTCCCAAAATAATGGTAATAATGGTGGTCCGAGTCAAAATAAACGAAGAACCGAAATGTCCCCACCAAGTGATTGCAGGAACGTGGAAACCGTTGGCAAATCCTGCCAAACCGATTCGAGAATGTTATTACAGTCAATCTCAGAAGAACCCAACGATATGAATGGGAATTTTACATGCCCAACGCTTAAGTTAACGCACGAGTGTTTTGAGACTATTTTAAATTGCTGTATCTGTTGCAACCCATTCATCATACCGACCGTTTTGAATTGTGGCCACACTTTTTGTCAATATTGCATTGACAAATGGATTAAAAGAAAGCGGACTTGTCCTATTTGTAGGAAAATGGTCACTCGTTGCACTTATAATTACGTAGTCGACAGTTATATCTCTAGATTATTAGAAACATGGTCCGATGAAGAGAAGCGTTACAGAAATGAACTTTTGCATTGTCGCCTCAGAAACGCAAGTAAATCAAGTAAACAATAACGTATTGTAAAAGACGCATGATACTTTGGAGATGATCTAATGTGACGAAAATTTTAAATAAATTTATTAATTTAAATTTTTAATTTATATGAATCAAAACACTTGTTACCGAATCTATAAATATCTCAAAAAAACATTTTCCGTAAAGAACAGCTTGAGGTACATAATACACAATATACTTATGATTATACAACTCATGATAAATTGGACCAATAGCAATCGAGCAATTCGAGATAAGTGAATATACTACTTGACGACGTGATGTTTCGGCGGGTGAAATGAACTAACGAACATAGAAATAACGATATAAATGTGAACATTTGCCAATATATGTCACAGAAGTGAATATTTGTTTGTTTCGACAAACGTCAAAGTATACATCAAAATAACAATTCATTACACTTGATGCATTCTTTATATAATCTCACCAAATACCACTCGAGCAATCGAAAAGGAAGAATATTTGTCGCTCGTCACTCGACGTAATCCTTCAAAAAACCACTCGGTCTTCGCCCTCGTGGTTTTTCGTGACTCGGAAAAATATTCGGTTATTTTCAATGCACTCGTGGTATTACTAGTGAATATAATTAAATACCTTCATTAGTAGTCTTCCACATAATAATAGTCGAAATTCTCTCAAGAGAAAAACGAATTACTACCTGACGAAGCGAAATTACTAATATGTTATACAATTCATTTAAATCCGCAATGTATAGTTCCACTCCCAGGCCTTTTTTTTATCCATTTGCAGTTTCAAATAATAACTTTCCCATTCCAGTCCGAGAAATTGAAGCAGATAGTTCATTTGGGCCGTTATAAACCTGGCGTTATGACGGATCCGTACACAGCTCTACTGCGGGACAGTATTGCTGACGGTTCGAACGCCAAACCACCGTTTAATGAAAGGGATATGGCAGCAGCTGCCGAGCAGCAACTTCAAGTCCTCGAGCAGCTAGCCCTTCAACAAAGGAGGGCCCATCAACATATGACCAACATACTCAAAGATGCTGAATCCAAACATAAGAAGGTGATTTTACCTCCCTAATACCGTTTTGAATACTTCCCTCAAATATATTGTCTTCAGGTGATTCAAGAATTGGAAGAGGAGAAATGTAAGCATGAGCATGATACAGCACAAGGCGATGACATAACTTACGGATTGGAAATGGAGAGAACAAGACTTAGGCAAGAGCTAGAAATGGAGCGAAACGGGCGGAAAAAACTTGAAAAAGAACTTAAGAAGCAGCTGGAAATGGCAGATGAGGAAAGAGCTAGGCAAAAGCAGATCGTACTACTTTTATTGGCGGAAAGAAAGAAGATTATAGTTAAATATATTGAAGAGAGAAAAAGAAGCGAAGATTTGGCACAAGTAAGTATTTGTACTTGGAATTTGAGATTTTCCTTAAAATAAATTTATTGTTTTCAGATATTGTCAGAGGAAAAAACGCGAAACGATACCATGGCAGAAGGTTTAGAGGAAGAGAGCAAAAAATCATTGCTGATGGAGGCGGAACTAGAGAAGCAAGGTCATGTGTTCGAGGCGGATAAAAAATCACTCAAATCCCAGTTAGCATCAAAAGAAGCCAAGTGTGTGGAGTTAGAGACAGAAATCCAGAAATTAAAGGCAGAATGCGAAACAATTCGTGCAAGAGCAAATGTGCCTTGCGATAATTCGTCAGCAATTAGTAGTGTAGCTAAAGTTGTTCAGCCTACTGCCACAGTTTCCAGTATTCCAGTGATCTGTCCTAGTGAGTTTCAATTATCACATCATTCGTATAAAGTTTTAATTTTATTGCTGGTTCCACAGCCACGGGAATTGCGCAATCTGTGGTACCTGGCCAAGTTCTCCGACAAACACCTGTGATTCCTGGAACAAAGGTGGTTTCTTCAAAAATATTGCTTTCATAATAACGTCTAATACTGATTTTCAGACAGCACCACTAAGTCCTGCCTGTGTGGCGACCAACCAAGGTGCAACAACAAGACCTGGGGGTAAATTGGGCTTCCAGTATCCGCCTACAGTGCCGCAAACGCCTCCCAAAAAAGGAAGTCTGGCTGCTAGAGGTGTACCACCACCCATTCCGCCCAATAAGCCCGTGATTCCATTGAAACAAACGAATCCTAGAAGACCAGAAGCAGTGCCCGATGTGGAGAAGAAGAAAATTAATGTTCCAGCGAAGGAAGGTGCGACCACAAGAAATACAACGCGAAATTCTCAGGGAATTGAAGTGTTCAGTCATGAATTAGCCGATTTTCAACAGATGCTTGTCAAATTAGCAACTAGTAATGAAACATAGATTCTGAATGTGTGATGCGAAACGTGCATGTTCGAATTCCCCTCTGTAGTTTACGGGCAAAGTATCGTAGAGCAGTCGCCTAGCCTACTTCTTGTCACGCTAGTAGTGTTTTAGTTGATTGATGAAGAATGTAGGAATTGAAAAATTCATTCCAGAAACCTCTTGCATAATAAGTCTTCGTTATTTTTTTCAATATGCGAAGCGATATTTTTAAATCTTGTGTCATTGGGCTTACAACATGAATTAAAACCAAAACATCAAATCAGTTTGAATAACTAAAATAAAAAAAGGTCACAAATCAAATTTTCGTCATGAGCGAATCGTGAGAATCGTACTGAAGAAAGATTAATTAGAATTGGGTTTTTGGGTGCTTCAGTTTTCACCTTAGAGCGACTTTGTTAAAGTTGTCTTTCCGTGTCAGATAGGGTTTCTCTTGACATTTATTTCAATAGCTGCAAAATGCTGCCCAATTTTTTGTTTTATTCGGTAAATACTCGACGATTTTTTCTTCCGATTAATCACATATTTTTAATGAGGTGGAAAATCAACAGTTGTTGACGCTCCTCTGATGACAATGCTATGCTTATGTATCCATTATCGTTTCTCTATTAAACGTGCGGGGCGGTTAATGTTGTGTTTGTTTGAGAAAGCATTCATAAGTCAACAAGCATCGACTAGTTCAAAACATTAGACAGTTATAATTTACGATTGATGACAAAACTACAAGGGAGCATTCAGTTTATATTACTGTTGTAATTTAACGATTCCTTGAAGGTTTTTCATTTTATAATAACAAAAATATGAACAGAAGAATGTAATTTTTTATGTGAATCAGTAGTTTTATGTTGAGATCTTGACTAATTCGTTTTCAAATCTTTTGAAATCAATCATTTTACGATTTTCGTTTCTCTAAAGACTGTGACTTTCATAATGTATATGTAAATAGTCGGAATTTAGGTACAGTTATTTGTACCATTTCAAATTGAAGGTTTCTGAAATGAAAGATTCAATTGCACAATCATATATTATTTTTAATTATCTAGTCTAGTCAAATTACTTTTCTGAAACAACTTATTATTACCAAATACTCATTTGGATACAATTTGTTCGTTGCCAATTCATCTTTAGATAACCTCGCGTAAAATAAAATCTCATAAATATTCCATTACATATGAATTTTTTTGACAGTCGGTGATAAAAAAAAGTTAATCTGATTGGTAACTGTGAAGGAGAGACAAAATTCTATTTTGACTACTTAAAACATAAACAACGCATCTACTTAACTTTTCCAACATTCATGAATATTTATTTTATTGACGATTTGAAAAGACAATTTAAATATTCGTATCTGTGATAAATGCTCGATATTTAGAAGAAATTAGTGAGGACCAGATAACAAGTAACTTACTTTTAATGTCCGAAATATACTTAATCTTGTGCGTGTGCACATCGTGTAAATTATCCTATTCAAAAATTAATAACGTAATAGCTGATATATTTTCTCATTACACTTATGAGGCTTTCTGTATTATCTTGATGCATGTAAATGCTTGAATGAATTTCTTTCTTCTGTTTTGTTTTCATTTTCTATAGAAAAACTGTTCTTGTTACGGCATAGTGGGAATGGAAGCTAGATTTCCCATTTCTATTAAGTTTTTTAAAAAAGCAATTCATTTGCGTTTTAATCGGTTATAATTCTTGACGTTAAAGTTTTTCATGACGTTATTTGAATTTTCCAATTCCCTGTAGAGATTTCATACCAATCAAACGTTTGATGTATGAATTATATTGGAATTTCTAACAGCTACCTGAAGGAATTGCTAATACTCACATCTAATCCAGTACAACCCTCGGTGGTACCTCCGCCGTATTCGCCAGATCAGTATCTCATACGTGCGTATCTAGCCACCATTAGGACTGCCAAATGTTCGTTAGACTCGTGTATCTGTTCTATCACTAGTATGTTCAATTGTCAGTGGAAGGCGAATAACGTTACAATAAAAGAATTTCATATTTATGCCCAATGCTTGTTCATTTAAAGCAGCTATTTCCACACTTCCTATCTCCGTTTGTAATCGGGATTCATTTTTACAAGCGATATTATATTTATATTTAACACCATTAGTTTTCATCACCACAATAGTTGGGAATTTGAAAGACCATCGATTGAAAATATCGATTTGATTCCATTCTCGCATTTTGCAATTGTTTTTTGTCTGGAGGGTTTGTAAATTGCACCGTTGTCGGCAACGATTTGAATAATGTAGCTGCGTTAAATCTTGTAATAATAGTTATGAAAGCAGTTAATTGCTGGAGTCCCGGTGATTTTGTCATTTTTGAGAAAGCTAAACAAATTGTAAATTATATACGAATATTCGAATGTGTTAGATGATATCTGTTAGATCAATTTCCGTCGAAGTGGTGATCTTGAAATTCAACACTAACTGTAATCATACTTGTTTAATCATAGAACGAAAAGTTCTAAGACGTAATATCAGATTTGAATCAGTCACCAACTAGTTTTCTAGTTCGAACATTTTTTGAGTCGCGAAAATCTTTTCAATAATCGATGGAAAGCTGTCACAGGCTGTGTCAATGATATCAAATCCAGTGACTCTCACTCAAATAGAAAAACTATACTTCTATGTTGTATCTGTACTAAAATTATACAATTACAGACCTATTCAAGAAGTGTGCCTTACATAATTTTGAAAGTGTCATCTCAAATATTTTACTTATACAAACATTCTTCATCCATAATAAGTCCTAGTATGTATGAATTAGAAAAATTTAGTAATCGAGATATCTTTTCTGACACAATAAATTATTCGTTTTGATCCCATGCTTTATTTTGATTAAATTGATATAAAAATATTTTCAATTTCTATTGTTGAAATGAATATTTTGATATTTCCACTTTAGAGAACATACTATTGGATAATTTGAATTGTACAATCAGAATCGCAATAAAATGTTCGATGTACCAATTCTTGGATGAAAATATACTTTTTAGAAACTGAACACTAAAACTGGACTGTACAATAATTGTAAATTCCTTGAGGGTTGTTCATCTTAGGGAACTATTGTATTATCTGAACATTTACTGTATATTTTGAATTTTGTTTTGTACTTATTTTTGATCTCATTCTATTCCACTGAGTGAAAAGACGTGGAAAATATCTAACGAAAAAGAATGCAGTTTTATGATAGAATTGTGATATTTATCGTTTAAGAAATGAAAACGTCTGAAATTGTCTTCGAGGATTGTTTGTAAAAAAGTTTTGTGATCATTATTTACGTCATCACACTATTTCTTCTTTTTATTTTCAGTCAAATGTATTTATCGATGTAAAAATCTTGGACAAATAAAATTGATAAGTATGTTGAATTCGTTTTTTTGGTTATATTATAAAACGGTCAGATTTGTGCGCGATGCAATAAGTGCCAAAGCAATGAATACCTCTACGTTTTTAAGCCGATTATCAAATACATAGGGAGTATAATGCTAATTAAATTAGGGTACAACAGCGAGCGTGTTTTGTTTGTCGTCCTACTCGGTATAGCTAAGTTTTTATAAAAATGAAATTTATCATATTGATAATTTCGGTTAATTGGTGTTCCTGCGTTTTAGCAAATTTGTAAGTGATTTTTTCCGAATTTGAATGCCCCAAAGATACAAATTTTTCAATTTTCGAAGCAATAGTCACAGAGGGTCCGAATATGTCGAAGAAAACAGTTTATCTCTACGAGATATTTTACCGATAAAAGTGAAACATTACGATAAAAATCGCGCCCCCAAGCTACAAGGTCAACCAACGGTTGTGTACTTTCACGTGACGGTCTTGTCCTTGGATTCTATCAATGAAGAATCGATGGTAAATCAAAAGAAAAGTCGACGTTTGTATCCGTACTAAATATTCTAGACGTACGTCACCGATATCTTCCTCGCACAAAGTTGGAGAGATCCGCGCTTGAGATTGCCAGAAAATATGAGCGAAGAATATAGAATCTTGGATGTGGATTGGTTGCACAGTATCTGGAGACCGGATTGTTTTTTTAAAAATGCTAAAAGCGTCACCTTTCATGAAATGACAATCCCGAATCACTATCTTTGGCTCTATCACGACAAGACCTTGCTCTACATGTCCAAGTAAATATCAATAACTCTTTGTCCGTCCACCGATGGTAGTCGATTGCTTTTCAGGCTTACTTTAGTGCTTTCGTGTGCGATGAAATTCGAATCTTACCCTCATGATACCCAAATCTGTTCTATGAGTATAGAGAGTCGTAAGTATGAATGATGGGGAGACGGTAGAGAAACAATCTGACGACGATTTGAAGAATCACTTGAATAGATGATACAATTTTCAGTTTCTCATACCGACCACGATTTGGTTTTTATTTGGAATATGACGGATCCCTTGGTGGTAAATCCGGAGATCGAACTTCCTCAACTAGACATTGCCGAAAATTATACCATGGATTGTACCATCGAATACTCAACAGGCAAATCTATTATTTCTTTCAAAGCAAATCGTATAAGAAATAATCAATTTTTAGGTAATTTCACTTGCCTAGCTGTTGTTTTCCAGTTACGGAGAAGGTTGGGATATCACCTCTTCCACACATATATTCCTTCGGCTCTTATCGTTGTTATGTCGTGGATATCCTTTTGGATCAAGCCTGAAGCTATTCCGGCGCGAGTGACTCTAGGAGTGACATCGCTTCTCACTTTAGGTAACTAAATATTGTGTTCAATATTTCGATATAAGATTGTTTTTAACAGCAACTCAGAACACACAGTCGCAACAGTCACTACCGCCAGTATCATATGTAAAAGCAATTGACGTTTGGATGTCGAGTTGTTCCGTTTTTGTATTCCTTTCCCTGATGGAATTTGCTGTAGTTAATAATTACATGGGACCTGTAGCGACAAAAGCGATGAAAGGATATTCAGATGAAGACATCCGTTCAGAAGTAATTGATTACAGGGTCAGTCGCCGGTTTTCCAGAAATATGTTGGTATCATTTCATTTTTCAGGGAATGGAGAGGATCCGCTATAGCACCGTCAGTCAACCACAATACGAGACTTTTTGCAACGGCAGGAGCATAGCTTTGTGCATCGACAAGTTTTCGAGATTTTTCTTTCCATTCTCGTTCCTCATTCTGAACATCGTCTACTGGTGCACTTTTCTATGAAGCTAATCGTCAAGGTGCGCGCAGATTGCCTCTGGCACAAACTAACATATTCGTTGAATGATTGTAAGTATGTACTCAAATATAATTGGGAAAGCGTTTTCTTCATTATTCATTTCGATTGATCATTCAAATAAATTTTTGCTATAAAAACTTCCTTTTTCCTTCATTAAAAAATTTATTGAAATATTTACAAAATGATAAAAAAATACTGAAAAACTACCTAATTCATATATAAATTGTGTAAATAATCAACTATATACTTCCTATTGAATTAGAAGAATTACAACTGTAGCTATTGGCAGTATTACTTCTAGATAAAAAGAACGACTTAAAGACATAGAACCGCTATAAAATCCACCATATACTTGCAGTCCAGCGGTTTCGATACTTTGTTTGCAGTAATCACCATCGTATACCCAACCTACATATTCTTGAGTTCTCAAATTCTCATTCCTCAACCAATCCTCCAACGGCCGAAAGTAATCTCTCATTGCACTTCCGTCAAGTCGGGATTCGCCAGTGGCTTGGTACAACGTTTCTCTCCATGGTAAAGAGGATCCTTTTTCCATCAGGCGTCTAGAATGAAAGGATTGGTCGTAAAGTGGTCAAAAAGAAAATAATTCATAAAGAGAGACGATAAAAAAAATATAAAAACGAGAAAATAATCGACTTATAACCGCAACCTTGATGTTGCGAACGTGATCGATAAAGATTCCCTGCCCGTTACGTTCATGCAGCTTTTTTTTTATTTTTAGTGAGAGGTATTCTGCATACAAGGACTGGCGCATATTGCAACATTTCTCTTCGATTCTTGCTAGTGGGCATTGGGAGCCGAGTTTAACGAAAGCGAATGTCGGGTGTTTGTTCTACTTTTTGCATTTTCTGGATGCAAATTCCGATGGTCGAGCTCATTCGGCAAAAGAAGCAAAGGCCGAGCTAGTCAATATTATGTTATTTCAAATGATTCAACGACTGTCAAT
Source organism: Novius pumilus (assembly GCA_020654155.1). Lineage (NCBI taxonomy): Eukaryota > Metazoa > Arthropoda > Insecta > Coleoptera > Coccinellidae > Novius > Novius pumilus. Next base: position 2,287,918 of record JAIFOV010000472.1, read on the forward strand.
TAGCTCCATTTACCTTTTGATTAGTTAACTTTTATATTCGCGAGTTTGAATTGACCGTAGAATACATTATCATTGACTGAAACGATTTTTCGAAAACATTTTTAAACCAACTATGACAGTTGGATGCTTATACAGTGTGAGAAAGCGAAACGGAATAAATTCATTACATCCCTTACTGTAAATTTTTATGAAAAACACCGAAACACGTCGAGTTTAAATTGAAATTTGACACTCTGCAACGTAAAATTGCAATCCCTCCCTTCAACCCCCTTCGAATGACTAGTGCAACCCCCAATTTTTTTAATGGGAAGTGCGGTCTTGTGACATATCATTTGAGAGGTCTCTTCATTCGTTATTCAAAAGTGTTAACGGTTTCCAGTTTATTGCAGAAATGAACTTGAAAAAAAAAATCGTATGATTATCGAAGTTCGCTACAAAACTTATTATAATGATCTACATCTTATCTGCCATTTAGGTCTTGATACTAACAGGAAAGATACATTAAATAGTTCCCGTGGTGGCCGTAGTCCGTAGTTTGTTTAAAACGCCTTTTCAAGTTGCTGTTCTTTGGCAGTGTTATGATTTTTGAGTGAATATCGTTAGCTTCAATTCAGAAAAATGGTGAGATTAACAGAAATACATAAAATCTCATGAGAAATTTCCGTATATGCCGCCCATATCCCAAGGGACAATAAACAAAATAGAGAAGCAGTTTCGCCAGTTTGGACATGTAAGGCCGATGAAAAAAGCAGCTGCTAATAATGCACTAGATGTGGATATCAAAGTAGATGTGATGCTTCAGTTTGAGGAAAAACCACATACGTCGAGTAGACAAGCAGCCGCAACAAAATTTCAATAAAGATCAAATAATTTGAAAATCATCAGATTTAGAAGTGAAGTGTTTTTTGAAGAATGTCTTCATTTAGTGCAAGAAATCGAAAAATGATGAAAAATGTAGGGTTTGGTTATGCAAAAACCTCAAGTTCTCTTAGTATCTCAGAAATGGACCACTCTGTATAGTGCATTATAGTTTTTAATTGTAGATTATGACGTTGGAAGCAGATCTGTGAAAAAATCAATTGAAAAAAATTATCGGTCTAGTCTGTGGTGACTCACCCTGTATATGGGAGATTTCAATTGCCACCATACTAGTTGGTGCTATAATGAAAATGATACCAATACATTTCTATTATCCCAGTGGATTGATATTAATAATTTTTACCTACATTATAACCCTAAAGATAAGAAAACGTTTTCTTCGGCTAGATGGAAACAAAATTACAATCCAGATTTATGCTTAACATCGATAGATAATGAATGAATCTTTACCATTCAGTATTACATGTAATGTGATGAACATAGTCAGCATCGACTAGTTCTTATAAAAACAGGCTTAGAAATTCTAACTTATAGATCGTTAGAGAAGCCAAGATGGAACTTCCAAAAAGCGAATTGGAAAACTTTCAGTAATTTAGTCGACAGACATTTACGATGGATTCCACCAATGTTTTCAAACTAACACCGGTTTATTGGTGTGATAAAAGCTGCCGCCAAAAAGAGTATTCCAAGAGGATTTAGAAAGGAATATATTCCAGGATGGTCAAGTGAAAGTCAGAAACTATATGAAGAATATCAAAAAGATCCTATGATGATTTAGCTGACAGGATTTTGAAGTCTCTAAATAATACTAGGGAAGATAAATGGAGTTCTTTAATGACAGAATGAAATTCACCCATAATAGCCGAAGCAGCTGGAAGTTATTGAAAAAATTAGGCCCGGTACAGCAAGGTCTACACGCTCAAATGAATATTCCACCGGATTTGATTGTAAAACGTTTAATGAATGTATCAAATTCCATTAAACTTTCTAAAAAAGAAAAATTTAAAATGAAGAGATTTATCAGAAGAGAAAAAAATTAAGTTAAAAACGAAGATCCTCTTGCTGAACCCTCTTCTATAGAAGAGTTGAAATTTGTTGTGAACCAATTGAAAAAAGGGAGAGCTGCGGGATTCGATGGCATTTCTGGTTCATCTTGGTGATCCTTCTTTGAAATGGCATTAAAATTTTATCAGTACTATTCTAACTTCATGTAGACTGCCAGAAGAATTCAGAAAAGCGAAATTTATAGCTATACTAAAACCTGGAAAGACTCCAGATAATCCTACCAATTATAGACCAATTTCCTCAATGAGTGCGTCATACAAATTGTTAGAAAGACTTCTTTATAAAAGAATTCATTATGTTATTGATGATCACCTTCCTATTAAACAAGGAGGCTTTAGACCAAACAGATCAAGTTTTATCGCTCGCAACGAATATTGAAATAGGCTACGAGAAACGACTTAAAACAGGAATGGCTTTTCTGAACTCGTCTGCGGCATATGATATCGTATGGAGAGATGGTTTGATTTATAAATTATATAAAACCTTCAAAAGTCATAATGTCGTAAGACTCATTCGCTGTATGCTTTCGAATAGACAAATGAGAGTTTTGGTAGGAGAAGAAAGTGGTAAACCTAAAATAATAAACAATGGTTTGTCACAGGGTTCCGTTCTATCTCCACTTCTTTTCAATTTATATACCAGTGATTTGCCTGATACCATCGGCAGAAAATTCATTTATGCTGATGACATAGCAATCACCGTCCAACATAAAGAATTCGAGATGATTGAACATAGTCTAGCTGAAGATATCAAAACGTTGAATTCCTATTTTAAACAGTGGCGTTTACAATTGAATCCGTCAAACACCGAAGTATCATGTTTTCATCTTGATAACGTCGGAAATATACAGTGTGGAAAAGCGGAATGGAATAAATTCATTATATCCCTTACTGTCAATTTTTATAAAAAACCCCGAAACACGTCGGGTTTAAATTGAAATTTGACACTCTGCAACGTAAAATTGCAATCCCTCCCTTCGAATGACGAGTCCAACCCCCAATTTTTTAAATGGGAAGTGCGGTCTTGTGATATATCATTTGAGAGGTTTCTTCATTCGTTATTCAAAAGTGTTATCGGTTTCCAGGTTATTGGAGAAATAAACTTGAAAAAAAAAATCGTATGATTATCGAAGTTCGCTACAAAACTTATTATAATCACCTACATCTTATATGCCATTTAGGTCTTGATACTAACATGAAAGATACATTAAACAGTTCCCGTGGTGGCCGTAGTCCGTAGTTTGTTTAAAACGCCATTCCAAGTTGCTGTTCTTTGGCAGTGTTATGATTTTTGAGTGAGTATTGTTAGCTTCTTTTCAGAAAAATGGTGAGATTAACAGAAATGCACAAAATCACAATTCTTCAAATTATTGATTACGGCGATAATACCCGAACGCAATTAGAAGTAGTTCGCCTATTTCATGAGAAATTTCCGGATATGACGCCCATATCCCAAGGAACAATAAGCAAAATAGAGAAGCAGTTTCGCGAGTTTGGACATGTAAGGCCGATGAAAAAAGCAGCTGCTTATAATATATTAGATGTAGATATTAAAATAGATGTGATGCTTCAGTTTGGGGAAAACCCACATACGTCGAGTAGACAAGCATCCGCAGCATTAAATGTTAGTCATTCGTCGGTTCTGCATATCAAAAGAAAACAAAATGCACCCCTACAAAATGGTGCCTACTCAAAAACTCATGAAATCATGGAGGACGATTTTGATAGAAGAACGTATGGTGGACATGTTGGATAACAATACAATCCTATTAAAAGACGTCAAACCGCCAAAAATGTCGATACTAATGAACGGAAAATCTTCACTGGCTGAGTGAAGAACGCACGCAATACCCTCAAAAAATTAGTGTTTGGGCAGGGATTGTTGGAAACCATGTCATCGGCCCTTTTTTCATTGAGGGCAATTTGAATGGAGATAATTATTTAACTCTTCTTCAAAACGAAGTCATTCCAACTTTGGCAAGTGTACAGTACATCCTAATCCCAGAAACAATCAATTTCTAGCGGGTACAATATGGTTTCAGAAGGATGGAGCACCAGCACATTACCAGTACATTGTCCGGCAGTACCTCGATGCTACATTTCCAAATCTGTGGATAGGGAGGCGAGGATCAATTGAATGGCCAACGCGATCACCTGATCTTACCCCACTCGATTTCTTTTTATGGGGATATGTGAATAATATTGTCTACAAAACCAAACCTCTGGATCTAGATGACATCTACTCAACTAAGTTTTATTGTTTTTTCGTTATTTGCATTACATTTGTGTTTATTGTTGAATTTCGATAATCACACGATTTTATTTTTTTTTTCAAGTTTATTTCGGCAATCAATTGTAAACCGATAACACTTTTGAATAACGAATGAAGAGACCTTTCAAACGATATATCACAAGACCACACTTCCTATTTAAAAAATTGGGGGTTGCACCTGTCATTCGAAGGGGGTTGAAGGGAGGGATTGCAATTTTACGTTGCAGAGTGTCAAATTTCAATTTAAACTCGATGTGTTTCGGGGTTTTTCATAAAAATGATACACAGCTATATTGTTCGGTTTCAATATGACGTACGGAACACGGGACGAGTGAACTAGGAGAAGTCATGGAGAAATGTCAAACAAAAGTCTTGATTGTACAGACTAACGTCCTAATCTCATCGACCGCGACTACAATATCTGAAATCATAGCACGAATAATTTGTGTCAAGTCAAGTTCCAGAAATTGGCCAGGAAAAATACTAAAGTATTATTGATTAAATGAACTTGAGAAATGAAAAATGACAAACCTGAGGAAATTGAGACAGACAACAATAATGGTTTACAATCTTTCATGCACAGAGTTTTATTTTATCCTCAGTAATCATTTTGCGTTTTTATTATTCGTCTACAGCAATAGCCGCCTTGTGTCGAATAGTTATTTAACCATAATAAGCACTTCGTTTAGTAGACGCTGATTGAAATTATTATTACTAAATCAAATAGGTGATAATCAGGTGCTTAGGTGATACTCGGTGAACCGGGTTAGTCAAACTAATGAAAAAGATGAAGTTTAACCGTAAGAAAATAAAATGAATTTAAACTTTTCCCATGAAAACTATTCATCCCTGTTTATTCCGTTGAACATATCGAAAATGCAACTTTTTTTCATAACTTTGAATTATTTATTCCATTACCATCTGCATGGGTGTAAGGTACAAACATAACGTTATGTGAACATCTTCAGTTCAAATGAACATAGAAAAGATGTTAACAGTAAAAAATCTGCATCGAGAATTTAAACATGCATACCTGAAAGAATGTGAAAAGTATGTACAAAACAAATCTAATAAAGAATTCCTCGTTTTAGAACATTAAATTAGTCCAGTCAATAGAGAAATTTCCAGTGCTAAATAAAAAAAAATTAAATGGAAATCGTTTAGGTTTGTGAGTACAACATGAGGTTTCCATAAGGACTGCTATCGAGCGACCTAGGGGGTGGGGGTGCAGTTCAAAGATTTGAAATGACACCTTTTCGCTTCTAGATTTTAAACTATCGATTTTCTTAAAAATATCTTTAAACAATCATTTTAGATTAGCATCTAAAATGATGAACTAGCCGTAATACCTTCACCTTGAATTTGGTTTCGTTCAATTTGGGTTGACGGTTAACAAGAAAACTGGAAAAAACTCCTCAAAGTAGTAGTTTTTTGTCAACGCCAAATTTTTTTGGATATTTTTTATTATTTTAAAATGAAGCTGTCATAGCATCATATCAAACTTAATCAAAAAAAAAATTATCACGTACATCGTTAACGAGATGTAGCAATTTGTTTATAAAAAACTGCCTTTTTCACGACAGAATGTCCTAGTTGTTGGCAATATTTTTCGATTTTTTTTGTTTGAGTATTATAGCTGAAGACCCATATTTTACTCTACTGAAAATAAGGTACATTTTTTATCAACAAATAGCCTCAGACGGTTTATTTTGATCTTCAGAAATTTCATTTTCTCGCGAATGGAAAAAAGGATTGAAATAAAGAACTTGACACTCCAAGAAATCTTGTACGACTTTTTGATCGCGAGTTGCATTTTTTTTAAAAACGTCACAATGGCTTTACAAACTACAATTTCAGGATTAATTCAAGCTCATACTTTTCCTAATGAATTATATTTTATAATGTTAAAAGAAAAAGTGACAATTTGATTCGATTCCGTTGCATACTCATCTTCAATCCGAATGGAGGGGATTCCATCCCGTCCCGTCGAATAGTCGGCACTCTGCTTTGAAACTCGAGTGGCTTGTTGTTTGTAATTTTGGATTAAATTTCCCAAAACAATCGCTCGAAAATTATGAAGGCAGTCACGACTACGGTACGCGCCGAACCGCTATTCCCTTCAAGACCCCATCGACCGCAAGACGAGAATGCGACGACCCACCCGTCCACATTCTCATTTTTTTTTCTAACAATAACATGGTTTATTTCATATTCATCTGGAGCAATATAAAATATAACTCATTGGGAAGAGTATGAAGTTGAATTAATTCCTAAATTGTTGTTTATAAAGCCACTGTGACGTTTTTAAGAAAAAAATGCAACTCGCGTTCAAAAAGTCATAGAAGATTTCTTGAAAGGGAAGCCCTTTATTTCAATGCTTATTTTCATTTGCAAGAAAATGGAATTTCTGAAGATCAAAATAAACCGTCTGAGGCTATTTGTTTATGGAAAAAAAGTATCTTATTTTCAATATTGCAAAAAATAGTCTTTCTCGCATTTCCTAGTCTGAAACTTTCCAGCAGAGTAAAATATGGATCTTCAGCTAGAATAATCAATCAAAAAAAATTTAAAGACAACTAGCACTCTTTGTCGTGAAAAAGGCAGTTTTTTATAAACAAATTGTTATATGTCGTGAATGATGAATGTTACAATTTTTTTTTCATTCAGTATGATTTTATGCTATAAAAGCTTCATTTTAAAATGATAGAAAATTTCAAAAAAAATTTAGCGTCGCAAATATCACGTTTGCAAAAAAACGCCTATTTTGAGAAGTTTTTTGCGGTTTTCTTGTGAACCCTTAACCCAAACAGAATGAAACCAAATTCGGATTGAAGCTATTTTTGTTATCTAAAACTTTTGCTCGAAAACATTTCCAAGAAAATCCTTAGTTTGAAAACTAGAAGCGAAAACGTGTGATTTTGAACTACACCCCCACCTCCTAGGACGCTCGATAGCAGTCCTTATGGAAACTTCATATTGTACTCACAACCCTGAACAATTTCCACTGGGTCACTACCTGCAGTAAATTTTTTGCATGAAATTTCTCCATTGACTGGACTAAATTAAATGCACTTTCAATGAATTTCGACGAACCGCATACATACGGTTTTCGCATTTGTTTTTCGAACGCAATGACAAGTAATTCTTCGTCATTCATCCCGATAAGTGTTTACAAAGTTCCGCTGTACATTGCTGACATGGTTCAGGCCTATATTCAGGATATAAGAATTATATATACAGAGTGTCCCAGTATTGGTGGTTCATACTGTACGTATGTGTGCGTGGAGGGGGAGGTGGTCTCGATCCACTTGAATTCTTTTTTTATCCCCAATAGTTTGCGCTGTACGAGATGTTTAGAGTAATATCGGAAATTCCTACTTTTCTTCACATTCGTAGACAGCAAGTCCGCAATTTAAGCCCTAGATCAGTAGTTTTCTATTCAATGAGTTGCCTTATTATGGTGCTTCTAAATTACCTCTAAAAATGTCAACCACTGTGGCTAGTAATTCACGAACGGCCATGAAGCATAAATTTCATAATTAAAATTTATCTTACTGCTAAGTTTGATCATCTCTGGTGTGACAAAATTGTATGGGATCTCGGTGCCCAACTATTCCGAAAAATTGCCCAAATCATAAGGATTCTAAAACTGTGGCACTCCAAATACTGAATGTCATTATTCAGTCAGCTATAGCCGTTAACACGTAAAAGTATTCATTTCATTGAAAATCTTCGAAATTATTTGCAGTGAGTCTTTCTTAACATGGCATGTGTTTAGGTAAGTACTTGTTGCCAAAATGTGCTAAGGATTATTCGGAGTAAAAGGTTTAACAGATGTTTGTTTGTATGCTTGGATTCATATTTTGTTAATGTTACTTGTGGTTAGTGAGTTTATCGACTTTCTTAACTTCGCATAGTCTTTATTATTTCGGATACTTCGGTACTTAATATTATTAAGCATTCTACTGGACTTATGATTTGTGAAGTTTGGTTGGATTTTGTTACGATTTGTTTCTCTACTGCTCTTTGTTTTGTGCACAACAAGAGGACTGTGTCATGTCACGAGAACTGTACACCGCCCAAGAATGTAGAGGTAATGCAAGGGCTGCCTCAGCACTTTATCGTGAGAGATACCCGAACGCTCGCCATCCTGATCATCTCGTGTTTATTAGAGTGCACGGTGTTTACTCAGAGGGGAGAATGCCTGGTGCTGGCTTTGGTGGTGCGAGTAGCAAAGGACGATATCAAGACCCAGACATTGAAGAAATTGTCCATAATATGGTTGAAGAAAATCCGTCTGTTCTATTCACATTCAATGAAATTTTCAAGTTCGAAAATTTTCATGAAATGCATATTTTTATACATATTAAGAGCTATAGCTCATTGAATAATAAAATTCAGTACATTGTGTGCCACTGTTCTAGAATCTTCATGATTTAGGCAATTCTTCTGAATAATTGGGCACACATATCCCATAGAAATTTCTTACACAATAGGTGCTCAAACTCAGCAGATAAAAGAATCATGAATATAAAATTTACGTTCAGTGATGGTTTGTGAATTACCAGCCACAGTAGTTGACATTTATGGGAAGTAATTTAGAAACACCAATATTAGGGAACTCATTGAAGAAAAAGTTATTAATCTAGAGCTTGAATTGCGTCATGCCTAAGAATGTAAAGAAAAGGAATTTCTGACATTTTACAAAACTTGGCGTAGAGCGCAAATCATTCGGGATAAAAAAACAATTCAGGTGGATCGAAAACACCTCCCCCTCCACGCACACATACGTACTGTATGGACCACCAATACTGGGACACTCTGTATATTATGAATATTAGGCCTAAACCATGTCAGTAAACAAATGGTCGAAACCGAAAACGTACTTCGTTTTATCAACAGGAATAGAAAATTATTGAGTACCACACATTACTGGAGTTGTTACTATCAAGCGAAACTGTCATTAATTAAAAAGTCAGTTCAGTAACGATGTAAAACATTCCCAAAAATTACAAATTAATTAATCGCACAATATTATTTCGTTTGAAATGAAACAGGTAAAAAAGCGATATCAATTTTGTCAGCGTTTTACATAATAATGAGCAGGACAATCATATATTAAACATTCATGGATTTAATTTTTTCCTGTTCATATGCCTCACATCATTATAGAACCGGTCCAAGCTATTACAAATTAAATTGTATTTCATCGGTGCACCCGAAAGTGAAGTGATATAACGCTAATGAGGATACCGAAACCTTTCATTTTATTCCGCGGCATTTTGGTAAAAGGAAGCGATTATTAATTCATGCTTCTCATTTTCGCATGACAAAGGCAAGATAAGAATGAAATTATTGCATTCGAATATGAAATGGGATCATAACGTAACCAAAAATTACGTCAGAATCAATTCGAAAAGTGTGTCGAAAATATTCTTGATACTCACTTAAGTATTTCACCGGCCTCTTTTGACCTGTAAATGTCGCACTTGTGGAGAGGATGCGCTGCATCGTCTGGATGATACTGACCAGCGGCACGGCAGAGTGCTCTGTAGAGCTGAAACTGCAAGATCGTACTGACAAAATATCTGTAACATAAATTTACATCATATAAACTTGGGAAAACGTATCCTGAAACTTAAGAGCAATGAATAATCGTCAACGTACCAATATGAGCATTTTTCAAATTGAGAAAGTAAAACTATGTCAAATAGTGAAACGATTCATAAATATTTATATCATACGAAATGCGCTTTCATTTTCTCTTCAATTTCTTCGCAAAAATAGTTATTACCAAATTCATTACCGCTTCGAAATTTCAGAATTCCCCACTGTCTGCTTCCGCTTTGCATCGGAATCAACTCATGTTGTATTAACACTCAACAATTTCAATGACAACATATTGTTAACAAACTTTCACTCGTAATTAAATACGACACGATTTGTGGAATATTTCCCTGAATAAAAAGCTAAAAAAATTTACCATAAAAAGATTTCGTGACTTTAGATGAGAGATGTAGAGCAGAAAGAATTTTAATCAGATATATGGATTTATATCGGCCTCAACCTTTTCTTATAGAGAATATTTTTGCCCTTTTCAATTCTCGAGGCTTGCATTGATTTTCGTTCATCTTTTTATAGATAATACAACAATTTTCAATTTCTTCCATTTTAATTATTTAGTCAGCGCTTGACAGATAAGTAGATCATCAGATTTCCTAAACAGATCCTGCAAACCTGGTTGATATGAATTCAATTCAAATACCAGGAAAATGTGATTACTTTAATCCATAAAATTACTCGATTTTAATTTGACCTTCAAAGAAGATTAACACAATAAAAATTCTCTATGTCAATCTCAGCAACTATTGGAAAATAAAAAAAACTGTTGTTTAAAATAATTTCTTTCTTGATGTATTTATCCTTTTTGTATGTATTTTTATTCTTTTCTGATATATTTGATTATAAAGGGTTAATAAAGATTCAGTAATTCGAACAATATATTATCGACGTTTCGGATTGAACTCTTTTTCAAGATATGACAATTTAAATATTTGACAATGTTGTTATAGTAAATTTTCTTAGAAACAATAATCTGACAATTGAAAAACAAAAAGATGGAGACTTGATATGAATTATTTGTTTAGAATAAAGTTGAGTATATTTGATTCAAATTTCGAATATCTGTTCTGTCATTAATTGCTTCAGAGTTTCTTTTGATATGAATCATTTCAAGAAATTCTCTTGCTTTTCTGTTTTTTTGTAATCTAGAATTTTCACTGTATTAAAATCAAATGTATGTTTCAATGTTTGTTCATGTTTATGTAATGCTGTTTGTACTTTAGAGTATTTATGACCTTTTATTCTTTCTTTCAATTTTTGTTTTGTCTGTCCAATATATACTCCGTTACAATCTCTACATGAAATTTGGTATACGATGTTAGATTTATCATTTTTTAGTGTTTCCGATTTTGATTTCGTAAAAAGTTGTTTTAGTTGAATGTGCGGTTTATGTGCTCTTTTGAAATTTGGATAAGGTTTGAAAATGTTGGTAATTTTTTCAGAAAGGTTTCGTATCTCTGGGATTGGAATATATGTTGAATTCTCTTCTTTTTTCTCGGTATTTGTATTTAAAGTGTTGTATAGTTTGTGTATACCTTCTTTCACGATTTTGTTTACGAATGATATGGGATAATTATTTTTTAAAAATAATGATTTTATGGAGTGTAGAATAGCGGGTCTGTGAATTGGTGAGGTTAGTTTGATTGATCTGTCTGTATAGTTTATTATGATGGCTTTTTTTTGTTGTATGTGATGTATTGTGTTAAAATCGACAAGCCTATGTGTATTAGTTTCCTTCCTAAACCATTTTTTTGGGAGTTTATTTCCGTCTCTAATAATGGTCATATCCAAGAAATTCAAACAATTTTTCGATTCAGTTTCCAGAGTGAATTTAATTTTTTCATGGAAATTATTGAGATTATTTAATATCGTTTGTATTTTATCTTCAGAAGTGATAATAAGATAATCATCAACGTACCTTTTGAAAATGGTTATATCATTAATATGATTTTTTAGTATTTTTTCTTCCAACTTTTTCATTACAAGTTGAGCTATGGTGCTGGAAATGGGGGATTCCATTGCCACATCAAATGTTTGTTAATAAAATTTTTCACCAAATTGAAAATAACAGGATCCTAAAGTTGATTGAACTGTTTCCATGAAATCTCTTTTTGGAATAAAAATGTGTTTTGAGATTGATTGCCAATTTTCTTCAATTATACTTGGTATTACAGATGGGATCCCCCATTTCCAGTACCATAGCTCAACTTGTAATGGAAAATTTGGGAGAAAAAATACTAAAAAATCATATTAGTGATATAACCATTTCCAAAAGGTACGTTGATGATTGTATTATTATCACTTCTGAATGTAAAATACAAACGATAATAAATAATCTCGATAATTTCCATGAGAAAATTAAATTCACTCTCGAAACGGAATCAAAAAATTGCTTAAATTTCTTGGAGATGACCATCATTAAAGACGGGAATAGACTCACAACAAAATAGTTTAGGAAGGAAACTAATACAAATAGGATTCTCGATTTTAACACAACACATTACATAAAACAAAAAAAAGCCATCATAATAAACTATGAAGAAAGATCAATCAAACTAAGTCACCAATTCACAGACCCGCTATTCTAAACTTCATAAAATCATTACTTTTAAAAAATAATTATTCCATATCATTCGTAAACAAAATCATGAAAGAACGTATAGACAAACTATAAAACATGTTAAATCCAAATACCGAGAAAAAAGAAGAGAATTCAACATATATTCCAATCCCATACATACGAAACCTTTCTGAAAAAATTACCAACATCTTCAAACCTTATCCAAATTTCAGATTAGCACATAAACCACACATTCAAATAAAACAACTTTTTACGAAATTAAAATCGGAAACACTAATAAATGATAAATCTAACATCGTATACCAAATTTCATGTAAAGATTGTAACAGAGTTTATATTGGACAGACAGAACAAAAATTGAAAGAAAGAATAAAAGGTCATAAATACTCTAAAGTACAAACAGCATTACATAAACATGAACAAGCATTAAAACATACATTTGATTTGAACACAGTGAAAATTCTAGATTACGAAAAAACTGAAAAGCAAGAGAATTTCTTGAAATGATTCATATCAAAAGAAACTTTGAAGCAATTAATGACAGAACAGATATTCGAAATTTGAATCAAATATACTCAACTTTATTCTGAACAAATAATTCATATCAAGTCTCCATCTTTTTGTTTTTCATTTGTCAGATTGTTGTTACTAAGAAAACTTATTATACCAACATTGTCAAATATTTAAATTGTCATATCTTGAAAATCTTGAAACGTCGATAACATATTGTTTGAATTACTGAATCTTTATTAACCCTTTATAATCAGAAAAGTTTGAAATTAATTATAGGTATAGGTATAGGTAATTATGGGTCATTAATTCCTAAGAAGGTATTCTGAGCGCAAGGTAAGTTTTGATAAAAACAGAATTTTCTTCGGAACAGAGTCTTCCTGTAATTCCATAAATTTAAAAATTTTGAAAATGCAAGGAAAAATTATACCGAATCAATGCAGATGGTTTGATACTGGAAATAATAGTGTTGGTCCTGAGTGTTGTGAAATCAAGTCGCGGTTTTGAAACTTTTGGATGAAAAAATCCTAATTCCTCGTCAAAAGTGAAAAAATATACACAACCAGAAGTTTTTGAATAATCAACTTTTTATTTGAGTTCAAATTACGTTTACGTGACGATAAATAATGAAAATAACCATAGAAAATGTATTTTAATGAAAATATGTTATTTCGAATTAGCTTCGGCCAACGGTTAATGACACTGAAAAGAAAAAGAAAAATTAAAATCGAATAATTGTTGAAAAATTTGATTTAAGAATCTACACGTGGTTTCCAAAAAGTCAGAACAAGGAATTCTCGGTGAAAAAAACAAATCTTAATCTTGGATTAATTAAACAAAGAAACATTTGTGTAAAATCTAAATATCAGCTGATGACAAGGAGATGGAATTTGATTTTTGTTCATTGTACTGTACCTATCCTTTAATATCTTTTTACTCACATTTACTTGACTAAAGCACGAATCATAATATTGTCTAGAGAACCCCATGAATAATTGTATAATTCACATATTTTTCAGCAGTCTGTTCGATTTGTATGAGAATGTAGCAAACAACACGAAAACATTTCCAAAATAACATATATGATTAGTAGTGAAAAATGATGATATCACTATTTCCAAATTTTGTAATAATATGATTATATGATTGAGAAAATAATTGACCAACCTTCCAACCAAGTGACGAAACAAATTTTAGTTTTCAAAATAAATAATCAGTTCAAACGAATTTGGCAATCTGTTGTTTATTCTATTGGTTTTAATAATATCAGAGAAAATTTGAAACAATATGCAGTGAATTAGAATACACATGATGGTACTGACAGTGTAAGAAAGAAAAGTAGCGATTGACGACCCAATTAAGATGATTTGAACAACTTGTCGTTCATTATCAGATTGTATACAATAGAGCATAGAAAACTATTTTCTTTTGCCTCGGAACTCTTTTTTCGTATTTCGACACTATTAATAGTATCAAGACAGATGACACTGAGGAAATGATATCGTCTCACCAAATGAGTTTGTTTTTCACAGTCGCTGCTGAAAAATAATAAGTCCTTGTTGAATAATTTACAGATCTTTTACTAATGAAATCAGCAGTGACTTGGAATTTCTGTCAAAAATAAGAATGTAGGTCTCGGTTAAAACTGAGATAATTAATGAATAATGAATGTAAAACACATCTATACCGAATAAATAGAATAAATAGAACAAGTAATCAACGTCTTGCGTTATTTCGTTCCCATTCCGTCTTAATTGACCGTTTCGTTCAAAATTCAGTTTCGTTTATTTATGATTGAACTGTTTCTCAAAGAGTTATTATCCTTCGAATGGTGAAAACCTGCTAACAACATATCAGCTTATTACAAATAGAATTATTTTTCCGAATCGACCCGATACGAAATGGTTATAAGTTTCCGATTTGTGTCACAACTTCTACCGTGAAGTTAAAATTGCGGATCGTTAAAAAATTTTTACGGATTGGATTCATGGTAGACTAATTATATTTGGCAATCAAGTTGGAATAATAACGCACCGACTAATTATTGTTGTGGAGTATCTCGTTAAAACTGATTATTCACGCTTCTTTCACATATTTAAAAGAAATTCAATCTTCTGGTGATTTAATCCAATCGGGTTTTTGGCAAATAGCGAAAGAATGTTGTTTTACATTATTTCGTCTGCCGTCAGTCTGTTTGAGCTTTATTTGGGATTCAAATGAGCGTTTCAAAATTAAGACATCTTCTTTACTAGGAACGACGATGTTTCAAAATGAAATTGGTACGGTTTCTTCAGTTATCATATTATATTACGTGTGAAGTTGTGCGATTAAATCGATGATAAAAAATTTCAATGACTTCGGTTTGCGAATATTGCGAAACAACATCCGGAGAAATCCAATTACGACGAACAGCTTCTAGACTTATCGTGAACTATCCAATAAGTAGCACAATTCATATTTTATTTAAATTTCTAGATAAATAGGGAACGGCCTTGAAAATTGGAAATTTCTTAAAAAGTTAATGAGTTAGGGGACAAGTGGCATAATTCGACTTTGTCAATCAATGAATGAATACTTTCTTCGGACATGAATAGAAAGGCGTGGAATAGTTTGCAGCTATGTATCTCGTCCAAATCAGTAATGCGTCAGGAACTGTCCTCAAACATTTTGTAATAGTTCATGGCAGTTACGTTGAATCGACAATGAACTAAGGCGGTGCCAACAACAAGAATAGTTACTATTCACTTCCGTTGTAATAGATCAAAATGGTATCCAGTAGCCGACGCAAGTTTAAGGCTCAAAACTTTCGCTTCAACCGATGATGAGAAATATCACGTGATCTTCGCTTACCACCTGACGGTACAAACACCGTCTGATCGTGTTACTCAAGACATTCGAATAAGGAAAATTAGTTACGAATATCGGTCAAGTGACATTCAGAGGCAACGAAGAATGCACAGTCCAGAGGATGTTCAATGGTTTCATCAGTTTGTAAAACTGAAATGAAGGTCACAGGAAAAGGATAATTGCAGCAACAGAATTTTTGATATAACTATGGATAAGCGTTTGCGTTAGAATGTGTTAGTTTCACATTATCGAGGACGCTGTGAGGCAAGCAACCCCTCTAGAAAAATGTCATTCAATACAAATACAACCCCGGATAACTTGTGGAATATGTTGCTACTCACTAAATCGGGAAACTATTTCATTATGAAGATGAATGCGAACATTTTTTACGGTTTCAATGTCAGAGATTTAGTTATGAATTTGAACTTTCTCCATTATATTTACAATAGTTTTTTACCATTTCAGTAATATCTTTCGACATGTACTCTGTCACTTTTTTAACAAAACTACAGTTTTTACGGATCAATCAGAGTGAAAACACGAGAAATATTGAGTAACCTAAAAAAAACTATTTTGTCCATCTGAAATTGGACTATTGCCCACAGATCGCCGATAAATTTTCATTACAACTTGTAGGATTCATTGGGTTTTGAAGCATCTCCCACAGAAATACATTGTTCCAATATAAAGTTAATCGAGTTTTAATGTTAAATATATTTTTTGTAGATAACGAATAAAATGTAAAATTCTGAATGTTTATTCGATTTTTTTTGACAGATCTGACATTTGAAATTTCAGATTGCCATTTATACTGTATCGTTTTTCTCGGCCTCTTTGAGACGAAGTTGCGAAAGTTCTTTTTGAAAATCCTTCTTTTCTTCCGTCGCCATTTCTAGTAGTTTAGTGACGCAACTGTCAACTACAAAATTATGAAACCGGCGTAAAATCTTTCTCTGGCAAATGGGGCAATTATTTTTATTTTTAATCCATTCTTCAATGCAATATTGGCAGAAAGTATGACCGCAATTTAAAGCGATCGGCTTGATGAAAAGGTTGCCACAAATGCAACAAGTCAATATAATCTCCATGGACTCGTGCGTTATCAACGTCTTTGGTGTTTTGCATATGACATTATTCTCCATTGAAACTAGTTGCGATAATCTAAAGTCGGTTTGACAGGATTTATTGACTGTTTTTATCTTCCTGCGATGAAGACTTGAGACCATTTCTCTTCTTCTTTTATTTTGACTAGGCTCATCATTATCACGGAAACTTTCTGGCATAAATCTGCGCCTCATGATTGAATTTCGCGACAGTAAAACGTCAACTAAACACAAGGTGACTATGATGTAGAGTTTCAGAAAATTGTAACTATTATTTATTCCGTTTGATTAGGATATGAATCAAGAACGATTGCAAGTTTTCTTAATCCGTTCAAATATGCTTAACCTTCAATCAATTCAGAATTATTCTACAATGAATCAAAATTTGAAAAACATCAACACATTATTTTGAATCTGTTAATAATATTCATACCGGAAGTTTGACATCTCTTTCGAAAAATAATATCATTTGTATAAATCAAAATTTGATTTCAAGGGGCATTTTCAAGGAAACAATGTCAACCCGGACATCAGCGAATTTGAAATTCAATTGGTCGAAATGAATGTTGGATCTGAAATTCTCGATCGGATCGAATTACTTTTAACCCAAATAAAATCGAGTTGAATATTTTTCTTATTTTCAAGGGCTTCTTTTTTCGAATATAAAATTTTGTTTTTAATGAACTTCTTGCAAACAGTGTGACATAAACATTTTCTGACGAAATATTTCTTTCTTAAACAACTGAATAGCAGTATCAACCTTAACTTGACAAAAAAAGTAACAAGATCACCAGAGTTGTCTTCCCACACTTATTTTTTGACGAGCGTTCTGAAACCAGATTTGTCATATTTTTCCGTACACACTGTGCGGTTTTTTTTTTTTTGAATTTGACATGTATATGGGTGACTCTTTTTCAATTCAAACAGACGCTCGCAATTTTTTTTGGAAATGCGTACGGAGATGCACCTTGGTGGAAACGACAGCTCAAACCTTCAGCTTCCTCATGCTGTATGCTGTTTTTTTTTCAATATGAGCATTGAGGCTGCCCTTACCGAAAATAATGCTCACTCCCATCGAAAAAAATCAATTATCCTCAATTTAAGTACCTTATTTCTGAGGTAGTAAAGATTCGTGTTCTACTTGAAAAAACGAAGAAATTCTCCTATTACAACTTTTTTCAAAAACGTCTCATTCCGTGCGGAAATTGAGCGAGGAGAATTTCCGAATTTTTAACCTTTAAGGCGCTGAAACTCGTTTCTGGTATAGGATAAAAAAAAAACGTAAAAAAAAGTATTTATTTTTTCGAATTAAACACGAAGTTTTTATCTCCAGCAGCAAATTTTATTGAAAACATAATTGGAATTTCGGAAAAAATGGTAAAATTGGGAAAAATCACTTGGGTTTCAAAAAGGATGCAAAGTCGTGTTCCTTATTCATGAGAATGGGGCGTCAAAAATGCAACCTGCAAAAATAATATTTTTCTTCGATGCCAGATGAATCCGACAAGCAACATTGCGGAATTTTGCCTTGGCAAGATATTTTTTTCGTCTTATCTTTTTCTATAAAATATAATAAACATGATCTAAAAAAACTTAGCATATCTTCGCATTACAACAACAACGTTTGAACCGTAATAAACACTCCAACATCAATTTTACCATTTTTTCCGAAATTACAATGATGTTTTCAATAAAATTTGCCGCTGGAGATAAAAAATTCGTATTTAATTCGAAAAAATAAATACTTTTTTTTTTCTGTTTTTTTTTTGTTATCCGACCCCAGAAACGAGTTTCAGCCCCTCAAAGGTTTAGAAATTCTGAAATTCTTCTCGCTCAATTTCCGCACGGAATGAGAGGTTTTTGAAAAAAGATGTAATAAGAGAATTTCTTCGTTTTTTCATGTACAATAGAAATCTTCACTCCCAAAGATGATAACCTCAGGAATAAGTCACTTAAATTGAAGATAATTGATTTTTTTCGATGGGAGTGAGCATTATTTTTGGTAAGGGCAGCCTCAATCCTCATATTGAAAAAAAAACAGCATACAGCATGAGGAAGCTGAAGGTTTGAGCTGTCGTTTCCGCCAAGGTGCATCTCTGTACGCATTTCCAAAAAAAATTGCGAGCGTCTGTTTGATTTGAAAAAGAATCACCCGTATATAAAATACAGACGAGAATTCGAGTCAATGCGATATAGATATCCCGTAAATGATCTTTGAAAATAAAAGCATAATAACTGCCTTAAAATTAAGAGAGGAATAGTTTTTTATGACAATCGGAGTACTCACCAAAAATTTGTGGATGAAATTTCATTAGAATCAATCTCATTTTTTGTTATTCCGATCACAGATCGGGGGTTTTTATCTTTTAAGGAGCACAATCGATTGGAGAACTTCCTACGTTACACAAACATTTTTATATTTTTGTATTGACTAATTGATAGATCCCGATATCGGGGTGCTCGAAATCACCGCCAATGTAATGTATACTGTCGATACAGAATAAATCTGTATCCACATATACTTTCACTACCCTACTTTTGATAAGACATCAGGAAGTATCCTATAGTATCAATGATCACTGCGTGAGTAGATTGAACAATGAGAGTAATCGGAAAAAGAGGGCACTGAAATTAAATTTCATGAAACGAAGTCTAAACCACTTCCTCGTGCGTGGGAAACAATATACAATTGTCGAAATTTATTACTAATCGAGTATGCAGAATATGTAGCTAGTTCTAGGTGAAATATTATACCAACTTACATACTAGCACATTTTCTTTTTGAAGAAATACTCTCAGATAGGTGTAATAAAAAATCGATTGAGAAAAATAGGTTCATCTAGTGGACGGAAAAAATTACTCACGAAATTCACATAAACATTAACTCGCAAATTTCGTTAAATTCCGTCGCGTCGAAACTAAATCGGATTATCGTTGTTAATTAGTAGAAGGAATGGGCATACAATGCGAAACAAAATATGAGAATACACTAGGTCCATTACGCCAGAGAGTTACAGAGCGTGAATAACCGTTCGTCCACACATACCCAAAGATTACGTAAAGGACACTTCGTAGTTGTCTCTAGTTTAAAAAAAATAACTTTCTCGATCGTGGAAACGGTTCACCTTCGTTGAGGGGGAGAAGAGTTTTGCACAACTTGGTGCCACCAAATCACGCTAGCGGTGGTGGTCACAATGGAATACAGCGAAAGTCCACTTATGTATAAAAGTCATTGAAGGCCTCCTAAAATCAAGCAGTTCACTTCTTGAACTCACACACAAGAAGCTCTTCCTTCATGAGAACCACTATGAAGAATTTGGTGAGTTAATCGTGATACGCGATCGTGTTTCGGAAGTGATTGAGTGGGGAAAAATCTATTTATGGATAATAAAAATTCGCGAAGACATTCGGTATTGTGTTCTGTTTGTGGTGCGAAATCGATAATCAATTTCATTCTCGCAAAATCGACGTTTTCGATAAAAAAATTATTCAATTTTAACGCGTTTGATTTTTTTCCGAAAATCTCAGTTGGTGTTCAATGATCTTATTAAATTGGAACGGGTTCCAATTTGAAACTAATTAAAATTTATAATCATCACACGTATACGTTATCAAAATTCATTCCCTCTTTTTACAGCTGGCGGTGACGATCTTAGTCCTCTTTGCTGTGGCAATAAATGCCGAGGCGGGGGAGAAGAAAGCATCCGAAGCCAGCGACAAGAAGCAGACAAAGCGTGGATTGCTCAGTTTGGGTTACGGTTATGGAAGCGACATTGACCATGGATACCTCGTAGGTCAAGGTGGATACGATAGCGGTTTGGGTATTGGAAAATCATACGAAAGTTACGACGGATTTGGTTCCATTGACCTAGGAAGCAACATTCAGAAAACCATCACTATCACCAAGGGTATCCCAATTCCTTATCCGGTAGAGAAACACATACCATATCCAGTCACGAAGCACGTGCCTTACCCAGTTAAAGTTGCTGTGCCCGCTCCATACCCAGTTGAAAAACACATTGCAGTACCAGTTAAAGTACCAGTCAAAGTACCATACCCAGTACCACAACCCTACCCCGTCGAAAAGATCGTTCATGTTCCATACAAAGTATTGGTTGATAAGCCGTACCCGGTCAAAGTGTTGGTGCCACAACCTTACCCGGTGACCAAGCATGTTCCATACCCAGTTAAAGTGCCAGTACCAGCACCTTACCCAGTCGAAAAACCAGTTCCATACCCAGTTAAAGTACCAGTCCATGTACCACAACCATACCCAGTCGTCAAACACATCCCATATCCAGTGAAAGTACCAGTTGACCGCCCTTACCCAGTGCATATTCCCCAACCCTATCCAGTTCATGTGGAAAAGAAAATCGCAGTTCCTGTCGAGAAACCCGTACCCTACCCCGTCCACGTTCCCGTTGACAGACCAGTCGCTGTACCAGTTGAAAAACCATACCCAGTAGCTGTCAAAGTCCCATACCCAGCTCCTTATCCAGTAGAAAAACCAGTCGCCGTGCCAATTTACAAAACCGTAGGTGTACCAGTCAAAATTCCAGTCGACAGGCCTTACCCGGTAGCAATTGAAAAACCAGTTCCAGTGACAGTGGAGAAACATGTCCCTTACCCAGTTAAGGTGCCGGTTCCGGTTGCCATTAAAGAAGATTATGGTGCATACGAGGGAAGTTACCAAGAAAGTTCCGGGTACGATAGCTACGGCCACAAATAATTGCCAATGACAAATTCACACTATGTGTGCTTCTTGTACATTCTGTTTCCTATTTATGTAATCTGTGTTGTCTATTACTGCAATAAATTCTGTTTTATTTTTGTAAACCTTATTGTACGTGAATTCTTTTCTTATACCGACTATAAGAGGATTACTTGTAATTTATATTTCTCTATTAAAGTTGTTGGAAATGAAACATGTATACTGCTAATTGGATTCCTAATAACAATATTGTATTTGATGAATACAACCGAAACGTCAATTGAAAACGAAACTGACATTCACGTAACATTCGTAAAGATGATAGGTATCGAACATGCGAAGCGACATGTTTCCGTTACCATTTATCCTGAAGAAATGTGGCACATATTCAAACTCCATATTGTGCAATAGAACACACATACTTCCTGCAATTTTCAATCTTCGATACACGCAATAGCGTAAAAAAAAGAGAATTCCGACAATCCAAATATGAACTGTTACATAATAACTGGATGTTCATTTTTGAAGAGTAGATCTCTCGTTCGTAGACTTTTCCTTTCCAAAGTCGCCTGCGATGTATACGTATATCCTAACTTTCTCAGAGATGTACTCGTTTGCCCGGCAACCATTAAAATTTGATTTTCAACAAAAAGTAGTCCACCGGATGCATATCCATCAATTTCTTATTGACGAGCAATTAGACTGACGAAAAAAAAATGTTCATTAGTGCGAAGTTTCGTCAGCTTTCATTTCAGAATATTAATTAGCAAAACTGTTGATGTGGTAATGTGGTTACTAAACTGCATCTGTTTTCGTCAAGCGAGCCTTTATATACGTCTTGCTGCGATTTTATTACTAGGAAAAGAACGTTACTATAAAACGTTTAAGGAATTTAATCATCATTTAAACGTCATTTGAGCAGAGATGTGCATTAGATAAACACCACGTTCCAATATTGAAATAAGAGTGGAATTGAAATTTGCTGGTGATTAAATGAAGAATTCGTTTTTGAAATTCAAACGAAAGTGGTCGATGAATTCCCACGCAACGCCATCACTGGTTTCATTACAAACCAACTCTATCACAGTAAAGAATCTGTAAGAAACATCTTTGAGTTTGCAAAACTACAATTCTGAAACTTCTAAATAATTTAAAAGAACTTTGTCGACAAGAAATTGAAGTAGAATCGAATTAGCAACATTGTGTAACCACTTTTCTGAGAAAGGAAATTCGTCTATAAATTGAAGTTTAAATTGCTTCAGGTAGATGGCGACATTATATTTTGACATGCATAATGCGGTTAGTAGGTAGTAGTATTTTACCGATACCAATTTGTTCATAATTCGAAAAGATATGTATTTAAATCGCAGTTTTGTGCGCCTCTTCCATAATTAAATGCTCCATTTTACAGAGGAACATAATTAGAGAAATTCCAAGGAAGATTATTGTTGCTATAAAATATGAAAAAAAAACAACCCCCATACGAAACATTCGGGGAACTAACGAAGAACTTTCTTATAGCCTGATAGCTTTACTCTCGGATTTGAACAGTATACAGGGTGACGACCTTCGTCGATCCATATATGAGAAAGTATGAATCCGACAGCATTCAACTTTTGACATTTAATCAAGTTGCATGAGGCCTACCCCGACAAAATATTCTCTGCTTGATGCTACTTCCGGTTATATCGGAAACAAATCTGAAGTTTCTTATTTTAAATGGAACATTATGTATATTATTGAGTTTTTCGATTTCTTTCTTTATTCTAAGATGATTATGTAAGAATAGGCTGAGACCATCGCAGACCGACGACTACCCTGAGCGCGAACACAGAGTAGCGCGGGTCGAGTTCAAGGGTAGTGTGGATTTTAGTTGTTCAGTGGATTAAGATAGCGAGAATCACAGAACATATAATTGAAAAGAAACGGCACTCCTATACAAATCATCGTTCCCTTATTTTGGAACGCACAGAACACGAATTTGACAGTTAAAAGCTAGGTATATCTGTCTTGCCAATATCATAAAATTTAATAATTCGTGAAAGTGATAATTACGTTATTCGGCATTTAGTGCTCTTTTTAGGTTCTAATACAGCAGAAACTAATATACCCGAGTGCTATTAATAAATGTTATGCACCTAACTCGCGAAATTCGAAATATATTAACTAATTATTTTTCGTTAGGTTGGTTCAACTGAAGATTCTGAATAACTTTTTTGCTCTCATTCACACTTAACAACGTATATTTGAGCTCAGAATTTTTATAATAGCTTCAAAAAGTGAAAATTCATCATATTTTATATCCATATTGGTAATTTGCTACGAAAACAATGATTACAAAATATGCACATAACAACAGATAATAAAAGATTTTCTTCCTGTTCAATTGAATTGCTTCGCTTTTTTAGGCTACTGGCTAGCAGAAATTGTAAACGGAAACTGAGATATCATTCTATTTATCAAAAAAATGAATACAAAACCGTTAGTTTTTATGTTAAGTGTTTAGTGCTACAATATTTTACCAGAATCAGCTTGTAGAAAACGTTTCACTGCAGTTGGACTCCCGCTTTAAACATGTAATTACCGCACATCGACGACGACCCTTTTTTTTTCTGCTCCATTTTGAAATCCAATGATCCAATAATTCAATAGTCTCTACTCAATCTTCCACGAATTCGTTTAACATTTAACTACAATGAGCACTTTATACCAAAATACCACTTCAGAATTATGTACTATGAACGATCAATTATTAGAAACACGTCTAATTGAAAGTTTTGTAATCCAAAAAATATTCACTTCAAATAATCAACGTCTTTTATAACGGCGTAAATTTAGAGCTGGAGTTGACGTGTTATTCTTATATCTGTGGTTCTACGAATAACACAGACTTAACAATTTAATACATTTTAACTTTATGATGTTGGCACAGACTTGAAAATTCAATATTTTTCAACTTTATGAGGTTGGCAATACCAACGTACCCAGGTGCAAATAACGGCCTGACCTTGGCTATGGAGTGTGGTACCCCTGGACTACCCTGAGCGCGAACACAGAGTAGCGCGGGTCGAGCTCGAGGGTAGTGTGGATGGAGATATCGAGAACGACGGTTCGTAGCGTGGACGACGATAAAGTAGTGTTTTATTTTTGGCAAAGCCATCCTTAAAGTTATGTATTAGGTTCTATTACTTATGTGCAACCGTTTATGACTTTATAAATTTTTTTTGAAAATTTTGACAGTTCAAGTTCGCGATAAAATCGATATCTGAAAAACAAGATTTTTCATGCTAATCAAATTTCAGAAATTAGATGTTAAAGGACACTTTCGTCATATGTTAGTTGAAACTATAGCATATCATGTACAGGGTGCTCAGAAAAGTCCGGATAACATAGATTTCAAAAAATGCAGAAATCTCCAAATTTTCAAATGCAAACCGCCATTTTTTTTGGTTCATAGTACAGTGCAAAAAAAGAAGGTAAATGTATTCAGGTTCCCTAGATCTAAGCTTGATAATTTTTGAGATATTTGAACGTAATTAGGTTTATGATATCAAAATGTTACAAGTGTTGAAGAATTCTGTGCTCCAGTGCTTTCAGTTTATGATAGTTCAAAATCTGACATTATCTAGTTTCAAAGAAAGAGTTGTTGCTTGTTAATAGGACGATAGCTTTAATCCATTACAAAAATGTCTCGATTAGAGTTTAGTAATGAAGATTTCTTCGACTTATTATTTATTTACCAAGAATGTGATAAGGTAATATCCAGAAGTTGTGAAAGTGAGATATCCAAATGCACTAATTGCACGTGATGTTATTTTGAGACTTGTGAAAAACTTCTGGATATTACTTGATCACATTCTTGGACATTTTTTGAAAATTTACAGCTATCTGCCCAATTAACGAGCAACAGCTCTTTCTGTGAAACTACTTGATGTCACATTTTGAACTATCATAGACTGAAAGCACTGGAGCACAGAATTTGTTACATTTTGATATCATAAACCTACTTAGTTGAAATATCTCAAAAATCATCCAGTTCAGATCTAGGGAACCTCAATAACATTTATGTTTGTTTTTTGTAAATTAATATGACAGAAAAAAATGGCGGTTTGTATTTGAAAATTTGGAGATTTCGACACTTTTTGAGATCTATTTTGCCCGGACTTTTCAGTACATGATATGCTATATTTTCAACCAACCTATGACAAAATAGTTCTTTGAGAACTCATTTCTGAAATCTGATTAGCATTGGAAAATCTCGTTTTTCAGTTATCAATTTTATCGCGAACGACTTAAACTCAAAATTTGTTGAAAAAAATTAATAAATCATAAACGGTTGCACATAAGTATAGAGAAGTAACACATTATCATCTTAGAATAAAAAGAGGAATCGAAAAATTCAATAATATACAGGATGTTCTATTTAAAATAAGACTTTCTCATATATGGATCGACGAAGGTCGAAGTTTCGACACGTGATGCACTTCGATCGATGACGTAGATGAATGGAAATGAAAGAAAAAGTGGGCGACTTAAGAATTCTCCGCCACCAACGTGTTTTTCATTCTTCAAATGTTGGGGTTGCATTCTTGTTTACCAGAAAAAAAATATCTGCTAGACCAAACTGTTTTCTTTCAAAAATCGCTTTCAAAACTTTGATGATTTCGATGGAGTCCTTGCATTCATTGGTTAATTAATGAAGTGATTGTGCTGTTAGTGGATGTCAAAACGGTCACGAACGAAAAAATGATTCTATCCAACTTTTTCCAGAAGCAGCGCTTTGCTGGTCTCGATACGTTGGAATAAATTTGGAATATTTAAGTTTTTACTTCAAGTAACAGTCGCTCGGCTTATTGAAAAATTATCTACCTACATTGAAATGTAAAATCAAGTCAACATGTTAGTTATTTACTATGGAAACCAGATAAATTTTCGTTAATTGTCACTTACGAATTGTGCACCCCCGTCGAGTATTCACATGCACCACTTTGAGAACCAAGGCACTACGCGAATTGGCAAGGCTGTCTGAAGGAACGATCAGAAAAATAGAGTTGACCTGTAAATTATTGCGTTCGGGGCACACATCGTCCCCTTACCTTCCTCTGTATTCAACTTTGACCCTGAGACAATTCATTAAAAATTTCTTGGACTCTTTATTCCAAGCTACGCATGAAAATCCTCAAAAAAGACCAATAAACATGAAATTCCGAAATAGTCTAGTTACTTCCACACATTTCGGGAAAGTACAATAATTCTTCTGATTTTATGCAAGTATTCAAGAAATGTTTCATAAATTCGAAATAAATTTTGAATTTTCTATGAGAATCAACAAATATTATAACAATTTTCTCACTGCATTTTGCCACTCTTCAGAGATTTACATTCATTTGTTCAGAATTATAAAAAAAATTCAGTGAAAATTGATTAATATTTTTGAATATCTTCGGGAAAATAAATATTTTTTTGTCTGTTTCAAGTTTTGAGATCACTCAATCGATCAATTTGCAAGATTTTGAAATATATGAGTATGTAGTTCCTTCTAGAATAACTAAATTTATGTTTTCTTGAAGTAGAACCGGAAATCGGATTATATAATAGTCTTTTGGAAAGAGAAAACTGACAAACGGTTGTTTACGTAAAATAATCCAATTCATTCACATCTGGTGCTCATTTCTTGATACCGCAATGGAAGATCGAGTATACGTATTTTTCTGTATTTGCATAAACGAAATTGTAGAGTTTGTTGAAATAAAATATGAGTGATAACTGATAATAATTTATGAAGCAATATGAATAAAGATTGAGAGTGTAAATAAAATTATCGCATAGCTTGTATTACTAACATTCCATTCAATGTTGCTCTTATACAGGATGTTCGGCACATTGACCGACAAAAATTTTGTGAACACTAGTAGGCTCATTTGCTAACTTCACGGTTATGGAGATATGATTTTTTCTCCTTTTTACCCAAAATCCCACTTTTAAACCCTCGTAACTTTTTTTTTACCATCGTAAGAGCACGAATTTTTTATTGTATTTTCTAACATATGTGTGTTCGAATAATAAAACGTTCTATTCCAGTCAACACAACTAAGAGGACATATGAGCACTTTTAATCTACAAAATTAGTAAAAGTGTGAACAAAACACAAGTGCTAAATTCAATTTCAGAAAAAGTGATGGCTATTAAGAACTTCATTTTCTTTTAAAATATTCTGTAGTTTATGACCTTTCTGACAGTATGCTACACTCTAGTAGTTGTCCATTAGTTCTGGTATAAATTCGTGGTATTCCCTCTACCTAACAAAAAAACTATTTTTAACACGCACAGTGAACGCGAGCATGTAAAAACCCTGTCCGTTTCTCACATATGTAAATTAGCTCTTGTGTCTTGGTCGTCATCTGTCGTTGGGCTGGACTAATCTTATTGGACATCTTATTGGACCACATTGCTTTCCACATCGTCTGAACGGGGCTATTTATTTGGACTTCCTAGAAACTGTATTACCAGAACTAATCTCCATCATTCCTGTGTTTCAAGAAAACGTGCCGATTGTCTTCCAGCACGACAGTTGTTCGGCGCCTTTTCATAGAGCTGTTCTGAAGCACCTGAACAGCTCCTTTTCGAATTCATGGATAGGTAGATCAGAGTTAGTTTATTTTACGATGGTGCCCAAAAAAGAACAGTTGATTGTGAAATAAATACCGCATTTTCAGTTATGAAACAAGAGATCAGGTTGACCACCACAACAGTTGAGGTGAGAAAAAGGTGTCGTGCTTGAATTCGAAACAGAGGAGAACATTTTGAACAAAATTTGTAAATTGATTAAACATCAATTCAATGAATTATTGTAAAAATAAGATTGTTTTACTGATTAAATTCCTACAAACCAATTGGTTATCTATCAATACCTTAAGTTGACCTCGACTTGATGACTTGTATTTACTAATTTTATCCACTAAGAAATAAAAAAGGTACGAGGCTTAAAGGTGGAATTTGGACCAGTCCTTTTGTTAGATGAAAAAGTACGACTTCTAGCGTTTTGAATGGATAACTTGAATTTATACCAGAACTAATGAACAACTACTAGAGTATAGCATACTGTTAGAAAGGTCATGAACTACAGAATATTTTAAAAGAAAATGAAGCTCTTAATAGCCATTTCTTTTTCTGAAATTGAATTTAGAACTTGTGTTCTGTTCAAAATTTTACTAAGTTTGTAAATTAAAAATGCTCATATGTCCTCTTAGTTGTGTTGACTGGAATAGAACGTTTTATTATTTGAACACACATATGTTAGAGAACACAATAAAAAAAATTCGTGCTCTTACGATGGTAAAAAAAAGTTACGAGGGTTTGAAGGTGAGATTTTGAGTAAAAATGAAAAAAAAATCATATCTCCATAACCGTGACCCTCAGAACCCAAGGTCCAAGACTGGTAGGTAGCCAATGAGCCTACCAGTGTCCACAAAATTTTTGTCGGTTCATGTGCCAAACACTTTGTATTTCTTAGTTAATGAAAAGACCCATGAAAATTCAATAGAACATTGAATGTACTAAATTTTAGTTCATTCTGAAATGTAGATATTGAAATCATGCTGATTTGGCTTTCCAAATTTCTACCTGAAATTCAATGTTTTCCTTAACACTTTTTGACTCTTCGATAAATTTACATTCACATCACATTCATTCAGTCATTTGTCACTATCTTCGTTAATTTAAAAATTCTCTCTGAAGTCAAATTTCACAAGAATCACTGAGAAATTGTTCGATCTCTGCTGGTTTTGGGGAAATTTTGTGAGATCAAAATTTTTAGATGAATTCGTTCTTTTGAAATTTATACATTCAATAATCTTTTTTCCTCGTGAAATTACATAAGAATATTGTTTCTTTAATAGATGTTATGATGTTTGACACATCCTTTCCCCATAAATTTAATTTGTTTTACAGAGTCGCCGCATCACTATCTTTTTATTGAGACATTCATTGAATCAATCTCTTAACGAGAGATAATTTTTCTCTATATTAATTCTTTGATCTATTTTAATCACGGTTTGAAAACTTTGGGTTTGAAACTATAAAATTTACAAGACACATTTTCAGAAAATTGAATGTTTACGTCGCAAAATTTTTCTGTTAATTCAAAACTTTTTCTGTGCCCTGAATCATTCCGATAATTTTGGCATCGTTTACTTTTCGCAAATTTTTTAGTGACATTCGTATTATGCATACCTGTTATTATGAATTGAAGTTTATTGCCACTAAAATACACATACATCTTTCTTTGATCAAAATCGCAAAAAAGCTTCCATAATTGTTTATTAGAATTCGAAGTTCTACAATTCTTTAAAATTCGCCCTTCGAGGACTATGAGTTGTAGTACACGGGGGGCGGGGGTGGATACGGGCACATCCCGCATCCCAGCCCCCCTCCTGAAATTTTTGAATCCAAAAAAAACTATTACCATTTTTAAGAAGGGTTTCAAATTATTCCTCCCCGAAAAAGTGACCTTTTCTTTAGTCTTTAGCTAGAGGAAAGCAGGCAGAGAGCTTTTTCTCATTTGGCGAATAGGTTTTTTTTTGGTCATCAAATAAATACCCCCACCCCAAATCCTGGCTTCGCCACTGTTATGAGTACTAATATTCTTTGGCAAAGGATTTGTACATTGCATTATATAAGAATGAACGAGAGAGAAAACAAGGAAGTTTGCACAATGTCAACCAGTTGCAACAACAATGCTATATTACTTATTTGATCATCAACAAGCATCTCTGAGAAAATTGTTCCGATCAGTACATCTAACTTATACTTTTCCAATTATGATATAACATAAAGAATGTGATATATAATACATTGAACCAATTTAGAAGCATCGAAATCTTGAAATCAATGTTAATTGAATAATTTTCATGAAATGGACGTCATCATAACTCCAAAATCCACACAAAATTGGCGGTATAAATGGAACCGAGTCAAAAATGCTTCTAGTATATTTACAACAAAAATTCCAGAATATATCCCACATATCCCTTAATTATAATATTAAAAACGTACCTCACTCCGAAGTAAATCTCTATTTTTTTGAACTAAAACAAAAGTATGATTACATAGTAGCGTAGATTCGACCACATTATTCGAAATTGACAATTGATTCTTTCTGAATTCGCATTCTCTTCTGATTGAATATTATGTAAACTACTCATTTTAAGCACCCCGTATGCAATTAAATATATAACAGTTCTCCTGCTTTTCTTCGTCCACACAGAAAACGTCGTTCTCTGAGTGAAATAACGTCGATACGAAAAATTTAATATTTTCCTCAGGAAATGTACTCGCAGGTAGGTATTCTAGATAAGTTTGTACTTTCTAATCGAATTGATTCGAGATATACTTAGCTTTAGCCACACGTTGCACTATCTGCTAGGATTAGATAATGTTTATAAGCATTTTCATTCGAAACTGCTAATTATTCCAATCACGTCGCAACTTCCGTCGTATGACTCAAATATGTATCTCCGTAAGTCATTATTCCATTGGTTTGTGTCGGTATATAACGAAGTCACTCGCTTAGATCTCATTGTTTCCCTTACTATACCAAATAAATTAAAAAGTGACCAGAATGTTATTACGTTGCAATCAAGATCGTTAAGAATCGATGTTCCTATTGTCTTCTTTTAATAATGAACACAATGAAGTTGTTTTATATTTCCTGGAAGAAATCGTAACAATCCACATCAAAATTTCAAGTTTTTCAGTCAAAAATGAAAAGAAGAAGTGTACTGTTGCCTTTCTCCCACATCCAAAAAAATATTCACTAATCAAAGCAAATAAACGAATATTATTCATTATTATAGCCTAAGTAAAGAAAATACCAGATACAAGATGTGAAACTCTAAGAACTCCATGAATAATTTCTGGAAAAATATTTATGTATTTCGAAACGAGTAAAATTACTCTCCGAACCGAACCTCTACCTGTATTTTATGTTGATTTTTAAAATCAATCTTTAGTTGTACTCGGAAATGAAGAGGAATGTTTCCGATACGAATCGTCCAATTTGCACGCAATCTTATTAAGGATCGAATTGAATAATAATGGAGTTAGGCAAGAGATCGATAAACCTAAGATAATACATATCGCGGATTCGTATCCGTAACTCGAATCATATCGAAACAGCTGCGTGCTTTTCTATTGAGAGTAACGCATGAAAGTAAGATGTTAATTGTAACGTTGCAGGTATTTTATGTATGCGTTGCGCTAACAACGCAAAATCTAGTTTTCACGGATGAAAATTTATTTGGTTTTCGACATAATAGAATTCCGCATTTCGATCATGAAATTTACTCATATATGTTTCTTAAATTGACAGGATCGTCTTTCAACACTTCCGACAGACCAATTAATTGAGTCCGTTTTTGACCATTAAATAAACAATAACGAAAAATAACGTCAATTGTCTCAGTTTCGTAGATGTTACGTTATTCTTCGATGTAAAGTTAATCGCGGAATTCCTGTAAATGAACATTGAGGATATAACAACGTTACGCCTGACTGATTCTTTGTCAAGACCGGTCCTGATCGGGCTGTATGGTAAAAAGTTTTAATTGTACCAATATGTGAATGTGATCTTATGGTAGTGTTAAAGTATGGTAGGGCAGGAGGGAAAGTTTGTCTATAAAACAAATAATTTCAATCGTATTTATGTATTATCGCTTAAACCAGTGACAAATGAAGATTCTAGTAAGTGTATTAGAGACTGAATATTGTTTACGCAAAACGTGATTTTTCGAAGAAAATTGAGTGATGTGTTGTGCACTTTTCGGTTACCCAGAGGCTGGATACATTTTGGAATACACCAATCGACGAATCAGCTTCTGGAATATTCTAAAAGTGCACCTCAAGATAAAATCTTCATAGAATCTTCGTGCCTCGATTTTCACGAATATTTCTTTTTTACAGATAGGATTTGTTAGTGTTGCCGTTTGCTGCACGTTGGTTCATTCCGTGCAACAAAATGACGAACGGAAACAAAAACGCAGCCTGTTCGACCACGAGGGCAGTTTAGGTGAAGAAATCAGTTTCGGTGAAAGTCATGGCGAAATAGAAGACAAATGGGAACCAAGTAGCATAGGAGACTATGGAGAAGATCATGAGCACAAGAAGGTTGTCACCGTTGAAAAAGAGGTTAAAGTACCTTACCCAGTGGTTAAAAAAGTTCCTTATCCTGTTTATAAGGAAGTTAAGTACCCAGTTCACGTAAAAGTACCAAAACCGTATCCAGTAGTCAAAGAAATTCCTTATGAAGTCAAAGTCCCCGTAAAAGTACCATATCACGTTCACAAACCGTATCCTGTAGTCAAGGAAGAAAAAGTTCCCGTTACAGTTCATGTAGATAAACCTTATCCAGTCAAAGTTATAGTACCTCAACCGTACCCCGTAACTAAATACGTACATTATCCCGTTGAAGTTAAAGTACCGAAACCATATCCAGTAGAAAAAAAAGTTTATTACCCCGTCAAAGAACTTGTCCATGTTCCAAAACCCTACCCAGTTGAGAAGGAAGTGAAATATCCAGTGAAGGTACCTTATGACAGACCTGTTCCATACGAAGTCATCAAACCGTATCCAGTCAAAGTTGAGAAAAAAGTACCAGTGCCGTATCCAGTGGAGAAACCTTACCCGGTCAAAGTATTCGTGGATAATCCTGTACCTTATCATGTAGAAAAGAAAGTACCATATCCCGTTAAAGTCGAGGTACCACAACCCTACCCGGTAGAGAAAGAAGTCAAATACCCCGTCTACAAAGAAAAACCTTATCCGGTTGAGGTTAAAGTGGAGAGGCCGGTGCCTTATTATGTGGAGAAGAAAGTACCGTACTACGTCGAGAAAAAGGTACCTTATCACGTGAAAGAAGAAGTCCACGTTCCAGTCCACGAAGAGAAAAACGAATGGGAAGGAGTCGAAGAATCAGGAGACAAATGGTGAATACGGCTGAAGCGTTCATATTCGCTCAATTATTCACAAACTTCCCAATAGGGTTTACATATAAATATATATTTAATGTAAATATTGTAAACCAAAAAGGTTATTGATATTATCAATTCAATTGTTATATTGTTTATTTATACTTGAATAGCATGCAAGTTTGTTCTATGATCTGTTTTTTGAATAAATGTTAAATAAATGTACATTTTTATACTGTACCAACGACAACCAAACCTGTTTTTACCTATATCTCTCAAAAAAATTGAACAATCCTTAATTAATTAAGATATGTTCGATCAAAAACGAATAAAAATTTGAATACGCGTTGAGATGAAACGAAACGTTAAATAATCGTTTGGATTTGATAAAAGTTTACTGGCCAAACTCCATTCGATGAAAATCGTTTTCTGACTTTTATAGAGCTGATAATAACTTTTACATCAAAGTAGATTTCCAATGATCTAATTCGATCCATATCTACATATTTTTTTTTGAACAGAATGTAACGCGTAATCGAGGTAATTCAATTACATAGATTTGCATAAAGTTTTTTACACTTTCAAAATTAGAATCAATTTTGCATTCCATAGAAATATGTATGGAAGCCAAAGTTAATACTTTTACTTAAAGGATTTCGTTTTCTACTAACAACGGAAAAAGTAAAATCTGTGTCAATATGAAATGCACTCGTACATCTATCTATACAATGAAAATTGACAAAAAATGTAACGATCAAAAAAAGATGTTTCGCGATTTGTATTCAGATAATCGACCTGCAAATATTTATTTTTAGAAAATGAAACACTTAAGTTCAATGCAGCGACAGATTTAGCTTTAGTGCCGCGAATATGTACAACAAAAAATACTATGAAATTTTTTAATAACCAGTAGCACTGACCTTCTCGGTAGTTTTGATAAAACCATCGCACAGTATTTGAAAGAACATGCATACTTATTATATCCCCTATTTATAGTAAATGGACTGAATGATATAATGGTAACAAAAAAACGACATACGGAAAACAGTGACAAGCAAAATAAGATCAAAAATTCAAATTATACCAGAATCTAGATGTTGAACTATGGGCGCTGAGATAGAAAAGCTAGTGTGCCGCCCTAATTGACTCATTGATTTTCGAATAATCTCAGATACGAGAAATAGTCTGCAACTGTTTCAACACAATTTTTTGAATTTCATTGATAATGAACTTTTCGGGTTTAAAGGTTACAACGAGGACGGTTTGAATCGACTAGTAACGTTACAGAAAATTATGGAATTCAACACAATCCTACTACTAAGTAACTTTAGATGTTTGAGTTTATTTCTTGTCGGAATTTTAAATTTTCGACATGTCGCTGATGATGTTAAACCCTCTTCTCATTATTATTGAAACGTTGGAAAAATAAAGTATTCATCGTGACCTTTATAGCCGAAAAGTGCATCATGAAGCCTAAATCGGTAAATAATTTCATCTTTCCCAGTTCCATATAAAAATCGAAATAAGTAGATCAATATTCCTTATAAGAAATAATTTACTGTTAATCATGTAATAGCCGCATTACACAACGTTGAATTCTCCAATTTGAACTCATCCCAAATATTTCGTTGCCGGAAAACCTCTACTACTCATCCAAATATTTTGGGGCATGAAAAATGTCGCTTAGTGTCGGCGATACTCTCAAACAATCTATGAACAAAACTTGCATGCTAGATAGATTGAGAATTCTGCCAATTTTGAATCGACTCACTCTAGTGCACTTCTTAATTATGAATTCGATCTAATGTTTATTACTTAATTGCTTCGCGGATGCGTTTCTAGTTTTCGAGAGGAGGCAAGGGGGTGGTACTTCTGCACAATAGTGGAAGTTTCGTTCTTTGGAGCCCCTCTTGAGCGAAAGTAACCGAGGGGTATTATAAAAGGTCTGATCATCAGAGGTACATCCAGTTTCGGTCTGGAAGTCAATACTGTCGAGTTATGAAGTTACTGGTAAGTAGAGTGCCGTCATCTGGTGCCCGCATTTGAAAAGTGAAATCTTCTACGGATTGTGATTAATTAGAGTGGCGTTTCTATCGCGGACAAATTGCCAAGTATATCATACTTTCCGTTAATCATTTCCGCGTCGATTTAAATGCAGTTATTGCCTTTACTTAACTACCGGGCGCTCATAAAAGGAAGTTTTCATTGTTCAAGAAGGAAACATGCGACATTTACTTTCCATATACCTAAAGAAAAATTATGCCGATGAACCGATCATCAGGCCTGGCCTTTGGTCGGATAAAATTGAAGATGTCGGATTCTCAATTTCGCATCGTTCTTAATATTCAAAATTTAATTCCGTTTGAAGGTTTCCCTGGCGCTTAGCGCGCTCCTTGTTTTGGCAAGCGCCGAAAAAAAGGAAAACAAAGTAACGGATACCGCAGAGGCCAAGATAGAACCCAAAAAACAACCGGAAAAACGGGGACTCGATCTTGGTTATGGCGGTGGGGAACATGACTTAGAAGAACACGACTTCGGAGGCCAGGATTTTGGAGGACATGACTTTGGTGACAATCACGGTCAGGTGGAACATCACGAGAAAACTGTTACAGTGGTAAAAAAAGTTCCGGTACCTTATCCGGTTGAAAAAGAAATACCAGTGCCTGTAGAAAAAAAGGTACCGTACCCTGTGAAAGTTCATGTTCCGCAACCCTATCCGGTTGAGAAGAAAGTACATGTGCCGTACAAGGTATGATTTTTAGTTGAGTCTTTTTGGCAGTGATCCTTGATCTTTTTTCAGGTGCCAGTTCATGTCTCTGTTCCAATCCATAAACCGTATCCAGTAGAGAAACAGATTCACGTTCCAGTTAAAGTTCATGTCGATAAACCGTATCCAGTAAAAGTACTAGTTCCCCAACCGTATCCTGTAGAAAAAACTGTCCACGTGCCTTATAAAGTTCACGTTCCGGCGCCGTACCCCGTGGAGAAAAAAGTATATTATCCAGTCAAAGTACCCGTTCACGTGGCTAAGCCCTACCCTGTTGAGAAACTAGTTCCTTATCCAGTTAAGGTACATGTTGACAGACCTTATCCAGTTCATATACCAAAACCAGTACCCGTACATGTTCAAAAAACAATACCATATCCGGTCGAAAAGCCTGTCCCCGTACCAGTCAAAGTAGCAGTAGAAAGACCAGTACCTTATCCAGTTGAAAAACCACAACCATATCCGGTAAAAATACTGGTACCGGCTCCATATCCGGTTGAAAAGAACGTGCCTGTCCCAGTAGAGAAACCCGTTCCTTATCCCGTTAAAATTCCAATTTTCAATCCGGTCGCAGTACCCATTTACAAAAAAGTACCCGTCGAAGTAGAAAAACCAGTACCAGTTCCAGTTAAGGTATTGGTGCCCATAAAGGAAGAACATCAAGAATACGGAGGCGAACATGAAGAATATGGAGGCAGTCAAGATTACGGTTTGGAAGAACATCACGAATAGACTTCGTTTACTTATACTATACGCTCTATCGTTTATCAGTATTACCTGTTTCTCATTGTGATCTTCATTATTTTGTATAATAAAATTATTTTTATAATTATACCTTCGACGGTCTACAAAAAAAAGAACTACCAATCAATTGACCGTGGTTCGGATCATGGCCATTATACTTGCGAAAAGTTTCGTTATATAAAGTTCAGATAATTTGATTCAACTATTTTCAAAGAAAAATCCGCTTCTCAGACATTTACATAATTCGTATTTATGTAGTACGAAAACATTTTCTTACCTCATGTAAGGAATGTTGGCCGGTATATGATACTTTGATCCTGGGTCGAAATCCTTTTCCGATCTGAGTACAGGTGGTTTGATACCCATATATTCTTCACTAAAATTTACTTTCATAAAACAAATTCCAATGGTTTTGTAACTGTACCTAAGTTGCCACCAGTTGCAATTATATTGATCTTTCAGCCTTTGCTTCCTGAATATCTCGTAACGCCATTTATCCATAATATAAGCATATGGCAGGAAAACAACTTTATCTAATGCCATCGCGTAGAGAAAGTTGATGTCCACGGCAACATCATCAATAGAATTTTGAACTAAACCCAAAGCTTGCAGATGTTTTGGAGTACCCACAGATAAACCGATCGCCTCGCCAATAGCCTCATGAAAAGCTTAAAATAAATACCATTAATTTCCGATTCTACTCATCGTCGCAAGTATTTTACCTGGATTTGCTCCATCCCTAAATACTTTTGGTAAATTTTTGTATTGCATGAAATAGTGAACGTGGGCCAGTTCATGATGCGCAGTTATGAGATCTTTCATATTAATACGAGTGCACATCTTTATCCTATAAAATTGCAAAAATTGTTACAATAAAATCGCTAGAACTTTGAATCTAATTGCAATACCTGAAATCGCGCCTATTGCAAAAATCCCAAGCAGATGGTTGGCAAAGCACCACCCTGTCTACAGGTTCCTGCAGGACGGAACCAGACCAAAAATCTAAAGGTAGTGCGCTCATATTCATCGAAACGAAAAAGTCTTCAGCTAGTCGAAACATATCGACAGGAGAGTAACCCTACAATAATGAATATTTTCTGTGAAAAGTAAAAGTTTCATATGAGAATGTGTATCATACCTGCTTTATCATTTCTGGCGTTACATCCAAGAAGTTCTGTCCTGGATAAGGCTGTGAAATGTCAAAGATATTTATCCAAGATTGTGCCCACATATTTCCCAAGACATGTGCAGGAAGTGGCGCTTGTCTACTAATTTTATCGGGCCCATAGTAATCCCTTAATCGTCGTCGAACATAAGCGTGCAACAATTCGTATAAAGGCTTTATATCTTCCCACACTTCCTCTAGATCTTCAGCAAACGTTGATGACTCAAATGGAAAATTCCAGTAATCTGCCGTGTTTGTGAAATCTGCATAAAGAGAAAATATGAATGAATTTACCGAATTTATGGGAAGAAGTTTTTAAGCAGTAAGGTACACTACATTTTATTATACCACACGGACGTATATGGTCCCCCCTCTAAATTGGAAACGGTTTGAGATATCAATTTGAAATTTAGAGGGTCAGAATAAACCATAAATTACTGCAATTTGATGTAAAACTAATGTTGCAAAATGGCGGCGGGACGCCATTTTGAAAAAATATTAAATAAAAAGGGGGGTCGTGTGATATATCGTTTGAAAGGTCTAACTTAAACCTCGAGTATGAAATTGTTATTGTCACCCTGTCAAAGATGGCGGTTCGTCAAAGTTACGACTTGTAAATAGCACCAAAAATTCTCTTTGGTAGCACACACCCACTTCTAAACTGAAAACGGTTTAGAACATCGATTTGAAATTTGGACAGTAAAAATTAAACGATAAAATACCTAAATATGACAAAAGTGAATTTTTCGTGCTACTTACAAGCCATAACTTTGACAGCGTGACAGTAACAATTCATACTCGAGTTTTAAGTTAGACAAACCTTGCAAACGAGGTATCACACGACCCCCTTTTCTACTTAATTTTGTTTTTTCAAAATGGCGGCCCGCCACTATTTTGCAACATTGGGCTGCCGGTTTTACATTAAATTGCAGTAATTTATGGTTTATTTTGACCCCTCAAATTTAAAATTAATATCCCAAACCGTTTCCAATTTAGAGGACGGGGGACGACTATTTACGTCCGCACTGTATATTTATAAGCTCTCGGGATAAGGTATTTTAAAATGAAGACTTTTCAATTTCTAAACATCGTTCCATAGAATTAAATTGACTTCAAATTAAGGGGGATGGGTTTTGTCAGATCGTTTGGCTCCGTAAAAACTAAAAAAAAGATAAATTTTTGGCGGAGGAGCCTATTACTATTTCTAATTAGATGGTAATATTGTAATCCAATCTTTGCAATAGAAAACTAGGCTTCTTAGCAGAGAATACATCAATAATTCCGTAACGAATAACAAGACAGAACTTACTATAAATAATCATTATCATCGGGATTAATATTAAATATAAATCTAATATCAAAATCAGTAGAGCGTATCAAATTGAATGGTTTCAAATCTAAAAATGCTAGGTATGAATAAATAAATGTATTTACAATGTATGTCTTCCTATATTCAAATGATCTGTGTCCTTATTCTCCAAATCGTTGATATTTTGAAAATATACAAGAAATATCATATCATACTTAATCAATGTTTCCTTCATTGAGCGTAAAGTGGATATTCTAAAAATGAGGTAATGATACATCTGACAATGATCAAAAATTTTTTTTACATGGTTTATCTCAGTCTTAGTTTGCCAAACAAGATTTTCACACACCGGAACTGCACATTTCAAACTGAACGATATAAGCTCAAATTTTTTCGCTGAAGCTTTTGCCATCAAAAAAGCTTCGGAACTGATAA
Organism: Novius pumilus; assembly: GCA_020654155.1. Taxonomy (NCBI): domain Eukaryota; kingdom Metazoa; phylum Arthropoda; class Insecta; order Coleoptera; family Coccinellidae; genus Novius; species Novius pumilus. Next base: position 2,327,890 of record JAIFOV010000472.1, read on the forward strand.
AGGAGTCAAAGGAATATAAATTCGTTATATGGCGATTTCTTCCACACGAGTGAAAAACTTTGCAAGGGCAATGTAATTTTGCCTTATAGATAAGCTTAGGTTTAGTTAACTTCTCCTCGAAGCAGGAGGGCTTGAAAGCTTGATAGACAAAAGTTCTTGAATATGGATTTTTTTGTCTTTAATTTTCAGTCAAATTTAGATTGCGATATTAACCGATGGCTTTCCTAAAGTATCACCAAATTTTGAAATGCCTTACTGTTCCGTCTAGCAGCCTCATTAGAAATTTGCACCATTTGCTCATAGGTATCCTTTATTTGTTGGCCAGTATTTCTTCGCCATTCAGTCCAAACAAACTGTAGCTCATCCCAGTTTCTACTGCGAGCCATGATGGTTACGAGATCCGGTTGAAGTCGCAAACCACATCGGAAGGGTTCGTTGTGAGCACAAATTGTTGCACTATTATATACGGACAACATATCGTTGATGAGACGATTATACTACAAAAAAAAAAACGTATAAACAATGTCTTACTGATTTGTCTAAAGTATTACCCTATCTAACTGATCGGGCGGAAGAGCAGCAGGTCCAACAATGGAGTAATATCTGAGTTGTCGGAAGATGCTTTCGTCAGGCCCATTTCCTAGGTTGTCCAGATGATTTATTAAATCCCAGAGACCATGTTGAAATTCAGAATAATATTGCTGGGCGTTGAGCTGAGGTGAAAAAAAATGATCAGACTTCGATAATATGTCAATAATAATAATAATAATAATAATACTTGATAATACTAATAATAATAATGTTTATTCATTGGAAATCAATTCAATACTGATAAATAACATATTTGTATAGCATATTTTATCAGTCGTTAATATATAGTTGTTATTTTTATCAGGTATTCGACCAAGTGTTCGAAAAACGTATCTATATTTCGCTTGTGTTCAAAGCATCGTCGGGATGATTTGACAATTATTTGACAATTGAATATCTCAATGGAAACGAATAAATGAAATATTTTTCAAAAACGATTTTTTTGACGATCTAGTGTCAGGAGAAAGCTGTGAGTTCTGCTCAGGTTATTGGAGTCGGCTTTTTTATTCATGGTGTCGTTTTCAACAATATGGCACATTTCGAGAAAGACTCGTTTTTTGTGGTGTTTCTCTTTTTCTAATATAATGACGTCGTTATATTTCGAGTGTCCTGTTGTTCTGACATGGTTTCCTAGTGCACAGCGTTCTGGTCTTAATTTTGCGTCATTTTTGTGGAGGGTTATTCGTTTTTGAAGAGCTTGCGATGTTTGTCCGATATAACTCAGTTGACAATTATTGCAGTCAATTTTGTAAACAATATTTTTCGTTTCATTTTTTGGAATAATATCCTTATGCCGATGGTATAATGATGTTAGAGTTACGATGATTGAATTAGCAATTTTGATATCAATAAATCTCTTAAATAATTTCTTCAGTTCATTAGAAAGTCCTCCAATATACGGTAATGTTCTGAAGGTTTGTTTCAATATTTGGCGTTTCTGGGTTTTGTTGAATACGCTCTTTGAAGATTAGTTCTTTCATCGAATTTCTATCATATCCATTTTCTGTAAGCATGGTTAAAAATCTTTCTAATGCACTTCTACGAAAATCTTGGTGAGTTATATCGATAATTATGTTCTGCATGTTTATAATAATATTCGTCTTGACACTGGGGTGTTGATATATGTTGTTTACATATCTATTGGTGCTGCAAGGTTTCTTGTACCAATCAAGCTTCAAAATGTTGTTTTCAGTTCTGCAGACCAAAATGTCAAGAAAGGGGACTGAGGAATTCGTTTCTTTTTCTATGGTAAACTTTATATTTTCGTCAAAGTTGTTAAAGATATTTAATATTCCATTTTCTTTATTGTTGGGTATTGCCGTAATAATATCATCAACGTATTGATGAAGAAACGGAAGTGGAAGGATAATTTAGGTGTAGATTCATAGAGATGCTTGTTCATCGACAGATTTTGAAGTATTGGACTAAGTGAGCTGCTCATTGGACAATCAAATAATTGACGGTAGAATTTCCCATTGTAGATGAAGTAATTTGATTCGAAGAGGAATTTGATAATTTCTATGAAATCTTCTTGCGGAATAGTTGTATGATTGGAGATGTTTTCCCAATTGTCTTTAATGATCTTGATAGAGATCCAGAGATATATTCGTGAAGAGAGAAACTACATCCAGTGAGATAACTCTATAAGACTCTGGGATACGGAGATCATTTATTTTTTGTGCAAAAGATCGAGAGTTCTTCACTGAAAATTCCATGTTTTGTCCACATGATTCTTGGAGAACGTTACTGATGAATTTACTCAAACCATTTGTTGCTGTTCCAATTGTATTCACTATAGGTCTCACCGGCACATTGGGTTTATGAACTTTTGGTACTCCATAAAATCTCGGCGGAAATAAATCATAGATAGTGATATTATTAAGGCAATACCCAACAATAAAGAAGATGAAATATTAAATATCTTTAACAACTTTGACGAAAATATTAAGTTTACCATCGACAAAGAAACGAATGCCTCAGTCCCATTTCTTGACACTTTGGTCTGCAGAACTAAAAACAACATTTTGAGGCTTGATTGGTACAAGAAACCTTGCAGCACCAATAGATATATAAACAACATATCATATCAACACCCCAGTGTCAAGACGAGTATGATTATAAACATGAAGAACAGAATTATCGATATAACTCACCAAGATTTTCGTAGAAGTGCATTAGAAAGATTTTTAACCATGCTTACAGAAAATGGATATGATAGAAATTCGATGAAAAAACTAATCTTCAAAGAGCGTAATCAACAAAACCCAGAAACGCCAAATATTGAACACAGTTTCAGAACATTACCGTATATTGAAGGACTTTCTAATGAACTGAAGAAATTATTCAAGAGATTTATTGATATCAAAATTGCTGATTCAATTATCGTAACTCTAACATCATAATACCATCGGCATAAAGATATTATTCCAAAAAATCAAACGAAAAATATTGTTCACAAAATTGACTGCCATCAGAACAATTTTGTAGTTACCAATACAATGTTTGAAGTACCAAAAGAAGACGTTATACATGGGTAGCACCAGGGGATACTAATCGTTACCAAATTGATTATATATTAGCAAAGAGCCGTTTCAAGAAACAAATAATGACAAGCCACAGTTATCCAGGTGCTGAAATAGATAGCGATCATAATCTAGTAATGATGAAGTACAAAATAACAACCAAGAAAATTACAAAGCGACCCAAACGTAACATATGGGACGTAGAAAAACTCAAAACGAAGAAACCAAACGAGAGTTCCAAAACAAAGTTTATGACAGACTGATAGCTGCTGGTATTGACCCTCCATGGAATGAAGTGGTTTACAATATTCGACAAGCTGCTGTGGAATCAATTGGATTTAGGAAACTGATTCCAAGGAAACCATGGGTAACGAATGAAATAATGGACTTAATAAAATATCGCAATAAATTAAAGAGGACTGATGATGTTAGGTATAGAATAATAAAGAACCGTATTACTCAAAAATGCAGAATTGAAAAGGAAAAATGGATGGATTCAACATGCGAAAATATCAAAAAGAATATGTTGGCAAATAGAATGGACAAAGCATATGGAATGATTAAAAGATTGTCAAGACTACCGAAGCCAAGAAGCAAAATTATTAAAGACAGGAATGGACAACTAATTCTACATGAAGGTGAAATAGCGGCGCGATGGAAGGAGTACATAGAAGATCTGTATGAAGGATTGACAGGAGGAGACATGAATATTGAAAATATAACCGAGTTAAACAAAGAAGATATAGGGCCAATTATAACAAAAAGCGAATTTGTTAAGGCTCTAAAAGAATTAAAACAAAGTAAAGCGACAGGAGTAGATAACATTCCGGCAGAATTATTAAAAAATGTTGGACAAGATACAGAACATAAACTATTTGAAATGATTGAGAAAATGTATAGGGATGGAAACATTCCTAAAGACTTTACCAAAAGCAAAATGGTACTAATCCTAAAAAGGAAATTCCACAGAATGCAAGAATTACAGAACGATAAATTTATTAACACACGCATCAAAGATACTTCTTATCATTATCAAAAATAGGATACAAAAGAAAATCGAAAAGGAGCTCGATGAAGATCAATTCGGGTTTAGACAGGAATTGGTACAAGAGAAGCAATTTTAGCTTTAAGGGTACTTACGGAAAGAAGGCTAAATGTAAACAGAAATACATTTATAACCTTTATTGACTTAGAGAAAGCCTTTGACACTGTCAATTGGGCACTATTGATGAACTCTATGAATAAAGCACGAATAGATTGGAGGGATAGACGAATAATAATGTTACTATACAAAGAACAGGAGGCCTTAATAGAGGTGGGAGAACACAGTATTACAGCAGAAATAAGAAGAGGGTAAGACAAGGATGTTCCTTATCTCCCTATTTGTTCAATTTATTCGTAGAAGAAATCATAGACAAGTATAAAAGAAACTCTAATGGTATAAGCATAAATAATTGTCAACTGAGTTTTGTCGGCAAACATCGCAAGCTCTTCAAAAACGAATAACCCTCCACAAAAGTGACGCAAAATTATGACCAGAACGCTGGGCACTAGGAAACCATGTCAGAACAACAGAACACTCAATGAAATATAACGACGTCATTATATTAGAAAAAGAGAAAAACCACAAAAAACGACTCTTTATCGAAATGTGCCATATTGTTGAAAACGACACCATGAATAAAAAAGCCGACTCCAATAACCTGAGCAGAACTTATAGCTTTCTCCTGACACTAGATCGACAAAAAAAACGATGAAGTTTTTGAAAAATATTTCATTTATTCGTTACCATTGAGATATTCAATTGTCAAATAATTGTCAAATTATCCCGACGATGCTTTGAACACAAACGAAATATAGGTACGTTTTTCGAACAAAAATTGTATTACTTGGTCGAATACCTGATAAAATTAACAACAATAATATAACATAATATATGGCTAAGCGTTTGTCTTCATCTCGTTAGCCTAAGATACGAATGAAATAAACAGAACTTTGAGGTAGTCTCATTTAATGAGAAACTTCCTGTATTTATAAATTTCCACGGAATGAAGAAAAAAAAACAAACTAAAAAATTCGATTGTGAGTCGCAACACTACATCATACGAGAGACATAAGATAAGTACACATGCACATTATGTCCACTATCATAGAACTATTTGTACCAATTAGTATTGAATAATGTCATTTCTGGTTTCATTTATTGTCAGAATCCGGTGTAAGGTCGAGTGAAAAAAAATCTTTATCCTCGCTCAGAATCCACTCCTTTAATTCAAATTTGAATTTCTTGTAGACTTTAATATTTTTAAGTTTTTCTGGTATTTGATTGTAGATTCTACGATAAGTTAAGCTTCTCTGTCCAATAACTTTCTCCGCTCGACATGTAAGCACTTTATCTTGTATCTTATATTGAAGTGCGTGATATCATTTCATCTATGAGGGGCACGAAATCTAGGGATATTTATGGTCTCTCTGCTCAGTTGCTGAAGAAGAACATTGATCGCGTGGTTGGTCCTATCACTAGATTGATGAATCGATGTATTGCTCAGGGCGTCTTTTCGGATTTTCTTAAGTTGGCAAAGGTGATCCCTGTTCATAAAAAGGGTGATAGGAATTTATTTTATTTATTTATTCTATTTATTCCCAAGTTACCGAAATTTTATACAAGAGGCAAACCACGACACAACAATATAAAATCAACAAAATTCAAGGGCTAACTATAGACCAATATCCCTGTTGCCAATTTTTTCAAAAATTTTTGACAGAGTTATTTTTAATCAAATTCTACAATATATTGAAACAAATACTTTGCTGTTCAGAAATCAATATGGCTTTAGAAAGAACATTAGTACCTGTGATGCCGTGATGCGTTTTGTTAACTTTACGTTGGGCTGTTTTGAGCAAGGTCTTTTCTCGTTGTCAATCTTTATAGACCTTAGTAAGGCGTTTGACTGCGTAGTGCACCGGGCTCTTCTTGATAAATTCATTGCGTATGGTTTCTGTAATGGTAGTGTTGGATTCATTGAATCGTATTTTTCCAACAGGCGCTAGAGTGTGGGACTGGGTGGTGGTTTGTCTACTCAATAGCGTGTGAGTGTGGGTGTGCCCCAGGAATCAGTCCTGGGGCCATTATTTTTCATAATATTCATAAACGATCTCTGACACTATCTGAAAGATTATGAACATGTTTTGTGGGCGGACGACTCGGGTGTCTCATTCACTGGAACCACTTTAGCGCGTGTTGAGGAGCTTGTACTGTATTCATGAGAAACACGCTGGAGTTGGTGTCTATGCTTGTGCAGATCTAGCAAGATTTTATAGCTATACAATTGATTGACATCCATAACTACACCTTCTTTATACAAAAGCTTACTAGAAAATGTTTTTTTCTTTTTTAGAAATATTTTAAGAAACCACTTTTGCATAGTTTCAACTCTTTTTATATGGTATTGATATGCTCCGCCCCAACCCAAGATACCGTAGTTCAACTGGGACTCCACAAGAGAAGAGTACAGCATTTTTAGGTGTTTTGTCTCCAGAACATTTTTCAGGTCCTTGAACCTTCTCAGTAAAGGTCAAATCTTGTTAACTATGTATATGGTTTGCAGATTCCATCTGATATGACAGTCGAGTTTGATTTGGCCTCACAGATATGAATGCCGAAATCAAGAAGCAGTGGACCAAATTTTGGATAGTAAGCGGTATACCTACGAGGTGAAAGTTAAATATTTGGTTTTGTCATTATTTAGGGTTAACTTATTGTAGGAGAGCCATTTCTGCAATGCTTTCATATCCTTTTCTTCTGTTTCCAATCTTCTGCTGTCTGAAGTACTACCGTGTTATCAGCATAACCAACCAACTCACTATTTAGGTCCATGTTGAAAAGCGAATTCACATATATGTTGAATAAAATTGGTCCTAGGACCGTTCCTTGTGGTACGCCACAAGTCACTCTTTTTAGTTCGCTGGTTTCTCCGTCTATGAAGGTCATTTGTACTCTATTGGTTAAATAGCTTTTAATCAGATTGTTACAGACTCCCCGAATTCCGCAGTGTTCAAGCTTTTCGAGTCGTTTAGCATGAGACAACGTGTCAAACGCTTTCGACTGATCAACAAAAACACAGAGACAAGGCCGTTTTTTATCGATACAATCATAAATGTAAGATACAACCTTTTTTATGGTATCTTTTATACACTTACTCGACCGAAATCCATACTGCGAAGAGGACAGTATACCAAACTTATCTAAAAACGCTGCAATTCGTGAACAAAGGATCTTCTCAACTATTTTGCTTATATTAGAGATTAGATTTATTGGTCTGTAGTTAGCTATTTCTGTTCGTGGACCACTCTTGCATATTGGTTTTATAATTTCAAAATCTCAGGAAATTCTCCCTCCTCGAAATATAAGTTGATTAAGTAGGCAATTGGACCAGATATTTCTTCGCCAACCTTTTGGAGGATTTTGGCCTTCAGACCGTCATGACCAGGTGCTTTACCTTTCTTTAGGCCGTTTATAGTTTTCAATACTTCTACAACGTTTGTTGGGTACAAGTATATCGTTTTGTTGGAGATCTTATTATTTTCCTGACAGCTTGTGGGTTTCTTAATTTTCTCCGCATATGAATTTTCTAATGTGTTGTTGTATTCATAAAAGGCATTCACTATTTGCAATCAATTTGATAATATTTTCCCGGTTCTAGTTATGACTGTACTAATTTTATGTTTTTTTTTAGGTGAACAGTGGAGCTCCTTTACGACATTCCAGAGGCCTTTAGAATTGTGTTCATGTCCTTCAACCGAGGATTGTAGATATTTCTTTTTGGAATTACATATGGCCTTACTCAGTTTGTTTTCAATTTGATTATACTTGGTTTTCAGATGTATGTTGTAGGGATCATTAAGAATCTGTCGGTATAGTTTATTTTTGTCTACAATTTGTTTGAGTAACTCAGGCGATATCCACTTTTTCCTGGATCTGCTGTTATTTCTAATCACGGTTTTATTTATTTATTTATCTATTTTATTTATTTATACATGTATATTATTATGCACGAAATATATAGATACAATAAAGACATGATAAATAAATAATTACCGTCAAAAAATTACACGGTTTGAAGGACATTTATGTATGCATAAATCGAAACGACCAATATACACTGCTGTTATTTAAACAATGTTGCTCCATTAATTCACAGCTCAAAAAATTCTTCTAAATTATAAATTGTTCTATTTAATAATCACTCTTTCACCTGACGGTGAAACTGTGAAAGATTTAGCGACTTATACTCATCAGGGAGGTGGTTATATAACTTTACGGAGATATATTGCGGGCCTTGTTGTGTTTTCTTCAGACGAGCATACGGAATGATGTACTTATGTTTTCCTCTTGTATTGTGATTATGGTTATTCTTGTTTTTCTTAAATTCATCCTGTCTTTGATGAATATACTTCAGGGAGGTTAGTATGAATATCGAAACTGTGGTAAGTATTCTCTCTGTTTTAAAGGTATCACGGCAGCTGTCCCTTGGATTGATATTAAATAGACATCTTAACGCCTTCTTTTGTTTCAGAAGAACTCTTTGTGCCATGTTGCTTTGCCCCCAGAGAATTATACCATACTGAATTTGGCTATGAAAATTGGAATAATATGCAAGTTTGGCTGTTTGGGTATCTGATATTTGTTTTATCCTCTTGATTAAGTACGTAGCACTGGCTAGCCTGCCACAGAGAGCTTCAATGTAGTCATTCCAGCTCAAAGAAGGCTGGAATATGATTCCCAGATATAAGATAGAATCGGTACTATTTTCTTTCGTTATAAACAGAAGTGATTGTGTTTTTTCAGAGTTCAGAAGAAGCCCATTTCGACCAAACCACTTCTTAGCTTCATCAATTGCTTTCGTCGATTTTTCTTGTAGTATATCTCTATTACTGGAACTATTTGAGAAAACTGTATCGTCAGCAAAACCGCACTTGTTATCTGTAGATATACTTGCATATAGGTCATTGGTATAAATTATAAATAAGATAGGCCCTAACACAGAGCCCTGTGGAACACCTGTTCTCATTTCTTTTGCCTCTGACGTGAAACCTCTCCAATCGACAACCTGAAATCTACCTTGTAAGTAAGATGAGAATATATGCCATGCTTTTCCTCGTATTCCATAGTAGGAAAGTTTATTTAATAAAACTTCGTGGCATACACTATCAAATGCCTTACTTATATCAAGGCAAGTAAGTTCTAGCTCTTCACCTTTGTTATAACTAGGGCTAGGATAGTCATGCAAATGCATGTTGCATGCATATTGTGCATATTTTACTATTTGAAGCATATTTTGATTTAAAGTGCATGTTCGAGCATATTTTCTAATATTATGACAAAATCTGAATAAATTCGATAACAAATGTTTCTGATTTTGAATCAATACTATTTATAACTTGTGATTCGTGACTAATACTGATTATTTCGTGGAATTGAAACTCATTCGAATTTCGAGTTGTTTATTTTTTGATAAAATGATCAACACTTCGACTACTGCACGTATTTTGTGTTAGTAGAAATGTAATAGTAACCACTCTATTACATTCTCAAATTCTCATTCGTCTCGTGGTTTTCAAAGTAATCGGTTGATTCAAAATTAGTCGAAATGCCGAAGGATCGAAAAGAAACACGCGGTGAATTTATATGGCGTATGAAAGGAGAATTTCCCAAAGTATTTCGCTCTGATGGATCAGTTTTATTTTGTACGTATTGTGAATTTGTGGTTCAAGGACAAAAAATATTTCAAGTAAAACAACATATTGCATCATCGAAACACAAAGTGGCCGTAGATAGAAGGAAGAAAATTTCCAATAATGCAATAAGCCAATCTTTAATACCGAATCATCAACCAAAAACAGGACCAAACTTGCGGGAATTCAATCTGGATTTGTGCAAAACTTTCGTTGAAGCAAATATACCGCTAAGCAAAGTCAATCATTCGAGTCTGGTGCAATTCATCGAAAAATACACTACACATTCGGTTCCTGATGAAAGTACACTGCGTCGAAACTATGTGCCTCATCTGTACAATGAAAAGATTGAGAAATTGCGCAATAAGGCTGATGGAAAATATATTTGGATTACTCTGGATGAAACGACAGACGTTGAAAAAAGATCAGTTGCGAACTTTCTTTTTGGCATTTTGGATGATGAAAGTGAGAACGGAAAGTCGTATTTGCTGAATGTCAAAGAATTGGAGAAATGCAACGCCAACTCAATCGCAACATTCTTTAATGAATCGCTAATACTTTTGTGGCCGAAAGGTATAGTTTTTTCTTTACATTGAAGTGACTGACGGTTTATCCCGGAATTTGTTGAATATGTTTCTTTTTTTTATATGAAAGAAATCCAATACGACAAAGTGATGCTAGTGACTACCGATTCTGCTGCGTATATGATCTGTGCCATGAAATCTTTACGTGTGCTTTTTCCGAAGATGTTGCACGTTACATGCTTTGTTCACGGATTACACCGCTTGGGAGAATTCATTCGTTCACATTTCTCCGATGTAAACAATTTGATTTCAAAAGTAAAGGCGGTGTTTGTAAAAGTATGTATTTGGAATTTTTATACGCGTCGTATAGTTGAAATAATGTTTCAATTTCTTTTCAACTATTTTAGTCACCTGCACGGCGACATTTATTCAAAGAGAAATATCCAAATACACCGTTACCACCGGAACCTATTCCTACTCGATGGGGAAGTTGGCTTGAAGCTTGAAGCGGCGAGTACTATGCCGATCAGTGAAATCGATAATCGACGATTTAAATATAAAAGACGCTGAATGTATTAGGGAAGCAAAGAAAATACTTGCGTTCCCCAGTATTTGCCACGATTTAGCGTTCATAAAAGCGAACTTCATGTTCGTCGTGCATAAAATTAAACAATTGGAAACGAAAGGTTTGGAAATGAAAAAGTGCGTAGATATATATGAAGAAGTTCGCTCGATCTTGAACTCAATGGAGGATAAAGACTTCCACACAAAGTTTGAAGAGATTATAGCTCGTAATGTGAACTACAACGTTTTGGTTAGGATTAAAGATATTTTGAATGAAAATGTACGAAATGAGAGCCATAGCGTTTTGAATGAATACATAGCATCGTTGATGCCATATGAAATCGCGCTATTCAAATTCGCCGTTGTGACGTCAGTGGATGTGGAACGTTCTTTTTCAACCTACAAGTCCGTTTTAAGCGAGAAGCGACGATCTTTCACGTTTGAACATCTAAAGCACCACCTTGTTTTGACATGCAACAAGGACCTGTTGTGAATTTTTATATTCTACTGCAAATGTAATGATATGATGTGAGACATGCATGTACATACTGAAATAAGAACATTTGCTGATTATAAAAAATGAAGAACTAATTTTCCAAACATATTTTCACCGTCTTTAACATAATTCTTTTATTTTTTTTTGTTATTTTTTAGTGCATATTCTTGAGCATATTTTAAGTTTTTTCGTGCATATTTGCATGCATATTTCAGCCTTTTTTCGTGCATAACTATCCGAGCCCTGGACTTATAACTAATATTAATTCGGTTACTCTAATCATCGCTGTTATTGTGGATCTTTGCCTTCTAAACCCATGTTGTGCATCATCAAGATAGCCTCCTCGTTCGATGAAATCTTCTAAACGACTTTTCAGAACCGTCTCAAAAATTTTGGAGATTACTGGTAAAACTGATATTGGTCTAAAATTGGCAGGTTCACTTGATCCCTTATTCTTTGGTATGGGTATTACTTTTGCCACCTTCAGTTCATCTGGAAAAACTTCTTGCATTATGCAGTCATTCAGCATTTTGCATAAAGGTACGACTAAATATGGTATTATTTGTTTTAAAAGTATAATAGACATACCATATATGTATATCCATCGACGTTTTGTTTTTAAACTTTCTTGTTATATCCATTATCTCATTTTCTGAATACATGGTATTCGTATTATTGATTTTAAGTTTTTCCAAGTATCTGCATGATTCTAAAGTTGACGGTTGCATCCTATCATTTATGTTCTTTCCAATAAAAGCGAAGAAGTTATTCATTGTTTCTGCTGTCAAATTTTCATTAGAGGGGACTGTCATATTTTTCTTGCCCATTTTTTTTCGTATTAAGTCCCATATTGCCTTACTCTTATTGGTTGCTGACTGAATTTGTTGTGCATGTTTAAATTTTATTTCATTTCTTATAGCTTCCTTCCAGCTTATTTTCAGTTTATTATACAATAAATTGGCCTTTTTATCTCCTTTAATTATTGTGTTCTGCAATATATTTTTTGAGTGTTTCAACAAACAGATCTGTTGCAAGATTTATATCATTTGCACAAAGCACCTCTTTCGAATCAATCGGTCCGTCAAGTGACACTGACAGCTCAGCGTCGTGCTCCAACTTTGGGCTTGATATTTCTGTTGATAGGGTTAATAGTTTTGTTTGACTCAACGTTCTGGGCTGCTGTGGTGGCGAGAAAGCCCAGTCAGTGTTATCCAAACGTTTCAACGTATTGTTTACTCTTAAAAATTAAGTGATGGATTTTGACATTTGTTGTCAACTTCCGGAGGATTTAATCTAAACGAGGACTTGAATAGATGAAATTCTTGACTGAACACTCAAAAAAAAGGATTTTAATCTAAACGTGGATTTGAATAGAAGAAGCTCCCGACTGAACATCGCAAAAAAAAAGTTCGTCCTCCTCATACAATTACCAGAGTCACATTCCAGAAATACCTCTTGCGGACCATAAAGGCCGGAGAGAAAACTTCGTTACTAAACCTAACCAGGGAGTTTCTTTGAGATATTTGAAGTAGAAGTCCTTGGCTGCGATGAGCTCTTCGGTCTGAGAGCTCATTAGAGTTGGCGGCGGAAGAATCAAGATTGATCAAAGGCGGCTCCCAGGTTTTCCAAGAAAATCAAGACCTTGGCGTCAGGTGGCAACCGGCCGTGAAACACACAGTCAATTTAATATACTAATTATGAGGTGAATGGTGCCTCAAGATTAGGAAAGCCGACCCCGTATAACGGGAAGGGGCGAGGACAAGGAAGAAGAAGAAGTAGAAAGCACCTCTTCCCAATCCTCTATCAATAAATCACTATGTAACTTAAGGCAATCTACATGTTGGGCAAGATGAATATTGTCGTTCTTTCTCTCTGCAGCCTTTTGTGTCCTAAGCAAGAGTGCAATCGGAAAGTGATCAGTTATGCCTACGTGTATGATAAATGCGGTTGCTATAGATTCATCCACCACACCTCTAGTTTTCAACATAAAGTCGTCAAGGCAAAACCCACCCTGTGGACGGGTACAATTGTTGGTGCAGGGAACATAGCCCTCTGCCATAAATATGTTTTTATACTCTTCAGATACTTCGTTATTGTCTAATGTATCTATGTTAACATCACCAGTTATGGTACGGTATTTACATCTTCCAACTTTGTCAATGTAGTACTGAAGATCTATGTTAAAAGTTCTTGGACATAGATTCGGTGATCTATATATCGCGGTTACGATGATCTTCTCATTTTTGTTGGTTATTGTAACTTCTATTGCATTCAAGTGTCCAATTTTAACAATCCGATGGGCTGCGTCCAGACGCTTGTCAACATATACAACTGTGTCGTCATTTCTGTTTACATTTCGTTCGCTATAAAAGGCATTGTACCCTTCCATTTAAGACAAGAATGTCAAACTTTTCATTTATTTGGCCTAAAAATAATATTAGTTCATCCTTATTTTTGTATAAACTCCGGATATTAAGGTGAAATACACTTAACTCATTTGTCGGGTTCCAGAGCAGCGGTTGAATGTCTGTGATATTATCCACTATATGGGTTTGAAATATTTCGGGTGTAAGATCACGTATAAAGGGATCCATCTGATCAAAAAAAAATGAAACCTTCAAACAAAAAAAAGGTTTATCTTCTCCTTTATTTGCATACTTTTTTTATACAAACAAAACTTCCTATACTGATACAATCATCTGCAAAAACAATTTAGAACGATCGCATTTGTAACTAATTGCTCTGAGAAAATAACAATCTATCATCGTCGGATGCGGACGTGCTTCATTTCTGAATTAAAAAAATATCCTTTTTCGTGACGGGGTGTGGCTATTATTCAATGAGAATCATATAAAACTGCACAAATTACTTTTAATTCTAGCATGTTTTTCTAGTGAGGATGACGATGTCTCTCTTCGAAAACATGTAACATAACTCACACGCCCTAAAACCGATTAAAGGTTGTTATTCCTGATCGTTATTATTTAGCACCTTGAAGGCGAACAATTTGAATTAAACGGCGTAAAAATAATTCTCTAATGGTAGTAACTAGGTGAATAAGCTTATTGATGACGAGACAAGAACAGCGAGGCCATAGTCGTTTTCATTTGAATATTTTCGTGCATATTTACTATACGCATAGTATTCAGTATTCATAAAATCTACGATTTTTTAGAATTCCTAAAAGAAAACAAGGTAATTGTTTTGACATTCATTATTTTTCATAATTTTTTAAAAGTAACCCACTTTCGCGCATATGTGTTGAAATAGATGAACTTGTACCTGGTGTCAATGTTAACCATTGAATATATATGTAATTTTCAGAATAATATTTAGTTCAAACAATGTTCTTGCATAATAATGACCAACATTATCTGGTAATTTTGATAAACGGAGATAATGAAAGTCGATGGCCTAAAATGCCCGTTATCAAAATACTTTCTCATGTTTCATTACGCAATTTACTTCAGTCAATTCTTCACGCCCTGAGCTAATTCCATCGGGATTCCTTGACGTTTCCTCAAACTCATTAATAAGAAATTGATTCGATAAATAATTAACCTTTTTTGAAATTCACACATTTTTCTGTTAAGGATTGAATAATTCAATCTCTGAGATGGGTGTTACGAGGGAACGTCAATTTCCATTTGGACAAAGGGAATCTTTCTAAGGCACTCTAAGGCAGGATATTTACCATTAAGTATGAATTATTAATTACACATATACAAAAAAAAATTATTCTATTCCTTCAAAACACATGTTGTAAATGATGTAATATGTGAAACACTGTTGATTCCTTGACTAATTCATAACTCATTAGGTGATTCAATTCCATTTTCCCTGGGATACTACAATTATTCCGTCAATTCATCATTGTGACATCACTCTGGTGGAAAATTGATTCGGAAGTACTGCAAGGTAATTACTCTAGACAACGATATGCAGAACACCGTTAGATGCAAATGAAGGAGAACAATAAGTGGATATTTTTTCCTGTACAGAACTCTCGAAGAAAATGGTATGAAAAAATCAATACCGAATTTCAACTAAAGTAATGTGCTATGCGTTATCTTGATTATCAATTGAAATTGCCACATAATATATTAACGAACAATATTGTCATTTTGAAAATATAAATGTTCGTTTCTTCATGTATTACTTTTCATCAGATGACAATTGGGTGATTGTTTTTCATATCAAACAGACGTTCGCAATTTTTTTTGGAAATGCGTACGGAGATGCACCTTGGTGGAAACGACAGCTCAAACATTCAGCTTCCTCATGCTGTATGCTGTTTTTTTTTCTATATGAGGATTGAGGCTGCCCTTACCGAAAATAATGTTCACTCCTATCGAAAAAAATCAATTATCCTCAATTTAAGTGACTTATTCCTGAAGTTATCATCTTTGGGAGTAAAGATTCCTATTCTACATGAAAAAACGAAGAAATTCTCTTATTACAACTTTTTTCAAGACCTCTCATTCCGTGCGGAAATTGAGCGAGAAAAATTTCCGAATTTTTAACCTTTAAGGGGCTGAAACTCGTTTCTGGGGTAGGATAACAAAAAAAAAAAAACAAAAAAAGTATTTATTTTTTCGAATTAAACACAAATTTTTTATCTCCATCGGCAAATTTTATTAAAAATATAATTGGAATTTCGGAAAAAATGGTAAAATTGATGTTGGAGTGTTTATTACGGTTCAAACATTGTTATTCTAATTCAAAGATATGCTAAGACTGTTTTTTTAAATCATGTTTATTATACTTTATAGAATAATAAAAGGTAAGACGAAAAAAAAATCTTGTCAAACCAAAATTCCGCGATGTTGCTTGTCAGATTCATCTGGCATCGAAGAAAAATATTATCTTTGCACGTTACATTTTTGACGCCTTATTCTCGTGAATAAGGAACACGACTTTGCATCCTTTTTGGAACCCAATTTTACCATTTTTTCCGAAATTCCAATTATGTTTTTAATGAAATTTGCCGCTGGAGATAAAAAATTTGTGTCTAATTCGAAAAAATGGATACTTTTTTTTTCTTATGTTTTTCTTGTTATTCTACCCCAGCTACGAGTTTCAGCCCCTTAAAGGTTAAAAATTCGGAAATTCTTCTCGCTCAATTTCCGCACTGAATGAGAGGTTTTCGAAAAAAATTGTAATAAGAGAATTTCTGTAGAATACGAATATTTACTCCCAAAGATGATAACCACAGGAATAAGTCACGTAAATTGAGGATAATTGATTATTTCGATGGGAGTGAGAATTATTTTCGGTAAGGACAGCCTCAACCCTCATATTGAAAGAAAACAGCATACAGCATGAGGAAGCTGAAGGTTTGAGCTGTCGTTTCCACCAAGTTGCATCTCCGTACGCATTAAAAAAAAATTGCGAGCGTCTTTTTGATTTGAAAAAGTATCACCCAATTATATGTTTCATGACCACACTTACTTATATGAGTCAGATAAAAAGCGAATTTTGTCAGGGATTGAACATGTTTACTCAGTTTATAGTATTACAAGGATGTCGCATGCTGTCTGAAATTCAATTTCAATTCGAATATAACCATCTTATTCCTTGAATTGTCATCGTATCCCATTTGACGTTTTTCTTCTGTCATTTTTAATCAAACAATTATTTCTAAACACGAACAACAAATAAGTTGTTAAATAGGTAAGAAACTTCAGCAGATTAGAAAAAGTATTTTATATTTTGAATTGATTCAAAAGTAAGACATTTTAAACATGAAATGAATAAACACAAATTCTACATGCCAATAACACGACTAAGAATTATTGTTTCGTGCAACGGATGGTTTGGTTCAGTTTTATCGGAGTTACAGCAGTTGGGTCGAAATAAAGACAGAAGAACCCAAAAATCTAATTTCCAAGGGTTGCTTTGAAAAAAATTCTGAAAAATCTTCATGGAAATACGAAGGCAGTCCTGAGCCAAATATCAACGTACACTGATTTATCAAACAGCTAACAATTCTTTAATTTGAAAATTGGACCAACTTTGAATACCCATAAGATGATTTTTCCTTCCCATTTTATTGTAAGTGATAATGTTCACCATTCAAGGCTTAATTAATTAATTACCCGATATCTGGATTGACTTTAATGATGCAGTTGATTTCATTCACCTTTATATGTGAAAATAAACTGCTCGTGATATCCAAAACTATAATTTCATGTACACAACTGGCGTAAATAACTAATAAAAATGTTTTGGGGAAATGTGTCATCCATCTTTTGTTACCATGTTATTATTTGAGTACAAATTGATGATTTTATGTATCAGATACGGCAACAAGTAGGATAATAAAATTAGTGAGAATTCGACATGGACATTCCCATGGGTTTCGCAAGGGACCATCGTTCTTTTGTTCAAATATGCAGAAGTCTCAACTGAACGATCCTTTTTACATATTTACACGTTTCGCTTTGCGTAATTTTCCTTATTTCCCAATCGAACACGGATATTTTTGTGGCGCGTACCGGCCTGAAGCTCTAATGTCAGTGTCGCCTTTTTCACATCATTCAAATGGAGACATTGTTCTGGAAATTTCAGCAATTAAATGAACATACGATTTTTGTTTGTTGTAGGACAAGGCGGAGAGTTCTTTAATTAATTATAAATGAGGCGAAGGTTACTGAAAACTACCACGCGACTTTGCTGATATTAGAGAAAAAAATGCAGATGTACCATCATTCATAGCCATTCCGGTAGAATAGAACGAAACGTGCAACGTTATAATGATGCGACATTGTAATGGACCTTGATGTTAACCACAAAGGCTTGATCGTATTAATATGTTGTATAACATCGTCTCTCATTTTTTTTCTTGATTCGAGAACGCAGATTGAAACATCGAGTCTACTTACCCATTGAAATAAACAAGTTTTTATTTGACCCTGCCTCTAACGAAAGATTAGTTCCATCAGCAAGCATTCGCTCGCCCCAGGTATGTCACAGCAGAAAAACTCCATTTTAAAATGAATAATTGTAATAGTTCCAGGATTTTTTCATGCATAAAAATAAAACTAACTAATTGCCGCTCGGAGTGACGAAAAATTCAAGGACTCAATGAGATTAAAAAATTCGCATTTTATGAAATGCCATTGAAAATACCTACTAGGAAGAAAAGGAAGACCATTTTTGCGTTCTTATTGTTTCCCTTGGAGTCCTATTTTTATACGAATAATTAAATAAATGTATGCATGTATTCCAATTATGAGTGAATGATTAATAAGTCGGAAATACTATTTGTCACTTAGACTTAGACTGACCTAAATTGTCGTGATTAATAATTGCCAGATTTTGAACCAATAAAAAAGTTGAATAACTTACGGCTTCCAACTGCGTCCCTTCGTTAACATTTGTCTCGAAGTTCCATTGGGCAGCGACGTTCGCAGTGCATTGCTGCGACGCTTGAAGATCCAACGCCTGCAAGAGTCCCCTAACGTCACCCCTGTATGGTGATCTGTTCTTGTAACGGGCGTCTGGATCTTTTGGATCGAACTGGTCATTGTAAACCTCTGACGGGAAATCGTTCCTTTGTCCCTCGGGATCTATCGGTCTCGGTGGTGGAAATCCTGATTGATCATGATGATTGTAATTTAAATTTGGGTTGTTGGGAAAGTTTTCGCGATTGTATATATCGCGACCATCGTAAGGATTTTGGGGCTTCCGAAAAGAAGGATCATACTGAGGAGTATAAGGATTTACCCGCGAAGGTTCGTTTGTGGGGAAAATGTTCACATAAGTTGGCGTAGAACTTGGGTAAGAAGGTAGATTGAGCTGAGCTTTGGATTCTGGCTCGGCGAGGATTTGCGCAATTCCAAAAAAAATCACTACTTTTCGAATACAACTAACATCGCACATTTTAAAAGATTTTTCCGAACTGTTTCAATCTCCCGTCGGTGTCAAACTAGATGTTTCGGCTGGACGATGCTGGTTATCAATCGTGGGAAATTCTCGGTAGTATACCCGGTGGGAGGATACAGATTCACCTTGTCCTGAGATTTTGCTTTCGCGCACAATTGTCTCTATTCAAAACTACCTGTCGGGTGACGCGTGTTCATTACTACAAAAGAATGAAGCAACAGCCGTGTTAGACGCATTTAAACACTTATCGGGCAGGGTACACGACGCACTATTATCTCTACAGTAAAGCGAGTATAGCGCGAATTGACCAAGAAAATGTTACGACGATGAACTTTATCTAATCGTGTCTTCAGTTATATGGAAAAAATTTCTTGAGTGCGATCAAATTCTGCACATTGCCCGAAGCATTTAAAAGCAAGTCTTGTTATATATATAAACATATATCTTTTATTATATTTATATTCTAGCTTCACATGCTATTGAAAAGTTACATCAATTCGATTTCGACAATTAAAAAATTTTAAATATTGAAAAAAACGATCAAAAACGCAACATCATTGAAATGTGTGAAATCCAACAGAACACCAATGCTATAAATTCAAGAACAGAATTTAATTTTTTAAATGTTTTCCAAAACCTCATTTGAAAGTAATATATTCTTGCACCCCACCAAATTATAAAACTTGTTAATTTATTTCATTGTTCATATCAATTTTTGATGATTAAGATTTTGTCAAACTTTCTCCTAGTTACTATCATGTCATAATGTACTTAGTTACTGTCACATTTTTTAAATTTATCTGATGATGGCAAATGCCGAGACGCGTTTTAAATAGAATCATATAATTATTTTCAACATATTTTTGAATTGACCCATACCCATTTACATATAATCTGAAGGTCAAGAAAATCGTTAACAAATAGAAAATGATTGGGATCGAAGAAAAATCGATAACGGAATCATAAATCATTTTTCAAATATTTCATCGATTTCAATAAATGGAAGAACACAAATAAACAACCCAAATTTCCGGAATACTTCATCAACCAACAGACCCATTACCAGGAATCCGATAGATGAAGATTTGAAAATTTATGGAAAACTAAACTTAAAATTAGCTAGTGAAATCAACAACAGAAATTTCTTGGTGACATTCAAAAATTCAAATATTATACCAAAATTTATAAAAATCGAACAAAAAAGTTTCAATTATTCAAATTTTTATAAATCTAAATATGAAAACATTTTGAAAGTTTATTATAAGCATTGTTTAAATCTATGTATAAGTAATACTTATTCTGAAATTAATAGCATTGAACGTTCATTATATCACAGCAAAAACAATATTGAAAACCGTTTCGATAGAAACTTCAAAGAAATATTCTTCTCTAAAGAAACAAATAAATTCAATAAATTATTCCACAAAATTAAGTCGAAACATAGAAAGAAAATCGAAAATCTTGTTTTTAATAAAGAAAACATATCTAATGAAGAAAGAATCAGTTAAAAATGGACAATCAATTTGACAAATGTGAGAATTCCGAAAGAAGTTCTATATTTTCTAAGCCTTGGTAATAAATTGTCTATTCCAAACTACATTGTAGATTTTATTCACATAATTTCTGGTATTGAAACAGTTATATCTGATAAACCTCCAAACATTAAGAATGAAATTAGGAATAAAATTTGCAATAATTTCAAAAACAAATGGAAAAAATTGTAAAAAAACAAAAAGCCGTTTTAATTTTTATATCGAGAAAACAAAAGATTTCTTCGAAAATCATGAAAATCTGATAATATTAAATGCCGATAAAAGTAATAAAACTATCGTAATGTTAAAAAAAGAATATGAAAATAAAATGCTATCAATATTAGAAGGTGATACTACTTACAAAAAAAATAAGACATAATCCAACAAGCAAAATACAGACAGAAATGAATTCAATAATAAATAAATGGCTTTCAAAGAAATTAATAACAAAAGAAATCAAAAATGAGTTGATTTGTCATAATAGTCAACCTCCTTATACATATGGACTTCCAAAAATGCATTAACCAAACATACCACTTAGACCTATTGTTAGCAATACACAAGCTCCTACATATCACCTTGCAAAATTTTTAGCTTCAAGTATTCAACAAATTTTAGGAAAAACAATATTTTATTGAAGATTCATGGTCCTTTCATAATTTCATAAAACAACAAAAAATACCGAAAGATTTTATATTAATTTCATTGGATGCTGTTTCGTTATATACAAATATTCCAATAAACATGGCACTTAATATTTTATCTGAAAGATGGAAACAAATAGAACCTCATACAATTCTACCAAAGAATGAATTCATAAAAATTACTAAATTTTGTTTAGATTCCACATATTTCACTTTCAAAAATAACTTTTATTCTCAAACATTTGGAACACCTATGGGATCTCCAATTTCTAGTACCATTGCCAATCTTGTTTTAGAAGAAATAGAAAACAAAATTCTACCATCACTAAATCATAAACCATCGTTTTTCAAACGTTATGTCGATGATTGTCTTCTATGTATTCACAGAGATAAAGTAAATTAATTATTAGAGAAATTCAATAATATCAATAATCGATTAAAATTCACAATAGAATATGAAAATAATAAAACTATCAATTTTTTAGACATGACTATAAATTATGATGAGAATGAAAATATTAACATCAATTGGTATCAAAAGCCGACAACATCACAGAGGTATCTCCACTTTAACTCAGATGTTCAAACTTTCTGATCCAAAATACAGATCACAAAATTTAAAGAAAGTACGAGAAATTTAAAAAAAACAATGGCTACCCAACAAATTATGTAGAACTAATAATGAAACAGAGAATTAATTTTATTTATAATCAATCTAGTTATATCAAACAAAATTTAAATACGGGAAGCAAATATGTAGGTATAAAATACACTAAAGATTCATCCCAAAAAATTAATCAATGTCTGAAAAAATACAATATAAAAGTAGGTCACATTCCAAATAATTATTTTAGAAACTTTTTCACTAAATTAAAACCCAATGTAGAATCTAGTAAAATTACACATTCAGTTTATCAAATTAATTGTAAAGAATGCAATTTAATATACAGGGTGTTTCAGTTAAGCGGTTACAAACTTTCAGGTTAGGTAGAGTATATAGTCCAAGATCCCAGAGCGATAAGACACAACTTATTTTCACATAAATGAAACCTCATGTTCTCAGTAGTGTCTTATGTGCTCAGAATACCTGCGCGCTTGTGGAGCTTGTCGAGTGACACCTGGGCAGGTACGAGGTGTGAAAGGTAACTTAAATTAATAGTTACCTAACTTAAATTTTCATAGCTGATTTTTAAATATATTTTGTAGAGTGTTATCATAAAATTATACCATAAGCGTCAGACACTTTTCATGGGCCAGAACTTTTGTCAGACGCTTTAAAGCTCTACAAAAAATAAATTAACTTAACTTATTTTTACATGTCTGACATTTAAATATGTTGTTCAGACAATTGTTACGAAGTTATATTTAATAAGTCAGACAAAATTGATTGACCAAACACCCCCTAAACAGCAAAATTATTCTGCCGTGAGTATGAGCGCGAAAGCATTATAGGTGCGTTTCGGAGCGAGTGAGACGGTCTTACTAACTCAGTTCCCCTTCTCTCATTCGTGTAATTCTTCTGTGTACTGTGTATGTGTCCTTTGGGTACAACCTAATAGTATACAGTATAGTTTGGATCTGTGAGACCACATGTTTTTGTTGTTTACGTCGTGTAATTTGTGAGTTATTTACATTACTTATTAACGTGAAAATCATGGAAGAAACAGAACCAGCAAAATTAACGTGTACATTTTGT
Source organism: Novius pumilus (assembly GCA_020654155.1). Taxonomy (NCBI): domain Eukaryota; kingdom Metazoa; phylum Arthropoda; class Insecta; order Coleoptera; family Coccinellidae; genus Novius; species Novius pumilus. Next base: position 2,351,081 of record JAIFOV010000472.1, read on the forward strand.
GAAAAATCTAGTGATAAATTAATATTATTTACCGACATAACATTAAAAAAGTGTAAAATTATTTTACAAACAGCGAGTGACACATAACCTAAAATTTAAAGACGTAGTTTTACCTGAAGATTTATATGATAAAGGTTATCATCCGGAATGCTATAAAAATTTTACTGCTCTGTCCAAAAAATATTATTCTGAGATTCCAGAAAAAACTAAAATCAGTAAAAATAAAAGTTGTCCGAGCATTGTTGACAAACCATTTGTTGCATCGACATCAATTTTACCTAGTAGTACAAGTACTAATAGTGATCCATCCACAGCATCTACCTCAACTGAACAAAATAATTCTACTGTTGCCGATTCAGATTTAGTGTCCAACTCAATTTCAGCTAGTGCTACTCTTGAACATATTAATTATACCAGAAATAATAAATGAATTAATTTACTTTCATACTGACTAATTATTACGTTAATATTGAAATAGAGATGCAAAAATTTTACATCGGAAGCTGTACCGTAAGTATTTTTCATATATTTACTCTAAGACGCATGCGCATAATGCTTTCGCGCTCATACTCACGGCAGAATAATTTTGCTGTTTAGGGGGTGTTTGGTCGATCAATTTTGTCTGACTAATCAAATATAACTTCGTAACAATTGTCTGAACAACATATTTAAATGTCAGACATGTAAAAATAAGTTAAGTTAATTTATTTTTTGTAGAGCTTTAAAGCGTCTGACAAAAGTTTTGGCCCATGAAAAGTGTCTGACGCTTATGGTATAACTCTATAATAACACTCTACAAAATATATTTAAAAATGAGCTATGAAAATTTAAGTTAGGTAACTATTAATTTTAGTTACCTTTCACAACTGGTACCTGCCCAGGTGTCACTCGGCAAGCTCCACAAGCGCCCAGGTATTCTGAGCACATAAGACACTACTGAGAACATGAGGTTTCATTTATGTGAAAATAAGTTGTGTCTTATCGCTCTGGGATCTTACTCTAATACCTATATGATGGGAAATCACATAGCAATGCATGGTCGGAAATGTCTTCCGAAGGAGATAGGCGCCATTGAAGTTTAAATTTCAAATAATCATAAAAAACGGAAAAATTGGTCGATTTGATTGCGGTTTTCGCTAAAATTATTCTTTTTATCAGTATTTTCTTGAAAAAAATTTTCCACTTCAGGAAAGCATTTCCGATGGAGATAGGCGCCATCGAAGTTTAGGGACCAAAATTTCAAATAATCATAAAAGACAGAAAAATTAGTCGATTTGTGTGCGGTTTTCGCTAAAATTATTCTTTTTATCAGTATTTTCATGAAAAAAAGTTTTAAACATAAAGTTCAAAAAATGACGATAGAGGGGATAGAGGGCGCTTTAGACTTTGGCGTAACGAACCACTATTTTTTACCGTTATTTTTTGTATCTTACTGAATGTTTTCGATAGCTTCGACTTCAATTTAAATTTTGAGCTTAAAATCTTAATCATTGGGAGTGGTGAAGTAGCTCAAAACGAACCGTGTTCAGAATCTCCCCTGAACAAAGCTCAATTTTCCCCACTTAACTGCTTCCAATGATGCAGATTTGAGGCTTAAAATTCAAGTTGAAGTCTAAGCTTTATGAAGCCGTTAATGAAATGTAAAAAATAACAGTGAAAAGTAGTTGTTTGTTACTCCAAAGTCTAAAGCGCCCTCTATCGTCATTTTTTGAACTTTATGTTTAAAAATTTTTTTCAAGAAAATACTGATAAAAAGAATAATTTTAGCGAAAACCGCAATCAAATCGACCATTTTTTCCGTTTTTTATGATTATTTGAAATTTTGGCCCCTAAACTTCAATGGCGCCTATCTCCTTCGGAAGACATTTCCGACCATGCATTGCTATGTGATTTCCCATCATATAGGTGTACTCTACCTAACCTGAAAGTTTGTAACCGCTTAACTGAAACACCCTGTATATTGGTAATACAAAACAATATATTAATAAACGAATTATTTTTGGAGATCCGGCGAATAATACACAAGTTATTGAAAACAATTCTCGAGAAGCAAGAAAATTTTATTCAAGACCATACATTGATGGACTTTCCCATGAACTACCGAAACTGTTTCGGAAATTTTCTAATATCAAATTGACGAATTCCAACATATCAAGTGCTAGATATATATTCCATAAGCAAAAAGATCGGTTTCCAAAAATTAAATTCAAGAACACTGTTTACAAAATAAATTGTAAAAATTGTGAGCTGAGCTATGTAGGACAAACCTCCCAAGCTTTACATAAAAGACTAGCTCTTCACCGCAGCGACCCACGATTGAGATCGTCGTGTTCTAGCTAATCATGCTCATAATACTGGACACTTATTCGATTATAGTAATGTCGAAATTTTTGAAAAGGAAAGCAACCCAAAAAAGAGACTCTTTTTAGAAATGTGTCATATAAAAGGAGATAAAACAATGAATTTGAAAACGGACACAAAAAATTTAAGTAGCATTTATTGTTTTCTTTTAGAATGTGACAAAACTACGAATACTTCTACCTAGATACGGTCCTTGAAATGTTGCTAAGTTAATGTTGAACTTTCAATAATTCTGACTTGTCAAATAAATTTTTTTCGGTACCTAATGTAAGTACGCCTAGTTCGAACTAAAACAATATAACATGATAAATTCATATTGTAGTCCTCCCGAGGAGGCCTGAATCTTCAGGCGAAATATTGAGGTACATTTTGAATTCGTTTATTCATTACCTGGTCGAAAATCCCAATAATTGAAGTTGAAATTAAGAAGCTCGACCAATATATACATATAACAATAACACGATTAAATATGAAGTTATTGGCATAACCCGCAATCCGGATAACCGCAAACATGCGCATGTTTCTGGATTATTGGCTGTCATCAATGCGGCATAATCCAAGCTCCAGGATGTTACGAACTTGGATGGGAACTACAATACAGTTGTCGTCAGAACGACCAAATGCAATTGTAGTTCCCATCGAAGTTCGTTACATCCTGGATCTTGGATTACGCCGCATTGATGACAGTCAATAAGCCAGAAACATGCGCATGTCTGCGGTTATTCAGATTGCGGGTTATGCCAATAACTTCATATTTAATCGTATTACTATTTTCCCGCGTGATTAGTCTTTATTATCAATCTTTATTATAACAATAACTTAATAGACGAATATATGAACCTAAATATTCTATAAAATAATAATAAATGAACTGCTCTAGCTTCACAAGCTATTGAAAAGTTACATCAAATTGATTTCGACAATTATAACATTTTAAGTATTGAAAAAAAAACGATCAGAAACGCAACATCATTGAAATGTGTAAAATCCAACAGAACACCAATGCTATAAATGCAAGAACAGATTTGAACTTTTTAAATGTTTTCCAAAATCTCATTTGAAACTAATATATTACATATTTTTGCACCTCACCAAATTATAGAACGTGTTAATTTATTTCATTGTTCATATCAATTTTTGATTATTGAGATCTTGTCAAACTTTCTCCTAGTTACTATCATGTCATAATGTACTTAGTTACTGTCACATAATAGTTTTGGAATTTATCTGATGATGGCAAATGCCGAAACGCGTTTAAATAGAATTATATAATTATTTTCAACATATTTTTGAATTGACCCACAACCATAAAGTATTTACATATATATGTACATATAAGAAAATTATATTTTCCAATAATAATTATAAATTTTTTTTTCGCAATTTCGGGATAAGTGGCAAACGTATCTGGAAGAATTATCTCTTCGCTAATTGACAAGCTTTCGAAACTGTTTATTTTCTTTTCTCAAGTCTCATGCTGAAGACTTTCAAATCTAATGATCACAGGAACGAAGGTACGGTTATTAAATTTCAACTTCGGAATTTTATCTATGGTCGGCCATATTGAATTTTCAGATCCAATTTTTGCACACGTACTGAGAACCATGAAAAGTATTTTGTCTCGAAATTGCAACTGATTTCGATGGAAACTATCCGAATTATTTCATTTTGAAAAAATGGCTTCATTAGGAATTTTCGCAATTCACAAAATCTTAAAGCTATTCTTATAGAAAATTTACTTAGCAATCAATTTGGTCTTATAACTCGTATCGATGGGAGACTTCACTATTCACGCAAATCTCTAAAAAACGCCTGTTCCAAATTTTCTTTCCAGAAAAAGAAAATATTCCCGACCTTGCTCGAAGCAAAAAGTCGATGTGTGTGATAGATATATTTTTTACTAAATTTTGAGCCTAAAACCAGCGTTTTCCATTTAATTTTCCGAAAACGCTCTAGAAGATGAACAATTCTATGTGATAAAATATAGATATTTGTAGGTACCCTCAAATATGTTAGGTTTTTTTCTACTCGTGAAACTCCATGGATATCTATTTGCAACCAGTTCCTAAACCTAATGTAATTATTAAATGCTTATAAATGAAAACTTACATCAGAAATCTTGCAACTCATCGATAATCGAGTAGAATACCACACCGATTTAAGTTCAAACTCTACACAGAATAAAGGAAATATACTATCCAGTTAGATCATGTTAGGTTAAATTCCACTAATCTTTCTCATAGAAAATAATTTAACTGAATTTCTCATTACTGGTAGTTATTCAATTCCATCATCCATCCAGACCAGCTTATGTAGTGGGTTGCAAAGATTTTTATAACTTCATGGTGTTTTAGTCGACAGGGGAAGAAAAGTCGAAGCCCTTTTTGAAATTGTTAATCAGTGCCGAAGTATTATCCTGTTCTGAAAGTATTTGAAAAATGGAAAAAAAAATTTTTTGAATGGGAATTGTTAACCAGTCTGTTAAAATAAATACAACGATTTTGAAATGTTCTTTGTTGCAAACTAATCCTTCTAACACTGTCAAACATAAATGAGAACACAAAAAATCCTAATTTTCTACCTTCAAAAAACAAACTATAACTAATTCATTTATAACTCTATTGATAATAATTAATTATCATCGAGTATTAATATCGAAAAACAAATACAAAATAGTAACATTAACTGTTGAGCTGTATTATGAAGAGTCATATCAAACTGAACATAAGCTGATACAAATAAGAAAATAAACCGAAAATTCTAACTTAAGAGTAGTAACTTAAGCATACTACTTCACTTAATTATATTTGGAGTTTGATGAACTAATTCAATTGAAAGCCACATCAGGATACATATGAACATTGTTAGGTGGTGGGAAAATAAACCCCTGAGAGTTTACCCCCGATGGATACCAACCTGCACTTGCTGGGGAAGAATACATGCACTGCTCTGCAGGAATATATTCCAAAGGATGGCCATAAGCTGGTATGGCCGGTGAAGGACTTAGTACAATAGGAGAATAAGGCGTCACAGGAAACATAGGAGAATACAACCCCATTGGAGCATTGATTTGTGCCGTTATTGGAGAATAAAAACAACTGTGATCCATTGATTGAGGAACTGGGACAAATTGATCACTGTACATCGTTCTATTTGAAGTATGCCTATCCATATTTAGTGATAACTGCGGCCTTTCTGGAATCTTTTCACCAGTAGAAAAACAAACTGCAGATGTCATTCTTGGCATTTCTACAGAGATTGGCGTGCTTTCCTGTTCTATTTGATCTGCCAAACACTCATTCCAAACAACATCTGGAAAAAAGGAGGTTATACGTCATCGATCGGTTGATATTGAATCAGAATTAATATGTTGTTGAGAATTTTATAGAAACCATAAAAAATTAATGAAATTTTACCATTAGGACGACAGCTTGTAGCAACCCTGCGTCCTTCCTCAAAGTCAGTTCTGGGGTTGTTAGGTAAGTTAGAGTTGAAAGGCGTCTCGTTGAAAGGGGACATTTTTAATAAGTCCTGGTCAGAAGAGTAATCTTCATGTGATGTTATAGTACACACTGCAGTAGATACAGATTGTTCATCGTTAGCATAGAGCGAGTTATCTCGATCCTAAAAACAATACGTCAATTCTGCATAAGAAATAATATTGAAAATTATTTACTGTATTTGAAACTAGTGGTGCTCCAACATAGGCAGCGTAAATTTCTTGCATATTGTCATTTCTTCTTTGGTTCAATTTAGCTCCATTCCGGAACCTATTTCTTGGTTTCTTTTTCTTATTTTGAATGGTTTTATCAATAGTGACGGAGGTAGTTGCTTGATTTTCCATCGAATTTTTGCAGAGCCTATTGAATTTATAAAAGTCTTACAAGTTTAAAAATATGTGAAATACCTGTAGGGTAACGGCCATGGTTTTGCATCACTTTCAGGTGACAAAGACGAATATTCCACAGTTCTTCTCTGAGCCAATTCCGTGATGTACACATCACACTTATTACCATTCAACATATCTTGTATGTAGCAGTGATACGTTTTGTTGAATTCTTCATCGCGATATATACATTTTGTGCCTTGAGTAAGATTACCATCGCCATAATACCAATCTCCTAATCGTAAAGCTAAAACCGAAAATATCAATAGTTGCCAATTTTTTAGATAAACTCACAGCGCCTAACATCTCCCCATGAGTCGTATTCTATATTCCTATACGTCTGAGGATCCAAAGCTTTAGCGATTTTGTATGGAAATGGAGTACCTAAACCAAGTGGCTCAGACTCTTTTTCTATTAGTTCATTTTCAGCCCCCGCATGGGTATCAAGGCTGTCAAGTTGGTGTTTGTTATACAGCATATAGTTGACGGTTTCATCAATCCTTTGCATCCCAAAAATGTTCTCATAAAGCGTTTTGTACACCATTGCTGAAACAACAAAATATGGGGACTTCTTTAAGAAATTGTATCCAAAATTGATTTTGTTATTGCGCGGCAAAATGGCGCACTCAACTTAAGAGCTTCTTCATTTTATTTGAACTCGTTATTTATAAATAATGAGTTTTCTACGTATATCCAGAGGTTGCACTATTTGAAAGATGCATTGAAAGAATAAGCCGCTATCCTAGTTCTTTCTCAACTACTTGGGAGTCAATTATTGAACATTTTAACAACAATATATTGCTTCTAACAGAGTATTTTGACCTTTTTGTAACGGCTTATAGTTATTTCATCAAATTATACTTATGCATTACAATAGTAGAAAAGTTCGGGATATCCTGCTGAACACAGAATAGGTTTTCGTTTGACGAAAAAATTGAATCTTCTTTCCCGTTTAGAGTGGAAAAAGGTTACAAAACAAATTTGGAATTATCGCAGTAAACTTGAGTTTCAAACTGGAGAATTTTAAAAATACTTACCTTGACAGAACGCAGCATTGTTGATTTTTTCACGAAGGTATACGGTATCAAAATGATCGGGTCCTATAAAACAAAACATTAAGGTTTGTGGCGAGTCCCTAGAGACAACAAGTGACGCTGATTTGGTATCTGCATAAAATATTTTCACGTTGCATCTGCAAAATATGCTAGTTAAACGGAAATCGATTTGATGAATTTTAAAATTACTCAAAAGCTGCGGCGAGTAATTGAATTTCTACCATTCCGCAGACTGCAATGTGCTTTCTCAATTTCTCCAAATGCTGCCTCATATGCTCTTCATCCTCAAAATATTTCAAGATAAGCGTTGAATGAGCTTGAGCGTAGTTAATACAGGAATTTCGAACTTTTTCGTGATAAAGTTGTATATCAAAGAGCTGGAATTAAAAAATTTGAACAATAAGACCCGACGAAATTCTCTTTGGAAAATAGTACAAAAAAACAATCTATTAGATATTTACTTATATTCTTCTCGTTCCATTAATCATATTACTAATAGTACAAAAAAGTTCACAAAAGTTCTCCATCTATTTAATATAAATATTTGCTAGCTCAAAAAGCAAGTCTTTCATATGTGACCGTACCCGAAAAAAAGACCTTATGCCTAAAAACGTTGTTTCGAGAAAAACGCGTTTAAAGTGTGGTACGCCATTGCTTTTTCAAATGCTTGTATCTCCGCCACTTTTGAAGTTAGAGAGATGGAACAATTTTCATTCAAAGGAGAAAGAGTAGTAGTATACCAAACCACCAATAACTCAAAACCATTAATTTTAGGCATAAGGTCCCTTTTTTCGGGCACGGTCACATATGTGAATTTAAGTACCTATTAACATATCATATGCATTCATTTATTTGAATGTCCGACACAAACTTAAATATTTTTCGTATTGAATAATAATAAATATGGGTGATTCTTTTTCAAATCAAACAAACGCTCGCATTTTTTTTGGAAATGCGTGCGGAGATGCACCTTGGTGGAAACGACAGCTCAAACCTTCAGCTTCCTCATGCTGTATGTTGTTTTCTTTTTCAATATGAGGATTGATGAGGATTGCTGAGGATGAGGCTGCCCTTACCGAAAATAATGCTCACTCCTATCGAAAAAAATCAATTGTCCTCAATTTAAGTGACTTATTCCTGAGGTTATCATCTTTGGGAGTAAAGATTCATATTCTACATGAAAAACCGAAGAAATTCTCTTATTACAATTTTTTTCGAAAACCTCTCATTCAGTGCGGAAATTGAGCGAGAAGAATTTCCGAATTTTTAACCTTTAATGGGCTGAAACTCGTAGCTGGGGTAGGATAACAAGAAAAACATAAGAAAAAAAAGTATTTATTTTTTCGAATTAGACACAAATTTTTTATCTTCAGCGGCAAATTTTATTGAAAACATAATTGGAATTTCGGAAAAAATGGTAAAATTGGGTTCCAAAAAGGATGCAAAGTCGTGTTCCTTATTCACGAGAATAGGGCGTCAAAAATGTAACGTGCAAAGATAATATTTTTCTTCGATGCCAGATGAATCTGACAAGCAACATCGCGGAATTTTGGTTTGACAAGATTTTTTTTTCGTCTTACCTTTTATTATTCTATAAAGTATAATAAACATGATTTAAAAAAACAGTCTTAGAATATCTTTGAATTAGAATAACAATGTTTGAACCGTAATAAACACTCCTACATCAATTTTACCATTTTTTCCGAAATTCCAATTATATTTTTAATAAAATTTGCCGATAGAAATAAAAAATTTGTGTTTAATTCGAAAAAATAGATACTTTTTTTTATGTTTTTTTTTTGTTATCCTACCTCAGAAACGAGTTTCAGCCCCTTAAAGGTTAAAAATTCGGAAATTCTTCTCGCTCAATTTCCGCACGGAATGAGAGGTTTTTGAAAAAAGTTATAATAAGAGAATTTCTTCGTTTTTTCATGTAGAATACGAATCTTGACTCCGAAAGATGATAACCTCAGGAATAAGTCACTTAAATTGAGGATAATTGATTTTTTTCGATAGGAGTGAACATTATTTTCGGTAAAGGCAGCCTCAATCCTCATAGAAAAAAAACAGCATACAGCATGAGGAATCCTGAGGTTATCATCTTTGGGAGTAAAGATTCGTATTCTACATGAAAAAACGAAGAAATTCTCTTAATACAACTTTTTTCAAAAACCTCTCATTCCGTGCGGAAATTGAGCGAGAAGGATTTTCGAATTTTCAACCTCCAAGGGGCTGAAACTCGTTTGTGGGGTAGGATAACAAAAAAAAACGTAGAAGAAAAAAGTATTTATTTTTCAAATCAAACACGAATTTTTTATCTCCAGCGGCAAATTTTATCAAAAACATAATTGGAATTTCGGAAAAATGGTAAAATTGATGTTGGAGTGTTTATTATGGTTCAAACATTGTTGTTGTAATTCAAAGATATCCTAAGACTGTTTTTTTAGATCATGTTTATTATTAAAGCCCGGATGTTAGGCAAAATGCCATAAAATGCCTATTTTCGTATTTTCTGTCTATTTTGCCTAAAATGGGATTTTATGACTTATTTCGCCTATTTCGAACAATTTATAATAGTATAAAGTGGGAAACCCTAAGATCTCAGGTAGGCAGGATTGGTACATAGACAAGAGATAGTTCCCTTTTTCTAGGAATTGATACGACAACTGTTACTGATGGGAAAACCTAAAACCAGATACCTATAGGTATAAATATATCGTAATACCCATTTCCGTTCAGTTGTTTTTCACCATTCGCCCATTCGGTTCAACTTATCGCCAGCCAATATGCCTAAAGTCAGAGCATCCGAGCAAACAAAATTGAATAAATTAATACTTGAATTCGGTAAAGACGTTTTCAGTAGTGACGGTTCTGTGTTATTCTGCAAAATATGTGACTGTAAAGTGAATTTTGAGAAGAAGTATTTTGTATCCAAGCACCTTTCAACAGTGAAACATAAAAATGCTGCTTCGAAAAATTGCGATAGTAAAAAAACGTGTCTGCTTCCGAATTTCGGCGTTATATCCAATCGACAATCCCAATTCTCTTTGGATTTATGTAAAGCACTGATGGATGCGAACATTCCTCTTTGGAAATTGGAAAATCCTTCTCTAAAAGCATTCCTTGAAAAGTACACCAAAGAACACGTGCCAAGTGAGTCCACCCTCCGGAAAAATTATATTGATGTAGTGTTCCAGGAAAAGATGAACAAAATTAGAAAAGGAACGGAAGGTAAAAATTTGTGGGTGTCCATTGACGAAACAACCGATGCTCTTGGCCGCTACGTAGCCAACGTAATTATTGGAACTCTACAATCAACTCACCAGGACTCTAACACGTATTTATTAACAAGTGAAGTACTCGAATCAGCCAATAATTCGACAATAGCCCAATTATTTACCAGTGCGCTCTCATTATTGTGGCCAGATGGAGTGAAACATGACAAAGTGTTGCTATTTGTTTCTGATGCCGCTCCATACATGAAAGCAGCTGGAAAAGTTCTGCAAGTTCTATTTCCAAAAATGGTTCATGTGACGTGTATAGCTCATGCATTGCATAGAGTTGCTGAAGAAGCGCGAAGTTTATTTCACGATGTCGATCTGTTAATATCAAACGTCAAGAAAGTTTTTTTAAAAGCTCCATCGAGGGTGCAAATTTTCAAAGAACTTGCACCAGATCTGCCATTACCACCTCAACCTACAATAACGAGATGGGGTACATGGATATCGGCTGCCATTTATTACGCAACCCATTTCGAGAAAATTGTAGAAATAGTGGATCACCTCGAAAATGATGCAGCTTCAATAAAAATATGTAAAGATGTTTTGTCCAAAAAGAATATCCAGTCTGATTTAGCATACATACTTGCACATTTTCATTCAATTCCAACATCAATACAAAAACTAGAAGAGAGGAATTTAAAATTACAAGAGCAATTGAACATTATGGATGAAACAATTGAAAGAATCAATTCTGCGCCTGGATTAAAAGGAGAGTTCATGAAAGAAAAATGTGAAAAAGTGTTGCAGAACAATAGTGCGCGAAATAAATTCGATTTTATTAGGAGATGGGGTCAGTAATTTCTTGAACCCTACCGAAATATCCTCATTTATGTATGCACCTTTGACATCTGTTGATGTGGAGAGATCTTTTTCGTTGTATAAACATATTTTATCAGATAGACGACAAAGTATAAAATTTGAAAATTTCAGAAAACTATTGGTAGTTATGTTTAATAAAGAATAAGTATTCACATCGAATGTTTTTTTGTTTTATCTTATCTGTTTTTATCTATCAGTATATAATAAATGCCTATGTTAAGTGGCTATTTTGAGTATTTTTATTGCCTTTTCACTGCCTTTTTTTAACGAATTTATAGTGCCTAAAGTCCGGGCTTTATTTATTATACTTTATAGAATGAAAAAAGGTAAGACGAAAAAAAAAATCTTGCCAAAGCAAAATTCCGCGATGTTGCTTGTCAGATTCATCTGGCGTCGAAGAAAAATATTATTTATGCACGTTACATTTTTGACGCCCCATTCTCGTGAATAAGGAACACGACTTTGCATCCTTTTTGAAACCCAAGTGATTTTTCCCAATTTCACCATTTTTTTCCGAAATTCCAATTATGTTTTTAATAAAATTTGCCGCTGGAGATAAAAAATTTGTGTTTAATTCGAAAAAATGAACACTTTTTTCTCTTATGTTTTTTTTTTGTTATCCTACCCCAGAAACGAGTTTCCTCCCCTTAAAAGTTAAAAATCCGGAAATTCTTCTCGCTCAATTTCCGCACGGAATGAGAGGTTTTTGAAAAAAGTTGTAATCAGAGAATTTCTTCGTTTTTTCATGTAGAATACGAATCTTGTTAAATATTGTATGTAAGAAAATAATCCTACTCATTCTTTTCGTGTTTAATAGAACTTTTTGATGGAATGAAGATAAAAATGGCTATATGAAAAATTTTTCTAGAAATTGAGAAAAAGTTGAAAGATGATGCCCGTCATTTTCGAAGTTTTCGCTTATTGTTAGAAATATATTAAAACAAAATATTTTTGATTGACGTATTTAACTTATTCTACCTGATTTTTCACCGTAGACTGAGATTTGATGAATTGATATGAAAAACGTAATGCTTGCGCGAATTATGTGAAATCCTGCCTTGCCAAAAAAAAATCTAAAAAATGTATCGTGGTTTGAACGAATGAACTATACTGAACGGCATATTCATAATAAGTGGAGTGAAAAGGACCCGCACATTAATTCGTTTCAGTCGTCAAACAAAACATTCCAACTCCTCAGTGTTTTGATTGATCGGAAACTGATTCAATAAAAATAGATATACAAAGATAATCAAATTTTTAGGAGCAAATTGCCGGATATTTACGCAGAAATCAAATTTTCTTGGGTATTCGGCAAGAAAGGTGGGCAGTATATATAATTTTAGGAAAGAACGTCATTGCCATAGTAGATAATAAAAATTCTCAAAAATTTCCTATTGCGCCTTGAACAAACGATATTTACGAGAGGGGAGCAAAAAAAGCCAGCAAACTTCAAATGAACGAACGACCCCCCATCGCTAGTTCAAAGTAACGAACTATGTATAAGTAGATTACCGCATAGAAAATGGACGGGAAATTAATTATGTTATAATAATTTTAATTTTCATATACTATAAATTAATTCTTAATTGTTGATCGAATTTTTTTCAATACTAGACAGTACATTTGTCAAAAATGTACTTTTTTTGATGTCTGCTGTATCTAGTAAAATATCGAATCCTAGTTGCTTCATATTTTGTAATCGTTATGAATAATGGTCACGGGTTTCTTGATGCAGAGCATCAATTGCAATTCAAATAGGAAACGCGACATCAGTCATGGGAACTTTCCCGAAAAACAAGCCTCTAGACGAAATTATGTATTTCAATTACAGTCAAGACTCGTTAAGACGAACTTCGAGGGACCGTATCAAATAGTTCGCCTTACCGATAGTTCGTCTTACGGAAATTCGCCTTACAGAGTCGTGAACGTTCGTAGTATCGAGTTTAAAAGAAACATATATTTTCTGTTGAAAACTACATATGTATATCAATTCAAATTATGTTTGAACCTATAAACTATGGCAATGCTTGTTCGCTATAATGACTTGAAAAAGTTTTCAATTATCGTTTGTTTCGGGGTTTTTTCTGTGTAATAAGTCTATCCCTAGTTTTGCAGCGAAATCAACCGCTTTCTCCCTAATAATAGGTCCGGTCAGAGGAATATTAAGATTACGAGCTTCCCTAAACCACCTAATCAAATATTTTTCAAGATTAGGTTGTTCAACAGATCGGGCGTGGAATTTCGAACCACATTTTCCTTCGGTAGAGTAACTAATGATCTTCGTTCTATTCTTCAACACGGTGCTGAGAGTACTTTTTGGAATTCCAAATGTTGCTGCAATCTGGGATTTCGTTCTCTCAACATTGTCAACTTCGTGCAATATTTTCAATTTCGTGTCTAAAGAAAGTAAAGTGAGTAAAGAAAGTAAAGAAAGTGGGAAGTTCAAGACAAACTAACACACCCGCCGATAAAGATTGATGACTACACGTTTTCCATCTCAAAAAAGATAAAAAGTAGGTACATATCCGAATGAAACGAATTGTTTCGACTATTCGGCAGCGATACCTATCTATTGATAACATTCATAATACGCAATATGCAACACAGATACGACTTTATGAATTGAAAAAAAAAATTATTCGCCAAACTGAGTCAACTATCCCCTTCCGTTCGTCGTATTGAGTTTTGGGATGTTGAAATTGGGGTTCGTATTACCTATTGCTCATTGCTAACGAGTTCGTGAAATTGAGTCTCTTAATACAGTCGAGACTCGTTAAGACGAACTTCGATAAGACGAACTGATTCAATACGACGAACTGAATCTCTGGTCCCGAGACAGTTCTATGTTAACCTATGTATTAAGAGACTCAATTTCACGAACTCGTTAGCAATGAGCAATAGATAACACGAACCCCAATTTCAATATCCCAAAACTCAATACGACGAACGGAAGGGGATAGTTGACTCAGTTTGGCGAATAAATTTTTTTTTTCAATTCATAAAGTCGTATCTGTGTTGCATATTGCTGATTATGAATGTTATCAATAGATGGGCTATCAAAGGTATCGTTGCCGAATAGTCAAAACAATTCGTTTCATTCGGATATGTACCTACTTTTATCTTTTGAGATGCAAAACGTCGTGTAGTCATCGATTTTTATCGGCGGGTGTGTTAGTTTGTTTTGAACTTCTCACTTTCTTTATTTTTTTTACTTACTTTATTTTCTTTAGACTCGAAATTAAAAATTTTGCGCGAAGTTGACAATGCCGAGAGAACGAAATCCCAGATTGCAGCGACATTTGGAATTCCAAAAAGTACTCTCAGCACCCTGTTGAATAATAGAACGAAGATCATTAGTTACTCTACCGAAGGAAAATGTGGTTCGAAATTCAACGATCTGTTGAACAACCTAATTTTGAAAAATATTTGATTAGGTGGTTTAGGGAAGCTCGTAATCTTAATATTCCTCTGACCGGACCTATTATTAGGGAGAAAGCGATTGATTTCGCTGCAAAGCTAGGGATAGACTTATTATAAAAAAAAAACCCCGAAACAGATGATAATTGAAAACTTTTTCAAGCCATTATAGCGAACTAGCATTGCCATAGTTTATAGGTTCAAACATAATTCGAAATGATATATGTAGTTTTCAACAGCAAAGATATGTTTCTTTTAAACTCGATACTACGAACCTTCACGACTCTGTAAGGCGAATTTCCGTAAGACGAACTATCGGTAAGGCGAACTATTTAATGCGGTCCCTCGAAGTTCGTCTTAACGAGTCTCAACTGTACATAGTTTAACATAGAACTGTCTCGGGACCAGAGATTCGGCTCGTCGTATTGAATCAGTTCGTCTTAACGAGTCTCGACTGTATTAAATAAATATACATACATGTAAAAACTATTAAAAGAAAACATTTTTACGTTTTAAGGAAAATATGTTGTAACAAATTGATTACTCATATTTTATTTTAAAATGTGTTGTTCACTTCGGAATGTAGTGAAATTTGAAAATCTCATGTTGCAACTACTCTGGATGAATCTTCCAAAAATAGAAAATACCGATTTTTCTTATCGATTTTCAATTTCCGAACTCAATGAGCCTTCCTAATATCGTCCGAATTGCTCGTATTGGTCGTCACTGCGTACCGAAAATGGTTCAAGTGATATTCAGCGCCTTAGCTGAGGGATGACCAAAGGAAGGCGCAGTGGCTCCACGTTTGCGAAATTATCGAAATAAAATGGCAATTTTGGAATATTAGGAAAATCACTAAATGGTTATCATCATTCCATAAAGATTTCACAGATTCTGAGATTACGATGCCGGCAGGCATCCAAAAATTTAAAATAATTGAGGAATTCTCAATTTTCTCAGTAATTTGATCTTTAATAGGATGCATGCCTTTCCCTCCAAAATGGCAAACCATAAGTTGACAATAATTATGAGACAACTGGTTGATACTGAACTGAACTATTTTCTAATCCCAATTTCTGGTTAGCACGCGTTTGTTCTAAAACTACGGTAATAATTAATATTTTTCCACTTACCTGCTCTGAAGCGGCTCTAAACAGGCATGTTTCATCATATGCCACGTTTTTTCGGTAGAAACCTAGCGATTCTAGCCATTTATCTACGGGGCCCATTTTTTTACCCTTGTTGCTAGGCTCGCACATCCTTCAAAACTAGACAACTACAACAATTTCTGACGCGCTATTTATTATGTATTATATATGTGTTATATCCACTTACTCAAATTATTTATTGCAAATTTAAGACACGATCAAGCAAAGCGTGCTTTCAGTCACACCTCGTCGGATATTCTGATTTCGCATCTAATAAAGACATGTGCTACCGGTGTGTCCAATCGCTTATCACTAACGCGCGTATGAAGACGTTCAATTTGAAGACACGTGAGCACAGAATTTAAAAATCTCTGATTAAACTTCTTTTCTCATTGAATGACGACAAATCAAAAAATACGAAAATTTTGAAAATAGAATTTTCGTTATAACCTATTCAATTTTCTTATTTAGCATCACGGCGGAAAATAATAAGGAAGACGAAACACCACAGATATTAAGGGTTGTCAAACGCTCAGAAAAATGGCGGGGAAATTCAAAATCGACACTACATGGGACAACCATCGAAGTCGTGAACTGAGCATTTGTATCAGTGGCGGATTTATGGGGGCAGGTCAGAAGGCGACCCCCTGAAAATCCCATCAACCTAGAAGCTAGAAGTCTCAAATGCGCCCCTGATTTGCAGGTTGAAGTGAATCGGGGGCGGCAACCTCACCTGATTTCAAAATGCAATATTTTGAAAAATTGGCATTTAATCCCGTCAACTTAGATTTTCGTATCAAGATTGATTTACAATAACCATATAGGTAATGGTAGCTAGCATCCGTGAGACGTCACTCAAATTATTGAATAGTCACATTTACATTTTTTTAATTTAGGCCGGGTGAATCCAATTCTTTTTTTTTTTTGAAAAATTCATTGGAACAAGACGACTTTGGGCTAAAAATTCATTAACCAAATTCAACTAACTCACCCCTTAAATGTTGGCTCCGAGAGGGTTCGGGGATTTTTTTCTACAAAATAAAATTTGAAATTGTCTTTTTTTACCACTTTTCTTGCAAATATCTCTGAGACTAATATTCCATCAATGAGTAACAAAAAAATCATTTCTAAGTAAATTAACTATAAGGTTAGATCAATTTTCAAGTTCGTGAGATTTTTGCATTTCATAAAAACAACAAATCAAAAACAAAATCGAACTTCATTCAAAATCAATTGCAATTCCAGAACAAAATACTTCATACACTTTTCAATATAATTCCCGATTTATTGCTACGAAATTTGGATAATTTTAATTTTTTTTTATTACCATATCTCAGCGAATTCAGTAGATAGAACATTGCAACAAATAACAGTTAACTGCGCTTGAAAATACATGAATAATGAAGGAAAAAAATAGCTGCACCTCAAAAAACCATCGAAAAATTTTTCTTAGATTTTAACTGTAACACGGGTCTTAAATGATATTTTTGTATGTATCCCAGTTTAAACAAGACTACAATATTTTTCCCTTCAACTTCAACCTGTACAAGTTTCGTCGCATGCATAGACAATGTTTAGTCGGTAACCTGCCGGCGCAGCGTCTAGACTATATACTTTATATATTCCAGCCAATTAGCCTTTATATTGAAAATAAATAACGCCGATTGTATGAATCGATCTTTTCATCAACATCCCGACAGAAGCAACCACGGCAATCAAATTCTTGGAATCATATATCCGTGTATTTTGTACATCAATTCGCAACTGTGAATTGAAACCGCACATGTTTTAATATTACCGCGGCCCTACAACTCAGCAGTCAGCAGGTTGGCACCAGAGTTTATCATAGCTCTATTGAAATTGTTTTTTTATGATTTTTCTTCTAAATGTTTGACATACTTGCTGACGTAGCCCGCATTCAAACCTCTCCTGCAATATTTTGTTTTTCAAAAAATATAAAACATACTGGGAAATTAGTTCTAAAATGAAAACATAATTAAAAATGAACCCAAAGAACTATACTATGTTACTACTATACTATGTTACTGGGGAAAAAAACCAGAAGTTTTTGAGGATCCAAGATCGCGGATGTATTATTCATCATTCATCTGAATGTAGATGGAAACTACAATACAGTGTTCAACAGAAACACCAAATGCGCATTTGCAGTGTCAGCTGGAAGACCCTCGGGTTAGAGGGTTTCTTTCAGTGGCGTAGGCAAGATTTGCATTCGGAGGGAGATCTGAGGATGTGCGACCAAAAAAAAGGTCATCATCAAACTTTTTGTGCACTGTAACATAGCATGACTAATGACTAAAAAAAGTTCTCACTTTTTCCTTTCGAGAGGGGGGGAGACAATTCATTATATATTTCCGGAAGTCAAACATTTCCGGGGTGGTGGGGGGGGTGAAAGGACACCCATTTCCTCCCCTGTATACGCCTATCGTTGCTTAACTAAAACTTTTACCTGATGGCTTCATACGTAACAATACACTCAGGCCGAAATACAGTAACCTATTTGTATAATTAGATTTAAGCCTGTGTTCACGAAGCATCTTTTGCAAATTGTGACTTTTTGGTCTGAAATCGGAGAAAATTGAATAAATGTCCCTTTAATAGTGAAGTAAATTCCGCGTGCATTAACATTTAAAAGTTTCATTTGCAACTGAGGTTATAAAACTGTAATTCCTAGATAAAGTTCATAAACTAACTTCTGTTATCAAAAATATGAATCCATGAAAACCCTTAACTGAAAATCTCAATAAGCGAAAACTCTATAACTTAAATTATTTATAGTTTCCTTCGGCCTTTATTTTAAAAAAAAATGTCCAAATCGCATCTAGAACAGAATTTTTTGTGAAAATTTCATTAGGGTTCGTCCGCCCTAAAGATATCCAGATATACAAGCTGAGTTTTTAACATGCAAATTACTCGAAAAGGACGCAATATCGGAGAAAATGTTTGAGACAAAAATTGTAAGGTTTCGAGGGGGAACTGAGATGACGAGCTTGAATTTGACCTTGAACCTCGTTTTCAAAGTCAAATGAAGGTCAACTTGGATTTTTCAAATGGGAAACCGTATGGTTTTCTACGGATTCGCAATCTGCGTGAAAAGTTTTTTATGGAAGAAGTTTTTTTTTAAAGTGTCTAGTTTTTCTAGTAGAGGGCGCAAGATTTTAGGAAGATTTGTTCTTGAATTTATTTGGAGGACTCATACTTGCCCCGTAAACTCTCCATAAACAAATGCCATTTCAAAATTTTCTTGAAAAACGCTTTGTTATCAATGCAATGTGTGGGAGTTCAAAGGGACATGATGATAATCTTTCGAAAAAATCCCGAACTCTTCGATCTATTGATTGCTGTTCATTTAGAATAAGAGCGCAGTGTACTCGAGGCAAGTATCACTCCCTCCAAACAAATTTAAGGACAAACCTTCCTAAAATCTGTCGCCCTCTACCGAGAAAACTAGACATTTTTTAAAAAACTTTTCCCATGGAAAAATTGTAACTCTTCACACGCAGATTGCGAATCCATAGAAAGAAAATAGGGGTTACCATTTGAAAAACCCAAGTTGACCTTCATTGGTCCTTGAAAACGAGGTTCAGGGTCTAATTCAAGGTCATCATCTAATTTCCCCCTTGAAACCTTACAATTTTTGTCTCAGACATTTTCTCCGATATTGCGTCCTTTTCGAGTAATTTGTATGACTCAAGTTAAAAAAGTCACCCTATATTTAATGATATAAATTTAATCCTCAATAAATATCGTTCGTAGCATAAAAAATAAATTAAACAGAAATTACTTCTTCCTATCTTTCGATATGAATAATTGAAAAAAATTTGCAATTTCGAAACGCATTTTGAATTAGAACAGTACGTAGATATCATCCACAACATAATTTAAAATCATATATCATCGCTGGGGTTTCAGCACAGCCAAAATGACAAAAAAATGAGAATTCGAAAAATAAATTTGCACATCTTCGATTCCTATTATAAAAAATAAACTAATATTATAGGAAGAAAAATACATTTCTTCTTAATGGAATGGTTACTTCACGTCTTTCGATGTTTATATCGAATATAAAAAAAAATTGAAAACATTTCCATACGCATTTTGAATCAGAACAACTTATATCGTCCACCACACTTTACAACCGTATATCATCGATGTGGTTCTAGCACAGCGATAAGATGATGAAAACAAAGTTTCCCAAAAATAAACTTTTCAGGCGACCATGAACGAAAGAGATAAATATTGTCACGCTTGCCTATTGTAGACAGTTACCAATTGCATGAATTATATTTTTAAGGGTTGAAACTTTATTTTTAAAAAAAATGCGTTTATTACGTTCGCTCTACATTCAGACTCTCTAAAAATAATATGTGTCTTATATTTATAATATATAATGAACAATGGAATCAATAGAGGATGATACATCTCCTATGACGCGATGATCGCACGTGGATGCAAAGTTGCACTTCCTTCTATTGTTCCGTTTATAGGCAGGTCCGTAACTCATGCAACTGATCGGGAATCTCTTTCCCGCACGGGTAAAACCGGTTGAATCCGTGCGGGAAAGTGGTGACATCGAAATGCAACCTATGCCAAGTAGATAGAAATAGATTAGAAGTTTAGTTCGTATATCTCATTGAATATTAATGACCCGAATAAGGTTCCAGAACTTAAAAGAACATATCGTGCCATTAACGAAAAGCATAAGTTGATTCAATTCGCCAATTTTTCAATTCTAGATTCATGAATAAACTAGGTTGGGAGGTCCCGTCGCGGAGTATCAACCTATTAGTCAAAGATATCCTGAATAGAAGAAACGTTAAGACCAGACATAGATGGGATATTTAGTTCGTATACCTAACATTGAACATTACTTGCAACAATGACATTAAAGGAAAGAGTTGATTTGGACTACTTCGTTCAGCTTGGTTTAATTTGCTGTCATAGACAAATTGGATTTTAAGTTGTCACCACAGATGAGGAATATATTCTGTAGTTCTCATCCCTCAATAAAACGTTGTTCATATTGTTCGCAGTGGTTGAAGTATTATCGAGTATTCATTCACCTGAGCCGAAAAAACGTTTATGAGATGCATAGTGACGGAAATATCTCTCCAGAAATAGTGAGGGCTGCTGCTGCTATATAAAACTCGTGAGAATTATTGGTAACCATTTCAAAAGGCAGGTACGAAATAACAAACAGAGTTGTCTAGAATTTTGCCAGCACGCTATCTAGAAGATGACGAATGAATTATTCTCTTCCAGTTGGGATGAAACGTTCATTTTTTTTCAAAATAATTGACGTATAATTCAATTTCTGTGGACGCCTGAAAAGTGTCGTTCATTACTCGTGTCTAACCCCACTCGGCTCCGCTTCGCTTCGCCTCGTTCGTCAAACTGACACTCGCATGAAATCATCGACTTTCTGCACTCGTTATGAAATATACTATGCACCTATTCGAATCCTTTTGTAAAAACTAAACTAGTATTGTAAGAATAATAACAGAGGAGAAAAAAAAATTTCTTTCTAATGGTTTGGTATCATTAATGGAAAAAAATTCAATCCCTACAAAATATTATTAGTAGGATAAAAAATAAATGAAACAGAAATTACTTTCAATAGAAAATTGAAATTTCGAAGCGCGTTTACAATGAAAACATCAGATATCATTCACACCGTACTTTATAACCGCCGTATATCATCTCTGTGGTTTCAGCAAAGTCAAAATAACCGAAAAAAAATACAAAAAATAAATTCACACCCTGACATTCATATCGAAAATCTAACGCATTACAACTGTATATTCTCTCTCAATTTTCATAGAGTTTAAAAAAAATTTGATACGCCTATAGTGACCTAAAAGGTCGGATGGAAATAAAAGAGAAGGCGGCTGAAGGTCCCGACTTGGGGGGCCTGAAGGGCCCCCTCCCATTCGGTCAGGTTGCGAGCGATCTGGTAATATTCTGGAGATTTTTAAATCAAACGTCTTATAGTCAAATTTATTTTGCAAAATTTCTATAAACGGTTTTTCTAGTTCTGGGAAACAAAAATAAAAATAAAAAAAGTGTTAAGGGATTTTTGGTCTTTTATATTCTTCTATGAATTTAATTATATCAGTTTCAAGCAATTTATAGAAACTCTAAATCTCAGTTTATGTCCAAAAATTTTTATTTTATTTACGTTAAATGTTGGGGCTATTTTCATTATTACTTGATATTGAGATGAATTTACACTTCTTTCTGTATATGGAATTTTTAAAATTGGATTTTCCTGATTACTATGTATTGTATCATCTTTTTCTTATTTCTTTGGATATCCACATCCAAAGTTAATAAAAAAGTGAATATGTATTAATGCGAGTTGGATTCAATTTTATTGAGTAAATAATATTGAACGTTTGGAGGAAAGTGGAGATATTCCATATTATTGTAGGTGTATAGTGTATGACCAATGGCTTTAATGTACAGCTTACTGACTAAATCAATTATATTTTTTATTATATCAAAGTACTTACAGCTGTTTCACCTATTTCCTAAGGTAGGTGCAAACTCAACAAGTTGACAGCTTCACGTACTAGCTAGAACGTACTGTGTAATGGAACGGTCACTTTCACGATAATAGATTTGAATTTACCCAACATTTACAAAAAGGCAAAAAACAGAATTTCAGTTTTCTTGTTGTTTTCTCTATTGCAGTGATGAAGAAACTGAATATTTCAGCTTCTTTTAATTCCAGTTAATTTATTTTGAGAATAACTACTTCAGCAGTTTCCTCAGCACAAATATGCTTAGACAATCATTGGATTCAATGTAGTTGCTGGCAGGTCACGTTTTTTAATCATCTAGAGAATTATATGTTTGCACCCAACGTTTTGTTTAACAACAAATGTATGTTTCCTCATTTTTACTATCATTACTTTGTGTATGTGGCAAAATTACATTAAAGTGATTCCCCTACATGCATTGCAGACTACTACTCTTAATACGTCTATCTGTCTGATAATTGACTACGAAAACTTTCATAATAAAGATAATTTTTAAAGTGTATAGTGAGAAATTAAATGAAAACAAATCGATTTGAAGAATCTATTGAAGCACCATCATGCAAAATAAATTACACATTGATATACTAACTCTAAGAGTCCAATAAAATAAGTACAATAAAATATTAGTATCAAAATTTTATAGAGTAACAATTAATGATCTTTGCCGATCGTTCATAGTTATTATAAAGACCTGATGTATAAAAGTATAAAATAATATAAAATTGGCATTAATTCAGTAGGTGAAACATTTTAAAACATCGTGTTCCTTTTGATAAACACACGGAACACATACATTTTGAATTGATATTACTATTTAAAAATATTTCACCTCAAAGATGGAGTTGATTGATATTTTATTGTAGTCTTATGCACTCTTTTCTTGATCGATGATTTCTTTAGTCGGTAGAGGATTTTTTTCACAGGTTTCAGCATGTTTCAATTTGGTACTATCAAAATTCTCTATTCCAGATATCAGCTGCCGTTGACCTTTTTCGAGTTGGATAACTGCAGATAAAAAATTAACAAATTATCAAAACCAATTTGACTATAACTGAATTTTGAAGTTGTTTAAAAAACGCAACTCTTCTTTTATTATCGTAGAAAAGAAAGCTTCAAGGATCAAACCAAAATATTTATAGATGTAAAATAACAAGTGTACCAAAAAACTTCTGGTAATGTTAGCTTCGTAAAAAGTATTATGATAATTGCCTGAGAGCTACGCCAACTAACACCAGCTTTTTATTTGGTACACCAGTTAGGAACAAAGCCAAAAGTGCAAACTAATCTGTATTGATTTATAAAATCAATGCAACGTTATTAGAAAATACCGAACCTCGTAAAACCAGATGCATGTTCATCGGTTTAACTGTTTAGCAAAAATTTTCAAACAATTCATTCCTCACCTTCGGGATCGGGTAAAACATTTTTCTCAGTTGTAGTCGCATGCTTCATTGAAGACTTATCGAAATGCTCGACACCAGTCAACAGGTTCTGATGGTTTTTTTCTTGCAATACAACTATCATGCAAATATAAGCGACAAAATTAAATCAAATAATGAGAATGCTCATGCAATAGCGTTAATTCAATTAAAGCATGGAAAAAATCTCAAAATAAGTATGAAGAATTTTAACTCACCATCTTTATCTGGGAGAGGATTTTTCTCTAAAGTTTCTGTGTGCTTCAATTTCTTCTGGTCAAAATGTTCAATTCCTTCAATCAACGCCTTTTCTGTTTTCTCCGCTGCTAGATCTGTAATAAAGTGGTGTTTATTTGAAAAAAGAACGAGTTCATTATATCGTCTTAACTAATAGTTCATTGGGGTTGGTGTTTCACAAATTCATAAATATTCCTTAATTTTAGAATTTTTTCTCCAATTTATCATGACAACTGTCAGTAAATCTTCTAATTCTAAAACATGTTTTTCTTTTTGGGTAATATTTGTACCCCGCCCGATATTTGTTTGAGGGTAGGCTTTATACAGTGCGCCCAAATCATGGTACCCCCCCTGCTAACTTTTTAAATATATTTTTTTCTATGATTTTTAAAACGCCGTATTAAATAGGACAATTCAAAAATAAAAATTGATTTTCATTAGTGATTGATTCACTAACCTTTCGAAATGTGAGGAAGGAATTCAGGGGCAGATTACATCTTTGTGAAGATGAAAATTGTGCTCCTTTCGAACATTTAATTTGAATAATTCATTTTTTGTGTATTATGAACACATTAGTTTCATTTTGTTCATGTATTTTGATACTGAAATTCTTCTGCCATTTACGAAATTTAATTTTTGATTTATGAATATAAATATTGCTCGGATTCTCAAATCGATAGATCTTCAATTGCATTGCTGCTTTGAATGCAGTTTTGAAATACCTTCAATTTAAGGTATCACTCGACGTATGTTCACATTTTAAAAAAATGGCCTTTCCGCCCTAGCGGCGGCATGGAGGGAAACAGATGCAAGAAGCAAAAGACAAAAAATAGCCTCAGTTGTCCTGTTTAATAATGCGTTTCGAAAATCAAGAAAAGAAATATATTCAAAAAGTTAACAGGGGGGTACCATAATTTAGACGCGCACTGAATAGTTACATATTTTTTTAATATTTGAACTTAATAAAATGAAACTCGACATTAGAATACAAATGTTATCTAATTTGTTTATTTAGACCAAACTTCTGGGCGTGAAGTGGCAGAAAATATGTGTGCTGATTAAAAGAAATTTTGCAAAAATGCCAATCAGTTCATGAAATTTTCATTAAAATTTAGAGACCCCTGAGGGTCAGATTTAAAAAATTCGTTTTAACTTTCTATAGAAATATATATGGTCATTGGATCATTAAAATTGAAGTATGTGTAGTAGAATTAAGAATAGGCCAAATTTGGAAAGTATCAAACTGCTAAGATCAATAGAAAGGTGTATCAGAAGTCCGGGTACGGCCCGATAACTTTTGAACGGTTGGAGGTAGAAAAATGAAACTTAGGGTATGTTTATAACTAAAGCCCGGACTTTAGGCACTATAAATTCGTTAAAAAAAGGCAGTGAAAAGGCAATAAAAATACTCAAAATAGCCACTTAACATAGGCATTTATTATATACTGATAGATAAAAACAGATAAGATAAAACAAAAAAACATTCGATGTGAATACTTATTCTTTATTAAACATAACTACCAATAGTTTTCTGAAATTTTCAAATTTTATACTTTGTCGTCTATCTGATAAAATATGTTTATACAACGAAAAAGATCTCTCCACATCAACAGATGTCAAAGGTGCATACATAAATGAGGATATTTCGGTAGGGTTCAAGAAATTACTGACCCCATCTCCTAATAAAATCGAATTTATTTCGCGCATCTTGACCAAACCACTATTGTTCTGCAACACTTTTTCACATTTTTCTTTCATGAACTCTCCTTTTAATCCAGGCGCAGAATTGATTCTTTCAATTGTTTCATCCATAATGTTCAATTGCTCTTGTAATTTTAAATTCCTCTCTTCTAGTTTTTGTATTGATGTTGGAATTGAATGAAAATGTGCAAGTATGTATGCTAAATCAGACTGGATATTCTTTTGGACAAAACATCTTTACATATTTTTATTGAAGCTGCATCATTTTCGAGGTGATCCACTATTTCTACAATTTTCTCGAAATGGGTTGCGTAATAAATGGCAGCCGATATCCATGTACCCCATCTCGTTATTGTAGGTTGAGGTGGTAATGGCAGATCTGGTGCAAGTTCTTTGAAAATTTGCACCCTCGATGGAGCTTTTAAAAAACTTTCTTGACGTTTGATATTAACAGATCGACATCGTGAAATAAACTTCGCGCTTCTTCAGCAACTCTATGCAATGCATGAGCTATACACGTCACATGAACCATTTTTGGAAATAGAACTTGCAGAACTTTTCCAGCTGCTTTCATGTATGGAGCGGCATCAGAAACAAATAGCAACACTTTGTCATGTTTCACTCCATCTGGCCACAATAATGAGAGCGCACTGGTAAATAATTGGGCTATTGTCGAATTATTGGCTGATTCGAGTACTTCACTTGTTAATAAATACGTGTTAGAGTCCTGGTGAGTTGATTGTAGAGTTCCAATAATTACGTTGGCTACGTAGCGGCCAAGAGCATCGGTTGTTTCGTCAATGGACACCCACAAATTTTTACCTTCCGTTTCTTTTCTAATTTTGTTCATCTTTTCCTGGAACACTACATCAATATAATTTTTCCGGAGGGTGGACTCACTTGGCACGTGTTCTTTGGTGTACTTTTCAAGGAATGCTTTTAGAGAAGGATTTTCCAATTTCCAAAGAGGAATGTTCGCATCCATCAGTGCTTTACATAAATCCAAAGAGAATTGGGATTGTCGATTGGATATAACGCCGAAATTCGGAAGCAGACACGTTTTTACTATCGCAATTTTTCGAAGCAGCATTTTTATGTTTCACTGTTGAAAGGTGCTGGGATACAAAATACTTCTTCTCAAAATTCACTTTACAGTCACATATTTTGCAGAATAACACAGAACCGTCACTACTGAAAACGTCTTTACCGAATTCAAGTATTAATTTATTCAATTTTGTTTGCTCGGATGCTCTGACTTTAGGCATATTGGCTGGCGATAAGTTGAACCGAATGGGCGAATGGTGAAAAACAACTGAACGGAAATGGGTATTACGATATATTTATACCTATAGGTATCTGGTTTTAGGTTTTCCCATCAGTAACAGTTGTTGTATCAATTCCTAGAAAAAGGGAACTATCTCTTGTCTATGTACCAATCCTGCCTACCTGAGATCTTAGGGTTTCCCACTTTATACTATCATAAATTGTTCGAAATAGGCGAAATAAGTCATAAAATCCCATTTTAGGCAAAATAGACAGAAAATACGAAAATAGGCATTTTATGGCATTTTGCCTAACATCCGGGCTTTATTTATAACATAAAAGGAACTACCTTTTGGGGGGGTTAATCTTTTTGACCTCCCTTCCTGAGGGCGGCCAGTCCTCCCAAGTGTTTTTTTTTCAAACAGCAACCCCTATGTTGTGGCGCAAACCGGAGGTCTTTATGTCAAGTTGTTCATAAGTTATTGGCCAAGAAAGATGTTTTTTGACCCCCTTTGGGTCCATTTTCAAAAAATCATAACTCCCATTTGGGACATCGGAAAAATAAAAATTGAGGGTGCAAAATGTTGCTTGTTTAGCGTAATTTCTATAAAAAAAAATACAGTTTTGACTTTAAGATTACTCTAAGGAGAGTTTCGGCCCCCTAAAAACTTCAGATTTGACCCGCTTGGGCCCATTTTTAAAGTGAGAGCCTCCTTGAACTTTGAAGTTCCCTAAGCGAACGTAAGTAGCATCTTGTACTTTTTTAACATTTCGGGAGTGACTTGTACGATTTTGTTCCGAATGCTAGCTTTTGGCATTGATGTGACGAGTTTCTTGCAGATGTCTGATAAGGTAATGATCTGAAAATGACATAACAAATTTGTTGTGATAAACGCATCTTAGATCCACCTCGCAGGTGGCTGTCACATCTTATGCTCTTATCTTGCAATGTCATTCAGCAAGGTGATATTATCTTCTGATTGAATTCCCGATAATTTACCTGATACATGTACATACCGGAAAACTTTTGAAAACAAAGCCAAAAATTGTGTTTTCACTTTCAGTCGTACCTTTGCGTTCGTGTCGAAAATGCAACTGACGAATTGAAAATTTGCAGCACTTTTTCTTGAGTGGCCTCTGACCTTCTCAATTTTGCTTTTTCCATGGCTGTTGCTAAATTGAGTGAGAAAGAAAGGATAATATTGTTAATGATCCGTGGTTTTGGCGACAGGCAACGGTCATACGATCAAGTGCGTACAGTTTTTAACGATACATTTCATGAGCGATCACCCATCTCAAAAAGTGCCGTTAAAAATACCGTGGATAGATTTTTAGACACAGACTCCGTTAAAGACAAACCTAGAAGTGGTAGACCTAAATCGAATACGTCGCCGGAAAAAAAGGAGGAAGTGTTGCTAACATACTCCGCGTACCTCTACGCGAAAAGCTGCGGCAGTTATAGTCCAAGATCCCAGAGCGATAAGACACAACTTATCATGTTCTCAGTAGTGTCTTATGTGCTCAGAATACCTGCGCGCTTGTGGAGCTTGCCGAGTGACACCTGGGCAGGTACCAGGTGTGAAAGGTAACTAAACAGCAAAATTATTCTGCCGTGAGTATGAGCGCGAAAGCATTATAGGTGCGTTTCGGAGCGAGTGAGACGGTCTTACTAACTCAGTTCCCCTTCTCTCATTCGTGTAATTCTTCTGTGTATTGTGTATGTGTCCTTTGGGTACAACCTAATAGTAAACAGTATAGTTTGGATCTGTGAGACCACATGTTTTTGTTGTTTACGTCGTGTGATTTGTGAGTTATTTACATTACTTATTAACGTGAAAATCACGGAAGAAACAGAACCAGCAAAATTAACGTGTACATTTTTTTTTACAAAAATGATTTTGTAAAAAAAATAATTTCAAATGATATTTTTAGCAATGAAATAAAAATTTTTCTAAGAAAAAATAGCTCTGAACAGATTAATTATACCAGAAATATTAAATGAATTAATTTACTTTCATACTGACTAATTATTACGTTAATATTGAAATAGAGATGCAAAAATTTTATATCGGAAGCTGTACCGTAAGTATTTTTCATATATTTACTCTAAGACGCATGCGCATAATGCTTTCGCGCTCATACTCACGGCAGAATAATTTTGCTGTTTAGGGAGTGTTTGGTCAATCAATTTTGTCTGACTAATTAAATATAACTTCGTAACAATTGTCTGAACGACATATTTAAATGTCAGACATGTAAAAATAAGTTAAGTTAATTTATTTTTTGTAGAGCTTTAAAGCGTCTGACAAAAGTTCTGGCCATGAAAAGTGTCTGACTCTTATGGTATAACTTTATAATAACACTCTACAAAATATATTTAAAAATCAGCTATGAAAATTTAAGTTAGGTAACTATGAATTTTAGTTACCTTTCACACCTGGTACCTGCCCAGGTGTCACTCGGCAAGCTCCACAAGCGCGCAGGTATTCTGAGCACATAAGACACTACTGAGAACATGAGGTTTCATTTATGTGAAAATAAGTTGTGTCTTATCGCTCTGGGATCTTACTCTATTACTGGCAGTAGCAAGGATTCTATATACCGTATTTTGAAATCCCACAATTATTTTGCATACAAGTGTCACAGTGTCCAAGAACTGAAAGAGGGTAATAGTGAAAAACGTATGCAGTATTGCGTAAATATTCGGGGTAAGGTTGACGCACAGCGAAATTTTCTCTCAAAGGTAACTTTTACTGACATTTTTCTTAAACGGCACCGTTAACAAACACAATGACAGATGAAAATCCTCTCTGGATTCAAGAGACGCACACACAAACTCCGCAAAAAGTAAACTTTGGTGCGGTATATTAGGCAATAAAATCATAGGCCCATATTTTATTGAAGGTAATCTCAACAGTGAACACTACCTTGCACTTCTCCAAAATGATATTGTTCCGGCAATTCAAAATTTGTCTGCAGATTTTCACAAAGTGTGGTTTTAGCAGGACGGTGCTCCTTCTCATTACGGTCTCATCGTTAGAAACTACTTAGACATCACGTTTCAGAATCGTTGGATTGGCAGAGGCATCACAAGCCGTTATCAATCGCGTGGCCACTGCGGTCTCCTGATTTGAACCCTTTACACTTTTTTCTTTGGGGTTTTTTAAAAACTTACGTTCGCTTAGGACACTGTGAAGTTCAAGGAGGCCTTCAGTTTGAGCACTTGCTTTAATCAAGTAAGCATCTCCCATCCAAGAAGTCCTAAGTAGGGATGTTAAGGAAGTGAGTATATCGGAACCGAAATCGAAATCGGTGTCAAATGAAACTTATAGAAATCGTCGAATTGAAAAAAAAAATAATTATAGGGACAATATATTGGAAAAAAAGCAAAACAAATGAGTATTGTTAACAGAAACTTTCATTTCATTTTGAGAGATTCTAGTAATAGTAAATTATATTTAATGAATAAAAGTTTAATTGCTTTTTCGGGATCGAACCTACTTCTCAGAGAATCGTATATCAATCCGGCGCCACTGAATAACTGCTCACTTGCGACTGAACTTGGTGGGCTTGATAAGTATTGGCGAACTACCGAGCGTAATGGAACAAATTTTGTATTGACCCTCCACCATTGTAAAGGATCTTCAGACAGGGGAAGACGTTTTTCCTTAATATATTCATTGATTAAGTTTCTCCATATAGTTGATTTATCAATAGTAGCACCTACTCGAGTGTTATCAATGTCCTCATCCTCACTACTCATTAAGATATCCGATAAAATAGATTGAACATTATAGCTGGTATTATTTTCTGATTCCGATGCGAGCCTTGAGCGTTTTGCTTTTGGAACAAAACTAGTGTTTTCTTCTTCTGTTGAGCAATTGTCAATTTTATTAAGCAGAGTAACCAAGTCAAAAAGAACTGTTTCCTTTGTCTCATCGTCAAAAAATTTCATTCTATATCGGGGATCCAGAAATGTAGCTATTGCGAGAAATTTGTTGAGTGAAAGGTCTCCAAATCTGGAATTTAATTGTTCGATGGCACATTTTATTGCGCATTGAATATTTCGTTTGTATCTCCTTTATCGTTCTCCAATCTTAAAGAATGTTTCAAAGTATTTATGAGTGGAATAACCGATGAAATGCTTGTCACTCATATTTCTAGTAATTTCTTCGAAAGGTCGAAGAAACGACACCAACTTTTTGAGGTGCAACCAATCTTCAGGAGTCATTTGTTGAATATTATGTTTACTGGCATAAAAACATATTGAATCCTATATTTCTATCATTCGTTCGAGCATGTAGAAAGTGTTATTCCATCTGCGAAATGTGAAATGAAATTAAGTCATATTCAAACTGCTTACATTTAATATCTTACCGTGTATTACAGTCCTGCACAACACATAAGCTTTTCTGACTTAGTTGTTGTGTTTGAATATTTTGAAGTTGGAATGGGTCGAAATTTTTTTGCATTTTGCTATTAGGTCCTTGATTTCTTCGTTTGAATCCAGCATAGCTCTGACACAAAGTTGTAATTGATGAACGGTGCAACTGATATCAGAAATACCGGCTAAACGCATTGCGCGTATCATATTTGATCCACAAACGCGAATGAAACAATGGATTTTGTCTGGGGTTATTTGCCATTCTTCCAGCATTTCGTTGAATTTTCCTTGAATTACATCTCGAGTATGTCGATCGTTAAATGGGAGACATTTTAAAATTACTTTTATTCTTTCAAACTTCTCACTTATCCCATGCGCTATCAAGCTCAATAAGGAAACATTGGATTTAGGTTCCGTCCAAATATCTATCGTGAAAGAATTTTTTCGAAATTTTTCAAAAGACCGAGTGTCTCTTTGGCCAATTTGGAATACACTTTATCACAAATGTTGGACGTAAAGAATTGTCTTCCTCTTAGCTGATACTGCGGTATGATTAACTGCAGGAGTCGTCGAAATCCGATACCTTCTACGAAGCTGAAAGGGAGGTCTTGGAGGGCAATCATTTCTGAAATCAGGTTAGCTATTTCCATGGATTTAGGGAAAGCAGAATCCCAGTTTTGATTCCCCTGCAAAGTATCCCGGAGTTTTATTTGTTTTTTCACTACTTGAGCAGGAGTAGAAGTCGAACGAAAATTTTTCTTCTCAGTTTCTAGCTTAACGTGTTCGTCGTACTCACTGGCATGCATCGATTTCTGACGAATTTTCAAGGATATTGTTGTGCCTCCTTTTCTTGAATATTTCTTGCTACATATGTTACATTTCGCTAGGTTCGCATCTACTTCGCTAAAATACTTCCAAATGACACTCGATTTCGTCTTCATTGATAGTTTAACTCGTAATTCGAACAATCAGTACACGTTGAGAGCACAACCACGATTAACTAAATATGAATTGTAAGAGTAGAGGTAGGTTTTCATTTTCAACATTTTAAGTTTGTTACAGCAAATGAACAACCAGGCTCTTTGCCGTCGAGACAATTCACCCAGAGGAAGGTGAAAATAGCTGTCATACAGTTGAGTTGCACTAATTTAAACCAAAATCATTATTGGAGGAAAATTAAAACGAAAAGAGTCGCTAGAAGTGTGATTTTTCGGATGAAACCTTCTACTTCTTGCGACAATTCAACTTTCGTTTGGAACTAATCCTACCGACGCGCATGCATATCGAGAACTTTGGCAATCTAACATCAACAACAGCATCAAATTTTTAGAGAGACCGATGAATGAATGGGGTCATTCATTTACTAAAGTTTTGCACTGCTCTTCTTCGAAATATACCAGCGTATAAACTTACAAAGATAAGGGACGATAGCCACCTATTTATGGGGCCATTAGAAATGCAGAGTGATATATTAAATTTCCCATTTGTTTTGAAGTTGGTAGTATACAATCTAGATCAAGCTTTGCTCGCACTTCCGATTTCAAGTTATCGGAACCGAAATCGAAATCGGAAGCCTAAAATCAATCGGAAGTTCCGACTTATCGGAACCGAATAGAATATTCGTAACATCCCTAGTCCTAAGTGGAGTGGGGGAGAAGGGTTGGACGAATTTTCAGGGACCGTTTTTAGTTTTCCGAGGTCCCAAACGGGAGTTATGATTTTTTGAAAATGAGCCCAAGCGGGTCAAATCTGAACTTTTTTAGAGGGCCGAAACCTCCCTAAGAATAAATTTAAAGTCAAAACTGTATTTTTTACTAGAAATTACGCTAAACAAACAACATTTTGCACCCTCAATTTTTATTTTTCCGGTGTCCCAAATGAGAGGTATGATTTTTCGAAAATGGGCCCAAGGGGATCAAAAAACATCTTTCTTGGCCAATAACTTATGAACAAATTAAGATAAAGACCTCCGGTTTGCGCGAAAATTCCCCCCCCCCCACCAGGGAGGGGGATTAAACAGATTAACCCCCCCCCCCCAAAAGGTAGTTCCTCTTATGTTATAAACATACCCTAAGTTTCATTTTTCTACCTCCAACCGTTCAGAAGTTATCGGGCCGTGCCCGGACTTTTGATACAGCCTGTATAAAGAATTTTTCGATTATATCTCACCTTCAGCAGACGGTAAAACGATTTTTTCTTGGGTGTCAGCGTTCTTTAAATTGGCCGCTTTGAAAGCTTCCAATTCACTTTTGAGGTCGCCAGCAACTTTGGGCAAATCTTTTAGAGCTGGTGCAACAGGCATTGGGCAAGACATCTGCAAAGAGGAAATAAGAAAATGTTGACTCGAAAATGCAGTAAATACCCAGGTTTGATCGTTCATTAAACCTAACGCTTTTTCAACAACTCCGTATTATCTCCAATTATCCACATTAAAGTATGATTTTAAAATTAATAAAACACGCGATTAACGTAACGTTAGAAATACCTTACCCGAAAAGCTAATTAAAAGGTATACCGGCAATTTAGCAGACAATATAACGGTGTTTCACGCTTAACGAACTGTGAACATAACTGCTGGTACAATATTGTTACTTTTGAAACGGAGAAGAATTTACAATGGTCAAATTTTCTTTGCCATTATTCTTAGTCGGAATATATCCATTAGCGAGAAATCATGATAAGAAAAAAATTATAATTGGCACTACAAATCTATCGTTCGATCGTGAATGAGGGTGTCGTAGAGCGGCACGACCGCATCTGTCCTACTGTGAATGGGGAATTCGGATGATCCATACGACCAATCTGAATGCAGCACTTGAATTCGTCAAAATTTTCTTAGAATTTTGGTTTTCTCTTTACCTTAGTGAAGAACAGGATGAAAGAAATCCTATTCAATGTTTCGGGCTTGTCTTGACTTGATCTAAATTAAGTTTGTACTGTTTGGTTTGTCTCATCAACATTTGAGGAGGATGCCCAAACTGAATTAATTAAAGATATACTTCGACTAATGAAGATAGAAAGGCGGCTGCCGCACATTGTCATCATTCTCATAAACTTCCGAACTTTCTCGAAGGAATAAATGTCAATCTCGATTTGCTTTTAACCAACACGTACGTATGTCCGTTGTTGCGTCCGCCAACCGGAAACGGTCATCAAATTTATTGTGTGCCGAACATCATGTGGACTTAAAATTCCAAACACGGAGTAGATGAACATAGTGCAGAACAAAGAAGGGAAATGCCCGTGGTCGAAAATAATGGAACCCTTCGTTTCGCACGTGATTACAGCGGAACAGTTTCCAAGTTACGAAGACATGAGTAATCGCAAAATACCAAGGTCAAGCCGAAATGATTTCTCAAAACTTGATACGAAATAAAACAATTTTTATCGGCTTTCATAATCACGAATATTGTTTTCGATATTGAGGAGGTTTGTTATTGAACGATTGCAGGTGGAAATATTTTGTTAAATAGCGTTTTCTATTTATAGATTCAAGTTTGCGTGCCGGTTGACGGCATGAAAGTAAGCGTCATCCAACCCAGATAACCGACTTCGTCTGAAAACCATATGGTTGACGTATCTTGTGGAGTTGCAGATAGGTATATAGCGATACACAATATGTATACTCGACATTGTCCGCATTAACATATCAACCAGTTGCGAACTCGACGCACTAGAAGACATTCGATTGGAAATGAAAATTGCACAAAGTTCAACAACCCGCCGAATTCATTCAAAGCGGAACCTAATAGCGCAAACAGGTGCTGAACATCCAAGAGTGGGTTCATTAAAATGGGGCTTTTGCATATTAGGGAAATTGCAAAAAAATATTTAAATCCATAAAAGTCAAAAAATGTCTCACCAGATGCAGCGCACTTCTATACTAATATGGGTAACTATGTAATTTTATATGCTGCTCGCCGAGTTATGACAATTGCAGAATGGCCCGCAAGGTCATTCAAGTTAGCCACCCCTGGTATACGTTGGGTGAATACGTTTACAACCGTTGAATCGAATTTCAAGTGAAAAATTAATGCATCCAATCATTCTTCCACAAAGCTGTATGGGTTCTTTTGAAAGATTACATTGAATCGCAAGAGTAACAATGTTAATACACCCAATCGTATAATGTTTCATGCGTATCATGTTGTCAGATATGTTCAAAAACCTATTGCAATTATACCAAAATGTGATTCCTATTTGGCGATAATTATGAAATAAATAGCCGTTCCTATAAAACATCTTTTTTACCAGATTTTAAAATTCAAATTCGTAGTCTGATCGAGTTTATTATTCGTTTGATTAGGATTACCCTCAAAGTAAAAAATTTCGAATTTTGGAAGACGCAATTTTTAATTTTTGCTTGCACCTGGAGTGGGTAAAGAGCAAAAAGGCCTAAAAAAAAGTTTTACCATTGAAGATTTTATCTCTCACTGTTCACCTTCTTGAGTTCGACCATTGCATTTAAGATAATAAATGTCTAAAAGCCTTATTATCAGATGGTGAGTGTTTATGATGGAAAATTTGTAAATTGGTAATACCAATGATACCTATCTATCTAACAGAATGCGTGATCAATGAATAAATGTACCTTCTTCGCGAATCACTATGAATTAGCTCAATTTAATTTCTTCAAATTCAATTCGATTATATTATAATTGTATAATATAAATTCTAGATCAATGGTGGTAATTGGGAAAAATCTTACCGTTCTGTAGATTTGCTCACCACTTTCTTATGAAATCAACGGTTCGAATAAAATGAGTCACAAATGTCGAAATGACAAGTCAGGAAATTAATAAATGAAAATCAACCGCGAACACTAGATAAAATTCATTTCACTTTAATAAATCGCGATTATCTAAAGCGCAACATGCAAAATACATACCGTATGCAGGATCTAAAATATTTTTAGCGCGACAAAGAACATTCTTGGTGTAGCATTTGGGGACAGTTAATCAAGTTTAAAGACACTGATGAGTCAGCCCGGTCGGAAATAAATTAGCATAGGCAAAATTCCAGTATTCTAAAGGAAAATTGTTCCTCTGAACGTACAAATTCTGTTATGAAGCAGTAAACTTTCATTTCGAATTTGTGGGAATGACAATATTGAAATATGAAAAATTAAAACAAAAATAAATGAATTGCTGTAAATTCCGACTTTAGAGTCGATTATTTACATGAAACTTTAAATCATTCAAACTTTGATATGGAATTGGTAAAAACAATTGATAAAACAATGTTCAATTAACGAAATATAATATGCGTTTAATTACCTGGTCTAATTTAACGAGCAATCGACGATTACGAAATCACAAAAAGATGTATGTATACTAGATTTCCAGATATGAAACAGTTCCACCAAAAGATTTCAACTAGTTCCGCACAAAGATTCATTAATCTTACAAGGATTCTTGCAAACTTTTGTTTCGTGGTTGAGCGCCTCTCTTACCCACCCCAGGCTAGCCCCGCTCGTCCGTGATTGAATGATTAAATTCAATATTAATTGACCGTATCTTTTTAACTACGCGTCACGACGAAAAATAATATTTTCTGTTCATCTCTTAGAAGCAACATTTCCGGAAGCTACACTCTAATAAGTAAAAAAGAAGAAGAAAAAACGCACTTGTGGAGCGAACCAAAAAAAAAATCTCACAGCGGGAGCATGTTGGTTTTATATTTAGAACGACCAGCCAACAGCTCAAGCTACATCGTTTTGTTACTACAATTTCGTATGAACTAAATCTTTGAGATATTATGATGTGATTTTTAATGACAATGTACTATAAAGCTTTTTTCATAAAAAGATTCCGAAGGAAAATTTTTTGGTACAATTAGCAAAGCTTTCAAATGTTTTGATTGGGCTGAATTTTCAATATAATAGATAGGCTGAATTTTCAATATCACACTTATGAGTATTAGTGTAATCTCTCTTGAAGCCATACAGTCGTAACGAAGCAAATTTATATTATTTATATTTTTAATCAAATACATACTCCACAGACATAGATTTTCATCTATAGATATTATGATAAATGCTTTGGAAGTATCTCAATACGCAAGGTATTGAGATTTCCAAAAAAAGTAAAATGATAGAAACAAAAGATTACCAGTTTTTTGTTTTGTTCGTAGGAAAGAAGAATAATATATTTAACAGTTTTTTTTTTCAATTTCTGATAACTCAAAATAAAATTTGATAGTATTTACATTAAAAACTGGAATTATATAGCGTGTTTCATTTGAAATAGGACAGTTAATATTTAGTGACTATTTTCGGTGGTACCTTCTCCCTTATTTAATGGAAGTGAAGAAGTATAGTATAGCATTTAAACAACAGAAATATTGTTCTTTTATAGATCAGAATTGAGGATCTTACAAGGTTTCAGCCTTTACATACTTTATACAACTGAAGTGTAAGTACTACTATAAAAACAAAAACATATGTTCAAATAATCGAAATTCATAGTTTTCACACTTTTAAGAGCAACTTTCGAATGAAGATATCAGCTTGCGTTATGGGACGAAGAGAAAATGTCTTTTCATCTAGTTCATTTAGTAGGTAACTTTCATTTTCATCATAATTTATAACTGATCTGATTTTTCCATCAAAAGATTATCCAGAAATGTGTTAATGACATAAATCACATTTTACAAAAAAACTATCGAAAAAAATTCGACATTGACCTTCCTCTCGATGAAAAATGTTCCACATTCATGAATTCCTAAACAGAGAAACGATTTGCAGTTGGATCCATTTCAGAGGGAACATTATCCACGAAATTTTTTAAAATATGAAAATTTGTTCAGTCGCCGGAACGATTTAATTGTGAAATTATCAATCTGAAAGGAATTAATAGTTAAATTATGCGTAATTTTATAGAAAAAAACAATTTCAAAGTGAGTTCGTCGACATGGATTTATGATAACGCAGCTGTGAGCGGCCTCTCGTTTATCAGAAAATAAAACTGGCAAAGCTCGTATTTTTTGATAATGAAAGACTCACGTAGACAGCCATTTTATTGGATTGCATGCCAATGATTCATCATCAAGCGACTTTTAACTGATAACGAATATTATCCAGAAATCGTGGAATAAAACGAAATGTTCAGTTATTTTTTTATAAGAATTTTTTGAAATTTTCAGCTAGTTTAACGTTTTCAAATTCAGATTATTAGAAAATACCCCAACGACAAGCGCGGACAAAAAAATGTTTAATTCTTGCAGCAGATTAACGGTTCAAATTTCAATTATAACGCATATTCAATTACAAAAAACAATAATCAAGTGCCAATCGTTTGGTTATCGCCAATTAGTCAGTTTTTCCATATAAAGAAAGAAAACACCTGTTCAACGGCAAGAAATAAGATTCAATAAAACAAGTTATAGCCGAAAAAATGCATTAGTACGGAGATTAATCATCAAAAAGCGAACTACAACCTCGTCGACAATCAAGTATTCTTCAAAAAGGTTTTCGAAACTCAAAAAATAACGAAATTTTCAACAGATAACAAACCACACCCTAAAACCGAAACGTTTTATTCAAAGTGCCATCGATGAAAATCACTGAATTTGAATATATTGAAAAGAATACATCATAGAGGAGTTTATTAGATTCTCACCTTTGATGTAAAATAGTTGTAAACGTCAAAAATCGACTTGATTTGAAAGTAACTGTTCACTGAAGAACCGGCTAACTGAGTAATGGACACAGAACTTGATACTTCTACGAAAGTCGCAGTGGATATGGGCATGTGGCACAGACGAGAATTGTGCTGCACCGGTAGAAGGAGAATATATAACAGACAAAAAGAGATGAAAGATACGTCAGTGTTCTGCACGCCGATTACTTACGATCCACAATCCATGAAAATAATAACGATGCATTAATGTTGCTGTTTGAGAGAAATCTCACTTAATTATAATCATTTATCAATGAACTTATTTTTTCGCAATTCATAAATTTTGTCAGATGTTATTGTTGTAGTAACGGATCAATAATTCAACAATCCTTCGTCGGCAGATTAGTCGCATGATTCAGACGTCAGGGGCTTGTGTGTCTACCGTCTGAACGAATGCTTTATAATTGGGGAGGAAGGGTGACTCATCGTTGTTCCGTTGCAGAAAGGGATACCTATAATTCGATGTTTGTGTCGCTGTTCCAACTACGACGATTTAGTTGAATATTGAGAAATTTCCTGACATTTTGCGACTTTCGATGAACTAGAACGATCAAAATGAAAAATTAAAGAAGCTGATGTTGTGATACGTTTCAACCATTGTTGGAGTTTTTATTTTTCTGTTCCACATACAACAAAATGAAAATTATTCTATTGTTTTTCTTTTGAGATGATCCGTTAATCAAGACTCAAGCAAGGAATCGGGAAAAATCAACATCAGAAGGGTGCGAGATTTCGCTCAATACGATGTAACAAGATAAAAATCACATTTGCGAATTATACAACAGGAAACTTGTTCAAAAATACTTGTTTTAATGCATCGTTAATCATATCATTGGTATGGAGCGCGTTAAAAATGTCCATAATAATTAAATTACTATTTAAAACGATGAAGTTCTAGAAGTTGCTATTGGATCGCAAAAATCATATGTTTTTACAATACAAATTATGCATACATAGTGAGTCGTTTGATTCTTGATTCCATTCTTGGCATTCCTCTTTATATTTCTGTGCTTGTGACGTCACGCGTCTGTGCGTTTTTGAAGAACGATCATAGAAAACATTGCCATTATTTGCACTTGCGCATTCCGGTTCTTTCGTGAACCTAAATTTGACAGAGGAGTGGGTCGGTTTCGTTCTAGTGAATTCTAAGAGAATTTATTTATTTCATACTGTATTACATTGTACTATGGCTCTTCACGTACCTAAAGCCCCTGGCTTCGCCCAAATGCTGAAAGATGGTGCACGCGTAAGTTGATATCTTCGCGATTTTAATTTTTGTAAACATGTGCCTAACCTCCATACACTATCCAATTATTTTCACCGCAGTATTTCTCTGGCCTCGAGGAAGCGGTAATCAGAAACATAAACGCCTGTAAAGAATTCGCGCAAACTGTCAAAACA
Source organism: Novius pumilus (assembly GCA_020654155.1). Classification (NCBI taxonomy): domain Eukaryota; kingdom Metazoa; phylum Arthropoda; class Insecta; order Coleoptera; family Coccinellidae; genus Novius; species Novius pumilus. The sequence goes on from JAIFOV010000472.1 coordinate 2,391,691, forward strand.
GCTTATGGTCCCAAAGGCATGAATAAAATGGTGATAAATTATCTCGAGAAGATGTTTGTTACAAGTGATGCAGCAACTATTATTCGAGAACTGGATGTGGAGCATCCAGCTGCCAAACTCCTCATCATGGCCTCACAAATGCAGGACTCTGAAGTTGGGGATGGTACGAATTTTGTGATTATATTTGCTGGTGCCCTTTTAGGTAAGACGAACTTAATCACTGTCCCATATTTTTACCAATTCTTTCTTGTTTAGAGTATTCTGAGGAATTGATTCGTCTGGGAGTCACACCGATTGAAATTGCAGATGGTTACGAAATTGCATTAGAGAAAGCTTTAGAAATTCTTCCAACTCTTGTTTGTAAAGAAATCAAGAATACAACTGATGTTGAAGATGTGAAGAATGGCATTTACACAGCTGTACAATCGAAGCAGTATGGAAATGAACAGTTCCTTACTGATTTGATTGTAAAAGCTTGTATTTCAATTCTGCCAGAAGAAACGACATTTAATGTTGATAATGTTCGAGTCTGCAAAATTTTGGGGTCTGGATTACATAACTCACAGGTATGTTATTTTTCAGTTTTTTACATATTTTAGGCATAAAGGGGGTGAAATATATGCTTGAATGCACCAAATGATTCACTTATTTATTCAAAAAAATACTGAAAAAACTATTTTGATATGCACACTGTGCGTAATGTTCGTAGATAGTTGAGGTTTATGTTGTATGCTTAATAATTATCCCTTCAAGACTAAACAGTTGAATCGGGTGCATGGCGTTGAGGGTAGGAGCCATATAGTCTTTCTTAACAATGTAAGAATCTGTTAGGTATGACTTTGATAGTTGGAAACAAGGGTGACCAGAAGTTCGGGTAGTAATGGATCAAACATTCAATGCACCAAGAATGTAAGTCACCAAATTCATTTGACGCCTACAGTATTTCCATCAGGCCTTGCACCCAACTAAATTAAAACAATCCCACATTTTATTTTCCCATTAGGAGTTTGGAGATGAACAAAACACTGCAGTTAAGGTGCGACCGGCCAGCACTATGTTCAGTGTGTATAGAAGTCGCTTCCGGTGACAACTTTAGAACTGAATCAAGTACGCAGCAGACAGCATAGTACCTTGTTTAGCCGAAGCTTTAGTCTCTATTACATATTTGTACACGAATACTATGTTTGCCAAATCCGTTACGGATAGCGTACCATGAAAAAAAATTTTTCATTTGCAGGTAGTACATGGTATGGTTTTCAAGCAGAATGTCGAAAGTGATGTAGTAAAAGTGGAACGGGCCAAGGTTGTGCTCTATAGTTGCCCTGTAGACATCATGGCGACAGAAACTAAAGGAACGGTTCTTATCAAGTCAGCAAACGAATTGATGAATTTCAGCAGGGGAGAAGAGAATCTCCTTGAACTCCAGATCAAAGCTATTGCAGATGCTGGCGCTAAAGTAGTAGTTGCCGGGGGGAAATTTGGCGATATGGCACTTCACTTCATTAACAAATATGGACTGATGGCAGTTAGATTGAATTCTAAATTTGACCTCAGGCGGCTCAGTAAAACGGTAATTTAATTTATAAGTTCAAAAACCAGAAAATATTGAGTGTTATGTCAGTTTCTTATACAAATACGATTTATCTTAGTGGTACATTTCTACTAGAGTTTATTATTTGATGGCATTCATTGTTTGTCAGGTTAATGCAACAGTACTGCCTAGGATGACGGCCCCAACTCCAGATGAAATGGGATTCTGCGATTTAGTTTACAAGGATGAATTGGGAGACACTCCTGTCGTTATATTCAAACTAGATGCTAAAGAATCTAGGGTTTCTACAGTTGTTATTCGAGGAGCTACTGATAGTTTTATGGATGACATTGAGAGAGCAATTGATGATGGTGTGAATACCTTCAAGGTAAAAAGTTCGTTAGTTCTTAATCCAATAATGAACATACTTTTATTAGTGCTTGTCGAGAGATGGGAGACTTGTGCCAGGAGCTGGAGCACTGGAAACCGAGCTGGCTTGGAAATTGTCACAGTATGCGGATACTCTTCCGGGATTAGAACAGTATGCAGTTAGGAAGTTCGCAAACGCTTTGGAAAGCTTTCCAAAAGCTTTGGCTGACAACAGTGGCTTAAAGTCAACAAACGTTCTGGAAAAACTTTTAGAAGCTCACAAGGTATATAGCATCGGGCTTTTCACTTTTTATTCCTTAACCGTTCTCGTATTTTATTCTAGAATGGTCAGAAGAATTTTGGGGTTGACATAGAATCAGAGGATTTAGTGTGTGATGCATTGGAGAAGAACATTTTGGATCTTTATATATCGAAATATTGGGGTCTCAAATATGCCGTAGGGGCAGCGGCAACAGTTCTCAGGGTCAATCAAATTATTGTAGCTAAACGCGCAGGTGGACCAAAGCCAAAACAAGCGGCAGGTAGTGATGATGAATCTTGAAAGTTTTTCTTCCCTCAATGACAAATTCAAGTCTTTCAAACGCTTCTTAAAATCAATCGCATTTTTTTCTTTATATATTGCAACACACTCGATTGTATATTTAATTGATGACCGCTGATCATTGTTACAATTGTAAAAATAATAATTTAATTCGAAATGAATTGAACGCTGTTGTATTAACTCTTTAATGAATGAAGCGTTTTTATATAATGAAATGTATTTCATTGCTCTCCTAAACCACAATTATTATGTAGTTTATTCAGTACACGGTATTGAATTAAGAGGATGACAAGTTTGATAATCAAAACATTATATGGAAACTGAATGATTTATGATGTTATCAACTAGATGAAATCTAGATTTTGCTAAATAATTAGAAGTTCGCTACATGACATCTATAACAATCCGTGAATATTCAAATGAAAGAAATCTTTTCAAAACCATGTTTTGAAAATATAATCAGTGCAGATAATTATTGCAATATTAAAAACACTATATCAATTTTATCAATATAAATGACAATGACTTAATTCGGAAGCTTATAGATGATGTGACAATGAAGTTGACAAACTTTTTTTGTGCGTTTTTTTTTCCTTTTTCGAATTACACCTTATTCAGTACCTCCAACGAGGTCGGGTTGTCGAGCAACTTCTGTTTCTAGCTGAATTTGATCTGAAAAGTCTCCGCAAGGATCTATTCTCAGCTACTGAAACTTCTTCATTTACTGTTTCTAAGCATCTGGACCGCAAATCTAGTGACGAATATGCGTCCCTGGATATTGTCTCAAAATATCCTCTATTCTGTAACATTAAAGGCCAAAAGTCACGGACAGTTTGAAATCGTTTTCGCTCCTTGATTGAGTATTCTCTTCTGGAAGTTGAAGGAATTTGGAACAAAGTGAGAATTTTCTTTGAATTTTAAATTTGGTCAAATTTTCATTCTCCACTTTGCTTCAAGGATTAATAAATATGTTGCTAACGGAGCCAAAAATAACTTCAAAGTTTGGAGGATAAAATCACTAAGTGAAGGGAAGCCACTTTCGTTTCTTTTAAACGTGTTGATGAATCGCACTAATTAAAGATATTCCTGTGAAGTGCATTGTGCATGGTAACAAGCTTAGCTGCTACAGGTGAAATAATACTAAGTGGTCATTTTATAATTTTAATATTTCATACTTAATTAACTGTTACAATGGTGAATCTTAAATCACTACTTAACTATGTTATGCAAAAACGAAAGGTGTCTTTATATCGAAGGATATGTAAAACAAACTTTATTGATTGTGAGTGAAAGTTAAAATTAATTCAAAAATACCGTTGACTTTTTATCTAAGAAATTCAAATCTACAGAATAAAATTACGGATGTAAAAAAATAAATTGTAAGATTGATAGGTAGTAGAAATATCACAAATGGACACAATTTTTAATTTATCTACGAAGTTATGACCGTGTTAAAATTCAAGACTTTTGATCCATTCTTCGAACGATATTGTGGTTCCTCAACCGTTCTACTGTTTATACCAACTAATATAGAATGTCATTTCTACTCATTACCAAAATTAGACAGTACCAGGCGCTTCTTTTAAAAAACATACTGACCGAAATTAAAAAGTAAACATCAACAGCACAATGTTGTAGTGAATGTGAAAATAATATCTCCAATAAACAAGAAAAATTCCATATCCCTTCAGATCATATTTTGATCACATAAAGTTTACTTTTCATATGAAGGTGAATAAACTTGGACTCGGGAACATCGAATTTCTTATAACTAATGGTGTTGATTTAGATTCTCATCTGCACCCCGAGTTGCATCTGGTTGTGACGGCAAAGAATTCTGGTAAAAGAATTAAAATGAATATTTTTTCACGAAATGATCTTATCAGATTTTTCATGTTAAACCAAATGAATTTGAGATGTGATATTTTTACCAAACGTACATACAGCCCGAAACAAAAGTATGAAAGCCCTTTCAAAATTGTCTGAATCAGTTGCATGTTTGTCTCTATTGTTAATTGAAGTTACCTGGGATCCGGTCAACGAATGATTTCCGCTGGAAATACCTGACATCTGTCTCAAGTATTCTTTATCATCAAATATTTTTTTATCTCCTCCTTTTGGTTGGTGCTTCACGTTATCCATTGATCCTATTTTGCTGTGCGCCTGGATTTCAATTTTTCGGTTTTCTATCTGTGAATCAAGAGAAATTAATTTTTTTCATTAAAAAGTGTATATATTAACAAGAATCCTTATCTAAAGTTGTAAATTTATATTTTACCAAGAGATGTGCATCGTGTGATGCATTTGTTGTAAATGTCTAAAAGTGCCGATGTGTGTTTTGTACAAAATTGTTTTGGTGACGATTTATTGTTATTTTTCTCTACCGGAATTGTGACTTTTTTCTTCTTCGATTAAGCGCTTTGTCTAGCTACTTCTAGCATTTAAGTTTAATATATATTTCAATTTGATATTTTTGAAAGGTGCTCACATCTATAGAACAATTTATGTGAAACTCTGTTGGCATTTCTCTTTTAGAAAATGCTTTGTGTGCTAGATTACGTGCAATGTACATTTGTATTTTACTCACTATGCCCGATACTTCTCTTATTTCTTCTTCACTCTAAAAAATTTCCATTTCAATAAAAGTGTTTATTTCAAAAATACAATTTTTCAATTTTTTTTCTAAATTGACGTGTCTGATAACAAAACGTAAATTATGAAAATTCAAAGTTAAAATCAAGGAAGTGCTTGTTCTGTCAATTAAAATTGTATTATATTACCTTCACGTCTCCTCCGCCTGGTACGTGTTTCATATTGTCTTTGGATCCAACCTTTGGTTTTGCCTTTTCCTTAAAATCTAGTTTCACAGTTTCAATTTTTTTACCACTTGAAACAGGTTTGTGACTCGCATTTTCCAGGGAACCAATTTTCGATTTCGCATTCCATTGCAATTTTTGTGATACAATCTGAACGAAAAAAACACGTTTCGATAAATACGTCGAATCTTTCTTTGTACTCGCCTTTTTTTCTCCGCCTCGTGGTGTATATCGCTCATTTTTTGCTTCGATTCGCGGCGTCACATTCTTCAAATCAATCTTCTTATTTTCAATTTTGATTTGACCTCCACCAGGTTTGTAAGTGGCGTTCTGGAGTGAACCAATTTTGGATCGAACTTCCTTCAAATTCGGCGAAGGAGCGGAACCAACTTGTACTTTATTCATAGGAATCTCTATAATATTCATGTTAATGGCGAAAGACAATCGATTTTTATCTTACTTTTCTTTTCGGTAGCGCCCGGAGTGGTGGCTGTCGAATCTGGACTCTTCAAACTGGGTGACTTCGAGTCTCGAGACAATGATCTGCTCTTAGAGGGAGTGGCAGAAGATATTCGCTTCGGAGGCTTCGAGGCGGGTTTCCTCGGGGAAGTGGCATCCCCGTTGCTCGACCGATCCTAAAAGTTCGTCACGGATGACGCTCAGTATTTGAGGCATGCAACGAGATTTAAATTTTCTACCGGAATACATTCCCAGATGTTCCGTGGTAAAAAAGAAGATACAAATGAAAGAAGAAAGCGGATGATCAAAGTGGAAATAGAAAACAGCAGCATAGGTGACTGGAAAAAATAAGGGAACAAAAGAGTTATGTTTGCGATCCAAAAAAAGTAGGACATTAACTTATAGAGTAAATCAGTCCCCATTCATGATCGATCTGATGAGTTCGCATCTCGACTTTTTAACATGACACAGATCATTTTCCTGCTTCTAATCTAAGCAGAGGCGATTGGATCTTCAAAGCAATTTCTAAGAAATGTTGATGTATGTCTTTCGTAGAAATCGGAAAGAAAGATGTATTCTGTAGATTATACAACTCATTGGACCAATAGCAATCGAGCATTTCCCTTAGCAACTGCGTATAGATAAGTGAATATACTACTTGACGACGTGATGTAATCACCTTGGTGTTTCTGCGAGTGAAATGAACAAGCAAACATATAGTCCAGTCAATGGAGAAATTTCATGGAAAAAATTAATTACAGGTAGTGACCCAGTGGAAATTGTCCAGGGTTGTAAGTACAATATGAGGTTTCCATAAGGACTGCTATCGAGCGTCCTAGGCGGTGGGGGTGCAGTTCAAAGTTTCGAAATCAAACATTTTCTAGTTTTTACAGTAGGGATTTTCTTGGAAATGTCTTCAAGCAAAAGTTTTATATAACAGAAATACCTTCAATCTGAATTTGGTTTCGTGCCATTTGGGTCGACGGTTAACAAAAAAACTGCAAAAGATTTCTCAAAACATCCGTTTTTTGCAAACATGATATTTACGACGCCAAATTTTGTTTGATATTTTTTATCATTTTAGAATGAAGCTTTTTTTAGCATCGAATCAAACTGAATGAAAAAAAAAATTGTAACATTCATTATTCAGGACATATAACAATTTGTTTATAAAAAACTGCCTTTTTCACGAGAGAACATGCTAGTTGTCGGCAATGTTTTTTAATTTTTTTTGATTGATTATTATAGCTCAAGACCCTTATTTTATTCTGCTGAAAAGTTCCAAACTAGGAAATGCGAAAAAGACTATTTTTTACAACATTGAAAATAAGGTACATTTTTTTCTATAAACAAATAGCCTCGGGCGGTTTATTTTGACCTTCAGAAATTTCATCTTCTCGCGAATGAAAATAACAATTGAAATAAAGAAATCTTCTACGACTTTTTGAACGCGATTTGCATTTTTTCCTTTAAAACGTCACAGTGGCTCTATAAACAACAATTTAGGAATTAATTCAAGTTCATACTTTTCCCAATGGATTATATTTTACATTGCTTCAGAGGAATATGAAATAAACTATGTGTTTGTTGGAAAAAAAAGATGAGAATATGGACGGGTCGTCGCATTCGCGTCTTGCGGTCGATGTGGTCTTGAAGGGAATATATACAGAGTGGTCCCTCTAACTTGAATAAATTCAACTCAAAGAGGTGAAATTTAAAAAAATTATCATTATACACATTCATTGTAACTTTTTCCAGGCTTCATTCTGAGGGTATCTATTTCTCCATATACCAACCCCCTGGGGTGAAACCACCCCTAACTTTTTTTCTTTAAATATGAGCGTAGGTCAAGTGACACGTCTTTGAAAAGCTTATGTGAAAAGGAATACAACACACTACTTATTGACTCAGTTATTTCCAAAACTAAGTGAAAAAAAATTGAAAAATCAAACAACTTGCGTTCGCTCAACGCAACTTACGACCATATCTGAATTTTATCTGAATATTATCGCAGAAAGTCTACTCTCATCATTGATGAAAAAACTTTTTCATCTTCTCTCTTTTAGATCCGATTGTCAGTTGTGTGGTAGATTTGTTACACCGTCAACGTTGGTAAATTTTGATTAATTGTTCCTTGCAATTATCTTTGCTCGTTTATTCAAAAAGTACTTAGTTTCTCTATCTCTAGTGACTCTAGTGAAGTGTTCCAATCTTTCCATCATCGTAGTAAATAATTTAACATGCGTCACTTAACGGAAGCCCTTCGCATTGAAATATTAATGATGATTGGATACGGTGAACGAAGTCGCATTCAAGCTGAGATAGCTGAATTATTTCAAGCAAACCATCCCGATTTGCCGCGTCTTTCTCAAGGCACAGTTAGCAAAATAGAAAAGCGCTATAGAGAATTGGGTTTTGTAAGGGACGTGCCAAGAGAAAGAGCGCCTGTAGTGGACGACAATACAAAACTTAACGTTTTGTTGGCTCTCCAAGAAAACCCCATAACTCCAGCTCGGCAATTGGCTCGCGATAACGAGATCAGTCATCAAACAGTTTTAAAGATTTTGAAAACTGCAAAGATACACCCTTACAAGATACAGATTCTTCAAGAGTTGACTGATGAAGATCCAGATCGCCGAAATGAGTTTTGTGAGCAAATGATGGACTTCATTGACCGCAATCAGATGCAACTGAACTGGATACTCTTTTCGGATGAATGCACGTTTACTTTGCATGGTGAAGTGAATCATCATAACTGCCGTTATTGGTCTGATAACAATCCCCATTGGATGCGAGAAACCCACACCTAACGTCCACAAAAATTAAATGTATGGGCTGGGATTATTGGAGACCAAGTCGTCGGACCTTTTTTTGTAGATAATAATCTTGATGGGCCATCATATCTTTCACTGCTCCGGGATGAGCTCGTCCCACATTTGCGTCATCAATTTCCAACCGCAAATCAAAATGAATTTGACAACAGAATTTGGTACCAACAAGATTGCGCTCCAGCGCACTATGCATTGCCAGTTCGCAACTACTTAGATCAAATTTTTCCAAATAGGTGGATTGGTCGAAGAGGTGCACTTGAATGGCCTCCAAGATCTCCGGATCTCAATCATATGGACTTTTTCTTGTGGGAATATTTAAAAAACAAGGTTTATCTTACACCACCAACCAATCTTCATGATTTGAGGGACACAATTATCCTTGAAGTTAGAAATATTTCACCCGAAGTATTTCGAAACGTTAGAAATGAGTTTTACGACAGAAATGGGCATCATTTTGAACATATTGGTTAGAATATGGGTGTACCCCATCAGCATATCTTCTTTCTGAAAAAAAATAATTAAATTGTCGGTTACTTTCCAAAAATTTGGGAAATGAAACTTTATTTGACAAGAAATTAAGTTTATTTGTTTATTATCTTAAAAGGTGATTTTAATAAGATATGTTCAGAACTTTTCACCAAATAAATAGTGTGTCGTATTCCTTTTCACATAAGCTTTTCAAAGACGTGTCACTTGACCTACTTATATTCAGAAAAAAGGTTAGGGGTGGTTTCACCCCTAGGGGGTTGGTATATGGAAAAATGGTTACCCGCAGAATGAAGCTTGGAAAAAGTTACAATGAATGTGTATGAAGATAATTTTTTTGAATTCCACCCCTTTGAGTTACGGAATTTATTCCAGTTAGAGGAACTATTCTGTATATATAGCGGTTCGGCGCGTATCGTAGTGGTGACTGCCTTCATAATCTTCGAGTGATTGTTTGGGAAAACTTAATCCAAAATTACAAACAACAACCCACTCGAGTTTCAAAGCAAAGTGCCGACTATGTCGACGGGACAGGATGAAATCTCCTCCATTCGGATTGAAGATGAGTATGCACCTGTTTATTTGTATCAAAAACAGCCAGATTGTCACTTTTACTTTAAACATTATAAAATATAATTCATAAGGAAAAGTATGAACTTGGATTAGTTCTGAAATTGTAGTTCGTAAAGCCACTGTGACGTTTTTAAAAGAAAAGGCAAATCGCGTTTAGAAAGTCGTACAAGATTTCTTGGAGTGTCAAGTTCTTTATTCCAATCCTTTTTTCCATTCGCGGGAAAATAAATTTTCTGGAAATCAAAATAAACCGTCTGAGGCTATTTGTTTATAGAAAAGAATGTACCTTATTTTCAATGTCGTAAAAAGTAGTCATTTTCGCATTTTCTAGTCTGAAAATTTTCAGTAGAGTAAAATATGGGTCTTCAGCTATAATAGATACTCAAACCAAAACAAATCGAAAAATATTGCCGGCAAGTATGCAGTTTTTTATAAACAAATTGCTATATTCCGTGAACGATGAACGTACATAATAATCTCTTTTTTGATTAAGTTTGATTTGATGCTACAAGAGCTCCATTTTAAAATGATGAAAAATATCAAAAAAAAATTTGGCGTCGTAAATATCACGTTTACAAAAAACGACTATTTTGAGAAGTTTTTTCCAGTTTTATTGTTAACCGTCAACCCAAATCGAATGAAACCAAATTCAAAGTGAAGATATTGCTGGCATCTAAAACATTTGTTTGAAGATATTTTCAAGAAAATCAATAGTTTAAAATCTAGAAGGGAAAAGGTGTGATTTCAAAATTTTGAACACCCACTAGGAAGCCCGATATCAGTCCTTAAGGAAACCTCATATTGTACTCACAACCCTAAGCAATTTCCACTGGGTTTTTTTTATTTTGCACTGGAACTTTTTCTATTGACTGGACTAATAGAAATAAAGATATAAATGTGAACATTTTTCAACATTTTTTTATCCCTACGAGTTTCGACAACTTTTGTTTTGAAATTTCTTCATTATCAACAGAGTAAAATTATAGCTTGTGTCTCTCTTAAGAAGAAACCCTGTATAGTTTGTTTAAAATAAGTGATTCCCTTTGGAAAAACCGCGACCAAGAAAAATGAATGCCAATTAAAAAACATACATTAAATATGAATGAATTATTAATATTAATCAATTCGATATTCATCCAAAATTCCGATGGCACCGCTCAAATGGAAATATGCTTTGAAACGAAGATATCTCCGAAATAACACTCTCTAATGACTGGGTGTTGGCTCTCTTTGCAAAGTCGTTACATCGCGTGGCTCAAGAAAATTGATTACCCGAACTCCTCATTTTATGTTCGCCGAAAAGGTGGAAACTTTCAAATAAGCCTCTATCATGTAACCATTGTTTGAAAATTAGAAGTGTTGCGGGACCGTTCTATCATGAACAACTCACAGAATCGATTTGCACGTTTAGCATATTGCGTTATTGGAAATTCCGGGATTATTTGATCGAATTCGTTTTCGATAATCGTCGAAATGCGTGATCGTGCGATTATTGCATTGTATTTTTCCCACTGTTTCAGTATCAGTTAAAGCATGTGCGGGCATTGTCTTTCCTACCAATAAACAGCTGGTTATCGTGATGAAAAACGCCCATGAACTGATGATATTAATCGATACCCAATATGATTTGGTTAGTAATGCGCGAAATTGCAGTTTCAGTTACGTTAAGGAAAAGATCAATTAATTTACTTACATTTCCTTGGGTGGATTCGTCTACTCCGCTGTCATTGTCTCCTTCTGAAACAAAAGTTACGAGAATTGGAAAGATTGTTGAAGAAATTTTTTGAAAATAAATTATACAATCACCTATTTGTAGCGGTGATTTAATTTTAGAAATATTTTTCTGACCAGCGGCGCTTATTTCTTGCTGTGTTATGGTTGTCGGTGTTGGTTTTTCGACGTGATTTTCTTCTTTTGGTAGATTTTCCTTCGAATTCCTCACATCACCCAGTGGGGGTTTCGCTGTTAGAGAATTCCGGGATTCCGGTCTCTGAGGCAAGGTTTCTCCTGTCGAAGGCGGTTTGCTGAAGGTTTTTACATGTTCACTTTCCAAAACTTGACTGATCCTAGATGCAGGCCTGGAACTGTTCTCCAGATCTGATCGGGCATTTAAGATTTCCTGCGAGTTCTTTGAGTCATCATTCAGACTCGTTTTGGACGAATGGACAGAATTTGGTGATGAACTCATAGTATTTGATCGGGCAAAACTTTCATAATCTAAGGAGTTGTTATCCGCCTGCCAGTTGTCGAATGTTTGACTTCTTGTAACCTGCTCTCTTCCTATTCGCGGTTGTTCTGAATTTGGTTCAGATTTTTGATGAAAAAACCCTGGTGGTCTATGTCCTGGAGGTAAGGATCCGGGAGGCCGAATATGCAGACCTGCTGGTGGTCTTATCTGAATGTTGGGGTTGCCTGAAGGATTCGGAAAAGGTGGCTGAAATGGTGGCCTTGAAGGAATACCAGGCGGTCTTTGACCAAAAATCGCTCCAGGTGGCGGTGCTCGGATCTGATGACCTGGTAGCCTGACAGGCAGGTTTTGGGGATTCGGATAAGGCGGCCGTACTGGAAATGATGACTTGCTGTCGATTCTGGTTAGCGGTGGTCTAGGTGGATAACCAGCCGGCGATCCGTTATTTCCGTTCGAAACTGTTTTATGCTAAAGATAAATACGTTTAAAGGTTTCTTAATATTAACGTTCATAAATACAAACGAAATAGATCGAAAATTTTTTTTGTGTCTAAGGGTTATCGATTATACAAGACAAATTTTCATATACATCGTGGAAGCTTCGAGTTATTCGTGATATACGATCGCAGAATTCAACGATTTCGGAATAAATTTGTCTCCCACTAAAGAAGAATGTCACATGGCTCCCTTTTATCATGTTATGTGCCAGGCTCTGAAGTCTCCGATTTCTGCGACCACGAAAAATATTTCATGTCTTGCATTCGTCTTGGCAATTAGCATACACATCTATTCCCTGATTCGTTCTGTTCGTGACAATTTTTCCTTTATGAAAAGTGAAAACGTTTTTGTTATGAAGTACATGAACCCTTGCAATTGATCAGTTAGCGGGAAAGGACAATACAAATACCCTTTCGCTGATTTGTAATTTGTCACGCAAAAGATTCAAAAAAAGTATGGAATTGAAAAAATTGTTCGATAAAGATTTTTTAAGTACAACAAGGAGCACAAATAGATTTCGCACATTTCTATAGAAGAAATGCTGCATCATTAATATTATCTTGTTTGTGAGCTATTTCAAATTTAACTGAAAATAAACCAATTCCGAATATCCAGTCTGTAGTCTGTAGTCCAGTCAAAAAATGTCTACAACTATAGAAAATAATCATCGATTCAAATTCAGTTGAAAATTGAGATACAAGAGGAGGTGTGATAACTTTTTCATGAAAACTATTTCTAAAAATCGGTATTCGTAAGAATTTTAAACTTAAAAGCAGGTATATTAGTTGTCACGTTTCAGATATTCAAAAACGGGATAATAATCCATCTGAAAGACAACGGAAGTTACTAATAAAAACAAAACAACGAAAGTATGTCTTATAAAAGGAAATAAATGAATTAAATACTTCTATATATTAAATGAGGAATTATGTGTCACCATTTCATGAAATGGTATTTGGTTCGTTCAAAATTTGTGTATCAGAAGAATGCCTTATGCAGTGTATGGACACGGATAGAATTGTGAAATGCAATTTTCAGAACATTTCAGTGAAGTTAACTGACAAGATAGTAAAAAGTAATCGGTATTTGATAATGAATCAGTTTCTGATAATTCTCTTTTCTGTGTAAACGGGTATCAAATTGTTAGGTCCGTGCCCCGTTCGTCTGATCTTTATATACGACGATTCAATTTTAAAAACAATGAATGTATAGATATGTTATTTTAGTTGGCGTTACTACATAACTAATAATAATAGCCAAATCGAATAAAACATATTGACCAGTGATTAACCTTCTTCAGAAAGTACTAAAAGATCTATTATTCAACAAGCTTTTTTGACTGATAGAGAAAGTGGGATGCACAAAATAAATAAAGATAGTATATTGACAGAAGAGTATCCGATATGAAAAGTTTCTATATTTCCAAAAGATTCAGTGTCAAGAATAAATAATCAGAATATTTAAAAAAAAATTATTTGTAAAACAATTGACTTTTGATATTCAGTTAATGCCATGGCTTCATTTCTATGAGACTTTTATTAATAAAACAGCGGCTATGATTGTCTTCTTTCCCATTAATTTTCAAAAATAGCATTACTTTCAAATCCAGGAAAGTGTCAAAACTATTTTATGTCGTGTTGTTGGCGATAAATAATTGTGATAAGCTAAATTAACACTACCCTCTATGGAGAATCTCACCTCTTCTGGAGGAATTTCTTTTTGATCATTCAAACGATCAATGTGTTCAGTTGAGTACACAGTATTATTCGTTGGCTGCATCATTGCTTATCGAATTCTGGTAAAACTATAATAGTACTGCAAATAGATTTTTTTTAATGAAACATGCTCTCAAAATGTTATAATTCGTGCCACAGTTTAGTATTCAAAACTGTTCGATTGCTAGCTAATTTTCGATTTGTAAATGGATGTGCTTCTTCAAAATACTTTTCAAAATGACTTTTTTAATATGATGAAGTCGAGTAATAACTATATTCTGACAATTGTTTTTTGTGGGTTCCTTTACATTTTTAGTGCCAGTCAGCTGATCGAGAAATTTCTAAGAATTTCTCTATTCTTAGTTAAACAAGGAAGATGTGGGAGTTTCTAAATTTATTTGTACGAAAAAATAGAAAACGAATCTCACATCCTCGGGAATTATCCTGAATCTTCACTCACGTAAACACAAAATTTCTGCGATCCCACTGGAATAGCGGTGCGTTCGGAAACAAATTTCACTGTGAGTGAGAAGCTCTACAATACAAGCTAGAAATTTGCAAACCTATATGGTATAGTAAGGGTGTCCCGTTACTTTCTATCACAGTGAAATGCTTGACAACAATTAAGTCGATTATTGTCGAAGTGCAAGAGGCATTATAACATGCTGGTGTGGATTACCTGTGTTGATAAAAAGGGGGTGGGTTCACTGTTCTGTTAAAGTACACTGACTTTGGGAAAGCCTGCTGCAAATAAATGCGCTTGTCCGAAATCGATCCTTCGAGACAGCACACGACACATAGGCGGAACAACAGTTTTACCATTTCATTCGGGAGAAATAAAAAAATGGAATTTAATAACGTGTATTCTATTTTGCATTCACCCTATTTTGCTTAGTGATTTTGAAATTCATATACTTTTTGGTTTATATTTGTTTATAGTTTTTATTAATATAACTTACAACGAAAAGTTATACATGTTCTGCGCAACTGAAAACGCGTATATAACCAGCGATATTCCCCCTCCCAAACTACCGTAAATTGAAGTTCTTAAATTAAAAAAATTAACGAATAAATAATTTAGTAAGAAAAATCAAAGAATATGATGAAACATTTTAATATTGAAATGACAGATGAAGGGAAGTATCATTTCTTTTTTCAAAATTGCAGTCAACAATAAAAGGAAATTTGGACGTTTCCTACGACGTTTCGATTGTTATACGATCATAAACTTGTATTTGTTTAATTAAAAAATTTTTTCAATACAACTTTTGAGTGTGGTTTGACAATTTGATGATGTTAACAATGTTGCTTAGATACAGATCGCAGCTCACTGTTCAACAATATCTTTAAAATATTCCATTATAAATTATACTTCAATTTTCAATATCTGTTCTAAAATTAACAAAGTTTATTTCTTTCTTGATATGTATCATGTCTTTGATTACTCGTTTCTGATAGTTTGATTCTTTATCAAGGATTGTCACATTATTGAAATCAAAATTTTGGTATAAGTCATGTGAATGTTTACTAAGAGCTGTACATTCATTATTTAATCGTAAAGAGTATTTATGGTTGTAAATTCTTTTATGTAAATATTGTTTTGTTCGTCTAATATATTGTCCTGGACAATTCATATAAGAAATTTTGTATACTACATTCGTTTGTTTATTTTCATCTGTAAGGTCTTTTAATTTACTGAAAAATCTATTTAGAGTGTTGTATGGTTTATTTGTTATAATAAGATTATATTTACGTAAAATGTTACCTATTTTTTTGGATAATGCCGGAATTTACGGTCTACTGATATATTTTATATTACAAGAATCTAACTTATTATTATTATTATTATATATTTTGTTTATTCTTTCTTCTATAACGCTATTTATTGAAGAAATGGGATAACTGTTTTCTACTTAAATATTTTTTACCTTATTAATTTGTTCTTTACGTTTTGTTGGTTCAGTTAATTTCAATGCTCTACATTTGAACCAACAATAACATTCTCCTTAAAAATTTTTGGTACACTTGAATTGAAATTGATATATCTTCCAGAATTTATGTTTTTGGTAAACCATGTTGTATTTATTTTGTTTTCATCATTATTATAATCGAGAGTTAGATCTGAAATGTTTATAGTTTAGTTGTTATCCGTTTCTTTTGTGAATTTAATTGTATTGTGATAATTATTAAATGCTTATAATATATTGTCTTCTTCATTGATCGGTATTGAAAGTATTATATCATCTACAAAACGTTTGTATATTGGTATGTTATATGGAATGGTAGATAGAATATTTTCTTCAACGTATTCCATTACTACATTTGCAATGGGAAATGATAAAGAAGATCCCATCGCTATTCCATATATTTAGCTGTAGTGAATTTTGTCAAACGTAAAATAAGTACAACTCAAACAAAGTTTTGTACCATTTAGAAATTGTTCTTTTGTTAGTGTAGTATGTTGTTCTAATTCATGCCATTTCAAATTTAGTATATCTAATGCAACCTCAACTGGAATATTTGTGTATAATGAAACCACATCTAGTGAAATAAGTCTATAATTTTGTGGAACATTTTTATTGCTGATGTATTCTTTGAAATGCCAAGAATCTCTTATGAAAGATTGTCCCATACCAACAATTTTTGTGAGTATTCGCGTTAAATATTTGGAAAGGTTGTAGAGGGGGCTGTCAATAGAACTGACTATTGGTCTCATAGGAACATTTTGTTTATGTATATATTTTAGGTGCTAATCCATTATTACAAATAAAATTATTTTTAGTTTTATTGCTACTATCATACCAATCATTTTTTTCGTATTTTATGAGTTGAATTATTTCGTTCTTTTTTATATGTGTTTTCATCATTCAATAGTTTCCATTTTTTGGGTATAGTCCAGTTTATACATAATGACGGTTTTATTACATTTATCAGCGTTAGTGATAATAATGTATGGATGATTTTGTATAAATTGCTTAGTTTCTTTCAGATTATGTTGCAAAAGTTTGTCAAATGTTATAAAATTATGATTTTTTTAATTAGAATAGTTTTTGATTATGTTTGTTACGTTACTTCTAATATTATTTTTTATACCATTAGGTTGGCTTTTTATGCCAAATTCTAAACTAGCAACAATTTCCTTCATAGGAACAGTTTTAAAAGGAATCGCAAATCTTGGACCTAGTGATAATGTATATTCCACATTCTTGGGTAAATTTATATTTGTTAGATTTATCAACCCAAGAATGTGGAATAAACATTATCACTAGGTCCAAAATTTGCGATTCCTTCTAAAACTGCTCCTATGAAGGAAATTGTTGCTAGTTTAGAATTCGACATAAAAAGCCAAACTAATTATATAAAAAATAATATTAGAAGTGAAGTAACAAACAATGAAAAATTATTCTAATAAAAAAAATGTTAATTTTTCGACATTTGATAAACTTATTCAACATAATCTGAAAGAAACTAAACAATTTAAATACAAAATCATCCAGACATTATTATCACTAACGCTGATAAATATAATAAAACCGTCATTATGTATAAACTGGACTATAGCCAAAAAATGGAAAATTTATTAAAAGATGAAAACACATATAAAAAAGAACGAAATGATTTAACTAATAAAATACAAAAGAAACTTAACATAATGATAAATGATTGGTATGATAATAGCAATATTAGTATTGAAACTAAAAATTATCTTATTTGTTATAATGGATTAGCACCTAGAATATATGGTTTACCAAAGTTACATAAACAAAATGTTCCTATGAGACCAATAGTCAGTTCTATTGACAGCCGCCTCTACAACCTTTCCGAATATTTAACGCAAATACTCACAAAAATTGTTAGTATGGGACAATCTTTCATCAGAGATTCTTGGCATTTCAAAGAATATATCTGCAATAAAAATGTTCCACAAAATTATAGACTCATTTCACTAGATGTGGTTTCATTATACACAAATATTCCAGTTGAGGTTGCATTAGATATTATAAATTTGAAATGGCATGAATTAGAAGAACATACTACACTAATAAAAGAACAATTTCTAATTGTTACAAAATTTTGTTTGAGTTGTACTTATTTGACATTTGACAAAATTTGCTATAGTCAAATATATGGAATAGCGATGGGATCTTCTTTATCATCTCCCATTGCAAATGTAGTAATGGAATATGTTGAAGAAAATATTCTATCTACCATTCCATATAACATACCAATATACAGACGTTTTGTAGATGATACAATACTTTCAATACCAATCAACGGAGGAGAAAATATATTACAAGTATTTAATAATTATCACAATACAATTAAATTCACAATTGAAACGGATAACAATAAAACTATGAACTTTTTAGATGTAACTCTCGATTATAATAATGTTGAAAACAAAATAAATACAACATGGTTTACCAGAAACATAAATACTGGAAGATATATCAATTTCAATTTAAGTATACCAAAAATTCTTAAGAAGAATATTATTTTTGGTTTAATAGAGTAGTGAAATTAACTGAACCAACGAAATGCGAAGAACAAATTAATAAAGTAAAAATTATTTCAGTAGAAAACAGTTATTCCATTACTTTAATAAATAGCGTTACAGAAGAAAGAATAAACAAAATATATAATAATAATAATAATGATAATTAATTAGGTTCTTCTAATATAAAGTGTATTAATATACCGTACATTCCGGCATTATTCAAAAAAATAGGTAACATTTTACGTAAATATAATCTTATCCTAACAAATAAACCATACAACACTCTAGATAGATTTTCCACTAAATTAAAAGACCCTACAGATGAAAATAAACAAACGAATGTTGTATACAAAATTTCTTGTATAAATTGCCTAGGACAATATATTGGACAAACAAAAAAATATTGACATAAAAGAATTTACAACCATAAATACTCTTTACGATTAAATAATGAATGTACAGCTCTTAGTAAACATTCACATGACTTAAACCACAATTTTGATTTTAATAATGTGACAATCCTTGATAAAGAATCAAACTATCAGAAACGATTAATCAAAAAAGAACTAAACTCTGTCAATTTTAGAACAGATATTGAAAATTGAAGTATAATTTACAATGGAATATTTTAAAGTTTTTGTTAAAACAGTAAGCTGTAATCTGTATCTAAGCAACATTATTTACAATAATAATAATAATAATAATAATAATAATTTCGTATAACTATCGAACCGTCGTATGAAACGTCCAAATGTTCTTTTATTGTTGACTGCAATTTTGGAAAAAGAAATAATACAAGTTCATAATCAGTCGAAATGCCGGTAGATTAAGGGAAGATGGAAATAATCGTTTTCTATATAAATTTTGTTGTTCCATTGGTCGTGTGAACAATACAGTTGTGTTTAAATCTCTGCAAGTATCTTTCAAAGAAAATCAAATTCACCGAAGCAAATACTGATAACTGCTCGTTTTTATTTAATTTTTTCATAAATCTGTTCCCGAAAAATATTGAGAAATCTATTCTAACAAGGGCAACATAATTGTGCATTCTGCTGTATGAATATTGGCTTTTCATTTCAAAAGAAAACTGATTTTCTTTCATCATTTCCTGGAATACATTTCCGAAGTTGATAACGATACCGAATTGAAACTCTTGTTGTTCTATACCGACTGCATGATATGAGAATGTCAGCAAACTGATTTTCGTTCTTTAAGTGATCCCTACCTATTTCTCCAAAAGCGTAGACAGTACATTAGATAATATATAATATGAGGTGGGTGTGGTAAAATAACGAAAATTAAAGTCGGCAGTTATTAGGAAGCTCTATTATATTGTTCTCAAAATTGAATGACTGTAAGGCGCAGTCATAAGAAACACCCATTTTATTAAACGATTAATGTTTTTTATATCGGTAATTAGGTTGTCCGATCTCTGTTTTCGTGTAAATTTATTACAAGAATTGAAATCGAAACGAAAGTTTTTTTAAGGGATGTTCATTTTTCGCGCTCTAAAAATCGTTATTGGTATAGGATTAATAGACGTTTGACAAGTTGATTGCCCATTTGGAGACGCTCGTACCATCATTTTTATGCCATTGATCTTGTTATAGAGAAATAACACGATTTTCCACTGAACAGAACAACGTTTATGCACATAAAAAACATTTTATTTCATCTATATTTATCAAAGCGAAAGTAATCAAGGAGCTGCTGTAGTCAATTATTCGAATACGTTATGATTTATACATACAGTTTATTACTTCATTCTTACGTCATTTATTTATTGGTAACAATTGTTAATAACAACATCAATCTCCGCTCTGTAAAAAAAGTAACTTCTATCAACATGAAGAATCAACTATAAACCAAGAATCCAATCCTGTGAAATGATATTTTTCAGGTAAGAAAAACTTTCGCTTATACATAAGATCATCAATATTCACGTAGACGCTCTAGTAGATACATCGATATACGTTTTCGAATGAGATAAAAATTGAGTGTTTACGATATGATAGACCTACCTGTATTAGGAGCACCGGGTTCTCTATTGCTATTTTCAGGATTAGCTCTTCCGTTGCTGCGAACGTCTGTCATAACTTCTGTCCTTGTCCTTCAGGAAATCATAAAAACAAGCAGTCTTGGTGCACTACGTTATCACAACACTACCGATCACTTGATAACCATCAACAGAGAATCAGCAACGAGATAACGTACAGATAGAGCTCATAGGTTTATCGCTGATAAACGAGACTATCTATCCAGTCTGTGGTCCTTTCTATTTTGCGGATGCGCTCGATTATAGGCGGCGGTGGACGATCTGTCAGAATCTTTACATTATTACATAATGGCAGTAGGGAGATGCTGCTTCGATCGAATTTTCGGACTGTTCTGATGCCTACGCCTACGAGATGAGAGGCACAGGTAGATCGTGCGCATTGTTTTGCCAAAAGGAGAACTATAAATTCTCGTGAGAAAACGGTTTCATCTCAAATTTGTTAAGGCGTTTTATTACTTTAAAATGAATCATCATTTTTTCTAAAATGAAAACGGATAACGATCTGCGAGGAACTAATTGAATTATCTAAAGCGATAAATTTCGTACGGTGATTTTGCTTTCGTGCATCGAGTCACGCTGAAACACGTTCCTTTGATATTTTTGCTGATTAACATTTTATATTGGTGATAGGCTGGCACAAAATCGTTCTGATACTATTTATACCGGGTTGAGGAAAAATGTTCTATTTGAAAAACATAAAAATAAATTATCGCTCTTGCAGGTGAACAAGAAATTAAATTTAGGATAGGGATAAAAACTTACATTTCGTTTAAATGTTTAATGGTAATTTCAACTTCTGATTGGATGTAAATTATCCGGAAATATTTTCCAGAGTTCCATTCATTATACAATTTGCTATAATCTATTAATTATATGACATAGTTTTAGTATTGAATGATGTCACCAAGAGTGATTCTATTAATTTGACCCATATTAATCGTGTTCTATCAGCTATAGTAAACTCTGTGGGCTGAAGTATCTTTATTCAAGCGTTATTTGCGTGACCAAATAAAAATAATTCCTCAGTTTCATCAACCAATTCAGAAATTCAACTTCATATTTTGAAATTGAATAACCTAAGGACATTAGTTTTCAGCACTAGTTCAGAGCTAATTGCAATCTGGAGTGAAGAAACAAGACTTTTCCCATCATCAGCAACAACCAGTAGTATTTCATTGAATAATAACGATTTTAAGTGTAACTAGAGAAACGTGGCGTTAATCTTGTGAAGTAAATATCAAAAAAAGTTATTAAAATGAAAAAGAGTTCAAGCATTGATAATATATTTTTGAAGTTTGATTAGAGCATAGAATGATATATTTTGACTTATCGTGACATCAACTTGCAATGTGCGGTATATGGAAAATAGCCTTCAAGAATTTTGCTGAATTTTGAAATTTCACCTAATACAATTAAATTTAATTCTCTGAAAGTCAGATCCACCTGTTTGAAAATTAATTTTGAATATCACGAACAATAATTCTTACAATTGAATATTTTGAGGGAATAAAAAAATATTTTGTTGAGACCATTTTGATACGAACCATGATTTTCTATTTCACATTACATTGGATATAATACAAAATTATAAGGTATATAGCGAGTACAAAAATTTTGCATTCCGATTACTGCGAATTCAAACTGGCGTAATAGCGGCCCTTGGAGACGTTCCATCGGTATTTTTTTCTAGTACAAGTATCTGCAAGTAGCTATACAGGATGAACCACCCGATGAAAAATATTGCTGGAAAATATATCAGGAGTAAATTTTCACAAGCTTTGAAAGCGTTCTTCGAATGTTGTTCGATTTTATTGTCAAGTTTATGATGAATTTTGATGATTCATACATTTATATATTTTATATCGTGTTTTGTTATCTTTTCCTGGTTGATTTATAATTTATCAATTTGTTTACTTGGCTTTTCAGGAAATGCTGATCAGAATTATTTCAAATGTATATTAAGACGTTTCGAGAACTATCCCTTCGTCAGTTTTTTCTAAAATTTTATGAATAATTAGAATATAAACAATTTTGTGGAAACATTTCATTTAGGCTTAGCGCCGATATGGAACTTTTAGTCATTCAACTGATCCGATTTCTTTGTCGGCATGTCGGCGCGCTCTCATATAAACGCATATAGGACACAAATCAGTTGAATGACTAAAAAGTTCCATGTCGGCGCTAGCCCTTACATTAGAAATTGAAAGTCACTATGACAATTATAATTATAGTAATTCTAAATATAATCAAAATAGCGGTGATGAGACTGTGAATTAGTAATTCAAAGTTATTTTGTGCTGGATGTTCCTTGTTATTTTCTTCTTAGATGAGTGTGTCGTAAATTGAGCTAAGGTTCTTTATGTCTGTCCTGTTATTGAGTGCGTTTTGTTGTTTTCTGATGTATATCATTTCTAGTACTTCTCTAGGCTTTTTTTGTCGTTCGAAATCTATAATTTTTGTATTTCCGTAATCAATATTGTGTTTTTCCGTTGTTCTATGTTTTCTTAGTGCGGTGTTCTGTGTGGTGGCGTATTTATGTGCATTCAATCTGTCTTTTAGATGTTGTTCTGTTTGTCCAATATAAACTTGATTACAATCTTTACATGGGATGCTATATATTACGTGAGATTGTCTCATTTTTGGTGTTTTACTTTTTGTTTTTGTATAAAGGTCTTTTATTTGGTTAATCGGTTTGTGAGCAACTTTGATTTGATGTGGTTCTAAACATTTTTCTATTTTTTTAGAAATTGTTGGGATATAAGGAAGGCCAATGTAGAAGTTGGTGATGTTATCCTTTTTCTTTTGATGTGTGTCGCTTTGTTGAGTGTTTGCTATGGGCAGTCCGTTATCAGCCACAATCGCCCAACTTGCAATGGAACATTTTGAAGAAATCATCATTTCAACAAAACGATACACCATAACACTATACAAGCGATATGTAGACGATTGTCTTATAATAACTTCCGAACACGACATCGAAAATATTCTGTCCCATTTCAACAATACTCACGAGAAACTAAAATTTACTATGAAAAAGAAAAAGACAGCAAACTAAATTTTTTGGATTTAACACTAATACGAGGAAAAAACAAAACAGAAACTGTATGGCACAGAAAAGACTCTCATTCAAACAGGATCCTCAACTATAACTCAAATCATCCTTACAACCAGAAAAAAGGAATTGTGATTTCATATATAGACAGAGCACTAAAATTATCGTCACCTAAATATAGGAAAAAATCTCTTGAAACAGCAAAACAGTTACTAATTATGAGCAATTACCCAGAAAAACTTATTTGGAAAATAATCAAAAATAGACTACACAGATTATACAACACTCAACAAAGCGACACACCAAAAGAAAAAGGATAAAATCACCAACTTCTACATTGGCCTTCCTTATATCCCAACAATTTCTAAAAAAATAGAAAAATGTTTAGAACCACATCAAATCAAAGTTGCTCACAAAAAGATTAACCAAATAAAAGACCTTTATACAAAAACAAAAAGTAAAACACCAAAAATGAGACAATCTCACGTAATATATAGCATCCCATGTAAAGATTGTAATCAAGTTTATATTGGACAAACAGAACAACATCTAAAAGACAGATTGAATGCACATAAATACGCCACCACACAGAACACCGCACTAAGAAAACCTAGAACAACGGAAAAACAAATATTGATTACGAAAATACAAAAATTATAGATTTCGAACGACAAAAAAAGCCTAGAGAAGTACTAGAAATGATATACATCAGAAAACAACAAAACGCACTCAATAACAGGACAGACATAAAGAACCTTAGCTCAATTTACGACACACTCATCTAAGAAGAAAATAACAAGGAACATCCAGCACAAAATAACTTTGAATTACTAATTCACAGTCTCATCACCGCTATTTTGATTATATTTAGAATTACTATAATTATAATTGTCATAGTGACTTTCAATTTCTAATGTGAGTGAAATGTTTCCACAAAATTGTTGATATTCTAATCATTCATAAAATTTCAGAAAAAACTGACGAAGGGATAGTTCTCGAAACGTCTTAATATACATTTGAAATAATTCTGATCATCATTTCCTGAAAAGCCAAGTAAACAAATTGATAAATTTATATATTTTAGTATATGTAGAGTATTTTTTATAGTTAATATATAGTTGTTATTTTTATCAGGGATTCGACCAAGTAATACAATTTTTGTTCGAAAAACGTATCTATATTTCGCTTGTGTTCGAAGCATCGCCGGGATAATTTAACAATTATTTCACAATTGAATATCTCAATGGTAACGAATAAATGAAATATTTTTTTCTTTCAAAAACTTCATCGATTTTTTTGTCGATCTAGTGTCAGGAGAAAGCTGTAAGTTCTGCTCAGGTTTTTGGTGTCGGCTTTTTTATTCATGGTGTCGTTTTCAACAATATGGCACATTTCGAGAAAGAGTCGTTTTTTGTGGTCTTTCTCTTTTTCTAATATCATTATATTCGTTATATTCATTGAGTGTCCTGTTGTTCTGACATGGTTTCCTAATGCACAGCGTTCTGGTCTTAATTTTGCGTCACTTTTGTGGAGGGCTATTCGTTTTTGAAGAGCTTGCGATGTTTGTCCGATATAACTCAGTTGACAATTATTGCAGTCAATTTTGTGAACAATATTTTTCGTTTTATTTCTTGGAATAATATCTTTATGCCGATGGTATAATGATGTTAGAGTTACGATATTTGAATTAGCAACTTTGATATCAATAAATCTCTTGAATAATTTCTTCAGTTCATTAGAAAGTTCTTCAATATACGGTAATGTTCTGAAGGTCTGTTCAATATTTGGCGTTTCTGGGTTTTGTTGATAACGCTCTTTGAAGATTAGTTTGTTTATCGAATTTCTATCACATCCATTTTCCGTAAGCGTGGTTAAAAATCTTTCTAACGCACTTCTACGAAAATCTTGGTGAGTTATATCGATAATTCTGTTCTTCATGTATATAATCATACTCGTCTTGACTGGGGTGTTGATATATGTTGTTTATATATCTATTGGTGCTGCAAGGTTTCTTGTACCAATCAAGCTTCAAAATGTTGTTTTCAGTTCTGCAGATCAAAGTGTTAAGAAAAGGGACTGAGGAATTCGTATCTTCCTCGATGGTAAACTTTATATTTTCGTCAAAGTTGTTAAATATATTTAATATTTCATCTTCTTTATTGTTGGGTATTGCCGTAATAATGTCACTATCGATGATTCATTTCCGCTAAGATTTTTTGGAGTAACAAAAGTTCATAAACCCAATGTGCCGATGAGACCTATAGTGAATACAACTGGAACAGCAACAAATGGTTTGAGTAAATTCATCAGTAACGTTTTCCAAGAATCATTTGGACAAAACATGGAATTTTCAGTGAAGAACTCTCGATCTTTTGCACAGAAAATAAATGATCTCCGTATCCCAAAGTCTTATAGAGTTATCCCACTGGATGTAGTTTCTCTCTTCACGATCTGGATCTCTCTATCAAGATAATTAAAGGCAACTGGGAAAACATCTCCAATCATACAACTATTCCGCCAAAAGATTTCATAGAAAGATATAACAGAGTTATATCGATAATTCTGTTCTTCATGTTTATAATCATATTCGTCTTGACACTGGGGTGTTGATATGATATGTTGTTTATATATCTATTGGTGCTGCAAGGTTTCTTGTACCAATCAAGCTTCAAAATGTTGTTTTCAGATCTGCAGACCAAAGTGTCAAGAAAAGGGACTGAGGAATTCGTTTCTTTCTCGATGGTAAACTTTATATTTTCGTCAAAGTTGTTAAAGATATTTAATATTTCATCTTCTTTATTGTTGGGTATTGCCGTAATAATATCATCAACGTATTGATGAAGAAACGGTAGTTCGATGGATAATTTAGGTATAGATTCATGGAGAAGCTTGTTCATCGGCAGATTAGCAAGGATTGGAATAAGTGGGCTGCCCATTGGACAACCAAATAATTGACGGTAGAATTTCCCATTGTAGATGAAGCGATTTGATTCGAAGAGGAATTTGATAATTTCTATGAAATCTTCTTGCGGAATAGTTGTATGATTGGAGATGTTTTCCCAATTGTCTTTAATTATCTTGATAGAGAGATTCAGAGATATATTCGTGAAGAGAGAAACTACATCCAGTGAGATAACTCTATAAGACTCTGGGATACGGAGATCATTTATTTTTTGTGCAAAAGATCGAGAGTTCTTCACTGAAAATTCCATGTTTTGTCCACATGATTCTTGGAGAACGTTACTGATGAATTTACTCAAACCATTTGTTGCTGTTCCAATTGTATTCACTATAGGTCTCATCGGCACATTGGGTTTATGAACTTTTGGTAATCCATAAAACCTCGGCGGAAATGAATCACAGATAGTGAGTTTTTTGATAAAGCATCGTTGATATATCTTTTTGTTTTCAAATTTTTGACAATATTATTATTTTTTTTGTTTCTATTGTTCTTGTTGGATCTTTTTTCAGTTGGATGTAAACATTCGGATCATTTACCAGTTGTTTACACTTTGAATGATACGTATCTTTGGTTAAACAAACGGTGATGTTTCCTTTCTCGGCCTCCAGTGTCAAAATTTCTGGATGTTCCCTCATGAAAATCTTCGTTTCGGAATGAAGATAGTTGAGGAATTTATAATCCATAGCGTTCTTGAAATAAAAGTTTGTAATAATATTGACGGCTTGAGCTCTGACTGAATCCTTGAAATTTTCTCCGATGTCATCAAGGATATTTTCAACATCACAGATGATTCAAGGATTTAACCAAATATACGTATCACTCAAAGTGTTAAGAACTGGTAAATGATCCGAATGTTTACATCCAACTGACAAAAGATACAACAAGAACTATAGAAACAAAAAATAATAAGATTGTCAAAAATTTGAAAACAAAAAGATATATCGACGATGCTTTATCAAAAAACTCAATATCTATGATTCATTTCCGCCGAGATTTTATGGATTACCAAAAGTTCATAAACCCAATGTGCCGATGAGACCTATAGTGAATACAATTGGAACAGCAACAAATGGTTTGAGTAAATTCATCAGTAACGTTCTCCAAGAATCATGTGGACAAAACATGGAATTTTCAGTGAAAAATTCTCGATCTTTTGCACAAAAAATAAATGATCTCCGTATCCCAAAGTCTCACTGGATGTAGTTTCTCTCTTCACGAATATATCTCTGGATCTCTCTATCAAGATAATTAAAGACAATTGGGAAAACATCTCCAATCATACAACTATTCCGTAAGAAGATTTTATAGAAATTATCAAATTCCTCTTCGAATCAAACTACTTCATCTAGAATGGGAAATTCTACCGTCAATTATTTGGTTGTCCAATGGGCGGCTCACTTAGTCCAATCCTTGCTAATCTGTCGATGAACAAGCTTCTCGATGAATCTATACCTACATTATCCTTCGAACTACCGTTTCTTCATCAATACGTTGATGATATTATTACGGCAATACCCAACACAATGTAGAAGATGAAATATTAAATATCTTTTACAACTTTGACGAAAATATAAAGTTTACCATCGAGAAAGAAACGAATTCCTCAGTCCTTGACACTTTGGTCTGCAGAACTGATAACAACATTTTGAAGCTTGATTGGTGCAGCACCAATAGATATATGAACAACATATCATATCAACACCCCAGTGTCAAGACGAATATGATTATAAACATGAAGAACAGAATTATCGATATAACTCACCAAGATTTTCGTAGAAGTGCATTAGAAAGATTTTTAACCATGCTTACAGAAAATGGATATGATAGAAATTCGATGAAAAAACTAATCTTCAAAGAGCGTAATCAACAAAACCCAGAAACGCCAAATATTGAACAGACCTTCAGAACATTACCGTATATTGAAGAACTTTCTAATGAACTGAAGAAATTACTCGAGAGATTTATTGATATCAAAATTGCTAATTCAATTATCGTAACTCTAACATCATTACACCATCGGCATAAAGATATTATTCCAAAAACTGAAACGAAAAATATTGTTTACAAAATTGACTGCAATAATTGTCAACTGAGTTTTATCGGACAAACATCGCAAGCTCTTCAAAAACGAATAACCCTCTACAAAAGTGACGCAAAATTAAGACGAGAACGCTGTGCACTAGGAAACCATGTCAGAACAACAGGACACTCAATGAAATATAACGACGTCATTATATTAGAAAAAGAGAAAAACCACAAAAAACGACTCTTTCTCGAAATGTGCCATATTGTTGAAAACGACGCCATGAATAAAAAAGCCGACACCAATAACCTGAGCAGAACTTACAGCTTTCTCCTGACACTAGATCGACAAAAAATCGATGAAGTTTTTGAAAGAGAAAAATATTTCATTTATTCGTTACCATTGAGATATTCAATTGTCAAATAATTGTCAAATTATCCCGACGATGCTTTGAACACAAACGAAATATAGATACGTTTTTCGAACAAAAATTGTATTATTTGGTCGAATACCTGATGAAAATAACAACTATTTTAGTATATCAAAAAAATTATAAAAATTCCTTGTGGATACAATTTTTTTTTCCAATCAATTCATCATGATTCTACTGGATTGCGCAAACAATACTTACCAAATAGAGAGAAGAGTATGAGGAAATTGGAATTGGAATTCGTGCTTGCCTCAGAATAAATTGTTGTACCTCCGATAGTGATCAAGCTCATCATTGAGAACAATAAGGCACATCTATGATTTTCCTTAAAATACATAGAATGTTATCTGTTGTTTCAATTATTCTCAAACATACTCACTTTATATAAAGCGATGGATATGACAACTCCAAATAGGATCAAAACGAATGTCAATATTAAAGCAACTCTTAAAAAACTCTTCGAATAACTGTCATGTGGACTATGCAACTTTAAACTGCACATTATCACTCCAGATATACCAAATATCTTTAAAAAATTGATGGATTATTTTTCTGGAATAACATTCATAATGAGAATAATTAAAAACTTACAAAATTGATGAACATCATCGTCAACCATCGGGCTTTCAGTGTATAACAAAATTTTCCATCTTCCTCCATTATTTCGAGATGAAACGGATTTTTCCCCGACAACGTATCAAAAGATTGAACTATTGTGAAGGGAGGGTGGAAATTTGAATGGAACTTTAGCGAGAGCAGCAACTAAAGATCTAGGAGCTTACAAGAAATGGTAATCTGTATCAAAGGAGTGGAGAAAATTATCGAGTTTTTTGAAAAATGTGCTTTAGAAAATATATGACGGGATCAGAAAATTTTTTACTTGACGAAATTCTCGCCCTAAAAAATTTACACTTTTAAAAAATGTTTTTGTTCATAAACTATTCCAGTACGATGTTGCATTGCCGTTTACCTATTCCAGGATACAATTTTGCTTGGCGCCAGAAGTCTTAGCGCTCTACAGAGGACCTTTCGAGATGAAATGTGTTGATTCAGTTTTCCCATTAAAAAGTAGGAATGAAAAGTTTTTTCTAAATAAGTCAAGTAGTATGTATACAGGCATTAAATATAATAATATTAACTTTGAAAGACTTATCGATTAGAAAAGATTTACATAACACATAACATCGATTTGCCTGAGCTATAAATTTTTTTCAAATTTCACTCTTTTTTTCAAATATTTGCTCTTAAAAATTATCATTTAATGAATCCCTTAGCGTTATAGCAAAAGGTAATTTTTATCCGAAATATCAGCTTGATTTTGGTATAGTGAACCAAATTCACGAAAGTTTGTTATAGGTCTTGCTTGTCATATTAAGTCGACATTTGTGCCATAATTTTATTGATGAAATCCACGTTCCCTTCAAGGATCGCTATTCTGAAATAAATGAAAGCAGTTTGCGGTCGATGATCACTTCTCTTAGTTTTGACCCTTTTTCTCGTTAGTTACGTATCTCCAGTCCTCTTGTCGACGGAAATCGTGGGATGCCGCGCCGACAGGTCGGCGTCGGGACGTCTGGCGTCCCTCAATAACCAACTCTATTAAGTACGATTTCTCTCGATGATTCAAAGAAGTCTCTCCATTCCAGAGAGCGGGTGGTTCATCATCAGAAGCCACCTATCAATATTCATCAAATACTTAAATCAACTCGATGGTAGATAGGGATAGAGAAGCTTGTGAGATTTATAAATCCGGTTGGTTCATTACGATGTTCATCAATTTTGTGAGTATAATAAAATTTAGCTTGAACGGTGTTTCCTTTGCTATGGGTTAGAAGCATGAATACCAATGAGATATGCTTTAACATGTTTATAATGCATTCTAGATTTTTGGCATTTCTGGAATGACCGTATGTGGTTTGAAAGTAAAGTACGCCGAAGACGACCATACGAGAAGAAATCTTTTCAAAATTTCAATTATATTTGCTTCGTGTAACTTGCTGCTGGGTATTTTTATGTTGGTCGCCATTGTGCAGGTGAGACTTTGCTTTTACATCAAGCTCACAAGCAGACTGATGTTTTTCTCGTTAGAGCAGCAAGAAGTGCGCATTCCTCTATGCGCTTTTTAGTTTCATCAATTTGTTTTCGACTGTCATTTATATTGAAAGTACTACAACAGCCGATACAACATTTCTTGTCGTCATCTCTATTTTTGGTGAGCTCTCACCGTTTCGTGTCTTGGGTTTTACTTGATTGTTTCTGTTTCCAGCTCTGCTTTGTTTATTGTGGTTTGTGGTTTACGGTGTTTATCAGTTGTTAGTTAAAGATACTCTATCTAGCTACCCACAAACAGGTACGCAATTATGATCAAAATATCGTTATTGTTATGTTGTTGGAGAAATAAATAAAATTTACTACTTGACCTTTCATATTATCCCAGCATAATTGAAGCAAATTATATTCTTATTAGTTTTCTATGACTATTTGTACTTATCATTGTGAGAGTCAATAAACATTATTTGATATCATTATTATATTATTATAATTTTATTTTCAGGCGACCACGTACGAAAGTGATATATATCGTCAGGCTTACCTATTGTAGAAAGTTACGAATTGCATGCAACTGTGCGGGAATGTCTTTCCCGCACAGGTAAAACTGGCCTGATCCGTGCGGGAAAGTGGTGATATCGAAATGAAATCTATGCCAAGTAGATAGAAATAAACGCGAAGTTTAGTTCGTATATCTCATGAAATATTGATTACGTGAATGAAGTACCAGAACTTAAGACAGCATATCTTACCATTAACGAAGAACATAACTTAATTCAATTCGCCAATTTTTCAATTCTAGATTCATGAATAAATTAGGTTAGGATAGCCTAAGTAGAACAAACGTCAATACCAGACATAGACGGGAAATTTGGTATCTATATCTAACATTGAATATTACTTGCAAGAATGACATTAAAGAAAAGAGTTGATTTGGACTAATTCGTTCAGCACGGTTTAACTTGCTGTCACAGACAAATTCGATTTTGAGTTGTCACCACAGATGAGAAATATATTCTGTGGTTATCAGTTCTAAATAAAATGCTGTTAATATTGTTCAAAGTAGTTGAAGTCAGGGGTACGACACTCCATAGCCAAGGTCAGGCCGTTATTTGGACCTGGGTACGTTGGTATTGCCAACCTCATAAAGTTAAAGAATATTAAATTTTCAAGTCTGTGCCGACCTCATAAATTTAAAATGTAATAGATGGTCAAGTCTGTGTTATTCGTAGAACCACAGATATAAGAATAAAACGTTAACCGTCAACTCCAGTTCTAAATTGACGCCGTTATAAAAAATGTTGATTATTTGAAGTGGATATTTTTTGGATTACAAAACTTACAATTAGACGTGTTTCTAATAATTGATCGTTCATAGTACATAATTCTGAAGTGGTATTTTGGTATAAAGTGCTCATTGTAGTTGAATGTTAAACGAATTCGTGGAAGACTATTGAATTATTCGATCATTGGATTTCAAAATGGAGCAGAAAAAAAGGGTCGTCGTCGATGTGCGGTAATTACATGTTTAAACTAGGAGTCCAACTGCAGTGAAACGTTTTCTAGAAGCTGATTCTGGTGGAATAATGTACCACTAAACACTTAACATAAAAAATAACTGTTTTGTATTCATTTTTTGATAAATAGAATGATATCTCAGTTTTCGTTTACAATTTCTGCTAGCCAGTAGCCTAAAAAAGCGAAGCAATTCAATTGAACAGGAAGAGAATCTTTTATTATTTGAGGTTATGTGCATATTTTGTAATCAAAGTTTTCGTAGTAAATCACCAATATGGATATAAAATATGATGAATCTTCACTTTTTGAAGCTATTATGAAAATTCTGAGCTCAAATATACGTTATTAAGTGTGAATGAGGGCAAAAAAGTTATTTACAAGCTTCAGTTGAACAAACCTAATGAAAAATAATTAGTTAATATATTTCGAATTTCGCGAGTTAGGTGCGTAACATTAATTAATAGCAATCGGGTAGGTATATTAGTTTCTGACTGTATTAGAACCTAAAAAGGGCACTAAATGCTGAATAACGTAATTATCTCTTTCAGGAATTATTAAATTTTATCATGTTGGCAAGACAGATATACCCAGCTTTTAACTGTGAAATTCGTGTTCTGTGCGTGCCAAAATAAGGGAACGACGATTTGTATAGGAGTGCCGTTTCTTATATGTTTATTATAGGTTCTGTGGTTGAAGTATTATAGAGTATTCATTCATCTGAGCCGACAAAACGTTTATAACATGTAAAGTGACGGAAATATCCCTCCAGAAATAGTAGGGGCTGCTATAACTATAAAACTCGTGAGAATTCTTGCTAACAACTCCAAGA
Source organism: Novius pumilus (assembly GCA_020654155.1). NCBI lineage: Eukaryota > Metazoa > Arthropoda > Insecta > Coleoptera > Coccinellidae > Novius > Novius pumilus. The sequence goes on from JAIFOV010000472.1 coordinate 2,425,135, forward strand.
GGAAGGTAAGAAATAACGCGAACCCCTGCGAACCGTCATTCACTCTCCTCTGGAACTCGACCCGCGGTACTTTGTGTTCACGCACAGGGTCGTAGGTCTGGGATAGTCTCAGCTTATTCTTACATATTATTATATTATTTTTATATTATCAATATATTCATCCGTAGCGAATTCAATTATTCCCCAGTCCAGCGGAAGATCTTTAGTTTGGATTCAATTTTAAATGATTTTTTAGTGTTTTCTGGAAACGAACACATTTTGAACATGAATCACTGCATTGTTGATAATGCAGAAGAATTGTTGAAAAGAGGCTCAAATATGTTAAAAAAACTCTTGTATTATAAGAAAAAAAATTTAGTAAATTACATAATACAATAAATTTATCATAGAGATGTCTTTGAGACATCTCTATCAGTATTTAAAGTTTTCGAACTTCTTCCTCTTCCGCTTCGAAGAGTTCCTTTTTGTAGTCATTCGCGCCTGTGACTTCTTGCTGTCCCTGGCGTGTCATTCTCCACATATCTTTATATAAGTACCATTCTTCGCCTTCGTGAGGTTCTTGGAATAGTGCCGCACACTTTTCATCTTCCCATGGTGCTTTAGTTTCATCGATCATTTCGTTATGAACGTACATAGCAAAGTGTTCAATGAACGCTTTTCTATCGTCTTCATCGTCACGTAAGAAAATGTACTTTGATTTCGGGTAATTCAGATAATCCTCTTCTTCCTCAGATAAAGGGTCCCATGGTGCCGTATTAACGTATTTCAAAATAGAATTTCGATGATTATCGTTGTTATCAAAATTTTCAGATATTTCAGGCATGACTCCACTTTCAAAATTTGAGTTAATTGAAATGAATATCGCTATTTTTAACAAATGAAATATGTGATAACTACAGCCTACTATAATAATTTTAGTTTCAAATGTACTGTGATTTTTATTTCACCAAAAAACCTAACGCGCTTTCATAATTTCAAGTTATCGTTATTCATTTATTCATTTTGAAATTCTACAAGTTAATTGGCTTCATACGGAAAACAGAAGTTTGTATATTTTGTAATATTCTAAGAATAATGTACTCCACTTGGTATAATTAAAATTTGAATGAAAATTTGTGAAAAAATTTAGAATGAAAATGAGATGAACCCTGCAAAAAATACAAATATCAGATGATTTAAGAGCTAATAGAAGCTCATAACATCAAATGGCTCTCCTCTTTGTAGCTTAGAGATTTACAAGGGAGTACTTAGAGACATGAAATCAATATTGCGGAGATAGAAGGAGAGGGGAGGAGAAAGGCTATTCAAACTGAATAATTTCTTCAACAAGTATGAGAATACAAAAAAACTTATTAGAAGGTATCAAAAGGAGGAATACCATATGTTTCATATAAAGTTCTCCAAAAGTTCACCCTATCTTCGTATGGATTTTTGAGTAATTCTAGATTCTCATCAATTTTCAAGTAATTTAATTGTTCAGGTCTGGCAACATTCCATGTAATATTTTGAAAAAGTTGATCTACGGTCGGTGTTGGATTACTGGAAGTTGAATAATTAATGTGTTCATATTTTTTGAGGAATAATCAAGAACGTACTTATATTTAACGAAATTTGTCCAGAGCTTAACCAACCTCTGACGCATCAATAAATCCGTTGGTGTGGGCGTATTTTCGGTGGATGAATAGAACAAGTAGCTTAATTCTTCACCGTGTACGGCTCCTAGAATGTTAATTTGGTGAAAAATATGTACACTCCTCTGAGAAATCACTTACCAGGTTCTTCACGGCAGATTTTACTTACGTTTGGCAGTTGCCCTTCATAAGTGAACTGATAAAAGTATGTCGGAGTATAGTTAGACACAAGGCGAACAAACTCATTTATCGGTCTACCGAACTCATGATCTGTAACATACTGAAGAATCAGTCACGTAACTGTAGAATTTAACTTTTTACTCACTTCAACAAAAGATTTTTTCGATTGCAATATTGAACCTGAGCCAAAATAGAAATGTTTGATCGCATTGCCGATATGACGGTAAATATCGTCGTTCGCATTAATGTCCCTTGGTACTAACTTTGAAGGTATAAAATCATACCAAAGCAAGTACACACTAAGGTAATCAAATACTGTAATGAGTAAACATAAAAATTGGTGACTTTCGCGGTCGGCTTTTACTGATTTACTGAAACACTGTCTTACTGTGGTTCTTCAAGTGTTCGAAATTTTCTTTGCAGAGAAAGTTCCATTAGACAGTGATATAGTGCATAGTTGTGTTCCAGTGAATCAGTGTTCTATAAAAATTTGTGTTGCTTTTTCTTACTTACTAGAAATGAAGGAATTTCCTTCACCGTTATTATGCCCAATGAGAATAGGAACTTTATGAAAATTTCCTTCTAGTAAATCATCATGGACAGCTGCAGATATGAAGCCTTTTTCTGTTGTTGCTCCAAAAATCAAACCATCAAGAGGATTTATAAGAGGAATGTTCTGCCAGCAAAAATATTTGATTTTTTTTATTGATTGGATATTTTGTGATAATGAAATATGCAAATGATGTTATCGTCTATGATGAATTACTAAAAAGGTTTATGCAAAAGAAAGTGACACTTCTTGGCAATCTCTAGGATTGATTCGTAAAAAAATCGGTGTAGATTAGATTAAAAGTGAATACTGGAGTAAAATGTACAAGAAGATACAATGGTGATTGGAAAGAGGAAGAAAAATGTGAAGTGAAATGAGAAATTAAAACGAATAATGTAATATAACTTGAATTGGAATAAAACATGTTAGAAGTGGAGTATGATTGTTTTCAAAGAAAAAATAGAAAAAACAATTTTGAAAGTAAGAAGTTTTTCTAAAAGTGTTAACAAAAATTACGACATATCAGTTATATGTTTTAAAAAAATATTTTCAGTTATATTTATGGAGATCGAGCTGCGAACCATTTAGTCCAGTCAATGAAGAAATTTCATGGAAAAAATTAATTACATGTAGTGACCCAGTGGAAATTGTTCAGAGTTGTGAGTACAATATGAGGTTTCCATAAGGACTGCTATCGAGCGTCCTAGGGGTGGGGGTGCAGTTCAAAGTTTTGAAATCGCACATATTCGCTCCTAGTTTTTAAACTGGGGATTTTCTCGGAAATATCTTCAAACAAAAGTTTTATATAGCAGAAATACCTTCAATCTGAATTTGGTTTCGTGCCATTTGGGTCGACGCTTAACAAGAAAACTGCAAAAGGCAATAGGCGTTTTTTGCAAACGTGATATTTATGACGCCAATTTTTTTTTGATATTTTTATCATTTCAAAAATGAAGCTTTTCTAGCATCGAATCAAACTGAATGAAAAAAAATTGTAATATTCATTATTCAAGGCATATAACAATTTATTTATAAAAAATTGCCTTTTTCACGACAGAACATGCTTGTTGTCGGCAATGTTTTTTAATTTTTTTTTATTGATTATTATAGCTGAAGACCCATATTTTACTCTGCTGAATAGTTTCAGGCTAGGAAATGCGAAAAAGACTATTTTGTACAACATTGAAAATAAGGTTAATTTTTTTCCATAAACCAATAGTCTCAGGCGGTTTATTTTGACCTTCAGAAATTCGATTTTTTCGCGAATGAAGATAAGAATTTTGAAATAAAGGGCTTAACCTTCCAACAAATCTTCTACGTCTTTTTGAACGCGATTTGCATTTTTTTCTTTGAAACGTTACAGTGGCTCTATAAACAACAATTTAGGAATTAATTCAAGTTCACTCCTTTCTCAATGAATTATATTTTATATTGCTTCAGGGGAATATGAAATAAACCATGTGTTCGTCGGAAAAAAAAAGATGAGAATATGGACGGGTCGTCGCATTCGCGTCTTGCGGTCGATGGGGTCTTGGGGGGAATAGCGGTTCGGCGCGTATCGTAGTCGTGACTGCCTTCAAAATCTTCGAGTGATTGTTTTGGAAAACTTCCAAATCCAAAATTACAAACAACAGCCCACTCGAGTTTCAAAGCTAAGTGCCGACTGACTATTCGACGGGACGGGATGGAATTCCCTCCATTCGGATTGAAGATGAGTATGCAACGGAATCGAATCAAATTATCACTTTTGCTTTCAACATTATAAAATATAATTCATTAGGAAAAGTATGAGTTTGAATTAATCCCGAAATTGTAGTTTGTAAAGCCATTGTGACGTTTTTAAAAAAAAATGCAACTCGCGTTCAAAGAGTCGTACAAGATTTCTTGGAGTGTCAAGTTCTTTATTCCAATCCTGTTTTCCATTCGCGAGAGAATGAAATTTCTGAAGATTAAAATAAACCGTTTGAGGCTATTTGTTTATAAAAAAATGTAACTTATTTTCAATGTCGTGAAAAGTAGTCTTTTTCGCATTTTCTAGTCTGAAAATTTTCAGTGAAGTAAAATATGGGTCTTCAGCCATAATACCCAAAGAAAAGAAATCGAAAAATATTGCCGACAACTAGCATTTGGCGTCGTAAATATCACGTTTACAAAAAACGACTATTTTGAGAAGTTTGTTTCAGTTTTCTTTTTAACCGTCAACCCAAATTGAACGAAACCAAATTCAAAGTGAAGGTATTGCTCGCATCCAAAACACTTGTTTGAAAATATTTTTAAGAAAATGAATATTTTAAATTCTAGAAGCGAAAAGGTGCGATTTCCAAACTTTGAACTTCACCCCCACCCACTAGGACGCTCAATAGCAGTTCTTATGGAAACATCATATTGTACTCACATTCCTAAACAATTTCCATTGGGTCACTACCTGTAATGTATTTTTTTTTTCTCAGCACTGGAAATTTCTCTATTGGCTGGAGTAATTGTTGGTCACACGTTAACTGAAGCGATTATATTCCATTCGACTCACCGTTAAATAAAGTATATTAACAGTTAACAATAAAGAAATTGCATCTAGTTGTTGCAATTCTTTCAAGAACTCCCATGGATTCGTGTAGTTGAGTTTATAGTGCTCAGCAATTAACTTTGTCCATTTTTCCGGATTTTTAACTCTGGACCACAAATTTAAACTGCTTCCACTTTGCATAATAGCCCCACTGAATAGTCCTGCAACATAGTTTATTGATAAACAGTGTTTATTGAAAACTATGTTATCACCTTTAACCTGAGGAACTTGGAGTAAAAGTGCAACATTAGCTGCACCAGCACTCTGAGCCATCAAAGTCACTCTACTGCGATCGCCACCGAAAGCACCAATGTTTTCTTGCACCCACTGCAACGCTAAAACTTGGTCTTTAATAGCAAAATTTCCAGTAATGGCATCTCCGTCAAAACCCAAGTATCCAAAAACACCCAAACGATAATTGAATGATACAAGGATCACATCTTTGTCCAAAAACAAATCGTGCTCGAAATCCATTTTTCCACTTCCAACCATGAAGAAACCACCGTAAATCCACACAATTACCGGTAAAAGTGTCGCTGGTTTAGGCTAGAATGAAAATAAAACCATGTCAAACGTTCAAATGTAATAACGCCTGACATATACTAACAGAAGGAGTGAAAACATTCAAATAGAGACAATCTTCAGACTGATGCTGCAACCGTTTTAAGGGCTGGAGACAGGCTTTTGATGGCTGCGTCGCGTCCCAGATTCCCGTCCAATTTTTTGTTGGTAATGAATTCTGAAAATTTAGCAATCTTTGTTATACTCTTTTAATCACGAGAACATGTTAATAATTTTACTCGGAATCTGAGATTTCCAATAGGAGGTTCGGCGTAAGGAATTCCCTGATAGGCATAATATGTTTTTTCTTCGTCGAATGTTTTGCCCCTCGTTCCTTTGACTTTGCCATTTGTAGTTTCGATAATTAAATTTTTATCCTAGGGAGAAAAAGGAAAGAATAAAGTATGCACTTTGTAATGATAAAAATTATTAGCAAGTTGAAAGTATTTTATCATCTTATCTTAAAAAAATCATTAACCGATTAATAGTGGAGCAAATTATCGATTCCCAATCACGCATCGAATAATTTTGTTTCCATATCGACAAAAAGAGAGAAAATCCGTTCAAAGTATTTTACAAAAAAAATATTGAATTTCATTGATTTACATAGAAGAAACTTCAATTATTACCTCCTCTATTATATTTCCGTCAAGCGTTTGATAACAACTTCCACTTAGAAATAAGAAACATACTAAACTGATTGTTAGCTCCATGCTCCTCAAAACCCTTTACCCATAAACTAAATAATAATTATCCGATCTTTTCACTTAAATACCTTTGTAATCCATTAATAAACAAATAATGGAGATAAGATATTGAAAACACGTTAAAATTATTGTATATTAAAAACAAAGGATCTGTGGAATCAATTTGTCTTACAGCAAAATGCTTTGTAGTTCAAATCAGTTATGTTTTAAACAAGTTAATTTGAAACGCTATATAACACTGCGAGAGAAACTCCTGAAATAAATCCAAAATAAGGCAAAAGAAAAAATTTAAAGTCATTACAAAATATCATATTTTAAATATGGTATTTTCAGTGTTAAAACTTTGACGTCTACACGTGGTAGATAACAAAAATCAGAATTTTAAATATTATAATTATGGAAACATACATATTCAATTCAAAAATTCATTTTCATCTGTCAGCTTGCAGACAATAGATTCTCACCTTGGACCCTTCCAAACAAAGATTATAATTACCTTCTTGTCTTCAATTTACGTTATGAAGTTTCGTATTTTGCATGCTTATTTTTTTAGATGATTTCCTACATCCTTAACAACTAGCAAATAACATACCTATTTAAAAATTCGAACAACGTTCGTCATTCCTTAGATGGAAATAAATTGAAAGGAAGTGAAAGTATTGTCATGAAAATAATTAAGACAAGAATATTATGCAAATTTCTAGTAATCACGCGACAAGGCGTTCATTCCATATAAATTAGAGCAGAGGGAAATTGAATCCGAAATTTAATATTATAATTGCAATACCAAAATTTGATAGCTATGGTCGAGTGAATTTTATAATAAATATAAGAATTATAATAAGAAGCACCCCATACATTTCTCTTAATTTATTACGAACATCAATAGAATAGATCACAGTAATTTTTAATTTTCAATTCATCCATGCGGAACAGACGTATTGCTGTATAAATGAGAAGTTCAAACTCATAAATAAAATATATAATTGGTGTTTTTTTTTTCATTCAAAGGTCAAATTATTTTCATTGACTACATTTTTTTTTCGTTTTTCTCATGGTATAAAACCTGAGTCTGCCGTCAATGTGATTTTTATGCTCGTATGAAGGCAAGTTTCACGTGTTTGCGATTAGAAACCATGTTAAATAAAATATTTCCAATATTGTGCATTTTTTTAGTTCAAACACAGCAAAAAGATCTGCGTACGTTTTTTTAAGTTCAAAACAATATTTAGTGCTACATCCTATTTCAGCTGTTTACTTAAGGGATTTGAAATGTTCTTTGAAAAATGGCGATTTCGATGAATGCTTCAACAGAAGCGCTAATAAGGCAATTCCTTTGGTAGCAAGAGGTAAGTGTTTCGATTCGTAAATCAGTTTTCAAACTTACTATGGTTTGTAGGTGATCCGGAGTATAATATCCCGAAAATGAATCCTCTTGAAATAGCTTTTTCAAAGTTAATATCTACACCGTCATTATCAATGAACTTGACCGATTTCCGTATATATGGACTAGATATGTTGAAAATGATCGATCATAAGTAAGTAATCAGTAATATTTGCCCATAGTGTTTCTGTATAAACTTTGTCCTTAAATGAGCTCAACAACAACGTCGCAACGATGTAATCAAAGTATATCGATAATTGATCTCGATTAATGAACGATAATTATTTCTCACTTACTAATATTAGATATTCTAGATTTAATTTTGGCCATGGAATATTCACAATGGTATTGAAAGGGGAAAATATAACGGTCCAAGGGAAGTATGGTGTAGATGGTAAGATTTTGGTTATGCCCATCAAAGGACAAGGAGATTTTCGAATAGACATAAGTAAAAACCGATTTCACAAAACACAATCGTTCCTAAGTTTTTTTTTTCAGGAAATACCATCTTCAAAGTTACAAATACCGCACTGACATTTCCGAAAGGTAACGAAACTTATTATAAGTTAACAGACACACGACTGGAATACAACATAGAGAAAATGGAATTTTTCTTCGATAATTTATTCGAAGGCAATAAACAATTAGGTGACATTACAGATAAGACTGATATTTTTCAATTAAGGAAGTTTTCAGGTGATCAAGTGAATGCATTCATGAATGAAAATTGGGATTTATTGATGGCTGATTTCGGACCGGGCATTGCTAAGACACTAACACGATTTTTTACAAGAATTTTTAATCAATTTTCATCACTAGTACCGATCCGTTATGTATTTCGCGATTGATGTTACAATATTATTAATGAATTATCAGATAAGTTTTTCTATTTATTAAATATTTTATAGAAAATAAACTACTTCAATCAATCAATACTTCTTTTCATACTGAGATTTTCTGCGAAGTATGCCGAACCGTTATGCTAGTTCAATCAACGTACTTAACGTCGAGTCGTCCATTCACGAAGCATTCCTTTTAGACCAATTTCTAGTCGCCATATTTTTTGATATTAATAAGGCTTTTGAGAGAGCATGGAAATATAACATCATAAAAACTTCAAACGAATGGAGCATAAATGGTCACCTACCAGCCTTTATCCAAAACTTCATGCATTCCAAAACGATAAAAGTTAGAGCAAACGGTTGTACGTCGAGTGAACGCACTCTTGCAAATGGCACTCCGCCGATCTGTCCTAAGCCCAACGTTGTTTCTGGTTGCTATAAATAGTAAGGCAACAGAGATAAAACTACCGGTTCAGGGAATGCTCTACGCAGACGACTTAGTACCATACATTAAAACCAGAAGTCTTACAACAGGGGAGTAGATTTAAAAAAAGTGTGTTAACAAGCTAGAAATCTGGTCAGAAAAAACAGGGTTCTCCTTCTCGCCAACAAAAACGCAGTACGTTATATTCAGCAAAACGAAAACTCACAAAGTGCTAAATCTAACACTGAAAGGATCTTCACTTACCTGTACAAAAGAAACCTTCGATCAGACCTCTAAATGGAATACTCACATTCGCAACGTAAAACAAAAATCTGTGAACTGTCTGAACCTACTGAAGACAATCTCACAGAATAGCTGGGGCGGAGACACCAAATGCTTGAAATCCTTATACCAGGCAATTCTACGGAGCAAATTAGATTTTGGCTCTATCTGTTATGAAACTACAAATAGCACAACTATCGAGCAATTGGACTCTCTTCATCATACTGCACTGCGTACTATCCTCGGAGCATTCAGAACTTGCCCTATCCTCAGCCTTTACCCTATACACACCCCATCTTGAATGTGTTCAAGATGATACTAGGAAAACTACAAGAAAGTAAAAAAATCAAAAAATTTCGCTGGATTCTGTCACACACAGGAATAAATGGAAATGAACAAGTTGACGCTCTCGCATCAACTAGAGCAACAAGCAAATTACCAATACATAAGCTCCGTATATCTGCATGCGATCACAAATTTCTTATAAGACCACATAACTCTTGGCAAGCCATGTGGGAGGGCTATGATACAAGATTTAGGAAAATCAAACCCTTTTGTTTACTCAGATCTTCCATCACCACCTGGAAGGAAAAACCAAGTAGTAATAAATCAAGTACATATTGGACACACATCGCTGACGCACAAACACCTCTTTGAACGAAATCCCGCTCCCATCTGCTGAGTCTGCAATATCGAAATAACAGTTCAACACATCATCATTGAATTTTATTCGACCTATAACGGGAAGAGAACAATATCAACAACCAGGACCTGCAAGAAGCCCTCTCAATCAATACAGATAATGTTATAAAATATTTTAAGGATATAAATATGTATAGATTGATCTGACTTAACAGTGTATGTGTATGTGATAATAACACCAAGTGGTTGAAGTGGCATTGTTATTCGTTTCAATAAAAGAAAAAGAGTTTTTTCAAAAACAATTATTGTATTTATTATAATTACTATGATGGTTTGATATTATTAGTACAAAAGTTGATCATGATCATGATTATGTAAAGCTGCATATTTGCATATGCATTTCCATAATCAGTCTATTTCGATGAATAATTTTGAACATATTAAGGCTGTAGGTGTAATCGTTCTGAATGAGGTACTGGATGGAATGAATGTATTTGTTGAACCAATTGAAAATTACGGTTCGCTGTTTATTTGATTATTTAAGTTAATATCGAATAAAGCAGATTGCATTAATTACAGATTGCCAGATGTAGTTTTCCATCAATTTAGAATATGTTTTGAAAACACTTGGATCAAACCTTCGACATTTCATTACAAATAGATCTTTTTATGCAAATACTAAAGATTAGATACTGAAGTTTTTATTGAAAATAATTTGCAGCCTATCAAGAAGAAACACTTTCTACTATCCCTTAAGAATTTATTTAAAAGTAACTTGATTAAAACGTCCAATAGTCACTACGCGAACTAATTTTCACTGATTTCAAAAATTGATGCGTTCTCCCAAAGATTCTGTTTGAATTGATTTGCGAAATCCGAAAGTCTTAGAATCCAAAATGTCTGTTTAATAGGGGCACAAATATAGAAAACTCAAAAAAAGAAATGTTAAAAGGACATAAAAATCATTAATAATAATATTAATAATACTTGGAGTATCAACAAGCCAAAACAATCGAACACAAAAGGATCAAAGGAAACCTTTTATCAGAGTATTTGGGTAGAGTCAACAAGATCTGTAAAACAGAGCTTAACAGCAAACACCTTTTCAAAGCGCTAAACACACTTGCGATCCCACTTATTCTTTCGGAGTCATAGACTGGACGGAAACAGACCTTAAAAACACGCCACTCAATCTGGCAAATGAGGCTGTACGAGAGAGAGAGAGAGAGAGAGAGAGAGAGAGAGAGAGAGAGAGAGAGAGAGAGAAGATAACCAACAGAGAATAGAAGATCCAGGAGTGGCAGAGCAACGCGATCCACGGAAGACATCTACATGACCTCAGTGTACCACATGTCGACATTTCAGCGTCGAACGCATAGCTGAGCAGTGCGGAACTCTTTCCAGAGATAGAGGGCTTTATGCTGGCTATCCAGGATCAGGTTGTGAGCACAAAGAACTACCTGAAACACATTGTGAAGGATACTCAGGTTGTTGAGGATAAATGCCGGAAATGCAAGAGTAACCCCGAAACCTTCCAACACTTCACAACAGGGTGCAGTCTACTCGCACAGAACGAGTACCTACACCGTCACAATCAGGTTGCAGCAGTAATACACCAGGCCGTTAGCAACAACCTAGAATTGAATGAGACAAATAATAAGATTTCTTACTATAAGTATGAACTTCCGGCAATGAGTCAAAACCAACGGTATCTCCTCTACTACGATAGATCAATCATCACAGATCGGCACATTCCACATAATAAACCTGACCTAGTCATCAAAGATTCTGTGAAGAAAGAAGCAACCGTCTTCGATATAGCGTTGCCAAATGCACACAATCTTCTCAACACCATCTCGCAGAAAAGACGGAAATATACGGAACTGGCAGATGAAGTAAAGAAGATGTGGAAGTTGGACAACGTCACCATAGTCCCGATTGTACTGTCTAGCACAGAAGTAATACCAAAGGAGTTGAATGAGAGTTTAAAGAAATTGGGATTGAATGAAAACATCTACATGCTACTACAGAAAGCTGTTATACTGAATACAACACGAAGAAGAGAAGATTTCTGAGTCAAGAATAGTCAGAGCTGTCACAAGTACTTGGTGCAACCCACCCGTACTACGACATTGAGAAACCAGGCAAGAGCCTGAGAATACAAGCAAAATATTAATAATAATAATAACAATAATTTATTTAATCCCTTCAGAAACTACATTGCGTATAGGACAAGTCAAATAAAGAAGAAAAAAAAAAACAAAGTAACTAATCACATAAATACTCATCAACTGAATGGAATACGTTTTTTGAAAGACACGATCATAAACTTGTATTTGATTAATTAAAAAAATTTTTTCAGTACAACTTTTGAGTGTAGTTTGACAATTTGATGATGTCAATAATGTTGCTTAGATACAGATCACAGCTTACTGTTTAACAATAACTTTAAAATATTCCATTATAAATTATACTCAAATTTTCAGTATCTGTTCTGAAATTGACAGAGTTTATTTCTTTTTTGATACGTATCATCTCTTTGATTAATAATAAAACCGTCATTATGTATAAACTGGACTATAGCCAAAAAATGGAAACTTTATTAAAAGATGAAAACACATATAAAAAAGAACTCAATGATTTAACTAATAAAATGCAAAACAAACTCAGAATAATGATACATGATTGGTATGATAATAGCAATATTAGTATTGAAACTAAAATTCATCTTATTTGTTGTAATGGATTAGCACCTAAAATATATGGTTTACCAAATGTACATAAACAAAATGTTCCTATGAGACTAATAGTCAGTTCTATTGACAACTCCCTCTACAACCTTTTCAAATATTTAACGCAAATACTCACAACAAATTGTTGGTATGAGACAATCTTCCATCAGAGATTCTTGGCATTTCAAAGAATACATCAGCAATAAAAATGTTCCACAAAATTATAGACTTATTTCACTAGATGTGGTTTCATTATACACAAATATTCCAGTTGAGGTTTCATTAGATATACTAAATTTGAAATGGCATGAATTAGAAGATCATACTATACTAAACAAAAGACAATTTTTAAATGGTACAAAACTTTGTTTGAGTTGTACCTACTTATTTCACATTTGACGAAATTCGCTACAGCCAAATATATAATATAAATGGAATAGCGATGGGATCTCCTTTTTCGTCTCCCATTGCAAATGTTGTAATGGAATATGTTGAAGAAAATATTCTATCTACCATTCCATATAACATACCGATATACAAACGCTTTGTAGATGATATAATACTTTCAGCACCAATCAATGAAGAAGACAATATATTACAAGCATTTAATAATTATCACAATACAATTAAATTCATAATAGAAACGGATAACATCAAAACTATAAACTTTTTAGATCTAACTCTCGATTATAATAATGATAAAAACAAAATAAATACAACATGGTTTACTAAAAACATAAATTCTGGAAGATATATCAATTTCAATTCAAGTGTACCAAAAATTTTTAATAAGAATGTTATTGTTGGTTTAATAGATAGAGCAGTGAAATTAACTGAACCAACAAAACGCAAAGAACAAATTAATAAACTAAAAAAATATTTTAGTAGAAAACAGTTATCCCATTTCTATAATGAATAGCGTTATAAAAGAAAGAATAAACAAAATATATAATAATAATAATGATAATCAATTAGATTCTTCTAATATAAAGTACATTAGTATACAGTTCATTCCGGCATTATCCAAAAAATAGGTAACATTTAACGTAAATATAATTTTATTCTAACAAATAAACCATACAACACTCTAGATAGATTCTTCACTAAATCAAAAGACCCTACAGATGAAAATAAACAAACGAATATTGTATACAAAATTTCTTGTATAAATTGTCCAGTACAATATATTGGACAAACAAAACAATATTTACATAAAAGAATTTACAACCATAAATACTCTTTACGATTAAATAATGAATGTACAGCTCTTAGTAAACATTCACATGATTTGAACTACAATTTTGATTTCAATAACACATTATTGAAATCAAAATTGTCGTTCAAGTCATGAGAATGTTTACTAAGAGCTGTACAGGATTGTCACAACAATCCTTGATAAAGAAACAAACTATCAGAAACGATTAATCAAAGAGATGATAAATAGATATCAAAAAAGGAATAAACTTTGTTAATTGTAGAACAGATATTGAAAATTTAAGTATAATTCATAATGGAATATTTTAAAGTTATTGTTAAACAATAAGCTGTGATCTGTATCTAAGCCACATTATTAACATCATTAAATTGTCAAACCATACTCAAAAGTTGTATTGAAAAAATTTTTTTAATTAAACAAATACAAGTTTACGATCGTATTACGATCGAAACGTCGTATGAAACGTCCAAATGTTCCTTTATTGTTGACTGCAATTTTGATAAAAGAAATAATACTTCCCTTCATCTGTCATTTCAATATTAAAATGTTTCATCATATTCTTTGATTTTTCTTTTTTCATCTAACATTTTACGTAAATATAATCTTATTCTAACAAATAAACCATACAACACTCTAAATAGATTTTTCACTAAATTAAAAGACCCTGCAGATGAAGATAAACAAACGAATGTAGTATACAAAATTTCTCGTATAAATTGTCCAGGACAGTATATGGAACAAAAAAAAAAATATTTACATAAGGGAATTTACAACCATAAATACTTTTTACGATTAAATAATGAATGTACAGCTCTTAGTAAACAGTCACATGACTTAAATCACAATTTTGATTTCAATAATCCTTGATAAAGAATCAAAATATCATAAACCAATAATCAAAGAGATGATACATAGCAAAATGTCAATTTTAGAACAGATATTGACAATTTAAGTATAATTCATAATGAACTATTTTAAAGTTATTGTTAAACAGTGAGCTGTGATCTGTATCTAAGCAATATTATTAACATCATCAAATTGTCAAACCATACTCAAAAATTGCATAAAGAAAATTTTTTAATTAAACAAATACAAGTTTATAATCGTAAAACGATTAAAACGTCGTATGAAACGTCTAAATGTTCTTTTATTGTTGATTGTAATTTTGGAAAAAGAAATAATACAAGTTCATAATCAGTCGAAATGCCGATAGCCATCAAATCAAAGGGATTTTTCATCATTATTATACATGGTCAGTTGTATCCAATAACATGGCTCATACATTGAGATTAAGAGAAAATTACTAATAATTCAATATTTCTCACTGTTTTTTTTTATTCGTCTAGATCTTTTGTGTAAGTAAATGATAAATTCACAACGAAATTAAACGACGATAATCCATAACAGTATTTCATGAGGAAAAACTAGATACATAAAATTATTACTCACGGTTAATATTGTGTATTAAAGAACGCTAATTGAACTTTAGCATGTCAGGGTTGATCGAGATTCATTTAAATACGTGAGTAAAATATTCGATGTATTAGACGTGCAATATGATGCTGTTTATTATCGTGCTATTCCTCGCCGTATCCATAGGATTTGAAAGTAAAGAACTCCGTAAGTTTCTTCTGTTGAAATGAAAAAAAATTTTTATTCAACGATAAAATCCATAGCGGTCTATATGAGAAACTTGAGATGCCCTTTAACGCATAATTTCAAGCCTTGCTTTATAGAAAAAGGAAATGCTGCTATTCCTTTGATTGCTAGAGGTGAATACTGGAAATATATGCTATTGCACTTCAACTTCATTTCCATTTTCAGGAGATTCGGAATACAATTTACCAAAACTGAATCCTTTTGAACTTACCCTTGTGCAACTAATATCAACTCCATCAATGTCACTTAATTTAACTCGACTTAAAATTCACGGATTGGAAAACCTTAGAATCATTGATATCGAGTGAGATTGGATAAGATTTTTGTTATTTTAGTAACGTTTAATTATTGAAGGGTGGATTTGAAAACAAGAATGTTTCGAACAACATTGAAGGGAAAAAACGTAACGGTTAGTGGAGGCTATAGCATAGAAGGAAGGGTTATGGTGTTACCAATTAAATCAGTGGGTACATTTGAAATGTATTTAAGTAGGATTTTCTCATATTGTAGATAAGTCATTCAAAAAATGTTTTTCAGAAAATGGTATTTACATAGCAACCAAAATAGATCATATCGTCGAAAAAGATGGAGATAAGTATTACAACCCCGTATTTGAACCGCTGGAGTATAAATTCGAACGGGTGAAATTTCGACTGGGGAATTTATTCGAAGATAACAAAAATTTGGGTAAAGAGTTTGTTTGATTATTTTTATATAATACGGCGCATTCGCCATTTACGGTAATTTTCCAAGAAGAAACGATAAATTAGAAAAATAGGAGGATTGTTTATTCTTTCAGAGTTTATACTCTAAAATTTTTCAATGGTTTTATCCAACGGCGTTGGAATTGTCTCAAGTAGAGCTGATTCTTTCTGTCATATCTTATTTTTAATAGCTTATAGATGTCTAAAGTTTACTATAATAAGATTTTTTCAGACAGGGTTTTCTACGATTGATTTAGGAAAAATTTCAAATCAAACTGGTCCAAGTTGAAAGAATCATATCAATTCAATTAATTGTTTTCCAGTTTGGGCTAGCACCATGTATTAATAATGCAGCAAAGTGTCATATTCAAAATGAAAAACTCCCTACACAATTAAACTATGTATATGAAAAACCTCATAATTCTTTTTCAAACTGCAGGTACTTTTAAACGGTCTTTTTAATCAATTACTTACATGGTTAGTAAAATGATTGGTAAAACAATCAATCTTTCATTTCTTCCGCAACATTAGTTTTGTGGAGTCGAATGGATTAAATGAACAAAGCACAGAGTAATATGTTCCTCATTTTTAGGAGATGAAGTAAACCATTTCCTGAACGAAAATTGGGAGTTAGTGATGATTGAGTTTGGCCCCAAAATAGGAAAGATAATATCGAATTTGATAGCGGAAATTTTTGATAATTTAGCCGCCGTTGTACCTGTTAGACATGTTTTTCTAGACGATCCTGTGTTCCAATTCTAAATATGAAATCACATTATCGTAATATACTTTTCCAAGTAATGATGATCCGTATCTATCGTCACCTCAATCTATCCCCGACAAAAAAAAACCGGTACTATTAAAATTACGTAAATGCAAATAGGGGGACAAATAATTTTTTGCCTATTACGTCTGGTTAATCTTCGATACTATAAAATTAATTACCTTTACATCACATCGCGTTACCGTATCATTCTGTAATACTCTTCCCTACGATTAGCAGTAGTTTCTTACAAAAACACCAATATGATGAATATGGAACTATTGGTTATTTCGTTCCTGTTATTTAAAATTCCGTCAACATTAAGCATGGAATTGCGTGAGTATCAACTTATAGTAAAAAGAGATTTTTTTTGATAAATCTATTCAAGCTAAGTATATCAAGAAATGTTCCATCAAACGCAATTTTAGAGAATGCGTTATCAAACATGCCAATGATGCCATTCCTTATATAGTGAAAGGTATGCCGTTTCCTGTATTCATTAACAAGATTATATAAAAATATTCATCAGGTGATCCAGATTACGACGTACCCAATATGCTGCCACTTCGAGTACCCTTTGTTTCACTGATCAATGGGTCGCAAGTGGTTCTGAATGTAACCGACCTGGAAATATATGGGTTAGAACAAACCAAAGTAACAGACTTGAAGTAAGTATACATCGTCAACCAATCCCCATGTCCACGTAAACACATTACCTCTCATGGATACATTTTTGTGCTTCCTATTTTTTTAATACTCAAATGTATTACGGTTTATACAGGCTGTCCCACCACGATGGCTTGTTAGAAATATCTGGAGAACGGCTCAATATTATTTCATGGAATTCAATATTTGAGTTTCGGTAACTGGGATGTTCGTCTGGAAAATATTTTCATGTCTTTCACAATGGGCCTTTCCCATGATTTTTTTTTATTGCATAATTAAATGAAGTAAGTCAAAATTAACAGATTCCCAAACAATTTTTTTCTAAATCCTCTTAGTTTTTTATAAAATAAATAAAATCTATTTGAAAGGCGGGAAATCTGAATTTTAAATTTTATGTACAACCGGCAACATGGGAATGAGATTCAAACCATCTACTATTCCGTTGCTTAGGAACAATGACATAGATACTTAGAAGTTTTAAAGTTCTATGCGTAGATAACCTTAAAACCTAAGTTACATTGAGTCTTAAGCAATGTTGCCAGCTTCAGTCAAATTTGATTGGATACTTTCATGTGACGTGACATGCAACTGACCAATGAAAAAATTCGATTTTAAAACTTTAAATTAAGATTTCTCAATAACTATATCACCAATATTAATGATTAGGACATTTTTGTGCGTTGAAAAAAATCTATTTTTGTGTACAACCGTCAAATTTTAAATCCCCACCGCATGGGAAAGCATGGGAAAATCCGGAAGTGACGTCAACTTTCGTTTTTCAATCGATACACCGCAGTTTTTTTACTCCATCAGTTAACCAACGACGAAGTCATCCGACAGTGTATCCATTTTCGAATTTTTTTCAAGAGAATTAACTGAAAAATCATGATTACGAAAAAAAATTGAATATAAAGCCTTTGTTCAAACGTCTGTATTTTTGCAGTTTTCTGATGAAATATCTTGATTTTGAGAACTCTGTTAGAACAAATATTGAAGTTTCTTTTTCAATAACCTCAATTACAATTGATAATACAGGTGGTCACAAATTTAGTGTCGAATAGACGTGAAAACTCGATTTTTTTCAAATGGTAACCCCATTTTTTTATCACATTTATGAAAAGAAGGTTTGAAATGAATGTGACCCTACCTAACTCATTCATGATCTATAATGAATATTAAGCGAGGTATTCCAGAGTTTTTCGAAATGTTCGATCATGACACATGATAAAGGCGAGGAAAAGAGAATAAAAAAAATTAAAATTTTTAACAATTGTTCGATATATCTTTTTCCATGCATCTCATTATTCGTTTCTGTGCAGATTGTGTAGCTGTTAGCACTTCGATCGGGTCAAGATTATCGAATGCTTCAGTCTTCAATCTGAGGTGTCGTTCATTCTCGATTTCATCCGAATAAACAATTTCTTTAATTCTTGCCCATAAACAAAAATCTAAAGGGGCCAGATCATGCGATCTTGGCGGCCAAAGAGAAGGACCTCTATTTGCAAACCAACGATCTTCGAATAGATTCGACAATTTTTCATAAATTCTCAAGGAAGAATGACCAAGAGCTCCATCCATCTGGAACTAACGATCAAAAACCATTCCAAACGGCAATTCATCCAAGAACCTTCAACAACATCATTCAGACTTCTCAAAAAACTATTCGCGTTCAAGTTTTGGTTGTACATGAAATATTTGACCATTTGATCATGAGACAGAAAACGTTGATTTTGCACCGATGTTGTTGTTCCACTTCAGCAACTGCCAAAGGGTTATTGCGTGGCCAGTAGTGCTGATTCCTTCTATTCAATACCCCCTGCTGGCAAAATTTGGCTTCATCCGTCCAAATTATCTTCTTCAGAAAATCGGCAACTTACTGAGTTTTGATCAAAACATTTTCACAGAACTCTCTTCTACAAATTAAGCCGTTTGGCTATAATTTCTGAAGTTTGATGAATTTAAAAGGATGGAAATTGTGTTTCTTTAATCTGCGATGAATTGACATTCGCGATAATCCTAAATCGACACATGCAGACCTTATAGATGCACGAGGCAATGCTTCAAAAAATGTCAACACGTTTATCTCATTGTCTTCATCATCTAATACTGTCTTTTTCTTTGTGCACGGTTTAGTAGCCATCCCGTGTTCAAAATGAATTTTTTTGATCCTCAAGAATTTTTTTCTCGTCATCGGAGGTGAATCAGGATATTTCTCATTGGAAGCTCCACATGTTCGTTCGATTATTCTGCCACTCTCACTGAATATAATTAATAAGTCACAAATCACTTGATTTGAATATTGCGCCATTTCGAAAATTTTTCAAAAGAGAACCGAAACAGATTCAACACTATACAGAATGTCAGAAAGAATGTTTAACTTTTGGAAAGCGCGTGTCTATAAACCTGCTGTTCTATACAAATGTGTTTCACATATGTTTGGGAGCAAAGATTCAAGTACTCATTTCATTAGACACCTGCAGTAATGAAGAATTTCATTATAACTTCATGATTTTGATGTTATTTATCGAACCTTCAGAACAATTGTCCAGAAGGATCTGAAGAATTTTCAGAAGAGAGCTCTCGTCATATTGTAATTCATGTTCTCCTCATTCATCATACCCAACATTTCGAAAAATTCCTGAACACCTCCCTTAATATAAATTTAAGGGAATGAATGAGTTAGGTGGGGTTACATAAATTTCCAACGTTCTTTTCATAAATATGATAAATAAATGTGAAAAATCGGATTGCCGTTTGAAAAAATCGAGTTTTCATGTTTACGTCACACCTCAGTTCGACGCTGGATTTGTGACCACCTGTAGCATCAATTGTTTTTTCGGTTATTGAAAAAAAAACTTCAATACTTATTTTGACCAAGTTGTGAAAATGAAGATATTTCATCGGAAAACTGTGAAAATGAAAACGTTGCAAGAAAGGCTTTATATTCAATTTTTTTTCGTAATCAGTTCTCAGCTAATTCTCTTGGAAGAAAAATGAAAAATGGACACAGTCGCATAAAAAAATCTGGACTTTTTCATTTGAGAAACGGAAGTTGACGTCACTTCCGAAAAACTGGAAAAGTGTGACAGACATGCAAATCTTTTCCAGAAGAACATCATAGTTACTGGTTTACCAAAGTTACATGAACAGAATGTTCCTATGAGACCTATAGTCAGTTCTATTGACAGCCCCCTCTACAACCTTTCCGAATATTTAACGCAAATACTCACAAAAATTGTTGGTATGGCACAATCTTTCATCAGAGATTCTTGGCATTTCAAAAAATACATCAGCAATAAAAATGTTCCACAAAATTATAGACTTATTTCACTAGATGTGGTTTCATTATACACAAATATTCCAGCTGAGGTTGCATTAGATATACTTAATTTGAAATGGCATGAATTAGAAGAACATACTACACTAACAAAAGAACAATTTTTAAATGATACAAAACTTTGTTTGAGTTGTACTTATTTTACATTTGACAAAATTCACTACAGCCAAATATATGGAATAGGGATGGGATCTTCTTTATCATCTCCCATTGCAAATGTAGTAATGGAATATGTTGAAGAAAATATTCTATCTACCATTCCACATAACATAACAATATACAACCGTTTTGTAGATGATGTAATACTTTCAATACCAATCAATGAAGAAGACAATATATTACAAGCATTCAATAATTATCACAATACAATTAAATTCAAAATAGAAACGGATAACAACTAAACTATAAACTTTTTAGATCTAACTCTCGATTATAATAATGATAAAAACAAAATAAATACAACATGGCTTACTGAAAACATAAATTCTCGAAGATATATCAATTTCAATTCAAGTGTACCAAAAATTTTTAATAAGAATGTTAATGTTGGTTTAATAGATAGAGCAATGAAATTAACTGAACCAACAAAACGCAGAGAACCAATTGATAAACTAAAAAAATATTTTAGTAGAAAACAGTTATCCCATTTCTATGATAAATAGCGTTATAAAAGGAAGAATAAATAAAATATATAATAATAATAATAATCAATTAGATTCTTCTAATATAAAGTATATTAGTATACCGTACAATCCGGCATTATCCAAAAAAATAGGTAACGTTTTACGAAAATATAATCTTATTCCAACAAATAAACCATACAACACTCTAAATAGATTTTTCACTCAATTAAAAGACCCTACAGATGGAAATAAACAAACGAATGTAGTATACAAAATTTCTTGTATAAATTGTCCAGGACAATATATTGAACAAACAAAACAATATTTACATAAAAGAATTTAAAACCATGAATACTCTTTACGATTAAATAATGAATGTACAGTTCTTAGTAAACATTCACATGACTTAAACCACAATTTTGATTTCAATAATGTGGCAATTCTTGATAAAGAATTAAACTATCAGAAACTATTAATCAAAGAGATGATACATATCAAAAAAGAAATAAACTGTCAATTTTAGAACAGATATTGAAAATTTAAGTATAATTTATAATGGAATATTTTAAAGTTATTGTTTAAACAGTAAGTTCTTATCTGTATTTAAGCAACACTATTAACATCACCAAATTGTCAAACCACACTCAAAAGTTGTATTGAAAAAAATTGTTCAATTAAACAAATACAAGTTTATGATCGTATAACGATCGAAACGTCGTATAAAACGTCTAAATGTTCTTTTATTGTTGATTGCAATTTTGGAAAAACATATAATACAAGTTCATAATCAGTCGAAATGTCGATAGCCATCAAATCAAAGGGACTTTTCATCATTATCATACATGGTCAGTTGTATCCGATAACATGGCGCATACATTGAGACTAAGAGAAAATTACTAATAATTCAATATTTCTCACTCTTTTTTTTTTATTCGTCTAGATCTTTTGTGTGAGTAAATGACGTCGTATGAAACATCGAAATGTTTCTTTAGACTGCAATTTTGGAAAAAGAGATAATACAGATTCATAATCAGTCGAAATGCCGATAGCTGAAACTCAGATATGGAAATTCATTAAGTAGTATCAAGCCGTTCTTCAGATATATCTGATCGGCCATCGTCGTGGGACAGCCTGTATAATTTGACGCATTCGTAAAAAAAAAAATTTTTATCATTTTTATGGAGCTTGCTGAATTTATTAGCAATAACTTTTGTCTTTTCAAACTGACACATTTTACTTTCAACTGAAAGATATTGATCTTTTGAAATCTTGTACTGGTATCATTTCGCATTCAGATTCCCATTCTCCTTTTCAATGGAGTTCTTTATGTGGTTGTGCTGTACATTATGAAAAGTGGAGAACGAATGATCTTATTTGGAGTGAATATACGAAGAAACTCAATTCCTTCGTAATATGGATACCTTCTTCTTTTTCTTTTTAAGGTTTCTATCCGTTTAAGAACTTGATTATTTTGATGTATACCTATAATTAATAGATTATTGTTCGGCGGTTAGCCCTCTAACCGCCCTTCGTCTACCCGTTCTGTAACTATTTTCACACATTTTGTAACCAACATACTCTTTTCTGGATCTTCTCTGTCCTCTGAAAATAGGTTGAAGCGAAACTAAAGCTAGTGATTACGCATCTTGTGACCTACAAAACTTTGGGTTCAACCATGAAATTCTCAATTTTTACATTTTCACGAAATATCTCTGTATAAACTTCATTCTGAATGCACAGGCGAGGTTTCGTGGAAGAAAAAATTTTAAATCCTTGAAATTCAAAGATCTATATTACAGCTGTACCAAAAAACATCTAGTAGTGGTTAGACGTAGGTGTCAGATAAATTTCCACTGCTCTTCAACAAGCGTCATAATAAATTTTATGGAGCTATACATACGTATTTTTGAAAAATAAAAATGCATTTCACGGCCAAACACCACCAGAGATTTTTTGATGCACTTGTCGTTTGAACATTATTCAACATTAATTGTAGACTTGCACAAAAACTTCATTCAAACTCATCTAAGAGAAATCCAAGATCTTTTATCGTGTTTTAATTAGTCGTATTCCAAATTCGAAACTTACGTCATTTCATGAATATGAGCATTTTTCTGTACATTTTGCCTTCTGATGAATAATTTTTAACAATATGCCTGAAATTGGAGAATTTTCATTCAGATCATTTAATTTTGATAGACTTTCCAAATGATTATTCCCTCGTCGAAGACTGTTTTCGAAACAAAATATGTTATATAAAAGGGTATTCAGTCTAGTGGTTCAAAATCGATACGAAGGATTATGTAAAATGTATATATTATAATTTGACTGCCATTTATTAATAACAATTATTCCATTAATAATTTGCAAAATGGTTATTTGCACGTTCGTGAGAAAAACAAGGTTAACTTGACAAATTAATATATTTGAATAATAATTAGAATTTGTGAAACGACTTAGATCATAGCGGTATAACCTGTAATCCATGACGTACTCATGGTAATCCGAATACGCAGTTACACGGTAGCAAACGTAAAGACTTGGATTTTAGACTTTTTGAAATCACACTTAATTTCCCCGAAAAAATAGGTGCTCTATCATTATATGAAGAAGGAGAAAATTTATTAGGGTCAAAAACTAACAATGGATGAAAAAACAAAAAAGTTAGTTTTTGTAGTTCTTGCAACAAGAAACTTATTCTTATATGAACGAGTGTCTATTAATAATTATTAAAATGAAGGAGTTTCAGATTTTTTTATTTTATCTCCTATGAATTTATATTTGAAAATCCATATTATTTGAGAAATATGTGAAATATTTGTCAATCACCAGATTCATCAATCACACATTATTATTTCAACAAAGTTTTATTGTTCTAAAATACCAAAAAGAAGAAAAACTTTCACATGAGTTTTATTGATAACAGGAATGTACAAATTACTAGTTGTAAACACTCGATCGATTTGAAATATGCATTTTTGCCATTTCAAGAAATGGAAAGCATAAATTTGGAAATATGTATCTGTTAAATAATAAAAAATCATGGACCGGATATCGATCTCCACTTCATTTTTTTAAATAGAATGTAGCTATTTTTTTCATCAATCCTTATTTTTCATTAAAAAATAAACGTACTTTATTCATACAACTCGTAGCTGATTCTCGATCGTTTTCAAGTTATTTCGACTTTTGTAATTTCTTTGGCACTTGGAAAGCTTCACTAAAACCTATTTATCTTCGAAACCCCTTGACATGACAAGTTGGAAAATCGCAGGCTATTAAAAATTCATCAAACTAATTGTTGATAATACGAACGACAAAAAATTGTCGAGCAAACTATTTGAAAAAAAATCTTAAACAACCGACATTTCAATCTTGGATAACTTCAGTTTTTCAAATAGCACGGCCTACTTTTGATTACACCGTTTAATTATTTCATCAAAACTGGACAAAATTGATGTACGTTGTTCCCATCTCAAATTCGTAGTTCCTAGGTAGTTTCAAAAAAACTAAAATTTTATTCAGTGCTTATGGAGAACTTGTTTTAGATTATTTTCCCTCATGTAATTACTATGGCAACGAGAAAAATGCATAATCAACTCAGTATGATAGAAATTGTCAAATGTTTTTCAATTACTCTTGGCATTCCGAAAAAATTATTGGTGAAATGAATTGGAATATTGAAGTGATTTTTGACTTATACTTGGTGAAAATCAAGAAAAAATTGAACAAATTTTCAGAAAATCCAACAACAATTATTCTGATTCTCCAAATGTAGTTGGAGGCAAATTCTGAAAAATCAAAAAATATGGTCAAAAAATATTGCTGTTTTGTTCATACTTTATGTATTTTTGGTAGACCGGGATACTTTTCGTTGAAATTTCTGCAAGTTCGTTCAAGTCTCCTTTGACACTCACCAAAGATTGCGAACAAGTCAAAAACCACTTCATTGCTGTAGTAGAACTTATTTGCAATTCAAATAAAAAATACAACATTTTTGACAGTTTGGCTTTTGACACGTTGAATTCATAATATATTTTTTCCGTTGCCATAGTAATTGTATGAAGGAAAATAATCTGAAGCAAGTCCTGCATAAGCACTGAATGAAATTTTGTTTTTTTTTTGAAATTACCAAGGAACTGTGAATTTGAGATGGAACAATGTACATCTTTTTTTGTCAAGTTTTGATGTAGCAATTAAACGGTGTAATCAAACGTATGCAGTACATTTGAAAAACTGAAGTTATCCAAGATTTAAATGCCGACTGTTTAAGATTTTCTTTCACATATTTTGCTCGATTATTTTTGTCGTTCGTATTATCAATAATTAGTTTGATGAGTTTTTAATACCCTGCGATTTTTTAAACTCCTTATGTCAATGGGTTTCGAAGATGAATAGGTTTTAGTGGAGCTCTCCAGGTGCCAAAAAAATCACAAAAGTCGAAACAACTTGAAAACGATCAGCTGTGAGTTGTATGAATAAACTAGATTTATTTTTCGATGAAAAATAAGGATTGATGAAAAAAATAGCTGCATTCTATTGAAAGAAATGAAGTGGGAATCAATATCTGGTACAACCGGAAGTGCCTTTTAAATGAAAATATTTTAGAATGAGAGAGCGTAGGCGCAAACTGTATCCAATGAGAAACAGAAGCAGTTCAGACACTTGTTAACTTATATTTGTCTATGAAAATAGTCTCATTTCGGCAAAAAAATAATATTCGCACTCTTTTCAGCATTTCAACTGAATGTCTACTAAATAATTTGAATAAACTATCGAATATTTTCCAGGCTCAACAATAAAAAGTCGATGTATTTCACTATAGTATTGGAAGCACCAAATGTAACCATAACTGGTAACTATACAGTTCACGGAAATGTAATGATGATACCTCTGGATGGAACAGGACGTTTCTCCCTTTATTTAAGTAAATATCCCCCTTCTAATGGCAATGAAAGAAATTAATAAGCAATTTCCAAAGAGAACGGAGTATACACCTACCCAAATTCTTTCAAAGAAGTGGAATTTGATGGTGAAAAATATTATCAAATAGATCAACAACGACTGATTTTCAAATTTGAGGGAGTCATATTTGATTTGGGAAATTTCTTCAACGGTGATCCAATACTTGGTGAGACTCTTTTCCGTGTGCAAACTCATATGTCATGTTATTATTCCACTTTCAGGTACACAGATAAACAAGTTTCTAAACGAAAATTGGGAAGTGTTAATACAAGACTTCGGACCTGGTATTGCCCAAACTATATCCGCAGTAATTACGCAAGTTTTTAATGGAATCGCTAGACGCGTTCCTAAGAAAAACATATTCTTGTCAGATTAAATTCCTTCAGCTTCATTCAAATTCACCGTTAAATGTAAATGTAAATAACGAAAACTGGAACATGATACCTACGAAGATTGCATAAGTGGTTATTTTCATTAAAAAGAGAATAATTAACGTAGATACGTTATGTATTCTTTATTGACAGCTCAATTCGTTGAAAAGTAGTCTCAAAAAAAGAATGGATTTCCTAACGATTCATCCGGCATTTCAACACATATGGGGTGAAACGTAAATAAAACTTCGAAAGTGAATCAATGGAATGTCAATTAACTAGCAAATTACTCACAAAATCGGATAAGTTCGTGTTTGGGAAGGGAACACAACTCATTTCTATCTGTGCATGATTTGTTGTACCCGTCCTGCCTTTTTCCGGCCATGAATCGATACGCTACATTGACCTGTCATAAAAAGTATTGGTTTACTTTATACATGGAGTTAATTGCTATGGTGGTTCTGTGAAAGATTTGAATTTCATATGTAGTTTTGCAATAAGAAGGCAATTGTCATAAGAAATGTCACTGCCGCTAATGACAATGCTTATAGTTGGCACTCTGCTAAATTTTGGTAATATCTAAATCAAAAGTGATGAATTGATGATTTCTCCATTACCAGTATGTTATTGCCAACGGTACTTTCTGAATATTCATTCTGTTCGAAAAACATAACGTAAAAGTTGTTACAAATGGAAATAAATATTTATTCAGCATCTTCGGGGAAATTATGCAACAACAGTGTACGTAAAATTGTTGAAAAATTCACGTGGCCTATGGTTTGAAAATTTTCGCTACTTATCATATCGAAAGTTTGTTATTTATATCGCCAAAATGTCTTAATTATTCACACAAAATGGGCATTCCGTTGAGGAAGACAACGTAGACACGACAGATTTCAATCCGACACGCTTTATGTTGAATATGTTTTTAATGAAGATTGACGACTCTTTCCTATATATTTGTATAATTCACGGTTTTATAAGCTTTTATCTGAAACATATTCAGAAAGCGATATTCATGAGAGTTCCTGAAAACATAAAACTTGTTCAACATGCCGACATGTAATTAAATTCACAAGGTGTGATTGGGAGTCTCACATTAATTTTTTATTTCAATCTGAGGTTCTTCGAGCCTGTTGCAATTTTCATCTATTTTACATATTTTTGTTCAAGTTCTCAGAATTTTTATTTCTGAGTATTACGTGTCCAAATATTTTGTTTTGTGATAGAATATTTTCTCGAACGGTATATCTACTAAATATTGTATTGTTAAAAAAAAGGACTGGATGTAATTTACTTAGGCAGAAACAACAACTTTTGAAATAGCCAGCAACCGTTTGAATTGGCGTTTTTGAGATCGGTCTTAATAACATTTAGTTGGAGGAAGGGGCCTTCGTTTTGTTGTATGTTGTCCTACGAGTACGGATGTAAGACCTGTAAACCCATCTTTCGTATGGTTGAAACATCTTTTTAGACTTGAACTGAGTCTTAAGATATATCTTGAAATAAATTGGCAACGAGGGATGATTTTCGTCAAATGCACACACAAACCATGCCTTAGAAAGTTTCCTAATATCGCGCATGCTAGAACTCATCCCGTTTCATTAATTGATTTCTCGATATAATAATATAATAATAATATTTATATTTTTGACAGGGTTCACCACTTTTGTGGATGACCCCATCAGTTACATAAAAAAAGAAAACTTAGAACTAAACCCATGAAAGTACATTTAAGTACTTGTGTATGGGTATCTATCAAAATAACGCGAACATAAGTTAAATAATTTCGTTCAAATACCTAAACAATCAGAGATATGAATACATGAATCAATCCAGGTTCGTATGTGATGAGAAGGCTCTATTAGGTCCACTTAAAAAGTTTATGGACCACATGCCGATCCTGCTCAAGTAGCCATTTTCTAGCAATCACCCCAACATTTTTGGTATTGCGGTGTTCTCTCAAATGGGCCGGCAGTATGTTATAGATCTTTGGTAATGTATAAAGAGTTGATTTTCTAATATTATCCTTGGACACCTTCAACGTTCTCACATTATGATGGCTCACTTGTCGTGTGTTATAATTTTCGGGCAATGAATCTAAACATGATCTATTTTTTGAGATAAAACACACTGCCGCCCTTACGTATAACTGCCTTGGATCCAAAAGATTAAGCTCTTTAAAGAGTAAGTTAGATGAATATCTAACTGGTTTAGCAAACAAAGACTTTAAAAGCCTTTTTTGAATTCGCTCAATTATAAAGTAATATTTAGTATTTGCAGCACCCCAGCTCAAGATTCCATACCGAATAAGAGACTCTGCCAAAGCATAATAAACAGAGTATTTCTGAGTTTGAGAGCAGATATCTTTGATCTGATGAAAAATGTATAGAAGCTTGCGTAACTTGGAGTGGAGTCCCAGTATGTGAATGTCCCACCTCAAATGAGTGTCCAAGCACACCCCCAAATATTTAATCGACCTTTCTGAATGTATTAGTTCACCGTCAACCGCTATTGGGTCTAGAGTCGGAATATGATTGGCATAAAACGCAAAAGGTAAGTACTTGGTTTTGTTGATATTAATAGAGAGGAGGTTGCAATTTAACCAGTTCTTGATGTATTTCATATCCCTTGTTGCATTCGCTGTCAGACTTTTCCAGCTGTCTTCAAAGAAAATGCAGGTATCATCTGCAAAAGAGATAAGCTCACCAGAGATGTTATGGGTAAGTAAAAGATCATTTATGTAAACAAGAAACAATATGGGGCCCAAAACAGTTCCTGGGGACCCACATGTCACCCTCGTTATATCGCCTAATAGGTCACCATTTCTGCAAAATTGCATTCTATCAGAAAGATAACTTTTAAATATATTGTGGCCTATACCACGAATGCCAATGTTATAAAGTTTATCCAAGAGGATCTGATGACTTACGGTATCAAATGCCTTACGGAGGTCCATAAAAATGCAGAGTACTTTTTTGTTATTACCAAGAGCTCTATATATCTTTTCCACCAGACAATTAACGGCATCTACGCATGATTTATTAGGTCGGAAACCAAATTGACGCGAAGATATAATCCCAAATTTGTCAAGAAAGCTACTTAGTTGCTTAAATATGACTTTTTCGAAAACTTTAGCAATGGTAGATATCACAGAAATCGGTATATGATGAAATCGATATGACTTTATAATCAGTTCAATCCTGCAAAAGCATGCACTCCCACGTCCAACAACGCGGGCAAGAAAATTCATGATCTGGAAATGTATGTTGAAAGATGTATCGCCCAATATAAACTGCTTTCAACTGAAATCATCCTTCTGTAGATAAAAATTAACATCATCCAATATACTGACGCACGCAACTATTACAATAAATCGACGATGTAAAATTGCGTCCTAGCATTCATCAAATGCTGAATTTAATTCCCTAAGCCTGAAAATGATAAATACGATAAAAACATTAACAGCCCTAGAAAGTGGCAGCATTACGAGTTATTAAAATACGCAATTTAGTTTGTTTTATTGTATCCTTTTAGTGAATGATTAATTCGGCATAGTTTACTGTACGTGCAATCAGTGTTAACTAGTATGCGGGTACAGATAGCGAGAACGTTGTTTCATTTATACATCTTCGTTTTTTTTGTTTCGTCCAAAACTCACCAAATGCGAATCAATGAATCCTTACGTGATAAAATAACCGAATTCATAGTAGACAGTCAAGTGACGCAAGCTTTCACCCATGCTCAAACCATGATTATTATCGAAGACTGCACACCACCTTCGCAAGATATGGTTGTAGCAATTGCTTCTGGGATCGAGCTACCAAGCATCGTAGCTAAGGCCAAGAGTTCATTCCTCGATCAAAAACGGCTTTTAGCCTCCTTAGTGATTATTCTCTTAAAAGACGATGAAAAAATTGATGAAATCCTTCAGCACCTATTCAATTCATCTGCGTACAAAGTTACAATACCAACAATATTCATAATGTGTACCGCACAAAAAGAAGTGAATTTTGATATTTATGAAATAATGCCACATATATGGTCTTACGGCATAACTAGAGGAATTCTGATTTATGTGACCGAAGAAGTGTTGCATGCAAAAACCTATAACCCATTCACCGGACTGATCAGTAATATAGGAAGCCAAAACCTCTCATACTTTCCAGACAATACCCTCAATTTATATAGGTACCGATTAAGAATCGGCATGTTTGAAGAATGGCCAATACTTAAGAGCAAGAAGGGAAAGAATGGAAAACAGTGGATTGGAAGAGATGATATTCTTTTGAAACTCGTGCTCAAGATGGTGAATGCTACACACGAAATTATAGAACCACCACAAAACAGTAGATATACGGGAGCTGTCCAAGACTTACTCGCAAATAAGACTGACGTTTGTTTTGTAAGACGATTTCAAGCAGGAAATAGCTATGACAATTTAGAACTCAGTGATCCGACCGAGATTGCAAACTTAAATGTGCTGGTGCCCAAGCCGAAGCAACTTAATCAAAACGAAGTTTTCTTGAGGATTTTTCGGATAGATATCTGGTTGCTTCTGGTTGGCAGCATGGTTTGTCTTTATATTTCCTTAAAATATTTAACGATTCTGTCGCACCAGGAGCCGGAATGGACCAGTGCGGAAATCCTGCTCGACATTTTAAACTTGCTTTTGAATATTGGAATGTCCCACTTGCAAAGATACAACAATGTTTTGAGAGTTGCTACGGCATTCTGGATTTGGGCCTGTTTGATATTATACGCAATTTTTCAAAGTCGCATGATCAATTTAATGGGATTCCCGCAATACGAAACTGGCATTAGATCTTTACATGATTTGCAACTTTCTAAGTTACCAATATACTCATCGTATGATCTAGATGCACTTCTTGGCAATACATCGTTCTTACATAATCGATATATACGTATACCTTATATGAAAGTGAAAGATTATCTCTGGACAAACGGGAATGACTCAGTTTTCATCACTTCATTCGTAGTCGTAAGGGGTGAAATCAATCCAGATGCTCTACCAGAAGGTCAAGATGTGGCCCACGTTGTTTTAGAGGAAACCCTTAGCCAAAGTTATTCGGTTTATTTTTTCCGGAAACATTCACCTTATCGAACAGTTTTTTCGGAAATGATAATGAAACAGAAACAATTTGGTTTCATGCACAAAGTAATGGGACTTATAAAAACGGTGAAAAAAGAAGAAAAGAGCTTCTTTAATTTATCTGTCTACCACTTGCAACCGTCTTTCGTTATCTTATTCACAGGTTGCGCAGTAGGATCGTTACTTTTTATCTTTGAAGTCACATGGTGGAGAATGAATCTTTAGTAGACGACAATGGGATATATAGTTATATATTTCAATTCAGGGAAACTACTTGAAATATAAAAAAGTTACGCACACTTGAAGAAAACCTTCGCATCTATATTCTATACATATCGCTTCTCGCTTTTTAGTTGTCGACGTGACATACGCACGAACTTAATATTCAATCCCAATCCACAGTTCAAAACTATCGAAGGATAGAATTGACAGATCGATCTGCGATCCACGTCTCAATATCAAAATGTACAAGAAGGATAGATTGTGAAATAAAGATTGCCAGCAATCTTTCGATAGGAACCTTAGGTATTCTTCCTTGCTCGAACATTTGATCAGAGCCGGATTTTTAATCGGTATTGTCAAAATATTATTCCATTTTTTTAGGAAAATGCAGTGAATCGTGTTAATAATCGTTTATTGATATGACATGTGTTTATGCATAAGAAATTGCCATATTACCACATCGTCCGGCCCAAGTAACGGAAGTAACCTAGATTACGGTCTTGCTTTAAGAATGTTGTCATAGGATGACTATGCTCTTCTGTGGCGTGGGGTATCAAATTTTCGTTTCTATTTGAATTTGGTTTGGTTAGTTTGTTGCCTACCTGTTCACATGGCTAGTGCTCGGAAAACTCTTTATTTTTACAACCTCTTGTATCAATTGAGCCGGATGTCATAAAATAATGAGTCGATGAGCTGTACAGAACAATCCAAAGTAAGACGTTCTACCGACAGGTTGATACTCTACGAGATTGACAGTTTGTATTGGGCGCGATCAATGTCAATCGATCGCTTATTGATGCAGACAAACTGTCATTTGACAAAGAAAAAAGCTATCTTTTCATCACAATCCACTATCCGTCGATAGACTTCTGTCAAGCATTGCGCATTTTATCCTTTGATAGGTTATGGATACATTTTGGAGCCAATGAAGATTGAATTTTCAATCCCAGATAGCAAAAATGGATAGGGATTGAATATTGAGTTCGGGCATTAGATGATATTGAGCCTCCATTGGTGATATCCAAATCACCATAGGCATATTGGGATATTGGGAGGGGTTACAGGAGAACGTGCCCTTCGCATGCCGAGGAAATTTTCATGTTTCAGTAGTGATAACCTTTTTTTTAGGTAACTAGCACTTGTGTCCCCCCCCCCAGAACAAAATCCTGTATCCGTCCTTGCAAATCACTTTGTCTAATAATAGAACGAAAATGTTATTGATTGTAGTATTTTTAAAAAGAAATTGTATTTTAAAAATTAAAAATAGTAGTGTGGAAATAATGAAGTTTTACACTGGCCACCCACAGAACATATAATTGGCCTTTCCCATGCGGTGGGGATTTAAAATTTGACGGTTGTACACAAAAATAGATTTTTTTCAACGCACAAAAATGTCCTAATCATTAATATTGGTGATATAGTTATTGAGAAATCTAATTTAAAGTTTTAAAATCGAATTTTTTCATTGGTCAGTTGCATGTCACGTCATCATGAAAGTATCCAATCAAATTTGACTGAAGCTGGCAACATTGCTTAAGACTCAATGTAACTTAGGTTTTAAGGTTATCTACGCATAGAACTTTAAAACTTCTAAGTATCTATGTCATTGTTCCTAAGCGACGGAATAGTAGATGGCTGGAATCTCATTCCCATGTTGCCGGTTGTACGTAAAATTTAAAATTCAGATTTCCCGCCTTTCAAATCGATTTTATTTATTTTATAAAAAACTAAGAGGATTTAGAAAAAAATTTTTTGGGAATCTGTTAATTTTGACTTACTTCATTTAATTATGCAATAAAAAAAAATCATGGGAAAGGCCCATTGAAAAGAAACGGCACTCCTATACAAATCGTCGTTCCCTTATTTTCGCACGCACAGAACACGAATTTGACAGTTAAAAGGTGGGTACATCTGTCTTGCCAATATGGTAAAATTTAATAATTCGTGAAAGTGATAATTACGTTATTTGGCATTTAGTGCTCTTTTTACGTTCTAATACAGTCAGAAACTAATATACACGAGTGCTATTAATCAATGTTACGCACCTAACTCGCGAAATTCGGAATATAATAACTAATTATTTTTCGTTAGGTTGGTTCAACTGAAGCTTCTGAATAACTTTTTTGCCCTCATTCTCACTTAATGACGTATATTTGAGCTCAGAATTTTCATAATAGCTTCAAAAAGTGAAGATTCATCATATTTTATATCCATATTGGTGATTTGCTACGAAAACTTTGATTACAAAAGATGCACATCACCTCAAATAATAAAAGATTTTCTTCCTGTTCAATTGAATTGCTTCGCTTTTTTAGGCTACTGGCTAGCAGAAATTGTAAACGAAAACTGAGATATCATTCTATTTATCAAAAAAATGAATACAAAACAGTTATTTTTTTCTGTTAAGTGTTTAGTGGTACACTATTCCACCAGAATCAGCTTCTAGAAAACGTTTCACTGCAGTTGGACTGCCGTTTTAAACATGTAATTACCGCACATCGACGACGACCCTTTTTTTTTCTGCTCCATTTTGAAATCCAATGATCGAATAATTCAATAGTCTTCCACGAAATCGTTCAACATTTAACTACAATGAGCACTTTATACCAAAATACCACTTCAGAATTATGTACTATGAAGGATCAATTATTAGAAACACATCTAATTGTAAGTTTTGTAATCCAAAAAATATCCACTTCAAATAATCAACGTCTTTTATAACGGCGTCAATTTAGAACTGGAGTTGACGGTTGACGTTTTATTCTTATATCTGTGGTTCTACGAATAACACAGACTTGACAATTTAATATATTTTAACTTTATGAGGTTGGCACAGACTTGAAAATTTAATATTTTTTAACTTCATGAGGTTGGCAACACCAACGTACCCAGTTCCAAATAACGGCCTGATCTGGGCTATGGAATGTCGTACCCCTGTGCCCACCCAAAGGAAGATTCACTAGTAATACCACGAGAGCATCGAAAATAACCGAATATTTTTCCGAGTCACGAGACGGAATTGGCGAAAAACCACGAGGGCGAAGCCCTCGTGGAAGGATTACGTCGAGTATTCTTTGTTGTTGTGTGGTATTTGATGAGATTATACAAAGAATGTATCAAGTGTAATGAATTGTTATTTTGATGTATACTTTGACGTTTGTCGATACAAAAAAATATTCACTGCTGTGACAGATATTGAAAAATGTTCACATTTATATCGTTATTTCTGTGTTCGTTAGTTCAATCGACCCGTCGAAACAACAAAGCGATTATATCACGTCGTCAAGGAATATATTCACTTATCTATCCACGGTTGCTAAGGAAAATGCTCGATTGCTATTCGTCCAAATTATAATAAGTTGTATAATCGTATTATATTTACGCGTATCTCTATGGGTATGGAGTATATTCACTTCATCTGCGATAATTCAGAAATCAAAATATACGGCAATTTTAATTAAAAAAATCGCACTGTCAAAACATTTATAGTAACAGAAATTATTCATAATAATAATGTTTTTCATCGAAATATTTGCAACACAGACTTAAAAGAACGCATATTCACTTTGCTCAAATTTAGTCAGAATTGGGAGCGATGCCGCTGCGATAATTTGTGGAATCCAATTTAATTAGTTTCTTCTCCCATGCTGTTATATATCAACTTACAATTAGATCAATTTATGAAAAATTCAAAAAATTACTTCATGTTGATTATTGCATCAATTATCTTGTGCACTATTTCTTCCGTTGATCTCTTGCATAATATTTCACAATTAGTAATTTGATCAATTTGATTCAATAAAACTTACAGGAATGTTTTATTCACTTAAGTTAAATGATTTCAACGAAGACAAAAAAATTATACAACACATGTCATTATCATTCCTCATTTTGACGTATATTCAAGTGGTGTTCAAATCGACAGCAAATTATCAAACATAACAACGAATCATCATTTCAGATTGAAAAATTCAGTCAATTCAATTTTGATATTAATTAAGACATCTGAGAATGAGTTCCTCTAAATTACCAAATCCCTATTCATACATACTTTTATATTTCCAAGGTGCTTCATCTAATTAAAAATTATCTCATATGGAAGGTCCCCTTCAAACCACTGCATGAAAAATTTGCCCGCCTCTTTAAATAATTTAAAGTCTGTTTATCTTGAGAAATATTTTTTCGAGGTCAATTAACCGGCTATAGAATAAAATTCTCAATATGTTTGCAAATGAAAGCATTCCAGGAATTCTATAGTGAAAAGCAACATTACTATGAAAAATTTCGTTATATCAAAGTAAATCTATAGTGATAGGTATCAGCAACGATATGGATAAGTGAACAACGGTTTTTCGCGACTGATGAATTCGAAAATCTATCGCTGCCCCTTCAATAAACTCTCCCCAAATCGAACCTTGATGAAACTACATATATATAAACAAAAAGTAGCTTTCACTTTTATAAAGTATAAGGTGCCTGACCAGTGACAACTAGTGAAATGGTAATGAACTATCAAGTTTTCATCTGAAATAAGATGGTTCTATGATTTTCCACTCAAAATACCAACATATTTAGACCCGATGAAGCAAACGTTCATTTAGAAGTGTTAACAATCTGTTTTGCTCTAAGCAAAATTATTTCAAATCTGAGTGTAGAAATTAAAAAAGTTGCGAGTGATTGTGTAAGCAATGGAAAATGAACAATTTCAATGAAAATTGTACTTCTTGATGGTTTTCGATAAAATTTGAATACAGAAAAATGGATTGATTATCAAAAAAAATCCTTTTCATAAACGTAATTTCGACAATTGCCTTTCTTAAACGTCAACGTTTCTACATGTTACAGTTAATGCTCTTTTCTTGTGCAATGATCATGTAAATATTCTTCATGAAGACCTGATCTTTTTTAATAAAACTGATTACGATTTCAAGAATAAAAACTATTCTTCCTCTTAACGGCGAAGAGAGATTCAATTAATATAATTACCTCACAGACTCTTTAAGAAAATCGGGGTTTTGATTAGATACGGTTAATTACGAAATTTATTAAATATTGTCATTGTTGCAAAATCGCTGAATTTTTTAATATCATGGTACCTACCAAATTAATTTTCGCGATATGTGACATTGAAAAAGTATCTCGATCAATTAATGACATAAGTAGATCAGCAGTTAGCATGAAACGTACTATTATATCGATGTTAAAAGTTTCATCAATAGCCCATGGATAAAATCGAAAGCATTTCATGGGGAAATTCCGGTTTGTTATGAAGGTCCGACATGAAAATATTTCTTAATTATCTCTTGTTAGAAGTAGTCAAAGTTGCTGGTCTTCGCCCACTCGCCAGAGTGAAGAAAGTATTCTAATTAAAATGTTTGTTTACAGATTTCAAAAACGAAAACTACGATTTATGGGTTGATCTACCTTTTTGTTGTTATCAAATCCTGTTCGGGAACATACAAATTGCAAGAAACCTTCGCTTGGAATTACATGGATTATGCTTTCGAAAATTTAAATGAGAAAGTTCAAGCTCAATTGACACAACGTTACATTCCCGAGAATAATCTACCCGTTGGAATTGAAGTATGGAATGATAAATTGTTTGTTAGTGTACCTAGATGGAGACCAGGTGAATATTTTATCACTATACATGAAATTAATGATTAAGCGTGGTAGCTTGGTTTTTTTAGAATTCTGAATCAGTAACAGAATATTTTATAGAGAACTGAAGCGGAATCTTCTTTAGTCGTTAATTTCAAATTCAAACTACCACTGGCAAAGTTCTCAAATATTCTTTCCAAAAGTTTTTCGTATGCTTGAGGAAATGTTAATATGCAAGAAAAAATTTTATCCATATCTTTATATCATCGAACGCTTAGGTTCAGTTGTCGGGTGTTTACCTAACTCAAAATATCATTCGATTTATTTTTGTTAAAACACCCAATCGAAGATAGTAGTACTGTAAATGGGATTTCCACAAGTTTTCAATATTTTCTAGGTATTCCGTCGACCCTCAATTATATATCTCTCAGTGATATCAACACCAAATCACCTCCTTTGATACCGTATCCGGATTTCAAATCGAATGAACTTGGAAACTGCAAAACTGGATTAAATACAGTTTACAGGATAAAAGCGGATGAATGCAATCGTTTATGGGTCCTGGACACTGGCACTTACGGTATCGGTAATACCACGCAACAACTTTGTCCATATTCGATCAATGTTTACAATTTGAGAACAAATAAGAGAATGAGGAAATTTCAAATACCGGACAACTTAATCAACGACGACACATTCATCGCTAATACGGTTGTTGACATCGGAAAAAGTTGCGAAGATACTTTCGTTTACTTTAGTGACGAGCTCGCCTACGGTCTGTTAGTCTATTCGTGGGCTGAGAATACAGCTTGGAGATTCAAGCACGGCTACTTTTTCCCCGACCCATTAGCTGGAAATTTCACTATAGATGGTGTGAATTTTAACTGGGATGAAGAGGGTGAGTCTAAAGATGGTTATCAGCAAATACAAGAAAATATATCATATTTATTGAATTTTTCCTGCTTTCACATTGTGGTAAAATAAGTGAAATCTAACTATTTTCTCAGGTATATTCGGTATGTCTCTATCGCCTCGCTATGTGACTGGTGAGAAGTTCTTGTACTTCAGCCCTTTAGCCAGCAATCGGGAATTCGCAGTTTCGACAAATATCCTCCGAAATAGTTCCAAAGTTGGTGAGAGTTACAATGACTTCATAGCGTTAGAATCACGAGGACCAAATTCACATACCACATCGAGAGTTATGGATGATTTTGGTGTCCAGTTGTTCAATTTGATCGATCAGAATGCTGTGGGATGCTGGAACTCACTCTTGCCATATCATCAAAGATACCATGATATCGTTGATAAGGACGACGTCGGCTTGATTTTCCCTTCAGATGTGAAAGTTGACGCTCACCGTAACGTTTGGGTGATTTCGGACAGGATGTCGAACTTTTTAGAAGCGCCAAATGGATTGGATTTCAACGAAGTTAACTTTCGAGTGTACATGGCCCCAATGGAGGTTCTAATAAAAGGAACCGTATGCGACGTAAAGTTACAACATTTACATAGGTACCACGTTGACGAGTCTAATGTTTATAAGAAGTGAAATTTTTGATAATAAAAAGTGAATAAGTATTATATTTTTAACCATACATACTAAAACTGTGAGTATATTTTGAATTATTCAAACCGTGGGAGCAAAAACGCGACCAGCAAAGATTATAAAATTCTTGGCTACTAAATAAAATATGAACGGACGGTCGACAGAAAATTGCACAGGATCTGGAGGTGGCAAACTCGAAAACGGTATACCAACTAGAACTGAAACAAGCGAATTAGTACGCTTATGGATGAGGAATGAAGGTGAATATTTGTTACCAGCAGTCGCAGCAGCAGCGGTAGTACCAGACTCGGTGAATTTAATTTTGGCCGCTTGAACCACATCATCAACGTAAAGTGCCGGTTTGGAATCCGCTATATTGGTGAGATCCGCCTTCGATTCGTCGAACAGTCTTGAAATCCCCAACTAAATATGTAGATCACATTAGGTCTTTTGTTACCATAAATGCTCCCAAAAAAATTCCTAAATATTATTTCAACCTAATCTTTGGGCAATTAGTAATACGAACACTTTTACGCTGTTAATGAAAATGATCATCATATAAGATCCTCGTTGCTGGCTATATTCATCTTCAAATAAGCAGTTTAAAACAAATATAAAATGAAATTACTCCTTCACGGTTTGAGCATAGAATTGGAAAGATTTATGTAATTGCAAGTTGAATTTATTTTTTTTAGATAAAGAACAAGGATCAATTAAACCAATTGAATAATTTAAAACTTGTTTTCTCTTACATGCATACCTCGTAGTCAGGTTGATAAATGAACCGTGATATATAATTGCTAGCAATGATAATTAGTAATCATTTATCACATCGTTTAGAACATTTCCTTAGGCTATGCATATTTGTATCATTAAAATAATTCAATGATAATCTTTTGTTGAATTGAATATTTTTCGTATTAAAATGTGAAATTTAAAAATCATCAAGAAAGAATCATACTCACATTTTTGAGAGCCGTTCGAACTTTTAAATATGAATCAATGCTGAACTTTGGAAATTTCAACTGAACACGTGTGTAAGTCAGATTACGCAGTTGAAAAACCTTTGTTGGATCACTATCAAGCTTTTGCAGTCCGTCAATGTCGTTTGGCAGAACAATGCTTAAGTAAGTATCATCATCCACGTACGGAATTTGAAGGATGCGTGCTTTCAATTCCGGGAGTTCTCCATATTTGAAATAGTCTGTCGCTGTCATTATTGGAAGCTCTAATGATTCTTTCGAGGATTTTGAAAATTTTCCGAGTTTTGTCTGGCTTTCGTCAAAGGGTCGCGACCAATTCGCTTTGAAATAAATGGCGTTTATTAGAATGAGTCTAGTGAGATCACTCAGTTGGTCGGGTTGAATGAGAGTTTTTAATTCTCCTGCTGTTTTTTCTTCGACGTATTGATTGATTTTTTTAGATGCTGCCTCGCGATCATTGAAATTAATTCTTTCAATGTCAGCGGAAAATATATCTTGAATCGCTTTGCTAAATGATGATTTAATGGAGTAGTCAGTTTTCACATACGCCTTATTGACATTGTTCAAGATATATGATGTACCCGTTTCCAACTCCGACTGTAATCTCTTCAAGGAAGCCTTCAAATCTTTTGCATCTTTTGGGAGATTTAATAGTCTTTGCAATTCTGCTGCAGTTTCTCCTTTGGCACCAAAGTTAGCCAGCATTAAACTTAATTGTACTGAAAGAGGACTGTAAATGAGATTTCCCAAAGATTTCCCAGATAATTCCTGAAAGAAAATCGTATGCACTAACGCACTTCTGATGGTATTAACACTCTTTCATTATTAAATCTCTTAATGTAAACATACCTTGTACAAATTCAATGTGAGTTTGTTATTGCTTGCGGAATACCCATTGATTGTATTATCTAACCCTGATACCAGCCCTGTAATAGCCAGTAAAAAATACACAAATATCATTTTTCTGTTTAGCATTGTTATTCTCTCCGAAATCTTAAATGAACTATTCTTTCGTTGCACCTAGAAGCAGGTGTTCGACGAGCGTGTTCGACCGGTTTCTGATTTAGTAGATAATATTCACACACACACATACATACAGAATTTTCTGTGTGTGTGTGTGTGCTTCAATGAAAAGGAGCCACTCTTGATATTTCTCATTCTATCACTATCTCTAGAATTCAATCAAATAAGACCAATACTGTTTGGAGGGGGACACATTTTGAGATACTCTTCAGTCTGAGAAAAGTAACCCCTTTCGAGGGGGGGCTTTAACATCATGAATTTGAATAGGGAATAGGGGTCGAGTGATACATCATCCTGGAAGCATTAGAATTCTCTCAACAAAAATGTGAATTTTGATTTCCTTTCTTTATGGCGTTCTTATTTCGAAATCGAGCAATAAAATTCAGAGTCATTCAAATCAAATGTTCGAATTGTTCTCGATTTACTTCCATACAAAAAAACAAACGCGATTCAAACATTCTGCGATCATTTCGAAATACTTCTGGTGTCAGTCAACTGATGACTTTCGATGATTCTCTACTGCAAGTCGTCTAAGCTACTTAGCACAGTTCAGCTTTGTTAAATACCAAAAACGTACTGCTGAGTTTATATATCCAATAAATATTATTTCATTTCAAATCATGAAAATACTTGACTTCGTAACATTTATTTACTCAAGTTTTGGACAATCTAATGTACATAATTTATATTAAATTGAAGAGCCGTCTAGCGACTTTTGCTACAGAAGCATTTTCCAATGCTGAATTTATATACATACTACAAAAAAAATTAATAACACAAATACTTTATATCGATCAAATCAACGAACGTTCATTATTTGCTTTTCTATGGGCTTCTTCAGGTCGGGCCACAGGATGTCTAGAGCTTCTGGTGCCATCTTTGAGATAATTCTGTTGTATAATTCACCTGTCTCCCTATCTTTCATTAAACCTTCGAAGTTATTCTATGCGAATATAAAAATTATGAGTAATACATAAGAGTATATTGAACATTTTGACAAATATTCTTGATTCATAAATAATACGCAGTAACTACATCAACTTTTTCGGATATTTCAAAAGTATAAGCAAGTTCTAAAATATTGCTGTTCTAAAATACCTCTGTTAGAATGATTTGAAAGAATTGTCATATACCTTTTATTTTAACTATACAGTGCGGACGTAAATAGCCAACCCCCTCTAAATTGGAAACGCTTTGACATATCAATTTGAAATATGGAGGGTTAAAATAAACCATAAATTACTGCAATTTGATGTAAAACCGACAGCCTAATATTGCAAAATGGCGGCGGGACGCAATTTTGAAAAAAAAATTAAACAAAAAGGGGGGTCATGTGATACCTCGTTTGAAAGGTATTCTCATGTCTGACTTAAACCTCGAGTATGAAATTGTTACTGTCACCCTGTCAAATATGGCGACTCGTCAAAGTTACGGCTTGTAAGTAGCACGAAAAATTCTCTTTGGTAGCACACACCTGCTTCTAAACTGAAAATGGTTTAGGACATCGACTTGAAATGTTGAGAGTTATCGAAAAGTGTAATCAGTTGACACCAGAAGTCTTTGGAGATAATCGCAGAACGTTTGAATCGCGTTTTTTTTTGTATGGAAGTGAATGGAGAACAATTCGAACATTTGATTTGAATGGCTTTGAATTTTATTGCTTGATTTCGAAATATGACACCCGCTTCCAAAATGAAAACGGTTTAGGACATCGATTTGAAATTTGGACAGTAAAAATTAAATGATAAAATACATAAATATGACAAAAGTAAATTTTTCGTGCTACTTACAAGCCGCAAATTTGACTAGCCGCCATCTTTGACAGGGTGACAGTAACAATTTCGTACTCGAGGTTGAAGTTAGACATGAGAATACCTTTCAAACGCGGTATCACACGACCCCCTTTCTATTCAATTCTTTTTCAAAATGGCGTCCCGCCGCCATCTTTGAACATTAGGCTGTCGATTTTACATCAAATTACAGTAATTTATGGTTTCTCTGGACCCTCAAAATTTGAAATTGATATCTCAAACCGTTTCCAATTCAGAGGGGGCTATTTACGTCCACACTATAGGTTCTCATGTATTGTCACTGTTCACCTACTATCTAAATATTTGTTAATAATTCGACCAGTTTTGTTTACATTCTTTCCTTTTCAATGATCATTTTTTTTCTTGGACAACCAGTCTATACTAAAACCTCGACCTCAAATAGAAATTCTGGACATGGCCATTTCGATATTGTATCATAAATCTTACGAATACCACGAAAATGTGTTGAGTGACAAACAATTAATCCTTACTAACGTTTTATCTAATATCTGATAATAATTTCAAAAGATGACGGGAAATATTTTGGTGGTCTAATTCATTAACAAATTCGACGTAAATAGTCCCCCTCCTCTATATTGGAAACGGTTTGAGATATCAATTTGAAATTTGGAGGGTCAAAAGAAACCATAAATTACTGCAATTTGACGTAAAACCGACAGCCTAATATTGCAAAATGGTGGCGGGACGCAATTTTGAAAAAAAAATTGAACAGAAAGGGCGGTCGTGTGATACCTCGTTTGAAAGGTATTCTCATGTCTAACTTAAACCTCGAGTATGAAATTGTTACTGTCACCCTGTCGAAGATGGCGGCTCGTCAAAGTTAGGGCTTGTAAGTAGCACGAAACACTTCACTTTTTTCATATTTGGGTATTTTATCGTTTGATTTTTACTGTCCAAATTTCAAATCGATGTCCTCAACCGTTTTCAGTTTAGAAGCGGGTGTGTGCTACCAAAGAGAACTTTTTGTGCTTCTTACAAGCCGTAACTTTGACGATTCGCCATCTTTGAAAGAAAACAGTAACAATTTCATATTCGAGGTTTAAGTTAGACATGAGAATACCTTTCAAACGAGGTATCACACGACCCCTTTTCTATTTAATTTTTTTTTTCAAAATGGCGCCCCGCCGCCATTTTGCAACATTAGGCTGTCGGTTTTACATCAAATTGCAGTAATTTATGATTTCTTTTGCCCCTCCAAATTTCATATTGATAACTCAAACTGTTTTCAATTCAGAGGGGGGGGGACTATTTACGTCCGTGTGGTATAATTAATCAAATCCAAAAATCAAGGAACAATCATTATCATTATTCCACTATAATACCTTGAAAACGAAATACATCATTGTACTCATAGTAAATACGGGCGTTATAGGTCT
This sequence comes from Novius pumilus, assembly GCA_020654155.1. NCBI lineage: Eukaryota > Metazoa > Arthropoda > Insecta > Coleoptera > Coccinellidae > Novius > Novius pumilus. Next base: position 2,469,633 of record JAIFOV010000472.1, read on the forward strand.
TAACAGCCGCTGATAATAAAGTGTGTTTCAATGAAAACAAGCCACCCTTGATATTTCTCATTCTATCACTATCACCAGAATTCAATCAAATACGATCAATACTGTTCGGAGTGGGACATATTTTGAGGTTCTCTTGAGTCTCCCCATGAATTTGAATAGGGAATAGGTATCGACTGACTTTTGAATTCTTTGAATTCTCTTCTAAAAAATGTGGATTTTGATTTCCTTAAATGGAAAATGTTGGAATAAAACGAATTTTCTTTGTAATGTCATATTTCGAAATCAAGCAATAAAATTCAAAGCCATTCAAATCAAATGTTCGAATTGTTCTCCATTCACTTCCATACAAAAAAAAACGCGATTCAAACGTTCTGCGATTATCTCCAAAGACTTCTGGTGTCAACTGATTACACTTTTCGATAACTCTCAACTGCAAGTCGTCTAAACTATTTAGCACAGTTTGAAACACTTTAGATTTCAAGTATCCGCACAGTAAAAAATCAGGAGATCTCAAATCCGGGGACTTTGCACCTCTGCGGCCAATTCAACTCAGGAAAAGGTTCGTTTAAGAAGAATCGTACTGGTGCTGAATAATAAGCAGGTGCCCCATCTTGTTGAAAGAATACTTCTTTTTCAATCAGATTCTCATCATTCTAGGTTAGATTGAGTTTTGAAGCAGTTCCAGATAAACCTCACCATTCAAGATTTGTGGAAGAAAAAATGGGCCGATAAGATAATCTAAAAGAAGTCCACCCCAAACATTGAGTTTTTTTGATCGTATCTCTTTCCCTCATCAAATAGGGATTATTATCACTCCAGTACCGAAAGTTGTGACGGTTCACGTGGCCATTGAAAGAGAATGTACACTCATCTGAAAAACAAATGTTGTTAATGAGTTGTGGGTTGATATTCAGACGATCTGTCATTTGTTCACAGAATTGAAGACGTCTATTTGGATGATCTTCGTTCACTTCCCGCACAAATTGCACTTTGTAAAGATGAAACTTGAATTTGTGGAGAATCCTTGAAACCGACGATTGGCTCACTCCAGAAGCTGCACATATTTTTTTGATTTCCTTGAATGGAAAATATTGGAATAAAACGAATTTTCCTTGTAATGTCATATTTCGAAATCAAGCAATAACATTCAAAGCCATTCAAATTAAATGTTCGAATTGTTCTCCATTCACTTCCATACAAAAAACCAAACACGATTCAAACATTCTGCGATGATCATCTCGAAAGACTTCTGGTGTCAACTGATTACACTTTTCGATAACTCTCTACTGCAAGTTGTCTAAGCTATTTAGCTCAGTTTGAAACACTTCAGATTTCAAGTATCCCCACTGAAAAAAATCAAGAGGTCTCAAGTCCGGAGACCGTGCAGGCCATTCTGTTGGACCTCTGCGGCCAATTCAACGCTCAGGAAAAGGTTCGTTTAAGAAGAATCGTACTGGTGTTGTATAATCAGCAGTTGCTCCATCGTGTTGAAAGAATCTATCTTCTTTAATCAGGTTCTCATCATTCTGGGTTATTTCCAAGATTCTTGGGTAGATTGAGTTTACAAGCAGTTCCAGATAAATTTCACTATTCCAGATTGGTGGAAGAAAAAATGAACCGATAATATAATCTCCCAGAATTCCACCCCAAACATTGAGTTTTCACGGACGTTGACTATGTCTTACTCTCATTAAATAGGTATTAACATCACTTCAGTACCGAAAGTTGTGACGGTTCACGTGACCATTGAAAGAGAATGTACACTCATCTGAAAAACAAATGTTGTTAATGAGTTGTGGGTTGATATTCAGCCGATCTGTCATTTGTTCACAGAATTGAAGACGTCTATTTGGATGATCTTCGTTCAATTCCCGCACAAATTGCACTTTGTAAAGATGAAACTTGAATTTGTGGAGAATCCTTGAAACCGATGATTGGCTCACTCCAGAAGCTGCACATATTTTTCTCAGGGACTGAGTGATTGGCATTAGAGCTACTTGTTCCAGAACAGCAATTTCAGTTGCTTCATTGTTGACTACCCTTTCCGGTTGGTGCTTTTTACTCTGAACTGAACCAGTTTCTTGAAACTTTTTCACAAGCCACAAGCCGTACTTATGGCCAACAGAATGCCCCGGATGATTTTCGTTGAAATTCTTGCAGTATTTCTTGCATTTTTCTCATTTGGGAAATAGAACTCGATTAGTTCTACTCGTTCTTGAATTGAATAAACGTTTAATTTTTAATGTCCAAATTTCAAGTCGATGTCCGAAACCATTTTCAGTTTAGAAGCAGGTGTGTGCTACCAAAGAAAATTTTGGTGCTACTTACAAGCCGTAACTTTGACGAGTCGCCATCTTTGACAAGGTGACAGTAACAATTTCATACTCGAGGTTTAAGTTACACACGAGAATACCTTTCAAACGAGGTATCACACGACCCCCCTTTTCATTTAATTTTTGTTTTCAAAATGGCGTCCAATTTAGAGGGGGGTGGGGGAAATATTTACGTCCGTGTGGTATATTATGTAAATGCTAAATCTAGAAAAGAAAAAAGTACAATCTTGTCAGTTTCATAGAAGAAAAACAAAGTCGGTACAATCTAATACAACAGCATTTTTGTAATTTTTCTACATTGCATGTGACAAATTACAGCAAAGTAGAGAAAAAGATGCAAAAACAAATGTGAGAATGGAAATAGATTTATAGGTATTTGAAAATTTCATTATGAACAAAAAATGAGATATGAGAAGCACTTCATTCTCATCATATCTCATTTTGTTTTGCTCATAATTTTCAAATAGCTATAAATCACGAAGTGAATTTGTTTGTACATTTTTGTATAGGCTTGTCGTCGACATAGAATCATTTGTGTCACAAAATAAATCACCCATATCTGCGTATAAATAAAATATAAACTGTATTTTCTGAGGCAACACAAAATTTTTGATGCAACCTTATTTTTCATGGATGTCTCAGGATGCACGTGTTTTTCTCACCGCAACCAGAAAGTTCTTTGAATATTTGATCTTTAAAGTCTGACTTAATGTATCATGCATTTTGCATTAAATGATTCTTGCAATGGTCCTGACATGTGATACTATTCTTTACACCTAAATTTCAGTTACTTACATGTTAATGTGACAACGAGATATTTGACCTGTACTCCCAATCTACAAGGCGTTGATAATTACGTTGACGAAACTACAGAATTCTAGAACAACCCAAATGCTTGGTTGAGGATACATTATCCCTCAAATGGAAGTCTTCCTTCGCACATTATTACATATAACTCATTAGTACCTAGAATCAGTGCTATTCTGAGCAGGTTGCACCAAGAACTGGCAATATATAGTTTTCATTATCTTATTTTCAGGTATCGCCCCATTTTGGATATTTTTCATACAGATGTCCCAGTGTCTGAGAGAATTGGTACCAGAATTCTTGTTCATGAGTTGAACTTTTAAGTTTGAAGGTCACCTGAGGTGACGATTTTCTAACATGTTGAAAATGTGCAACTGCAGGCCATTCTATTGGACCTCTGCGGCCAATTCAACGGTCAGGAAAAGGTTCGTTTAAGAAGAATCGTACTGGTGCTGAATAATGAGCAGTTGCTCCATCTTGTTGAAAGAAATCTTCTTCTTCAATCCGGTTATCGGGGTGAAATAAAGGAGGAAATAAGAGGGATATATGCTTAACGTGACGAAAAATCGTTTTTTCTGATAATCGTGGTGCTATATATAGTGTTGAAAACACTATTTTGAAGTCAGAAGTGCATATCAGTGAATCTATCATCTTGTGTATAACTTGTTTTGGGAAGTAATCATCAAGAACATATGTTAGAACGCGTGTACCATCTAAGTTTAAAGGTGTTAGTACACGATCGCTCTTTTTGTTTTCATTAATATGAATGATAAAACGGATGAGAGAACAATTACTCTGAATGATCTATACCAGGAGATTACAGAGTCTAGAAAAGATTTGAAAAGATCTATTGATGCAAGTGAAACTAAACTACTGCTGAAACTTGAATTTTTAAAACGAAAAATACAAGACCTTGAAAAGGAAAATCAAACCTTAAAAGACAAAGTGGAGATTTTGGAAAAACGATCTATTAAAAACAATTTGGTGATTTTTGGCTTACAAAAGGAGGCTAGTAGCGTTACTGCTGAGTCAATTGTTCAAGACCATTTGTTGCAAGCAGACTTAACTAAATCAGACCTAAACGATGTTTATTCTCTGGGAAAGGGAGACAACAGACCAATAAAAGTAGAATTTGTATCGCACCTTAAGAAGAGATCAGTATTGCAGAATACCAGAAAACTAAGGAACACCAAAATCTTTATCTCGGATGATCTAACTCTTTCTCAGAGACAAGAGCAGAAAGTTTTGAGGGGTTATTTGAGGAACTTCAGGGAAGGCGGAAGCAGAGCCAGCTCATATATTAGAGGAAACAGATTATATGTTGAGGGACAGGCATACTCTGTGAGAGAATTCGAGGAGAATTTTCTGGTGGATTCGGTGGATGAGAGAGGAAATAGTGAACCATCAACACCGGTAGCGTCCAATACAGAAGATAGACTTCTTTCATTGGGGGCTGCTGAAGCAGAAAAGGAAGAAGAATCTAGAAGACAAAATAATATCGGGACGGATGCAAAATTGGATTACTCTAAGGGGGCTATAAGAAGAAAACTGGCTCATCCGATTGGCGGTTCGAAAATTAGAACAAGATCCCAGAAGTAAATTTTTTTCTCTCGATCAGTTTTTAGTGGGTAATAATTATGTACAATGGAGTCTAAATTTGGTTTGCAGGTCTTCTTGATTTGCTGTAATTGATTGGTTTCCTTTTTCTCTATTGGTCCTCAACTTGTTGTACTTTGTTTATTTGTTAAATTGTAAGCATGGATCAATTCATAAGAGACTTTCATCATACTGAAGTCGAAACTAAGTGTTATGATCACGCTTCTTCGGTGGTTGTTGACTATATGAGCTGTGGTGAGTCCGGTTTTTCTGTGTTCCACATGAACATTCGAAGTTTAAACAAAAACTTAGATCAACTTTTAATTTTGCTAGAGACCTTTGGCGACAAACTCGATGTCATTGTCCTAACGGAAACCTGGAGGATAGAGAACATGGATATGCTGCACATTTGTGGGTATGATATGTATTATAACGAGTCCCATTTAAATCAAAATGATGGGGTCGTTGTGTATGTAAGGGAGAGATTGAATCATAGAGCGGAGATAAAAACTATTAACCAATTAAGAATTTTGGAATGCTTGATTAAAGTAGAACAACTGAGTTATAATATTATGGCATATTATAGATCTCATGATTACTCCCTGGGTACTTTTCTCCAGGATATTTCTTCTTACCTTGGCTCGGTGTCGTCGAGCCCCACCTACAGTTTGTTCTTGGGGGATATTAATGTTGACTTGTCGGACGTACGAAGCCTGGAGAATCTTGAGTATTTGGAGATACTGAATCAGTTTGGTTTTCAATCGTTGATAAATGTACCCACCAGGAGAATGCTTTGTCGTCAACTATTATCGATCATATATTTGCGAAGGGTTCGATTGATGCATCGCTCAAGCATGTAATTCCGATTGTACTTAGAACTAATATCACTGATCACTATTCCACTCTAGTGATCTTTCCTTCAATAAAAACTCCGAGGAAAGAAATTGGAAATGATAACTTTGCATTAAAAAAAATACTGAATTACGAAAAGTTGAATGGTGTTTTGGGTGGTGTATCGTGGGACTCTTTTTATGCGGCGGTTGATTTGGAGGGGAGATCGAACATTTTTATGAATACCATAGTTAATAGTGTGGAGGCTGCAACTGATGTGGTAAAGCAGAAAAGGTTGATTAGGCGCCAACCGTGGATTACTACAGGTTTAATTAATTCTATTAGGTATAGAGATCAACTCTACCAAAAATATTTAAAAAATCCCACTGAAAATAATAAACACATATACATAACTTATCGCTCAAAAATTAATAAATTGTTAAAAAAGACCAAATATGGATATTTTAAAACAAGGTTGGCTCAATCGGGGGGGGATAGTAAATCAACCTGGGGATACTCCATGACTTTACTAATAAATACAGAAAAGGTAGTTCAGCCATAAAAAAGATAGTTGTAGAAGGAAATGAAATAACTGATCCTAGGGAGATACTAAACAATGTGAACAAATATTTCTCAGAGATCGGAAACAACTTGGCTTCAAATATTCGTAGGACGAATCCAATATCTTATACAAATACCAATAGTAACAGAAATACTATTTGGATAGAACTGACAAATCGCGAAGAGGTTGCAAAATATACAAATGAATTAAATGAGAAAAAAGCCTCCGGTTATGATAACATATCCCCAAAAACCCTAAAACAAATTCTACCTTGGATCCTGGATCCACTTGTAGATTTATTTAATGCTTCGTTAACCGAAGGGTATGTACCAACGTGCTTTAAGACTGCGGTTGTAACCCCTGTCTATAAGGGAGGAGATAAATTTCTAATTGAAAATTATAGACCGATTTCTGTGATATCTACCATTGCTAAAGTTTTCGAAAAAGTCATATTTAAGCAACTAAGTAGCTTTCTTGACAAATTTGGGATTATATCTTCGCGTCAATTTGGTTTCCGACCTAATAAATCATGCGTAGATGCCGTTAATTGTCTGGTGGAAAAGATATATAGAGCTCTTGGTAATAACAAAAAAGTACTCTGCATTTTTATGGACCTCCGTAAGGCATTTGATACCGTAAGTCATCAGATCCTCTTGGATAAACTTTATAACATTGGCATTCGTGGTATAGGCCACAATATATTTAAAAGTTATCTTTCTGATAGAATGCAATTTTGCAGAAATGGTGACCTATTAGGCGATATAACGAGGGTGACATGTGGGGTCCCCCAGGGAACTGTTTTGGGCCCCATATTGTTTCTTGTTTACATAAATGATCTTTTACTTACCCATAACATCTCTGGTGAGCTTATCTCTTTTGCAGATGATACCTGCATTTTCTTTGAAGACAGCTGGAAAAGTCTGACAGCGAATGCAACAAGGGATATGAAATACATCAAGAACTGGTTAAATTGCAACCTCCTCTCTATTAATATCAACAAAACCAAGTACTTACCTTTTGCGTTTTATGCCAATCATATTCCGACTCTAGACCCAATAGCGGTTGACGGTGAACTAATACATTCAGAAAGGTCGATTAAATATTTGGGGGTGTGCTTGGACACTCATTTGAGGTGGGACATTCACATACTGGGACTCCACTCCAAGTTACGCAAGCTTCTATACATTTTTCATCAGATCAAAGATATCTGCTCTCAAACTCAGAAATACTCTGTTTATTATGCTTTGGCAGAGTCTCTTATTCGGTATGGAATCTTGAGCTGGGGTGCTGCAAATACTAAATATTACTTTATAATTGAGCGAATTCAAAAAAGGCTTTTAAAGTCTTTGTTTGCTAAACCAGTTAGATATTCATCTAACTTACTCTTTAAAGAGCTTAATCTTTTGGATCCAAGGCAGTTATACGTAAGGGCGGCAGTGTGTTTTATCTCAAAAAATAGATCATGTTTAGATTCATTGCCCGAAAATTATAACACACGACAAGTGAGCCATCATAATGTGAGAACGTTGAAGGTGTCCAAGGATAATATTAGAAAATCAACTCTTTATACATTACCAAAGATCTATAACATACTGCCGGCCCATTTGAGAGAACACCGCAATACCAAAAATGTTGGGGTGATTGCTAGAAAATGGCTACTTGAGCAGGATCGGCATGTGGTCCATAAACTTTTTAAGTGGACCTAATAGAGCCTTCTCATCACATACGAACCTGGATTGATTCATGTATTCATGTCTCTGATTGTTTAGGTATTTGAACGAAATTATTTAACTTATGTTCGCGTTATTTTGATAGATACCCATACACAAGTACTTAAATGTACTTTCATGGGTTTAGTTCTAAGTTTTCTTTTTTTATGTAACTGATGGGGTCATCCACAAAAGTGGTGAACCCTGTCAAAAATATTTTTTGGAATAAATATTATTATTATTATTTTTGGTTCTCATCATTCTGGGTTATTTCCAAGATTCTTGGGTATATTGAGTTTAGAAGCAGTTCCAGATAAATTTCACCATTCCAGATTTGTGGAAGAAAAAATGGACCGATAATATAATCTCCAAGAAGTACATCCCAAACATTGAGTTCTTTTTATCGTTTAGTATGTGTTTAGACACCGTTCCTTTGTTGGAACGGCTTCCCTTATAACATTTTGTAAATATAGAAAATAGGATTAAACAAGGGTATATACTAGTTTTAGGAAATACATTAAATTTTATTGTACACGGTAAAACCCGCTTCTCCCAACCACCAGTGTAAATGGGATAGCGCAGGTAGTTCGGGCATTATCACATCAACCTTCAAACAGAGAACATGTATCAGTTTTTCAACCAGTAAATATCCTTTTGTCTAAGATATCAAAATATTTCATTTTTTCTATCGGTTTGTGAGTTCCGCACAAATTCACAGGTCCTTCGAACATAAATCCGTTTCCGAAGAAGTCTTATAACTTAGCAGCAACAGTATGTCTTTCCCTCATCAAATAGGGATCATCACTCCAGTACCGAAAGTTGTGACGGTTCACATGACCATTGAAAGAGAATGTAAACTTATCTGAAAAACAAGTGTTGTTAAGGAGTTGTGGGTTGATATTCAGACGATCTGTCATTTGTTCACAGAATTGAAGACGTCTATCTGGATAATCTTCCTTCAATTCCTGCACAAATTGCATTTTGTAAGGATGAAACTTGAATTTGTGGAGAATCCTTGAAACCGATGATTGGCTCACTCCAGAAGCTGCACATATTTTTCTCAGGGCCTGAGTGATTGGCATTAAAGCTACTTGTCTCAGAACAGCAATTTGAGTAGCTTCATTGTTGACTTCTCTTTCTGGTTGGTGCTTTTTATTCTGAACTGAACCAGTTTCTCGAAACTTTTCCACAAGCAACAGGACGTACTTATGGCCAACAGAATGTCCCGGATGATTTTCGTTGAAAATTCTTGCAGTATTTCTTGCATTTTTCTCATTTGAGTAATACAACTTGATTAGTTCTACTCATTCTCTTCACTCACTTAAGCAGTATTGCTGAAGATCAAATTTAATACTCAGTTGGCAAGAAAAAAATACCAAAATTCTCAATAAATGCAGATGAAGATCAACAATCGGAATATCATATGGTTCACAAGTGTTTCCAGCAAAAGAAAAAAGTACGCAGAATGTTTGAAACGCGTTATTTGATTTGAATGGCTTAAAATTTTTTTCTCGATTTCAAAAAGACTACACCATAAAGAAAATTCGTTTCATTCGAACAATTTTGATTTCTGGAAATCAAAATATACGTTATTGAAAAGAGAATGCCAAGACCTTCAAAATGATGTGTTACTCGACCCCTATTGCCTATTCAAATTCATGGAGTTGAGGCGCCCCCTCGTTAGGGGTTGCTTTTCTCAGACTCAAGCGTATCTCAAAACGTGTGTCCCCCTCCAAACATTTTTGAACGTATTTGATTGAATTCCAGTGATAGTGACAGAATGAGAAATACCAAGGGTGGCTCCTTTTCATTGAAACACACACACATTATTAACTCATGCATGGTTGGAATAATCAGCTAACCTATGCGAGGTCAAGGTTGGGACGCTTGAAATTTTTATCGGTTGCTATTGAAAACATTAAATAAAACTAAATACACTAGCGAATTTATTCAATGATAACATTCATTGTGTCACTGCATTATTTTCAAATTTAAATTTAATCAATTCGTGTCTTTAATTTAATAAATATTCGTCATGGGGAAATAATTTTTCCAGTAAACAGTACAACGTTTTCAATTTTCAAGAAGAAGAGAAATGGACGATCGATTTTAATTTCCAACTTTGAAACTCGACTTATTGCACTCCTCGCATTAGATATCACTGAAACAATGTTGATAAACACAGATAACCAGCGGAAAATCAAACTCACCCGCAGTTGATGCCGCAGCTTCAGTTCCTTTTTCATTAACTTCAATGAAAACCTTCTGAACAACGCTTGAAACGTAAAGTCCATCTTTAATCGACATTCCCGACAGGTCTGCATTCGTGCCAAACAATGTCGTAACACCGAGCTGCAAAAATTAGAATTTATAAGTTTATTTTACAAAACACAAAAGCCATTTTTCCCAAGAAAAACGAGTTTATTATTCTTCTTAACCATCCCAAATGCAAACATATTCCTAAAATGATTACCTATAACTGTATCATCTTTAAGCTCGTATTCATTCTGGAAACCAAAATTCAACAAAACATTTTTTTCAACTTTTACCGTGAAATAATATAACAGACTTGTATGAGTTTTTCCTTCATTTTTTCAACTATAAAAATTCACTGCAGTGTTTGTCGGTTTTTACTTCGTTTAGTAATTTCACTGCATTTGCACCAGTTCGATTAAAAGTAAATCTTTTTTGAAATCTGCTTACTTATGTTACATGTGTTTTAATCATTTTTTAGAATATATTTTGAGATTATCGATTCAATGAATCTCGGAATGTAGATTCCGAAATATATCTGTCGATATAATCAGGTTTAAGACCTGAATTATGAAGCAATTTTAATTATTTTAGGGTACTTAAAATCTGTTTCAATCATTTCTTCTACAGTTTAAATCTGTTTTTTATATGTACGGAATTTTCAGTTCATCGCAAAATATAAATGATTTCAGTTTTTTCAATCTTCAGTAGTAAGGATATACACGGTGTCCGGGACAATGTGGGAGATCTCTCGGATTCAGATAGAACATAAAAAAATAAGATGACCTTTTTTTCCTAGCGGCCCTCCCTACGGAGGTACGGCTTCCTAAAGGACGCCACTGGTAATCAATTTTCCTTTTAACTTTTAAACTGCATTTTTTTAAATCTAGTGATTTTGTCGAATTAAATAATCTAAACTAAAACGTTTCTGTTCCTTGAATGTCTTTCGTAACACACTTTGTTGCAGACAAAAAAAAATCTTCGATAAAAATAAAACATTAATTCTTTTAATTTTTTTTCTCGAAAACGGTTGATTTCACCGACAATGAATTAGAGTACCTTTTCTTTAGCTTAATGTTCAAAGTATTCAAATTTATTTTTTTTAACTCCGTATCATACAGGGTGTTAAAATGTAAGCAATAAAATGTACAACCTAGTCTGCCCCTGGAAGAATAAACAAACTAATTATGTTTTAAGGACAGTATTTTAAGAGGTAGAAGTAGTTTAAAAGTTATTCAAGAAAAATTGATTACCAGTGGCGTTCTTTAGGAGGCCGTACTTCCGTAGCGAGGACCGCTAGGAAAAAAATTTATGGAAACTTGTCATCTTATTTTTTAATGTTTTATCTGAATCCGAGAGGTCTCCCGCATTTTCTCGGACACCCTGTATAGGAAAAGGTTAATTTTATTGAAATTAATTAATCAAAACTCAAATAAAAAACAGGCAAGTGGCAGTTGCATATAATATTTTTAAATTTCTATTTTAGTAGAGGTGATGATTATTGAGCTATGAATTCAATATTGGATTTTGAACCAAGAAATCCTCTCTCTCGAAGTGGTTTCATGAAGAAATATCCATGTCATGCAGAACGGGGCAAAGTTTATGTCTCATTGACAAATTTCATTATGGTAGTTTCAATTAGCATTTTTGAATGATTTCTTAGGTCTAAACCGTGGAAATGATAGTACTCACTTGTTGCAATGTTGGGACAAGATTGAAAGATGATTCCACTTTGAAGCTAGGAAGGTACAATTTGATGTTTTCCCTTGTGTAATTCTGGGGTTTCAACAAAAAGCTCATTTGTTTTTCTAAGGCAGATATTCCATCGATTTCGTTCGGCATGACGATTGTAAGTGACACTTCGCTTCCTCTGTATGGCAACTCAATGAATTGAGCCTCTGTGGTAGAAATTCGGGATCAAATTCAGTTATACATAGTAGAAATGCGACTACTCACTCAACACATTATTTTCGCAATACTTTAGACGAGCAATCGTTTGCATAGTAGAAACTTGAATTGTTTCACTCTTACTTTTATGAAAGTCCAACATTTTCGTGTTTGCTACTTGGAAAGGGTTAAACCATTGTCCTTTGAAGTATAAGGCATTCACCAATACGACTCTCGTTAGTTGGTTGAGTTTATCGGAACTAATGATGTTTTGAATTTTTCCATTGGTTTTGCTGGCAACCCATTGATTGATTTTAGCGGCGCTACCCTCAGCATCAGCAAAATTTACGTTTTCAATACCGGCGCCGAAATCATCTGTTGCGACGTTCAAATATTCCGGAACAATACCAAAACCATTTTCAATGTATATTTTATTAGCGGACGTAAGAGTACTGAAACGTCCGTTTAGCATGAGAGACTGAACTTGTCTAAATTGATTTTTGATTTTTTGAGCATCTGGTGGCAGTACCAATGCTTCACTCAATTCGGACAATGTTGCGCCTTTTGATCCTAAAGCTGTCAACGCTAAAATTGTTTCTGCAGAAAGAGGACTGACAATCAAGTTTTTATTAGAGCTTATTAATTCCTGTGGAATGAATGATATATTCAAATAGTTGAAAATCAGTGAGTATTGTTTTACCTGAACCAGCTTTGTAGAGAATTCATTATTCCTTTCAGCGAAGTCTTTCAACTCTATATTTTCTATGCACAGCACCGATGTGCAAACGAAAAGTACAAGCACCAGTGCACGCATAATTCTTGCGATGGATCTGCTGAATGTATTAAGCGAGTGATTGGCAGTTCTATCACCAAAAAAAAACTAAACTTTTCACCGCAAATTTGGCACTGGGGTTAGTCTGTCAACAAAATCTATTTGCTAGCTTGCTTCGACGTTTTAACACTGCCTAAATTTAACTTTTAATTTGTTTACTTCGAGACTAGACAGATATCAAGCCACACCTATACTCTAATGTTGAATATTTAATAAAGCTATAATTGAGAGGATTAAACGTATGTTTCTTGGCTAATGCAATCTTGTGGAACGTGATATAAATCCGGAAAAAAACATTGACCAAATCTTATCAAAAGTCGTTGCGGTTTTATCGTTGTTATCATAAGATTCTTCCCAAATATTTAATCGAAACGCGTAAAAAGAGTTTTTAAAAAATTGAATAAAAATCGTATTCTTACATATTGTAGATTTGCTAGTCAGTCTGACCTTGCAGTCATTAACAATTTGATCTCTGATCGTTTGGTGTTCGTACGAAGTAGGAGAAAATGCACATCCGCCCACCAAAAATATTATCGTGCGACTGAACAGGGAATGTGAAGTTCAAATGATCGATTACTGATAACCAGAGCAAGAGTAGTTGGATATGTATTTTCGCACAATTATATTCATATTATACCTATCACGTTTCGACCTTTTACTGCATTTCGGGCCTGATGATTCCTGAATTTTAGTTTGACCTAATTGTTTCTGATATCGATGAAAGTTTCAATTTATTTTATAGTAAACATTAATGAAATAGTTAATATTCATGAACTATAAAGAAAAATATACTAACACGTTTATAGGGTTTTCCAATAATAAATTTTTAAGAGCTATTATTATCGGAATTCCCCAACAATTGCCTGACTAGTTGGAAACATCACAATTCGAATCTCAAATAGTAAAATACAAGAGCGAAGGTGACTTTCTTAGTAGTCACTACCGCAAATAAAATGCACATACAGGATGCCGAAAAGTCAACGTGAAGCCGAAATCTTCTATCAGATCTATCATGAGTAAGTCATCAGAAAAATAAAAATAAAATAAGAAATCCAATTAATGTATTTAAAAAATTATGGCCATTAAAAAAAATCGAGAAAATCTACATCCTGTGACTACTCCTGTTACTACAAATATCGTCTTTTTACAGATTTTTTTTTGTTATGTGATCTCGAATACTTCGTCTTTAAACTGTGTATGGTTTTTATTTTTGTACCTGGTTTATATAAACTATAAGATCTTCGAGTTTTTTGGTGATCCAGGTTTATTTTAAACAATTTACAATATCAAGGACGTTTCGATAGAGATTCTATCTTTGTCAAGTATCTAAAATAAAATAATTCACATATGAAAACGGAAAACAAATTTAATACTGAAAATATCTTACCAGGAAGTTTAATGACGTTTAATATTCTTTCAAATGTTCGAAATTATGTGGAACGTATCGTTATAGCACAAAAGAGTATATTGTACTTAGTCCTTTTATGTGGACTTTATCATTTACAACATCTTTTCCGTTTCCTTTTATATGTACCATTTCAAGAATTTCTCTAGATTGAACGTTTTTTTCTGTTGCTAATATACTGACGTTGTAATCAAATTAATGGTTGTTTGATTTTTAATGTTTGTTTAGTGCGGTATTGGTTGTTTTAGAATATTTATGGGGTTTCATTCTGTCTGTAAGTCTTTGGGAAGTTTGTCCGATGTATAATTTGTTACAGTTCATACAAGGAATTTTGTATACTACATGTGATCGTTTTTCTTTAGGAATTTCGCTTTTGAGTTTTGTATAAATTTGTTTTATCTGATTTTGAGGATGGTATGCAATTTGAATATTGTATGGTTTCATTTTTTTTGAAATTTCTTCTGTTAGTTCGGAAATGTAAGGAATTGAAATAGATTTCTTTTGTGTGACAGGAAAACTAGTTGATGTTTGATTGTAAAATTCATGAGTTCGTTCTTCGATAATTTTCTTTATAATATGATCAGGGTAATCGTTTTCGGTAAATATTATTTTTACTTTACTAAGAATTTTTGTACGGAATTTGGGAGATGTAAGCGCTATTGCTCTGTCTACTAAATTTTTTGCTATGCTTATTTTTTGTGACTGATGATGTGGAGAATGAAAATTTATAAGTCTGTCTGTTGATGTATTTTTGCTTAACCATTTTGTCTCAAGTTTGTTATTTTGTCGAATTATTTTCATGTCCATGAAATTATTTTGGTTATATTTTTCTTCTTCTAAAGTGAATTGTAATTTGGAATTATAATTATTAAAACTATTTACAATTTTATTTATTTCTTTTGGGTCAGCTATTAACAAACAGTCGTTATCAAATCTCTTGTCTAGTGTTATTGTGAAATTACCTTCACTTAAAATCTTTTGTTCGAGCTGTTCCATAACAATTTGTGCTATAAGGATACGTTCCACATAATTTCGAACATTTGAACGAATATTAAACGTCATTGAACTTTCTGGTAAGATATAATATTTTCAATATCAAATTCGTTTTCCATTTTCATATGTGAATTATTTCATTTTACATAGTTGACAAATATATAATCTACTCTATCGAAACGTCCTTGATATTGTATATTGTTTAAAATAAACCTGGATTACCAAAAAACTCGAAGATTCTTGTAGTCTTTAAACTGTTTCCCACAATTTATGGTAAACTGCTCCAGCTAAGAAGTGGATGTAATTTAGTGCCCATCCACAGATTCACAATGAATACTTTGTCCAGTTTCAACTGACAATGCTGAAAATAAAGTTCTAGGCATGTTGGACACAGTTAATGGGGATTCCAAAATGGTACAACGCTTGCCAATTCATTTTTTAAATTGCGGTGTTTTTTTATGTTTTCGGTAAAACACATTCTTAACTACTTTTTCGTACTTAAGTCAAAAATGATTCAAATGTAACCGTGGCTCTGTTCTAGGCCGTGAATTTAAAGATTCCAGTTGGAATGAGACAGACTTGGTCATAAGACTAAGTGCGAATGAGGCAGATAGTGACACTAATGCGACAGAGACAGTCATTTTACATCTTTTGTAGTTTTAATTGATGTTAAAGATTTGTTATGCTTGTAATAAATCAAAGTATTACATTTATTGATATTTCATTTTATAGCGTCATTATCTGCATTTATCTCACTTCAAGTGACTATCTACATCTCTGTCACGTCAGTCACTTAAAATGAGAGATACAAATAGTGACATTATGAAATTAAATAATTTAAGTAAGCATCAATAAATGTAATACTTTCATTTATTACAAGCACAACAAATATTTGACATCAATTAAAATTATTAAAGTCGTACAATGACTCTCTCCGTCTCTATCGCTTTAGCGGCACTATCTGTCTCATTCAGACTTAGTCTTATGACCCAATCCGTCTCATTCCAACTGGAATCATTCAAAGCCTAGAGAAGAGCCACGGGTACATTAGAATCATTTTTTAATAAGTAAGAAAGAGTAGTTAAGAATGTGTTTTACTGAAAACAAAAAAAACACCACAATTTAAAAAATAAATTAGCAAGTGTTGTGCCATTTTGGAATCCTCATTAACTGTGCCAATTTTTGGAGTTACTTGCCTAACTTGCGTAGTAATTTTTTTTGAGCATCGTCAGTTGAAACTGGACAAAGTAATCATTGTGAATGTTTGGATGGGCAATAAATGACATTCACTTTATTAGCTGGAGCAATTTACCATAAATTGTCGAATACAGTTTAAAGACGAAGTATTCGATATTATATAACAAAAAAAAAATTAAAAAACAAAAATTTGTAGTAGCAGGAGTGAAAAGATCGTCACAGAATGTAGATTTTCTTGATTTTTTTAAATGACTATAATTTTTTGAATATATGACTTGGATTTTTCATTTTATTTTCTTGATGACTATCATGACTTACTTTGTTAAAAGATTTCGGCTTGACATCGACTTATGGGACGGCCTATATAAATCGGAATAATGATTTTTTTCTTAACTCGCTGAAAAAGCAAACATATGTATATGGGTGATTCTTTTTCAAATCAAACAAACGCTCGCAATGTTTTTTGGAAATGCGTACGGAAATGCACCTTGGTGGAAACGACAGCTCAAACCTTCTGCATCCTCATGCTGTATGCTGTTTTTTTTTTTTCAATATGAGGATTGAGGCTGTCCTTACCTAAAATAATCTTCACTCCCATCGAAAAAAATCAATCATCCTTAATTTAAATGACTTATTCCTGAGGTTATCATCTTTGGGAGTTGAGATTCGTATTCTACATGAAAAAAACGAAGAAATTCTCTTATTACAACTTTTTTGAAAAACCTCTCATTCCGTGCGGAAATTGAGCGAGAAGAATTTCCGAATTTTTAACCTTTAAGGGACTGAAACTCGTTACTGGGGTAGGATAAAGAAAAAAAAACATAAGAAAAAAAAGTTTTTATTTTTTCGAATCAAACACAAATTTTTCATCTCCAGCGGCAAATTTTATTAAAAACATAATTGGAATTTCGAAAAAAATGGTAAAGATGTTGGAGTGTTTATTATGGTTCAAACATTGTTGTTGTAGCTCAAAAATATGCTAAGACTGTTTTCTTAGATCATGTTTAATATACTTTATAGAATGAAAAAAAGGTAAGACGAAAAAAAAATCTTGCCAAAGCAAAATTCCGCGATGTTGCTTGTCAGATTCATCTGGCATCGAAGAAAAATATTATTTTTGCACGTTACATTTTTGACGCCCCATTCTCGTGAATAAGGAACACGACTTTGCATGCTTTTTGAAACCCAAGTGATTTTTCCCAATTTCACCATTTTTTCCGAAATTCCAATGTTTTTAATAAAATTGGCCACTGGAGATAAAAAATTTGTGTTCAATTCGAAAAAATAAATACTTTTTTTCTTATGTTCTTTTTTGTTATCCTACCCCAGAAACGAGTTTCAGCCCCTTAAAGGTTAAAAATTCGGAAATTCTTCTTGCTCAATTTCCGGACGGAATGAGAGGTTTTTGAAAAAAGTTGTAAAAAGAGAATTTCTTTGTTTTTTCATGTAGAATACGAATCATTACTCCCGAAGATGATAACCTCAGGAATAAGTCACTTAAATTGAGGATAATTGATTTTTTTCGATGAGAGTGAGCATTAGTTTCGGTAAGGGCAGCCTCAATCCTCATATTGAAAAAAAACAGCATACAGCATGAGGAAGCTGAAGGTTTGAGCTGTCGTTTCCACCAAGGTGCATCTCCGTACGCATTTCCAAAAAAATTGCGAGCGTCTGTTCGATTTGAAAAAGGAATCACCCCTTTATATTTTAGTCGTATTTGTCCTGGTCCGAGTATCCTGCAAATCCTCAAAATTTCAATAAAGTGACAATTAGCAAATTTCTGTTTTTGAAATGTCCAAATGTTTCAAAGAAAAACGACAATGCTTATGCATTCTGGCCAAATTCTTCTTAACAATCATCAAAAAATCGCAAACTCGACTAGAATATTTATCATCACATAATTTTCATAAAAATTCGCACATTTTCGCAGAAAATAAAAGATTCATAATATATCTTGTAGAGTTGTTTTGCATTATTAAATTAAACAAAATTTTTTAGTACTGATATAGCAATTTTCATAGGATTAGATTATTCATTGCCCAAAATTCAATTGTACATAATTACATTGGCATTATTCTATAAATTTTTCGTGTCAATGATACAAAGATGAATTTAAATATTCGTATTTTGAATCCCGTTATTATATTTTTTCCCGCTGTACAATATATCTCTTATTTTTCTTATTCAAGATCTGTCCCTAAACGATTTATTGGAATTTGAATCACTCCAATTATTATGAAAATTTACCCATCATCTCCGATTTCCTGTTGAACTGTGATGAACTAAATGATTCGTTAGAACTTGATGTAAATCATTTATATCAATCTCAAATGATTTTAACGAAACTTTATTCTGAAAAAAAATTTACAAAAACTCGTAGTTTCAATACGTTAGATTTATAAAATTCTGATACATGTACAAGAATTTAAGTACGAATTCTGTGATGAAAAACACATTACAAAACTATTATGTATTTGACTTAGACAAACACGTCGAGAACTAGTCACTCTAAGTGATCTTTGACATCAAAAAAAATGAATTCTGCAATTAATATAACATTAAAAAATTATTACTTGAACATTTCCGACATGTTAAAAAATCGTCACCTCAAGTGACCTTCAAACTTAAAAGTTCAACTCATGAACAAGAATTCTGGTACCAATTCTCTCAGACACTGGTACATCAGTATGAAAAATATCCAAAATGGGGCGATACCTGAAAATAAGATAATAAAAACTATATATTGCCAGTTCTTGGTGCAACCTGCTCAGAATAGCACTGATTCTAGGTACTAATGAGTTATATGTAATAATGTGCGAAGGAAGACTTCCATTTGGGGGATAATGTATCCTCAACCAAGCATTTGGGTTGTTGTAGAATTCTGTAGTTTCGTCAACGTAATTATCAACGCCTTGTAGATTGGGAGTACAGGTCAAATATCTCGTTGTCACATTAACATGTAAGTAACTGAAATTTAGGTGTAAAAAATATTATCACATGTCAGGACCATTGCAAGAATCATTTAATACAAAATGCATGATATGTTAAGTCAGACTTCAAAGATCAAATATTCAAAGAACTTTCTGGTTGAGGTGAGAAAAACACGTGCATCCTGAGACATCCATGAAGAATAAGGTTGCATCAAAAATTTGTGTTGGCTCAGAAAATACAACTTATATTTTATTTATACCCAGATATGGGTGATTTATTTTGTGACACAAATGATTCTATGTGGACGACAAGCCTGTACAAAAATGTACAAACAAATTCACTTCGTGATTTATAGCTATTTGAAAATTATGAGCAAAACAAAATGAGATATGATGAGAATGAAATGCTTCTCATATCTCATTTTTTGTTCATAATGAAATTTTCAAATACCTATAAATCTATTTCCATTCTCACATTTGTTTTTGCATCTTTTTCTCTACTTTGCTGTAATCTGTCACATGCAATGTAGAAAAATTACAAAAATGCTGTTGTATTAGAATGTACCGACTTTGTTTTTCTTCTATGAAACTGACAAGATTGTACTTTTTTCTTTTCTAGATTTAGCATTTACATAATATACCACACGGACGTAAATAGTCCCCCCACCCCCCCTAAATTGGACGCCATTTTGAAAACAAAAATTAAATAAAAAAGGGGGTCGTGTGATACCTCGTTTGAAAGGTATTCTCGTGTCTAATTTAAACCTCGAGTATGAAATTGTTACTGTCACCCTGTCAAAGATGGCGACTCGTCAAAGTTACGGCTTGTAAGTAGCACCAAAATTTTCTTTGGTAACACACACCCGCTTCTAAACTGAAAACGGTTTAGGACATCGACTTGAAATTTGGACAGTAAAAATTAAACGTTTATTCAATTCAAGAACGAGTAGAACTAATCAAGTTCTATTACTCAAATGAGAAAAATGCAAAAAATGCTGCAAGAATTTCAACGAAAATCATCCGGGACATTCTGTTGGCCATAAGTACGGCCTGTTGCTTGTGAAAAAGTTTCAAGAAACTGGTTCAGTTCAGAGTAAAAAGCACCAACCGGAAAGGGTAGTCAACAATGAAGCAACTGAAATTGCTGTTCTGGGACAAGTAGCTCTAATGCCAATCACTCAGTCCCTGAGAAAAATATGTGCAGCTTCTGGAGTGAGCTAATCATCGGTTTCAAGGATTCTCCACAAATTCAAGTTTCATCCTTACAAGTGCAATTTGTGCGGGAATTGAACGAAGATCATCCAAATAGACGTCTTCAATTCTGTGAACAAATGACAGATCGTCTGAATATCAACCCACAACTCATTAACAACATTTGTTTTTCAGATGAGTGTACATTCTCTTTCAATGGTCACGTGAACCGTCACAACTTTCGGTACTGGAGTGATGTTAATTCCTATTTGATGAGAGTAAGACATACTCAACGTCCATAAAAACTCAATGTTTGGGGTGGAATTCTTGGAGATTATATTATCGGTTCATTTTTTCTTCTACAAATCTTGAATGGTGAAATTTATCTGGAACTGCTTCTAAACTTAATCTACCCAAGAATCTTGGAAATAACCCAGAATGATGGGAACCTAATTGAAGAAGGATTCTTTCAAAAAGATGGAGCAACTGCTCATTATTCAGCACCAGTACGATTCTTCTTAAACGAACCTTTTCCTGAGCGTTGAATTGGCCACAGAGGTCCAACAGAATCGCCTGCACTGTCTCCGGACTTGAGACCTCTTGATTTTTTTCCTGTGGGGATACTTGAAATCCGAAGTGTTTCAAACTGAGCTAAATAGCTTAGACGACTTGCAGTAGAGAGTTATCGAAAAGTGTAATCAGTTGACACCAGAAGTCTTTCGAGATGATCATCGCAGAATGTTTGAATCGTGTTTGTTTTTTTGTATAGAAATGAATGGAGAACAATTCGAACATTTAATTTGAATGGCTTTGAATTTTATTACTTGATTTCGAAATATAACATTACCAGGAAAATTCGTTTTATTCCAACATTTTCCATTTAAGGAAATCAAAATTCACATGTTTGAGAAGAGAATCCAAAGACTTTCAAAATGAAGTGCCACTTGACCCCTATTTCCTATTCAAATTCATGGGGTCAAAGCTCCCCCTCATAAGGGGTTGCTTTTCTCAGACTCAAGAGTATCTCAAAATATGTCCCCCTCCAAACAGTATTGATCGTATTTGATTGCATTCTGGAGATAGTGATAGAATGAAAAATATCAAGAGTGGCTCCTTTCCATTGAAGCATACTGTATTTATTCACTGAATCAGCTTCCAACTTCCCCCGCTTCTAAACTGAAAACGGTTTAGGACATCGATTTGAAATTTGGACAGTAAAAATTAATTTGTTTATAGGTGTGTGCTACCAAAGAGAATTTTTCGTGCTACTTACAAGCCGCAACTTTGACGAGCCGCCATCTTTGACAGGGTCTTAGTAACAATTTCATACTCGAGGTTTGAGTTAGACATGAGAATACCTTTCAAACGAGGTATCACACGACCCCCCTTTCTATTCAATTTTTTTTTGTCAGTACTTTATGGTTTATTTTGACCCTCCAAATTTCAAATTGATATCTCAAACCGTTTCCAATTTAGAGGGGGGGTGGGACTATTTACGTCCGCATTGTATAACTAACAAACATATCAACTCAAATTCCTTGAACATTTCCCTTTATCTCCCCAGTAAGTTACCTGTACATGGGCGTTGAATGGCATGGCATCAAGAATAATAAATTCGTATTAACAGGATCTTTTTCAGCGATACTCCTTAGATGGTGCATGACATCTAAAGTTCCTCTTTGATGTACCCATCCTAAATAATAAACAGGAATCGCATTCCCAATCAACAGAATAACTGCAACTATCCATAAATGTAGACTGAAAAGATTTTAAAGTACAGAATGAATTACGTATTTCATCTTCCTACCTTTTAGCTTTCCCACTCCAGACCGAAAGGTACTTTGTAGTGACAAAGAACATCAAAGGCAACAAAGGTGTTACAAATCGAAATTCTTTGTGTGGAAGGAAACTAAGTACAGTTAAAGTAAAAACGATAGTAGTCAACATAACCAGTTCATTCGGATGAACTTCTGTATGGTTCAATATAACCAAAGTTGCTATTGCGAACGGCATCAGGTAAATTCCCAGCACCGCTGGTACACCAAACGACATATACCAATACCATGGATGAACACCGTAAAAAGAAGCTATGTCTTTGAAAATGTTGAACTTGAAAAAATTATACTGAGAAAAAGTAAAAGTGCCATAACATAATGAATCTATTAGAATTGATGACATCAGTAATATAACACTGGAAAAAAATGATGTGATCAATTATTTTTACGCAAGAAACCTTACCCAATTGGCAGATATTTAGTTAGTACAAGAAACAATAGAGTGTGTTTTGTTATAGCTAAATGATAAATACACAAAGGGATCCACATTATAATTGCAGTAGGTCTGATGATGCAAACAAAGCCCACAATCCAAAGAAAACTCAAGTTTTCATCTAAAAACATAGAATTACTAAAAAAAACTCTATTCGAAAACTACAACCGCCCATTTATCAGTATCAAATGACCAAAAATACCGAACAAAAGTTGGAAAAACGTCTGTCGAAGCAGATGTATTTACAACATTGATTGAGTTAAAAAAGTGAATTTTATATAATTTGAACTGATAGAAAGGAAAGTACACTCATTTTGAAAAAACCTAGTAAACCCAGTAAAAATTCTTCAACTTCACCAAATTCCAAATATGATGCACAAAATAATTAATGAAGCCAATGTTAAGTTTTATAGCAAAGAACTTATAGTTTTCTCAAAGTGAGTATACTTCTGGTATTGATTACATACTTTTTTCCTTCCCGGTCCAAGGGAAATTGGAAAGGGCAATAGTCGAAACGGCTGTCTCAAAAGTATTAATCAATGTTCTTGAACCCATATAGAACCAGAACCAGGAAGAGATTATGCAAAATATTGACCATTTCTTAAAACCTGTCCATTCAAAAAATGCATAATCTGCATAGGCACTTAGTAATGCTTGCAAAATTCTCGGAAGTAACGACTGAAATTATTTTGATATTCAAACTACGTAAGTAATACAGGAAATATATTACAATGAAGTGTGGATTATCCAGTTCCAGTATAGCTAAAGCCTTGTACAAAGCAGCGAAAATTAAAGGGTGTAAGTAGCTTCTAATACCTTCCTTCCATTCCCATGTTAAGTCGCCATATCCATATACCAAATTGTGAGCTACTTCTAATGATTGCCAATACTCATCAGCCTCATAAAACGTTTCAACGAAAAACACAGATGACACTCTGACCAGTACGAACAGTCGAAATATTTTATCGTTATCTGTGTTTCTCATTATTTTAACGAAACTCGTTAATATGAATTTTCTTTTCAATATCACTTCAAAATAATGCAACTACAAAAAGGATTTCAAACAACAAGATTGAGGTTATAGCAAAACGCCGGAGTTTCCGTTACACTTGTGAGTGCGCATTGCGTACTCAGGACGAAATGTACGCCGTTACCAACTTTTACGATTAATCGTGAAATTGTACGATGATATATTAGCAAAATGAAAGGATGGTGCTTATTCGCTACTCTCTGACATATGAGCCTCTCTTTTGTAGCTTTTGAGCATCATCAAAAGAACAAATGTTCACTGTACGCCACTGCACTAGTACGGAGAGGATTACTGCAATCTTATAGTTGAAACGTATAAGCGCAGTTAGTACCGTTAGCTGATTGTTAGATGGCGTGTTAGGTGAAGTGTGCTCTTTTATAAATTTTTACCGAATTTTCACATTGTTGCCATATCGACTTCACTCAACTCGGCTTTTGAGCAACTTTTACTTGAAAACTTTGACTAGGCGTAGTCAAAATTAATGAATGACTACACTTCACTTCGCACGCCATCTAAGAACACCTAACATTACTAACAACGGTTAATTAACTTATAATGTATAAAAGATCCTCCCTAAGGGAATCTGTAATATTTAAATCATTAAATAAGTAACGTCAGATGTCACTAGAGTCAAGATATTTTCAACCTTTGCCGCAACGAAATAATAAATTTTTAGGTTTATTTTGTATATAGGATGAAACTCACTACCGGAATACCAAATCAGAGAGTAAAGAATAGACTCGCTAACCAGAAGCTCTCAAAGTGCTAATTTTACGAGCCTTTCATACAGAAAATTTTTTAAAAATTTGGCGCCAACTCTAAAAAAATGTATAAGAAGTTTGGCACCCTCCTCGAATATGTTACAATCAACTATGCCGACTAAGAGAAAAAGGTTCGCTGTTTGAATACGTATTTACCGTGAAATTTTCAAATTCTCCAAAATCATAATATAGATTATAGACAAATTAGCGCTTCCGTCTATAAATTTGCACAAACATTACATTACATTATTACGGAAAAGAACCGAATGTTACGAAATAGATTAGAAATCAACAAGAATAAGTATGAGTGATAATAGTGGAAGAGCTATCCTATAGAAATGTCTAAAAATTCATCCTTACACTGAGAGTTTCATCGAGTAAAAAGATGGAAAACTTTCGATGAATCACGTTCAATATAGGCATCACTTGTTAAAGCATTTTGTATATGTATTTTCGGTATGAATTTCAGTTCGTTTGCCGAATTTTCTTTGATAGTGTTTGTAGAGTTGAAATTTGTTTTCTAGTGAATAAAGTAAAAAAAATTAATTGTGACATATACTCCTTCTGCAACTAGTTGCATTCCGTTTTGAAATTGCTTGGCAACGACCCACCACTAACACTAACGATTATATCAGATTTTAAGGTCTGTCCAATAGAACTGAAATATAGAATCTTCTTTGAATAATTTTTCTGTCGGCACGAAGGCTACTTGATTTTACAGAAAGTTTTAAAAAGAGCACCTGCGGTAAATTAAAAAAAAATAATTTAGCACCCGAATTAGAACAAATTGCTAACTTCATGAGTCGCTTTCAATGTTTCAGATGAAAACAAAGTACATTGTGAGGAGATTATTTTATCCCGCATTGTTGTGATACACTATTTAGACGATTTCCGGTTGAGATGTACTTCGAGGTTCACAGAATGACCGCGCGTGTAGGTGGACGATTTTTCAGCCCCCTATCTGTACGCAAGACTAATTCGATTGATCGTTGCTTTTGCTGGCGCGTATTATCGTGCAAATCGTCTTAATTACGCGAACCGGTGAAGCAGTTAGCCTTCGAGTTCCAAATCGCCGTTTTATTATTCATCTAAATTTCCGCGTACGTTGTCGGGCGTCGAAAAAGATACAATTTCAAATCGGATCAGTTTCTGTCCCAATTCTTATCGAGATTATCGAACGGTCCGACGCAAGCGCTATGTTCTATCTGGGTGACATTCGAAGGAGTGAAATATTTTGTTGCGATCCAGCGAAAAATTTTTTCGAGTGAGCGAATAGTTTTCGCGTAACGAGCCAAAAATGGCTGGGAACATGGGCATGGAGCAACTTATTCCGATTGTGAATAAGTTGCAAGATGCCTTCACTCAATTGGGTGTTCATCTGAGTCTCGATTTGCCCCAGATCGCTGTTGTGGGAGGACAATCTGCTGGAAAGAGTTCGGTTTTGGAAAATTTCGTCGGAAGGTATGTATTATTGTCTATCAAACCAATTTGGATTTGTCAGGAGAGTTAAATACATGTTGCACATTCAGAATTGATTTCCCTTTTCTAAAAAAATATCCAGTTAGAAAACGCTTTAGTGAAAGCGCAGATTTGAAAAAAAATTCTATTAAGTAGTTGGTAAAAACCTAAATAGGACATTATTGATTACCTATCTAATCTAATGTTCTTGAGATTACGAATGCATACTTATTTTAGGTATTTGTTTTATTTTGTTGATCAGTTACTTGGAAATTATGGTGACAACCCCAATATCAGTAATTGGAACGTATATGGATTACATCCATTTAACAAATTTGATATGTACTAAAATCCTATATATTTGGTTTTTATATTTAAACTTTTAATAATTACATTACATACTTGTTTTTCAAAGGTTTTACTGTTCACTTGTTTCCAATATCGTACCTAATTTTTTCCAACCAACAATTCCACGGATTATTTAAAAATTCTAACTATTAATTCAATGCTACGCGAAAATTCCGGCGGTATGACCATAATAAATTTGCCTTTTTGAAAGAAAAATGTAACGTTTTTCTTTTTCAATGGTCGAATTATTATAGGTCTAAAATCCTATATACTACATATGGATCTATTGATCTAAAACACTATGCGTTATCTCACCGAAACACTTTCAACCAATGTCACAAAAAATGTATACTCTCGCAGTTTCAAGAACGAATTATAAAATGCATATTAGCATTCAAAGCACACATCTTTCCTTACAGGGATTTCTTGCCTCGAGGCTCAGGAATTGTTACAAGGCGGCCGCTTATTCTTCAATTAATTAACAGCAGTTCTGGTAAGTTTATTGGCTTCTTGCCGTACACTCTTTTTACATTATTCTACATTTTACTTCAATTTTTTAAGAATATGCCGAATTCCTACATTGCAAGGGAAAAAAATTCGTCGACTTTGATGAAGTGCGGCGAGAAATCGAAGCGGAAACGGACAGAATCACTGGAAGCAATAAGGGCATTTCTAATATACCCATCAACTTGAGAGTATACTCGCCAAATGGTGAGTTGAATCAAAGTTCCAAATAATTGTGATCATCTGGTTTTTAAAATCTAAAAACTAGTTAAGTCGACAGTTTTGTCATTTATTTATTTGGAACCGACGTTTTTCCTATTTCACAAAGTTTCATGCCAGTTTAATTTACAGTTCTGAACTTGACCCTGATCGACTTGCCAGGACTAACGAAAGTCCCTGTTGGCGATCAACCCGCCGATATCGAACAACAAATCAAAGGCATGATCATGCAATTTATAAAACGTGAATCGTGCCTAATCCTGGCAGTTACGCCGGCTAATACCGATCTGGCCAATTCTGACGCTCTGAAACTTGCCAAAGAAGTGGATCCTCAGGGTATCCGTACCATTGGAGTAATTACCAAGCTGGATTTGATGGATGAAGGAACTGACGCCAGGGATATTCTGGAGAACAAACTTCTTCCGCTCAGACGTGGATACATTGGAGTGGTAAACCGCTCACAAAAGGACATCGACGGTCGTAAAGATATTAACGCAGCTTTGGCAGCTGAAAGAAAGTTTTTCGTGAGGTGGAAGCGATTACCCTATTAATTGTACATCGAAACGAATAAATTAATTTTGCAGTCATCCCGCATATCGCCATATAGCGGAGCGTTTGGGAACTCCTTATTTGCAACGTGTGTTGAACCAGCAGCTAACGAATCACATCAGGGATACATTACCCGGCTTGAGAGATAAGCTGCAAAAACAACTGCTCACCCTTGAAAAGGATGTTGAGCAATTTCGTCACTTTAGACCAGATGATCCATCGATTAAAACCAAAGCAATGCTTCAGTAAGGAATAATAATAACAATTGGAAATGTTTCGATCTTTTAGTGGCAAAAATAAATTTTGTTATAATTTCGTAGGATGGTTCAGCAACTGACAACCGATTTCGAACGAACTATCGAAGGTTCTGGCTCAGCAGAGATAAACATTAATGAGCTATCAGGTGGTGCTAAAATAAATCGACTCTTCCATGAACGTTTTCCATTCGAAATTGTAAAAATGGAATTTGATGAGAAAGAGCTCAGAAGGGAAATCGCTTTTGCCATTCGAAACATTCATGGTATAAGGGTAAGATTTTAAAATTACATAAATGTCCATTTTTCTCATATACGGATTACCAAACTATCTATGTCAACAGGTCGGATTGTTTACCCCTGATATGGCCTTCGAAGCGATAGTGAAGAAACAAATCGGACGGTTGAAGGAACCATCTCTAAAGTGCGTCGATCTTGTCGTAACAGAATTATGCAACGTAGTTCGATTTTGCACGGATAAGGTGAGGGATAGTTATCAAGTATTAGTTTAATCCTGTACATTTTGGACCTTAGATGTCGCGCTTTCCACGTCTCAGAGAGGAAGTCGAGCGTATCATCACCACCCAGATTAGGCAGAGAGAGCAAGGATGCAAGGGACAAATTTGTCTATTAAACGATTGCGAATTGGCTTACATGAATACCAATCACGAAGACTTTATCGGATTCGCTAAGTAAGTTTTCGGGACAGTTGATTGAAATGGACTATCTTTATTGGTTTGCACTTTCAGTGCTCAAAACCAGTCGGAGAATGCCGTCAAAAGCGGCTCACGTGGCACTTTAGGGAATCAGGTTATCAGAAAAGGATTCATGTGTATTCACAACCTTGGTATTATGAAGGGTGGTTCGAGG
This sequence comes from Novius pumilus, assembly GCA_020654155.1. Lineage (NCBI taxonomy): Eukaryota > Metazoa > Arthropoda > Insecta > Coleoptera > Coccinellidae > Novius > Novius pumilus. The sequence goes on from JAIFOV010000472.1 coordinate 2,498,420, forward strand.
GATTATTGGTTTGTGCTTACATCTGAAAGCATCTCTTGGTTCAAGGACGCAGAGGAAAGGGAAAAAAAGTACATGCTTCCTTTGGATGGCTTAAAATTGAGAGACATTGAACAAGGATTCATGTCAAGAAGGCATATCTTCGCTTTATTCAATCCCGATGGTAGAAACGTGTACAAGGTATTGCGGCAAAAGAACACTAACAAAACAGAAATGTAAGTACACCGTTTTTATAGGATTTCAAGCAATTGGAATTGAGTTGTGAAACAACCGATGAGGTTGATTCCTGGAAAGCTTCCTTTTTGAGAGCTGGAGTTTACCCGGAAAAACAGACAGATGTGGTAAATGGGGAAGAGGAGGTGTGTTAATCAACCTGCTATCATTATTATACAGAATTTACAATTTTTAGCAAGCAAGCGATAACGCTCTCAGCTCAATGGATCCTCAACTGGAGCGACAAGTTGAAACAATCAGGAATTTGGTGGATAGTTATATGAAGATAGTTACCAAAACCACACGAGACCTTGTCCCAAAAACGATCATGTATATGATCATAAACAATATAAAAGACTTTATAAATGGAGAACTTCTGGCTCACATCTATGCGAGCGGAGATCAAGTAAATACCTATTTTTTGAACACAAAATTATTAAAATTCATGTCATCTAAATTTTTCTAGGCCCAGATGATGGAAGAAGCACCAGAGGAAGCGCAAAAGAGGGAAGAGATGTTGAGGATGTACCATGCCTGTAAGGAGTCACTACGGATAATTGGAGACGTCTCGATGGCTACAGTTTCCACACCTGTTCCACCACCTGTCAAAAATGACTGGCTTTCCAGCGGTTTTGAAACTCAGGGGATCTCACCTCCTAGTCCAGGAGGTCCCCGAAAAATGGGATCTCTTGGTTCTGGTTTGTGATCTCTAAAAAAAATAACCAAATTCTAACAAAATATTATTCTCTAGGTCCAGGAGCTTCGAGGGCGCCACCACCACCACCTGCCACCGGAAGGCCAGTACCTTCAATCCCCAATAGGCCGGGGAGTGTTTCCAGACCCCAAGGTCAAGCACCTCCAATTCCGATGATCCCCAAGTAAGTGAATTTTTATTTAAGGGTCTATTAACAGTTAACTGATGTCTGAGAATATGCGAAGTACTAAAGTACATCAGGTCGATTTTGAATCATGATTTTTACTTGTAAAACTGATGTATTGGTTCAAGCTTTCGCGGCCCACGTTCACTATAACACTGTTTTTTATCGGGTGTAGTGGCCCTCGTCTGTTGGAATTGCTTCCTAACGTTTCATTAGTTTCATTAGTGCATCGGAGATGGTGACACCTCTGAAGAAGCTGGCCACTCGTGCAAGCGAAACGTTAGGAAGCAATTCCAACAGACGACGGCCATTACACCCGATAAAAAACAGTGTTATACTTGTAAAACTGTTTGAAATCCCAAGATTTACATATGTCTGTTTGAATAAATTAGTTTTCAATGAGTTGAGAAATTTTGAGTCAATATTATGGCAAATGTGATCAGTGATTGAACTTGTTGACTGATCATTAGCCGATCGCCTGCAATATTTTCAC